>JAQQTP010000033.1:4605000-5805000 GCA_029884605.1 Ormosia emarginata | reverse complement strand
GCACCTTCGCTAAATTCCAACTCTGCACCTTGGCTCTTTGCTTCTTGCAAATACTGGTCACTGTTTTGTCCATCTCGTATTCTAACCATCAAATCATTTGAAATGGTGATCATGTTTACACGCATCTTTTCTGGCGTAAGTTTCACAGACAAACGTATATCCCAAAATTCTTCTATCAGTTCCTTCTCCTTGATCATCATAACAGAAACATTAAGCATTTTCCTACTTAACGCATCCGCTACGACATTCGCCTTTCCAGGATGGTATTGTAACTAAAAGTCATAATCCTTCAGAAATTCTAACCAACGCCTTTGTCTCATGTTCAACTCTTTTTGGTCAAACAGATGCTTCAAACTTTTATGATCACCAAAAACAGTGAACGTTGCTCCATAGAGAAAATGTCTCCACACTTTCAACGCAAACACCACAGCTGCTAACTCCAAGTCATGAGTCGGATAATTCTTCTCATGATTTTTCAACTGCCTTGAGGTATAAGCCACCACTTTACGGTTTTGCATAAGTACACAACCCAATCCTTGGTACGAAGCATCACAATATACATCAAAAGGTTTGTTCGGATCAGGTAGAATCAATACTGGTGAAGTAGTCAATCATCTTTTCAACTCTTGAAAACTTTCTTCGCATGCATCAGTCCACACGAATGGTTGATTCTTCCGTGTAAGTTGGGTAAGAGGTCCTGCTATCTTCAAAAACCCCTCAATGAACCGTCTATAGTATCCAGCTAATCCGACAAAACTACGAATTTCTGTTACAGTCTTCGGTCTTTCCCATTCCAAAACTGTCTCCACTTTTGAAGCATCAACTTCAATTCCTTCCTCCGATATTCATGTCCCAAAAATTAAACCTCGCTTAACCAAAATTCACATTTGGACAACTTGGTATACAACTTATTCTCCTTCAAAATCTAGAGAACCACTCAGAGATATTCAGCATGTTCCTCCTGACTTCGAGAATAAATCAAAATGTCATCTATAAAGACAACAACAAACTTGTCCAAGTATGAACGAAAAATTCTGTTCATAAAGTCCATGAATATGACAGGTGCATTTGTCACACCAAACAACATCGCTAGATATTCATAATACCCATAACGAGTTCGAAATGCAGTTTTGGGAATATTCTCCACTTTCATATGAATCTGGTGATACCCAGATCGCAAATCAATCTTAGAAAATATTGCGGCTCCTCGCAATTGATCCATCAGATCATCAATCTTTGGAAGTGGATATTTATTCTTAATCGTAATCTTGTTCAATTGTCGGTAGTCTACACATAGACGAGATGTTCCATCCTTCTTTTTAACCAATAATACTAGAGCTCCCCAAGGTGACACACTAGGTCTCACGAATTGTTTCTCCAATAAATCCTCCAGTTGTTTCTTAAGCTCTGCCAATTCTACCGGTGACATCCGATAGGGCGCAATCGATATAGGTCTAGCTCCAGGTACTAAATCAATAGTAAACTCAATTTCTCTTTCTGGTGGTAGTCCAGGTATATCTTCAGAAAATACCTCAAGAAATTCATTAACCATGAAAATATCCTTCAAGACATCTTCATATTGAACCTCCAAAGAAGACAACAATAGATACCCATGATCTCCTTGTAACACCCCAAACTTTCTATTTATTAAACAGTAATTTTGACAGTTAACAGAATTCTACTGTTTAGTGATTTCTGTGTACTGTAAAGTTATTTTGAATATTCTGTCTGTATATTTGATCGTTTTGAGTAATTTGCTCCGTGTCAAGAAAATAATAATTTTCGGACCGGAAAAATATACGTAAATTAATTTCTACTGTTTAGTCTTAAATAATTTACGTAATTTGATTTGATATTTGTGCGTTTTCAAATTTTTGTGATTTTATGTGTGATTTTGGAATTTTTACTGTGTTGTGGGCCCCACAAGGTGTATGTGGGACCAAGTACGGGTCCCAGGTGGGTCCCGCAAAATGAAAAATTTTTCTACGAATAGAAAAATTTGTATTGTTTAGACGAGACAGAGATCTTACTAAACCCGAATCCGGAAACAGCTTTTAGAAAATTTCCTTTGTTTATTTTGTAATTTAATTAAAAATACAAGAATTATATATATATATATATATATATATATATTATATATATATATATATATATATATATATATATATATATATATATATATATATATATTTGTAAGGTTAGAAACAGAAGATAAAAATAAAATTCTATCTTGTTAAGATAACATTAGTGGTTTGGATATCCACTATCAATTTAATTATCGCTAGAGAATTAATCTTGATTTAATTAACGGTGGAGATTTGATCTTAAAAGTAAATAGGATCAATTATAACCATTGGATGGAAATTAAATCAAGGGTAGGGATTTAATTTTATAAATGGCTATGACCATTATCAACCCTTGGATGTAAAATTAATCAATGGTGGAGATGGATCATTAATGACCATTGGATTTGGATTTAGATCAATGGTGGAGAATTGGTCATCAAAAATAATTACAACCATTTTGGACCCTTGGATGTAAAGTTTGAAGGTGTAATCTTGACCCTTCATTTTGGAGACACATTCAATGGTTAGGATTGCAAGCCAAAGATGATCCAATGGCTCAAATGAAGTCTTCCATCTATAACGTAAACCTAGTAGCTAATTTAAATCCAAACCATTCTTTTAATCAATGGTTAGGATGGTTAAAAGTGATGGCTAGGCAATTTGTCACATTTTGAATGTTTAAAGAGGGGGGGACGGTTTGAAGAGCATGGAGGAAAGGAGACAACTTAGTGTAGGCTTTTTAGGCCAAAGAAAAAAGAATGAAGACAAGCCAAGTGTATAGACAATTTCCTATTGATCATTAATGCTTATGTTCTTCAAACTTCACTTTCCATTTCTCTCTAATGCATGCTATGACCATGCATAGTCTAAAAGGCCAAATAACTCATTTTTACACTTCACATTATCACACCTTCACTTATTTCACTTAGTTTCAAGAAACCAATCCAAGCAAACTCCATTCTTTCTCCCAAAAATAGACCATTCGGCCAAGCACTCCAATTCCCTCCTCCACCACTTTTTAATTTCATACAACCTAGTTTCTTGAACCTTTACCTCATTCTAAACAACTTTCATGTTGAAGACTTTCTCAAAATCTTCCATCTTGAAGGACTTCTACCAAGATCAAGTTCTAGGGTTTTTGTTGGTGAAGTGTAAGAAAACTTCATTTATTCTTTTCTTTTTCATGTTCTAAACCATGTTTGATCCATGGTTCTTCTTATTCAAGCTTGATATACTAATTTTCTTGTATTTGTTTCATGTTTAAGAACTTGTGTTGGTGGAGATCTTGTTCAAAACACAAATCAAGAAGCTTTTTGGTGGTTCTTCAAGAGGTAAGAGGGAGATTCATCTCACCAACCAAGCATGGTGGTGAGAGATGGTTTTATATTTGATGGATGGTGAATCCATGTGAGGATTCCTATCCATGGTCATGTAATAATTTATGTGTGTTATGTGCTTTAAATTATTTTTGCCTATGTTTGATATGTTTTGCATGATTTACTTGTGTATGCATGCTTAGTATAATTTTTATTTGTTTATATAGTATGCTTATAATATGCATGATGATATATGTTGAATATATTATGATGGATGTATGTTGAAATATGCAAAATTTTGGCTCCAAAGGCCATGGAAGAGGTCACGGTTTTAAGCTTCCAAGACTAGGGTTTTTATTGAAATTTTTCAAGAATAATGAAGTTGATTTTTAGTCCTTGAACTAAAATAAATTTCAGCCAAGACACCAACAAATTTAGTGTTCACAAAAAAATGATGTTTTATAAATAAATTGAGCAGTAAAGAAAATAAACAAAAAGAGTTTGTTTTACAAAAAGAGTGCACACGGTTTTTGAGTAAATATTTTCATGAATTTGTTTTGTGTAGAAACAAGAATGAAATTTATTTAGGTTAGAAGAAAAATATTTCATGGTTCCAATGGCCATCTACAAGGTTTTGATAATTTAGAAAAATGTTTTGATGTTATAAAATATAAGAATTTACAAATAAGGATTTTGGAAAGGAATTAAAGTGTTGTCAAGTGGAATTTTCATAAATAAAAGCAAAAGGGGATTTATAGTGTTGAATTTAAATTATTTTAAAGAGAATTAATTTTTAGAAGTGATTTAAAAATATAAAAGAAAACGTTTATAATTTAAAATTACTAATGTAGAATTTAATTATTGGGTTTTGGAAAACGTTAGGAAATTTAAAATTTGAAAGAGCAATTAAATCAAGTAAATATGATTTTGTAAGATTAAAAAGTGATCTTGAGAAAATATATTACGGAAAGGATTTTTGATTATGAATAGGAAGAGAATAATGTAAGAAATTATATTTTTATAAGAAATGTTCAAAATAATATTTTTAAAGTGAGGAAATATTTTATGAAGGGTAAAAACGGTGAAAAATGATTTACGTAACTCAAAAACGTAATTTTTAAGTTAAACGTTAAAATATTTCTACGCGATTTATAAAGCATTTAAATATTTTACACGATCAAAACATTGTAGAAAAATCGCTATGCGATTTAAAAATAAAAGATTATTTTTACACAATTTAGAATACAGTAGAAAAATAGTTTCGCGATTTTAAAACGTAACAGAAAATGTTACAAATCATTAATATTACGTAAAAACGTAACAAAAATATTTTTTTGCGAACGAGAAAAACATGGTAATATGATTTAGCTGTTAATTATATAGTAAACTTTACAGTTAAAAGCAATTTATGGATACTGTACAAAAAAATTAAGAAGTTTGCCTGTAATTGGCATTAATCCATTTTACGAACGAAAAACAGTATTTGAATCTGGAATGAGTGAGAAGTTATGTGATTTACTTTTGGTTGGTAATTGGTGCATTACATATGCATTAAAAATGGTCCGATGGACGGTATATGACTAATTGCCTAGGAGAAACGTACACCTCTTGAGTGGGTGCGATACGCGTAGTGTAGGTCACTTGTTGACCTTGGGGGCATCGGGGTGCGGGTTGCTCGCAATGGGCAGTTGGTAGCTCTTCTGCACCGTGGGTTAGACCGATGCAACACACCGATGATCCGGACCGAGACACTATTCTTAATCGAGATCTGATAAAGACTGTCGTGTATGTGCTAGATGTGCACGATATAATTATAGCACTTGGTCTGAGGCACGTGGTACCGACAGATCTTTTCGATCAATTTCTCCGACTTGAGTATTAGCTCCATGGAGTAGGTCATTGAGTCTACGTGCGCATGCATGAAACTGAGCATCTATATCTATGTGATGGTGTTTGTGTAATTATTTTGGGATTTAAACAGTGATAGGGGCATGATGGTAATTATTATTCTTACACTATGATGATGGCATAATTGTGATCATGATATGATATTTTTGGTATAACATGTTGTTTGTATTATCTCTGTGCTATTATGCTGGTATTGGCGTAGCTGATCTCACCTATTTGTATGTATATCTGTATATTGTATTTATATTGGGTGAAGACGTTAAGAAAGATACGGTACTAGAAGGAGAAGAGAAATTACTTCTCACATCAGGAACCGCAGAGTTCTGACAGTATGACGTTAAGAGCTAGTTTCTTCGGATATGTATGTTTATAATTTCACGGAGGAGCTGGAGAATGGAGGACAAGTCTCGATGAGCGAGGACTTATTTACGAGGGGTACCTGACTGTTAGTATTAGTAGGCTGTATCGTGGGGATCCATTTTTCTGTGTGACTATCTTTGTTCATGTTGAATTTCCGTTGCATATCAGGCGACATTGGGACACTAGAAATTATGTCCCAACGGAAATCAGCATAGTGTCGTCAGCCCGGACACCTGTTCGTAGGGCTACTCGTTATAACGGATTCCTACCTGCTGAAGAACCCGAGGAGGACCTGTCTGAGGGGTCTTCTGCTTAGTTAAACTTGGGCATGTTTGAACTCTGATATAAATAATGTCTGTAATTATTTAAGTGTGTTTGTTGTTTCAAGAAATGGTCTGTAATAAATAAACCTGACAGCACTTGTGTAATATGTATAATGATGTAAATTATGTGTGATGACTGTTATGTATAATGATGTACATTATGTGTGATGATGTATAATAGTTTTATTTTCCGCTAAGTTTATTTTATTGTCATAAAAAAAAAATTGTACAACTTGTATTTTATTATAACATCATATTTTATAACTTGGGGTAATTTGGTAATAAAGTAACATAAATGTGGCACCCTACGGTGGGTGTTCCTTCAAACAAGCTTCTACTTGAGTTGCCGTTAGGAATCTAGGATCTTTAGCCTCAGGAAATACTAATGTCTTATTCGAACAATCAATTAGGATATGGTTAGAAGATAACCAATTCATTCCTAAGATTACATTAATCTCGGAAAGAGGCAAACAAATCAAATCCACATGAAAGATTCTATCCCTAACACATACAGGGCAATTCAAACATACTTTTGTAATTATCACAGGCTTATCAGTAGGAGTAGCAACACTCAAATCATATGGCAATGTAGTCACAGTCAATCCCAAACGCTCCACACAATCACATGCAATAAAAGAATGTGTTGCTCCCGAATCATAGAATACGGTTAAAGGATTACCTTCAATAGCACACTCCTCCATGATTAAGTCTTCAGATTTCACGGCTTCTTCTCCGCTCATAGTATACACTCGACCACCCACCTGTGGCCTTGCAGTTTAAACATTTCCCACAGAAGGTTCCTTCTTTATCTGGTCACAATCCCTGGATAAATGTCCAGGTTTCCCACATCTAAAACAAACAATTCCCTTATGTTGACAATCCTTGGTCAGATGATTCTTCCCACACTTGAAACAACTATACATAGGAGTTCCAGCTTGACTTGCCTTACTGCCACCAGAACTTCCTCCCGCAAATTGCTGCCGGTTCTGATTTCCTGTCGATTATACATATGGCTTCTATTGAAAATGATTTCCTCCACTATTCTTTCCTCTCTGGAACCTTGTAGGTCTAAAGTTCTTGTTTCTCGCCGCACGCTGTTGATCAATTTCTTCAACCTTACGGCACTTGTCTAACAATTCTGGAAACTGCTCAATTCCCAAGGTTGCTACAGCTCGCTTAATGTCAAGCTTCAATCATTCCTCAAATTTCCTACACTTCCAGTCCTCATCTGGGTGCATTTGGAAATACATCGAAAACTTAGATAAGCTCTCGAACTTTGCCGCATACTCACTGACAGACATCACCCCTTGCCTCAGACTAAGAAATTCCATCTCCTTAGCATGACGCACACTTGCTGGAAAATACTTCGCCAAAAACTTCTGTCTAAAGAGCTGCCATGTTACAACTCTTCCTTCAGCTTCTAACAATCTTCGGGCTCCTGCCCACTAGTTTTCACCATCTCCGACTAACATAAAAGTCGCAAAAGTCAGCTTACGTTCATCAGTACATCCCATATGTAACACCCTCTTTAGGGCATCACATTTCTGACTCCCGACTCATAATCTGAAAATCAATTCGTAAAAGGTTTGAGTTATGAAAATATGGGTTTCAAAATTTCTTTCTTGTTAAAATATAAACTTACTGAAATTTATATGTAATACTAAAAAATATATATTGAAACAGATTCATATACAATATTGACACTAATTAATATTTCACAATTTAAAGAGAAATATAAAACTAACAGACTCTTTTTTTTTAACAATAGCAAACCCCATGACGGGTCATACTTAATAGCACAGTACAACACTAATGTTAAAATTTAACATACTTATTCTGTTGAGTATCCATCTCGTTGTATCAAACATCTGTTCTACATCTGTTCTTTATCAACACTGCACACTTTCGAGTCCTGAATGCCCACTCCTTATTGTTGTCACCAATCTCAGAGTATCCATTGCCCGTTATGTCTAAGACAACTCGATCCTTCTATTATTTGATTTTAACAGTACAGACACAGCAAAACAACATAACAAAGAGGTGAGATCACCTACACCAATACCAACATGGCAGCACAGAGATAACACAAGCAGCATATCATACAGATAGATCATATCACAATTATGACCATGCCATCAACATTAATCAACTATCATCATCCAATCATTTATCAGTTCAATTATCATAAGCAACAATTACGATAATGCCCTCAACATTGTCTAATTATCATCATCATCATCCAAGTATTCAAAACAATTGTCATAGCCAATATTTCTTAATTAATATATCACACAGATATAAATGTTATGCATGTGCACAAAGACTCAGTTTTTCAAAAACAACTCCATAGAGGTTTTCACAATTTCGAGGAGAATGCTCTGTCAATTGTCAGCCTTAGCCCAAAGACAATCTTCCAGTTGTTGAAAAGAATCGTGTTCTTGTCGGGTATCGTCAATGCGTTGCAACGGACTGCATCGCCAAGTGGCACAGGGTACTCGCCAGCTGTCCACTGGTCGACCGCCGCACCACCCCAAGATCCATCATAGATCTCACTATCAATTCTCATTCCCTCTTCAACCACAAGGGCCAAAATAGCTTATTAGCTATACTTTATACAATGCACGAATATATCGGTCTGCAAGTCAACCACAAGGGCCAAATCTTTTCAAATTTCATTTGTTCAATCATATGCCTCAACGCATATTTTTCCAATGCATGTATAATGCACCAATGCCAATCACAGGCATAACTTTCCAATGCATATAAAATGCACTAAATGCCAATCACAAGCAAAACATGTCATTTTCTCACACAACATCCATATACTGGTTCTACAGTATTTATACTGTATTTTCAACGGGAAAATCATATTGTCACATTTTCATAGTTATAAAACACTTTCGTCGTGTTTTCACAAAATTGTGCAACATTTCCGTTTCGTTTTCACAATTCCAAAACGTTTCTGTTACGTTTTCACAATTCCAAAATGTTTATATTACGTTTTCAAAATATCGTAACACTTATGTTACGTTTTCAAAATTCTGAAACGTTTTTGTTATATTTTCACAATACTGTGACACTTCTGTTACGTTTTCAAAATACCACAACTCTTCTGTTGCACTTTTAAAACACGTACTAATTTTTTAACATTTTTCTCAATCGCGTAAAAATATACATTTCTCAAATCACATAGTATTTTTTCCACTGTTTCAAAATCGCGTAACTTAAAAATCATTCTTTTACGTCCCGTAAATCATTTTCTATCATTCTCAAAATATTTAAAACACTTTCTAAATCTCATAATAATATTCTCCCATTTTCACAATCGCATAAAAAATATTCTATCGCTATTCAATCACGTAGTGATTTATCAACAGTAGTTCAAATCACGTAAAATATTTAAACGTAATTCAAATCGCATAAAAATATTTTAACGTATTCCAAATCACGTAGAAATATTTTACTGTATTTCAAATCATTTTTAAGATACGTAAAATATTTTTCAACATTTACAATCACGTAAAATATTTCTCAATATTCCAAACATTATTTTTCAAATTGCATAGCTTAAAAATCACGTTTTTAAGATACGTAAAACATTTTTCATCACAATTTCATTACAGAAAATATTTCTTAACCTTCAAAAATTCCTTTTCAGCCTTTCTCAAAATAATATAACTTTGTATTTCATTTTTCACATTTCCTTACTCAAGAAAATCTTTTTCCACATTTCTTTACTCAAGAAATCCTTTTCCAAAATATAATCCACAAAATCACTTTTCCATTAATATAAATCAATGTTTCAAAATCTTAAAAATTACTAACGCTCTCCAAAACCCAAAAATGAGTTATACGTTAGTAAATTCTCAAATCACCATTATATTCTCCATTTTTCTCAAATCAATTTTAAAATCAATTCTCTTCAAAATAAATTGAAGTTAAAACATTTTCAACCTCTCTTTGTCTTTCGTTTACAAAATTTTCTCAAGTGATAAAACACTCTGATTCCCTTTCCAAATCCTTATACTAAAACATTTTGTTTAAACATTTTGTTTCCACTTTAAAATTACTTTGTTTCATAAAACCAAAATTATTCCAACCTCCAAAAACCGTAGAGTCTTTGGCCATTGAAGCCATCAAATATTTTTCCTTCTAAATTGATATGGTTTTACACAAACAAAATCATTAAAATTTTGTCTTCAAACCGAAATACCAATGCTTATAAATCCAAACCCATTTGTTCAAATTCATTTTTACTTTCTTTACAAATTCTTTTTCACTTTCTTTGCAAATCCTTAAAATCAACGTTTGCCCGTTTCATTCAAAACTCATGTTTAGAAAAACACTTAGGATCTTTTTACACAAAATAAATCAATAAAAATCCTTCAAAACCATGTTCTTGTTCTCTTAAAAAAACATATCCTTTGTTTATTTTTCATACTCTTCAAAATCAATCCAATTTTTAATCTTTCATGAAAATCTTAGGTTATAAACACCTATGTTGAGGTGTCTTGACCGAAAATCCCATAGCCTTTAGAACCAAGAAAATTCATTTTTTCTCCACTTCATAATTTTCATTAAACAAATCAACTTCCTTGTTCTTGAAAAATTTCAACATGAATCTCTAATTTTGGGCATCAAAGTCGTAGCCCTCTCCTTGGCTTTTGGAGCCAAAAATTGATTTCTTTTCCATCAATACATCATGGCATACACATACATACTTCATCATAAAAACTATAAACATGCCATATACTCATCATGCATAATATAAGCATACCATCAAAGCCATAAAATCATGCATAGCATATCAAGCATAGGCAAATAAATCAAAGCGCATAAACACACATAAATTATTACATGACCATGGATTGGAATCTTCACATGGATTCACCATCCATCAAATATAAGACCATCTCTCACCACCATACTTGGTTGGTGAGGTGGATCTCCCTCTTACCTCGTGAAGATCCTCAAAAGCTCTTTGTTTTGCTTCTTTTTCCAAGTCCTTCATCACCAAGGGACTTCACCTCAAAAACCTTAGAACTTGCTCTTGGAAAAACTCCTTGAAAATGAATGATTTAGAGAAAATCTCCAACATAAAAGTTGCTTAGAATATCATGTAGATTAAAGATCTATGGTTGAATGAAATTAAAAGAGATTGGATGGTGGTTTTAAGTGTCTTGACCGAATGGTTTCTCTTGAAGCACAAAGATGGAATTTTTTATTTTTGATAGAAACTTGAAGCTTGGATTTGAAGCTCAAGATGAATGATTTTGGAAAAACTCATAACTAGAGATGTTCTTAAAATGATGTAAGGATTCAAGAAGTATGGTTGTATGAAATTTTTGAGTGATGGAAGGTTAGTTTGGAGTGCTTGGCCGTGAGCTTAGAGTAGGAGAGAGATGGAGAGAAATTTTGATAACTTTGTTTCTTGAAGATGTTCAATGAAGACCAAGGTGATCAATAATGGCTAAAGTGTTCAATTATGGTCTTCAAAGCTTCTAATTTCAGGCCAAGACCGTGAGCCACTTTAAAACAAAAGAGATAGAATTGAATTGATAGCATGTTTCTCTTTTACCAAGCAAGCATAGCCATAGGAATTAGAAAGAATAGACACCAAACATTGACTAATTTTGTATAGCTTTTTCAATTATTGTTAGAAGAATGACCAAGTATTATTTGAATGTAAATTTGTCTTCCAAATTTGAGGCATAATCGTAGCTTGCATGGAGAAAAAAAAGAAAATATTTTTGCTTTAGGAAAATGATCAATAATGATGTATAATTGATCAAGACATCTAACAATGACATAAAGTTTTTCTTTAGCTCCAAAATAAAGCACAAAACCGTCCCCCCCCTTCATCCTGGCTTCTTCAAAGTTGTCATCTTTTTCAAGCCATTATTTGAAGCCTTTCTAGCCATTGATTAATTCAATGGTTAGGATTTAGGTAGACTTTTGATTTGAAGACTTAATCTAGGCCATTAGATTTTTCTCCTTTAAATTCTAGCCATTAGATGTGTTTCCAAAATTAAGGGTCAAGATTACTCCTTCTTACTTTTAATCCAATGGTCATAATTAGTCTTTGTCACTTTTTAAGACTAAATCTTCACCATTGATTAAATCTAAATCCAATGGTCATAAATGGTCCTTGTTACTTTACAAGACCAAATCTCCACCCTTGATTAATTCTATATCCAATGGTTATAAATGGTCATAGTCACTTTATATGACTAAATCTCTACCCTTGATTTAATCTCCATCTAATGGTTATAAATGATATTATTCACTTTTAAGATCAAATCTCTACCATTGATTAAATCAAGATCAAGTCTCCATCATTAATTAAATCAATGGTGGATATCCAAACCACCAAGGTGTTAAGCAATATAATTTCTATTTTTATCTGCCAAAAACCCCACGAAAGAATATATTTATTATATTTTTATCATCCGATAAATTAAATACAGTACAAAACACAGTACAATAAAATTTTTAAAACTGTTTCTGGATTCAGGTTTAGTAAGATCCCCTGTCTCCGTCTAAATAGTACAATTTTTTCTATGCATAGAAAAATTTTCACTTTCTGAACTTTAACCCACACTGGGCCCACATAGGACCACACATAGGCCTACATACTGACCAAAAAAATTCATAATCATCCATAAAAATCACAAATATTAGAAAACGTATGAAAATCAAGTCGATTATTAAAAATAATTAACAGTCAAGAGAAATAAATATTTGAAGATTTTCTCCTACCAAAATTATTATTTTCCTAACACGGAGTAAATCACTCAAAACGATCAAATACGCTGACGGAATAATCAAAATAATTTTACAGTATCCAGAAATTACTAAACAGTAAAATTCTGTTAACTGTCAAAATTACTGCTTAAGAGATAGGAAATTTTGGGATGTTACACCATACCTTCAAATATTTTCTCTAACTCCTTGATCTACAAATCAGCTTTATCTGGATCAAATTCTCCCTGAAACTTCAGTGGATTGTTCTTACAGAATTCAAATAAACTGTGAGCATCCTCGGTTGCCCTTTGATTTTGTTGTGCAACGACATCAGCCATCATTTGCATCGCTGCTACAGTTGCAGCCATGTTCTGGTTGTCATTATCAGCATTCTGCATTCCAGTTCTAGTATTGACACGTCCTCGTCCTCTTCCATCCATTACTTTACTCTACTCAAACTGAACAACATAAAGAAAGCAAGGTCAATCTTCAAACAATATTGTTTCTTCTCAGAAAACAATAACAGAGAATCACACAACACAAACAAGACAGACCTAACCACAAACCCAAAAGACTTTAACTTGGGCTCTGATACCAACTAATGTAACACCCACCGTAGGGTGCCACATTTATGTTACTTAATTACCAAATTTCCCCCAACTTATAAAATGTGATGTTGTGATAAAAATACGAGTTGTAAATTTTTTTCTTTCTTCTTTGATAATTATAAATTAAACTTAGTGAAAAATAAAATATTATACATCATCACACATAATTTACATCATCATACATTACAAACATACTGTCAGGATTATTTATATACAAACCATTTCTCCAAAATTAGATAACACACTTAAATATATACAGACATAGGTTGTAACAGAGTTTAGACTTGCCCAAGTCTATCTAAACAACAGAACCCTTAGTTGGGTCCTTCTTAGACTCCTCAGCAGGTAGGAATCCAATTTGACGCGAAGCCCTATGGACAGGTGTCTGAGCAGATGACACGGTACTAATTTTCATTGGGACATAATATCTAGTATCCCAATGCTGCCTGATAGACAGTGGAAATTCAACATGTACATATATAGTTATAGAAAAGAACGGATTTCTATGAAACTCTCTGCTTATCATGACCGTCAGGTTTCCCTCATAAATTAGTCCCCTCTCATTGGGACTAGTCCTCCACGCTCCAGCTCCACCATGGAACTTGAATCTCACATAACCGAAGAAACCAGGTCTTGATGTCATCTTATCAAAACTCTGCTTCCTCCACAAGGGCCTGTTCTTCTTCACCCTCTGGTTCAGTGCCTTACTCAACGTCTTTACAAATATAAATATAGTACAAAATAATATACAAAGAGGTGAGATCACCTACGCTAATACCAACATGGTAGCACAGAGATAATACATACAACATACCATACAGATATATTATGCCATAATTATAATTATGCCATCATCATAGTGTATACAGTAATAGTAATTACAATAATGTCATCACATGATTATCATCATCATCATCTAATTATTCCTTAACAAAACAATTGTCATAGCCAATATCCCTCAAGTATTATATCATACAGATATAAATGCTCAGTTTCATGCATGCGTACATAGACTCAATGTCCTACTCCATGAAGCTAATACTCAGTTCGGAGAAGTTGATCGAAAAGATCTGTCGGTACCACATGCCTCAAACCACGTGTAGTAATCCTCATTTTAATTTTGCACATCTAGCATATACACGACAGTCTTTATCATATCTTGATTAAGAATAGTGTCTCTGTCAGGATCATCGATGTGTTGCATCGGTCTAACTTACGGGAAGAAGAGCTACCAACCACCCATGTAAGCAACCCGCACCCTGATGCCCCCAAGGTCAACAAGTGACTTACACTACGCATATCGCACCCACTCAAGAGGTGTACGTCTCTCCTAGGCAAATAGCCTCATACAGTCCATCGAACCTTTCCAATGCATGTTCAATGCACTAATGCCAATCATAGGCAAAATTCATATACAGTGTTTATACATCAGTTCATGCATATAAAATGCACCAATGCCAATCACAGGCAAAATTATCATTTTCTCATACAGTGTTCATCCACTAGTTTAATAGTAATTTTACTGTATATTTAATCGCAAAAATCAGATTATCACATTTTTCACAATTTTGTAACATTTCTGTTACATTTTCAAATCACATATAGATTTTTCAACGTTTTCATCAATTACGTGGAAATATTCCACCATTTTTAAATCACGTAGTGATTTTTCAACAATATCTCAAACGTGTAAAGATATTTAAACGCTTTCCAAATTGCGCAGAAATATTTTAACATTTTTCAATTCGCGTGGAAATATTTAAACGTTTTTCTAATCGCGTAGCTTAAAAATCATGTTTTTAAATTACGTAAATCATTTTTCACTATTTTTCAACTTCGTAAAATATTTCTCAACGTTCAAAAATTCTATTTCAAGCTTTTTCAAAATAATATGACCTCTCACATTATTTTCCATATTTTCCTACTCAAGAAAATCATTTTCGCAATTTATTCCATAAAATCACCATTTCATGGAATTAAATCGATGTTTCTATCTTTAAAATTTTACTAACGCTATCCAAAACCCAAAGAATGAGTTATACGTTAGAAAATCCTAAGTTTCCCATGTATTCTTTATAATTCCATATCAATTCTAAAAAAATCAATCCTCTTTAAAATAAATTGAGGTTCAAACACTTTCAACCTCTCTTTTCCATTCACAAATGAAAATTCCATTTTTCAAGTGTTAAAACACTCTGATTCCCTTTCCAAATTTCTTGTATTAAATCAAGTTATATTTTCATTTTGAAAATCACTTTGTTCTCACAAAAACAAGTCATTTCAAGTCTTCAAAATCGTGGACATGACTATTGAAAACATTCTTGTATTTTTCCTTCTAAATCAACTAAGTTCCATTCTTGATTTTTACACAAACAAAACCATTAAAACTTCTCACCAAAACTGTGAACTCAAGTTCTTTGAAAACAAACCATTTGTTTATTTTCCTAGCTTTTCTAAACATCCAATTTTACCATTTATGAAAATATTAATTTGTGAACACCTATTTTGAGGTGATAAAGCCGAAATTCACCTTAGTTTAGTGACCAAAAATTAATTCCCTTGTTCTTGAAAAATTTTAACATGAACCCTAATTTTAAGAGCTCAAAACCGTAGCCTCCCCCTTGGCCTTTGGAGCCAAAATTGCTTGTTTCAATATACATCCACCATAATATATTCAACATGTTTTCATCATGCATATTATAAGCATACCATATAAGCAATAAAATCATGCAAAACATATCAAGCATAGGCAAATAATCAAAGCACATAAACACACATAAATTATTACATGACCATGGATATGAATCCTCACATGGATTCACCATCCATCAAATATAAAACCATCTCTCACCACCATGCTTGGTTGGTGAGATGGATCTCCCTCTTACCTCTTGAAGAACCACAAAAAGCTCCTTGCTTTGTATTTTGAACAAGATCTCCACCAACAAAAGTCTCTTGAACATAAAACAAACACAAAGAAATTAGTATATTAAGCTTGAATAAGAGGAACCATGGATCAAACATGGTTTAGAACATGAAAAAGAAGAGAAAAAATGAAGTCTTCCATAACTTCACCTTAAGAACCCTAGAACTTGTTCTTGGAAAAACTCCTTGAAGATGAAAGATTTAAGACTTGGTGTAAACTACAAAGTGTCTTAGAATTAGGTGTAGATTCAAGAAATATGGTTGTTTGAGATTAAAGAGTAGTAGAAGGGTGTTGTAGAGTGCTTGGCCATGAGCTATGTTTTAGAGAGAAATGAAGAGAATTTTTGTTAAGCTTTGCTTTAGGAAAGATGAAGAATGATCAATAATGACCAAAGGTGATCAATTATGGTCTTCCAATGTCACTTTAGCTCCTAAATGCAGCACCAAAACCGTCCCCCCTCCTCCATGCACTCTTCAAAATGCAACAAGTCTCCTAGCCATCATTTTAGGCAATCTTGACCATTGATTAGATCAATGGTTAGGATTAATATAGGTTTTAGGTTTAGGCTTTAGATAGAAGACTTAATTTAGGCCATTGGATCTTTCCTCCTTGAAATCCTAGCCATTAGATGTGTCTCCAAAATGAAGGGTCAAGATTACTCCTTCAAACTTTACATCCAAGGGCTATAAATGGTCCTAGCCACTTTATAAGACTAAATCTCAACTGTTGATTAAATCAAGATCAAGTCTCTACTGTTGATTACATCAATGGTAGATATCCAAGCCACTAATGTTGACTTCGCAGTACAATATTTATTTTTGTATCTGCTATTGCCATTCGGATAATATCTTTATTGTATTTTTATCACCCGATAATTAAATACAGTGCAAAACACATTAAAAAGAAAAATTTAAAAATTGTTTCTGGATTCAGGTTTAGTAAGATCCCCCGTCTCGGTCTCAACAATATGAATTTTTCTGATTATAGAAAAAATTTTACCTTTCTGGACTCATGCGGGGCCCACATACAACCTCTCTGGACCCACAGATGGCCCACGGATAACGCTAAAATAAATAGAGTAAGATAAAAATTTCATAATCACACATAAAATTACAAAAATTAGAAAATATACAAATATCAAATCAGATTATGTAAAATAATTAAGACTTTTAAGTAATAATTAAATTACGTAAAATTTTCCTCGACCCGAAAAATTATTATTTTCCTGACACGGAGTAATTCACTCAAAACGATCAAAAGTAGTCACGGAATAATCAAAATAATTTTACAGTACACATAAATCACTAAACAGTAGAATTCTATTAACTGTCAAAATTACTGTCTTATATTTAGGAAGTTTGGGGTGTTATAGTATCCGAGTGGCGTAGTGGAAACGTGGCGAATTCTTCAAAAGTTGAAAAAGTTTGCCAATGGGAAAAGTTAAGACGGTAATGGAAATCCGTAAAAAATTTATTGAGATATTTGTTTGATCAAGAAAAGTTGAACGCGAGACAAAGAATTTCATTGGTTAAAATCGTTTGGAATGACGTGAGCGGTGAATCTACATGGGAACTAGAGGAAAAGATAAATGAGTAATATCTATATCTATTTTGAGGGTGTGAAATCATGTTTATCAAATTTCGAGGACGAAATTTCTTTTTAGAGGGGGGAGTATTGTAACACCCCAAATTTTCCTAAATAGTTGACAGTAATTTTGACAGTTAACAGAATTCTACTATTTAGTGATTTCTGTGTGCTGTAAAATTATTTTAAGTATTCCGTCAGCGTATTTGATTGTTTTGAGTGATTTACTCCGTGTCAGGAAAATAATAATTTTTGGGTCGAGAAAAATCTTTAGGTATTTATTTTTCTTGATTGTTAATTATTTTTAACAATCTGACTTGATTTTTATACGTTTTCTAATATTTGTGATTTTTGTGGATGATTATAAATTTTTATATTTCTCTTATCGTTTTTGGGCTGTTTGTGGGCCCTAGTAGTCCTAAGTGGGCTCGGGGTGAGTCCCAAAACGTGAAAATTTTTCTACGCATAGAAAAATTTGTACTGTTGAGACGGAGACAGGAGATCTTACTAAACCTGAATCTCAAAATAGTTTTAGAAAATTTTATTGTATTGTGTTTTGTACTGTATTTAATTATCGGGCGATAAAAATAAGTAAATATATTCTTTCGTGGGGTTTTAGCAGATAAAAATAGAAATTATACTGCTTAAGTCAACAATAGTGGTTATGACAACTTTTGACAGACCAATAGGAAGCAAGTTTAATGCTTTTGACGGACCAATAGGAAGCAAGTCTAATATTGAAGACTTTGATATCAACCGTCGATTTAATCAATAGTGCAAAATTAGTCTAAGAAAATGGCTATGACCATTTATAACTCTTGAATGAAGAATTAATCAAGAGTGGAGATTTGATCTTATAAAGGGGCTAGGACCATTTGTGACTGTTGGATTTGGATTTAATCAACGGTGGAGATGGATCATTTATAGCCATTGGATTTGGATTTAATCAATAGTGGAGATTTGATCTTCTAAAATGGCTATGACTAATTATGACCCTTGGATTGAAAGTAAGAAGGAGTAATCTTGACCCTTCATTTTTGGAGATGCATCAAATGGCTAGGATTTCAAGGAAGAAAGATCTAATGGCCTAGATTAAGTCTTCTAATCAAAAGTCTACCTAAATCCTAACCATTGAATTAATCAATGGCCTAAATGGCTCTAAATGGTGGCTAGAAAAGATGACAACTTTGTTGAATGCATGGATGGAGGGGGGACAGTTTTTGTGTTGTTTAAGAGCTAAAGGAAAAAGTTTGAAGACATTATTAGATTGTTTTAGTCAATATGGATCATTATTGATCATTTTGCACTCTTAGGAGAATGCATGAAGGGGGGCTACGGTTTTGGTGTCTTAAGGCCATAGCAAAAAGTCTATGACCATTATCACTCATTATTGATCATTCTTGATCATTCCAAAAACCTAAAGCTCTTAGAAAATTTTCTCTTCTTCTCCTTCTAGCATGGTTCGGCCAAGCACCCTAAATATGTCTTCCATCACTCAACAATTTTAACCAACCTTATTTCTTGAATCCTTACCTTATTCTAAGCAACTTTCATGTTGGAGACTTTCTCTAAATCATTCATCTTCATGGACTTTCTTCAAGATCAAAGTTATAGGGTATTTGTGGTGAAGTGTAAGGAAACTTCATTTCTTCTCTCTTCTTCATATTCTAAGCCATGTTTGATCCATGGTTTATCTTGTTCAAGCTTGATATGTTAATTAACTTGTGTTTTGTTTTGTATTTGAGAAGCCCTTGGTGGTGAAGGACTTGGAAAAAGAAGCAAAACAAGGAGCTTTTGAGGATCTTCAAGAGGTAAGAGGGAGATTCATCTCACCAACCAAGTATGGTGGTGAGAGATGGTTTGTGTATTTGATGGATGGTGAATCCATGTGAGGATTCATATCCATGGTCATGTAATAATTTGTGGGTGTTTATGTGCGTTGATTATTTGCCTATGCTTGGTATGATTTGCATGATTTATTGCTTTGATTATGGCATGCTTGTGATATATATTTGAATATGTATATGTATGCCATGATTTGATGTTAAAAAGGAAATTGATTTTTGGTTCCAAAGACCAAGAGGAATTTCGGCCAAGACACCTCAAAATAGGTGTTCACAAATATATATTTTCGTGAATGATAAAATTGGATGATTAGAAAAGCAAGGAAAATAAACAAAGGATTTGTTTTTCAAGAAGTATTGTTCACGGTTTTGAGAAGGATTTTTATTAATTTATTTTGTGTAAAAAGTTTCTAAGCATTTTACTAAACATGGGCAATGTTGATTTTAAGAATTTGCAAAGAAAGTGAAAATGAATTTACAAAGAAAGTGAAAATGAAAAATGAACAAATGATTTGATTTCAAAGACCAAGTGCTCACAGTTTTTGTAAAGGATTTTTAATGGTTTTGTTTGTGTAAAACCATATTGACTTAGAAGGAAAAATGTTTTGATGATTTCAATAGTCATGTCCACGTTTTTGAAGGCTTGTAATGCCTTGATTTTATGGAAACAAAATGGAAATGTAATTGATTTACTATACGAAATTTGGAAAGGGAATCAGAGTGTTTTATCACTTGAGAAAATGGGATTTTTGTATATGAATGGAAAAGAGAGGTTGAAAATGGTTGAAACGCAATTTATTTTGAAGAGAATTGAGTTTAGAATTTATTTGAGAAAAATAGAGAATATAATAGTGATTTGATATTTTCTAATGCGAAACTCATTGTTTGGGTTTTGGAGAGTGTTAGTAATTTTTAAAGTTAGAAACATTGATTTAATTCAATGGGATTGTGAATTTGTGGAATATATTGTGAAAAGGATTTTCTTGAGTAAGAAAATGTGGAAAATAATGTGAGTAGTCATATTATTTTGAGAAAGGTTGAAATGGAATTTTTAAAGGTTGAGAAATATTTTTCGTAATGGAAAACTGGTGAAAAATTATTTACGTAACTTAAAAATGTGATTTTTAAGCTACGCGATTTGAAATACGTTTAAATATTTCTACGTGATTTGAAAAATGTTTAAATATTTTACGTGATTGAAATATTGTTGAAAAATCACTATGTGATTGAAAAGTGATGAAATATTTTTATATGATTATGAAAATGGTGGAAAATCGCTACGTGATTTGAGAAACGTGTAAATATTTTTACGCGATTGAGAAAATGTTGAGAAATCAATACGTGATTTGAAAATGCAAGAGAAATGTTGTGGAATTGTGAAAACGTAACAGAAATATTGCGCAATTGTGAAAACACGACAAAAGTGTTTTATGACTATGAAAACATAATAACATGATTTTGCGATTAAATATACAGTATGATTACTGTTGGGCCAGTGTGTGGACCCTGATTATGAGATAATGAAATTAAAACTGAGAATGGGCCATTGTGTGGACCCTGAATATGAAAGTGTGAATTTTGCCTATAATTGGCATTGGTGCATTGAACATGTATTGGAAATGAGGAATTTTGCCTATGATTGGCATTGGTGCATTGAACATGCATTGGAAATGAGGAATTTTGCCTGTGATTGGCATTGGTGCATTGAACATGCATTGGAAAGATATGCATTGAGGCATATGATGATTTTGAATTGAACAAAAAAATTGATAGTTGATGCTATTGGGACCCTTGTGGTTGAAGAGGGAATGTGAATTGATAGTGAGGTCTATGATGGATCTTGTGGGCGTCAAGGGGCGGCGGTCGACCAGTGGATATCTGTCTGTGGGCTAAGGCTGGACCATATGTCACTTGGCGATGCAGTCCGTTGCAACGCATTGATAATACCCGATAAGAACACGATTCTTTTCAAAAGCTGGACAATTGTCTGTGGGCTGAGGCTGGCCATTGTCTGTGGGCTAATCTTGAAGATTGTCTTTGGGCTAAGGCTGACAATTAACAGAGCATTCTTCTCGAAATTGTGAAAACTTCCATGGAGTAGGATATTGAGTCTATGTGCACATGCATAACATATGCTTCATTATTGAGCATTAGTTATGATAATTGAACTGTTGAATAATACTGGATGATGATGATGATAAATAATGTTGATGGCATTATTGTTACTATCGTGTGATTTGAATTGATGAATACTTGGATATTGTTGAGGACATCATCGTGAATATTGAATGATATTTGAACTGATAAATGATTGGATGATGATAGTTAATTAATGTTGAGTACATTATTGGAATTATGGTATGATATACCTGTATGATATGTTGTTTGTGTTATCTCTGTGCTACCATATTGGTATTGGTGTAAGTGATATCACCTCTTTGTTATATTGTTTGGTTGGGCTTGTGTTGTATAAAAATTATATAATAGATGGAATGAGTTGTCTTAGACATGACGGGTGGTAGATATTCTGAGATTTGGTGACAACATCAGAGAATGACCATTCAAGATTCGAGAGCGTGCAGTGTTGACAAGGAACAGATGTCTGATGCATCAAGATGGATACAAGAAAGAATAAGTATGCTAAGTTTTCTCATTAGTGTTGTACCGTGCTATTAAGTAGGACCCGTGATGAGGTTTGCTACTGTTAAAAAAAGAGAGTCTGTTGGTTTTATATTTCTCTTGAAATTGTTAAATATTAATTGGTGTCAATATTGTATATTAATCAGTTGAAATATATTTTTAGTAATACTTATGGATTTCAGTAAGTTTATGTTTCTGTAATAAGAAATTTTAAAACTCACTTTTTATAACTCAAACCTTTTATGAACTTCTTTTTAGATTATGAGTTGGGAGTCAGAAATGTGATACCCTGAGGAGGGTGTTACATATGTGACCGCTGGTAATACAAGTGTTTCTGGCGGACATATCCATCGAAAAACTGAACGTCAATTAAAATAAAAAAAAATTGGTGAAATAATTCACTGAAAAAAAAACACTAATGATTTTTTTTTTCATTTCTAGCGACTAATTTATCGGTAAATGTAATGGTTATGTGTTTTGAGATTTCCAACAGATTATTTTTGCCAGAAAATTTCTCCAAGTACCAAGGTTGAGCATAATATAATTTTTGGTGGTTGATTCGGTAGAAATTAAGCCTTCGGAACACTATGGTAAATTAAGCAACAAAAAAATAGAAATTAAGTTGCCAGAACACTCCACCAAATATCCTCGTCGATAAAAGTTTCTGGTGGACACTAATCCGCCAAAAACTCTTTTGTAACTTATGCACTAGTCACTTCCTTTCTATTTTTCCATTTTTCTCTTAATGTTCATCTTTTCTATTCTCTTTTTCTCTACACTCTGATCCCTCCGTTGATGGCTCCTTTCCTCCTTCAATCCCCTCGCTAGTTGGGCCTCCCTCTTCAAGCCCTCCCATCTCATCCCTCTTCATCAAGTGGTTCGGGCTCTGTTCTATGAGGCTATGGCTGAGATGATCATGGCAAGGGATAGAAGAGCATATTTTACGCGAGATGAGGATTTAATGGCCGCGAGCTGAGGCTCTGAGTTCATAGTGGGTGGTGGCTGAGGCTCCGGGTTTGTCGTGGGCGGTGATTGAGGTTCTGGGTTCAGTACTTGAAAGTTGCAACCAATGTGGTTCAACCATGGATGTTGAGGCTTAAGGATGGCGGTTGTGGCAACAGTGGACAGGTGTGGACGTGATGCATGAGACGTGGATGTTGGGACTTGAGGATGGCGATAGTGGATAGGCGTGGACATGTAGGCATGGACATGGTGCATGGGATGAGACATAGGTGCATGAAGCGTGGAGATACTATATTATTTTTTGGTTTATTTGTTTATAATATGAATGCATGTTTGCATATGATGTTTATATTTTGAATATACGTGTTTATGTATATATCTGAATGTATGTTTATATGCATGACATACTGTCATTTGCTAGTATTTGTGTGCTACTGGTACGATAAATGATAGATATTATGATGATATAGGATTTAAGTAATAACATTATATTGTATAAGACTAATACTACTTCATTGTAAGAATAATATAGTATTATATGCTAATTTTAAATTTTAAAAATGGCGAAAAAATAGTAATATAAAATTTTTAAAATTCTAAGTGAAGAATTTGATAAATTATTTAGTTTAATAATTTATATATTAAACTAAAATAATCAATAATATTAATAAAATAATAAAAATATAATATGAAATTAAAGAAAGTAAAAATTTGAATTATATAAATAATCAAATAATTAAATGAGGATGATCAATTACAAAAATGTGCACCCAATTGTCAAATGTATGATGTATATAATACACATGGGTCGGGGACATGAGGCAATGTGATAGATCTTGCAAACAAACGATAGCTTCAAACTAATAAGAAGAATGACGAATACATAAGAGGCATCAATTATGGAGATATGAATTGTGTAGAAATAAGTTTGCCCCAATGGTTTAATATGTTAAGTTTTGATGATGACAAATACAAGGCAAAAAGAATGATGATTATGCTACATAGATGTGCTTGATAAATTATATTGGATCAAGCATAATCATAGACTCTATTTTGTTACATTTCATATAAGAATCATGGATATTCTTTATAACCTTTTATAGAATATATTCAATAATGTGTTATATAAGTTATATTAAATTAATATTGAATTTGACTCTATTTAAATGAAAATGTGCAAAGTTTTCTTTGTTTCATCCTATATAGAGCATATCTATTAGTAATTGATAAATATCTTATTTGGATGTGTCTATGAAAGTCTTATTATATGCATGTTAGACTAACTCGAGTTATATATTTATGAATCATGCATATAAAGATATTGAATTATAAATATAGACTAACTATGTTTGTTTTAAGTGAACAATATTTTGTAGGATAGTCATATTTGAAAGAAGTTTTTCAAGTTCTATATCATTGAGAATCTTTTGAACTTGTCTTAAGACCTTGAAAGTATTTTCACCTCATAATTATCTTAAAAATTTGGAAATTATTGGATATGTGTTATAAATGTAGTACTCTCTTCTTTTGCTTTGAAAATTTTTATTAAATCTTGAGAGAATGTTTAAGAAAGTTTCCAAATAAATTTTTTAAAATATTTTATAGAGCTTATCTTGATGCTTCAAAAGATAAATCTTATTCTTCAAAGTCTTTTATTTTCTCGAGGCTCTTGCTCAATGTGAAAGAGAGGAGATGTGCTTTCAGATGTTCCTTTGACTTGAGTTTGATCATTCTCAAGGAATGTATGGTTTTAATATAAAACTTCTCTACCTTTCTAAAATGCTTTTGAAAATGTAATGTGTTCTTATAAAATTCTTTTTGAAAGAGGGAGAAGTTTTAAAATGGTTTGTGATTGATGGATCAAGAATAAGTATCTTTTGTCTTGCTTTACTTTATGGTAATGTGCTTACATGGTCTTGGCATACATATTTCTCTTTATTCATCTTGGGTTTCAATGAGGGGGAGCCTAACTCTTAAGTTATTTATATCTCTTGGCTTACATCTTTGTTTGATTACATAAAGTGTTTTATTGCTATCATATACTAAATGTTGATGCACCAAAATATGACAAGCATTGCATGAATAATCTTTTATATCTTGAAATCATGCTTGTTTCATCTCTCTATTCTTGAATCATATGTAGAATCAAATAAGGGGAGATAATTATGTTTTTAATAACTTGAAGAAGTTTTTGGTTTTGATGATCCCACTATTTTTGGCAACATAAGTTTTATCTATAAAGGGAGATAAAATATTATCTTTCCTTCCTAAGCCTTTTTGTTGATGTCAAATAGGGGGAGTAAGAATTAGAAAGAAAAATATATTTTTGTGCTTATTGTTAGATATGTTTATATTGCTCAACATATTTTTCTTTGGTGATTTGTCATCATAAAAAATGGGAAGATTATGGAAATATGTTTAGCCCAATAGTTTAATATGTTAAGTTTTGATGATGACAAATACAAGACAAAAAAAATTGATGATTATGCTTCATAGATGTGCTTAATAGATTATATTGGATCATGAATGATCATGTACTCCATCTTGTTATATTTCATATAAGAATCATGCATATTCTTTATAGCATCTTTTATAGAATATATCCAATAATGTGTTATATAAGTTGCATTAAATTAATATTGGATTTAACTCTATTTAAATGAAAACATGCAAAATGTTCTTTGTTGCATCCTATATAGAGCATATTTATTAGTAATTGATAAATGTCTTATTTGGATGTGTCTATAAAAGTCTCATTCTATGCATGTTAGACTAACTAGAGTTATATATTTATGAATCATGCATATGAAGGTATTGAATTATAAATTTGGATTAATTATGCTTGTTTTAAGTGAGTAATATTTTATAGGATAGTTCAAGTATCAAGAGTGAGCATTGCAATATGAAAATAAAAGATCACAATTATGCTCAACTCAAGAAGAATGAGAATGATAAGATGTTCCAAGCATTTGCAAGATTTGAAGAGAATAATTTTTTTAAAGTTTTGATTACATCAATAAGCCTAAGGACTAGAATTGATATATATTTCTTTTAGACTTTCTCTGATGTAAAGATAGAGGTTTTACAATAAAAGAACTCAAATATATTTTTAATCTTTACAAAGGGTTATTAAATGATAAATGCCCAACAAATATGTTTTGAAAAGCTAGCTATGGTGGTAGTTCAAAACTATGAAAAATAATCAAGTTTGAGTTTTGAAAAGCTAACCTTTGGTTAATCTTTTGATCATAAATCTCAAAGTACTTTGCTTTTTGTTCAACTTTTTTCATGAAAATAGACCCAAATATCTTTCCAATGAGTAGTCATTCGCTTAAAACAGATGAGAGATGAAGAAGTTGTGTGTGTTTAAATTCGTTTTTCAAGTATAAGAATGTTCTTATCATGTTTTTAACAAAATAGAAGCATGATAATCAATTACCAAGAGCTCAGAAACTTTTTTTTTGGAGCTGGTAATCGATTACAACATATTGTAATCAATTATCAAGCATCAGAATGCGATCCCAATGGCTATAAACGGCTAGTTTTCATAAGAAATTATTTCTAAACAATACCAACAACTATTTTATCACTTGAGCTCTATATATAAGTGATGTTTGGAGCTTTTACAACTCTAGAACATTTGGGCTTTTCAAAGATTTCAAATATTCACCTTAATGAAATATGTTATAAGGATCAAAGCATGTATAGAACTAATATCATCTACCCTATATGCACTGACAAAAATAGCAAGTTAATCCAATTAGGCACTTTGTCAATGCTAAGCATATTTCTCATGTAAGGAAATATCTAATCATTTAAGATCAATTTAAGAATAAGTATCATACAATCCATAGCATATAGAACACTTGATTTGATCATTGAATTATCAAAATCATATTTTGAGCTTTTTATTACAAAATTCTTTTATTCCTTTGTTCTTCAAGTTGTATATCTACTCTTGTGAGAGTTTCTAATCTTTCTCTTCATCTTAAAATTATTGTAAGAAGGTGTGGTGTCCTTAAGAGAGAAAATGGTGATGTATCCCTTGTAATGAGACTCAAACACAAAGGGTGAGATATCCTAAAGGTGTAGTGAGTGCTCTTGAATGTAAAGGTTTTTCAAGCACCTGCGAAGCTTGAAGAGTTGGAGGCTCTAACACAAGGGTGGAGGATCCCAAGGTGTGAGGAGTGCTCTTGTGTGTACAAAGGTTTTCCTATCACCCATGAAGTCTAGGAGATAATGAAGAAAATTTTAAGTTAAGCTTGGGAACTGGATGCAGGTCACAAATGGTTGGTGGCTGAACCAACATAAATTATTGAGTTTGATTCTCTCTTCACTACACTATTTAATTTCAATATTTGGTGCAAGATATTTATTTATTGCATATCTTGTCATGTTGATGTTTTGATTTTAAGAACTTGATATTTAGCTTATTTGCTTGATTTATCCTATAACCCAAGTTGTATTTGAGTAATCTACAATAGTTGTATCTTTGTTAGACTTATTCCACTGCATATGTTGATTGAGTATATCAAATGTATAATTTCTCAAAGTTGCTTTAAAAAATTTGTGATCACCCAATTCACCCCCTCTTGGGTGATGGTTGCTATGACCAACAAATTGTGTAATATAGTAATGTGTTATTATTATTAACACTTATTTACATGCATGTTGTTGCATTTGAATTATTGATATAATTAATAATCTACTTAATTACGAAGCTCTAAACCTTAAGTTAGACGATATTAGTTTTGAATTGATATGTTAAGTGGCTCTGAGCAGTCCGGGATTTGACTACTCAAGTAACTTATCTTTTGTCATCCACTGATTGTGAAGATGATAACTCTAGTGATTAGATTATTATGTGATAAATGTGATAGAAAGTTTGAGTGGTGACACAAGTCCACCTCCTATGATTATGAGGAGAAGACTAGGTAGAGTGACATAATAAAAGAAAGAAGAAAAACATTATAGATTAAAAAAAATAAATTTGCATGTTTTTACGAAGTAGATTTTTTGATTGACAGAAATTGCATGATAGAGCAGCTAAGGAATAAGATAGAAATCAAAAGCAGATGAAATTTATATAAAGATTTATTTCAACAATGAAAATAACATTATACAATAGTCTCGAGGAGAGGAAAGGTCTGATAAAATCATGAGTTCAACATGATTAGAATTGAGGAAGTTGAGTGAGTAGTTCCTAGATTGTTGTCCTTGCTAGTGACACTGGAAGTATGTGTCTCATTGCACTAATCTATCGAGTTTTGAAGAGTAGTTGAGAAAAAAAATAATTTCAGGAGTATTTAGCTGAAGTTGAGATTAGAGTTTTGATAGTGATTGTGATAACAAGTGGAGTATATATATTTTTCTTATTACTTGTAATACAGTTAGAACTCAATGGAAGACTATCTATATTTAATGAATGAGTTTAGGAACTAGGAGTGCAAATATTAGGAAAAATAATATTTCTTTTGATCTTTAGTGAATTGTTCTCACTCATGTTAAAAAATTTTTGTATTGGATTTCTCCTAGTGAGTTGGGATAGAAATGCTGGCAACTATTCCAGAAGTATAACATTTTTTAAGTAATGTTCCTTACGAAATACATCAATCTTATCATTGTCTTCGATAGTTAAATACTCAAATTTTTTTAACATTTTTACACTTTTCTTTACGCTTAATGATAGTCATATCGTACAATTCAACCTATATGCATTTTCCACTCTAGAGACCTCTTCGAATTAGAGAAGTTGTATGGTCCAAATCTCTTGATTTGAGAAGGCATATAAGTTGATTTCTGTAAGATTTGATTTCATCGACTATGTGGAAGAGTATACGTAAAAATGTTAATAAAATTTATAAATTTAATAGCTGAAGACAATGATAATAGTTGACATATTTCACAACGAACATTGCTTTTAGAAAAATTATGCTTATCAAATTGTAGTAAGCAAGATTGGTATTCTAGTTCATTAGGAGAGAAACATACACAAAAAAGTTTTAAACACAAGTGCAATCGATTCAAGAGCTCAAAAGAAAAATGATTTTTTTTATACAAACACTCCTAATTTCTAGATTGATTCGTTAAATTTGGATAGTCTTTCCTTGAATTCATATTGTATTACAAGTAATAAAAGAAATATATATGTTTTCACTTATCATCATCATCGTTATCTAAATCCTAATTTCACTTTTGTTCAAATTTTCTTGA
This sequence comes from Ormosia emarginata, assembly GCA_029884605.1. NCBI lineage: Eukaryota > Viridiplantae > Streptophyta > Magnoliopsida > Fabales > Fabaceae > Ormosia > Ormosia emarginata. Next base: position 5,775,505 of record JAQQTP010000033.1, on the reverse strand, counting down.
GATTAAATTTTTTCTGCTACTCTTTAAAAATTGTTACACAATTACAAGCACAAATATGCTTCCTATGTTATCTGGAAGGGCAAAGGTTTTGGGACTGCCCTCCTAGTTTTAATAATGTTGAACACACAATATTATCGAGATATTCCTCTCCATGAAACTCTGGTACAATGTCATTTTCATTGGAGTCATCATTCTTTATAAAAAAAAATTATTTACTTTTTGTTTCTTTCTTATTCCCCAACTTCTCCACCAAGGGGTTTCTATTCTCCAAAAATTTTATTTCATAAAATTGTATAAATTCATTATTATAATATGCAATGTTTGTCTTTTACCTTTTTTATATCTCATTACCTAGTCTTTTTCTAATCGTCATAAGATGTGGAACCATTTTCACTACACAAACTTTCAATCATATCAACCATCTGAAAATGTTATTATAGGAGTCATCATCCTCATTATCAGTGAAAGATGAAAAATGAGTAAAGCATTCAAATCTCGAACTGCTCAAAGTCACTTATATAGTGATTTCGACGAATTTTTGATCAGAAAAAAGTTCTAGAAAGTGTAACAGGTTTTGTTGGCAAATATATTCGCTGGAAAATGTTGTGCTCTAACAACTCATGATTTATTTTTGGGGCATCCTTATCTGCTAGAAATACCGTTTGACCAATGTTTTTTCAGGGGACCACTTTTCGTCTAAAAATTGAATTTTCGGTGGATTTCAGCCACCGATAATCTTTGAATTTCTTACAGTTTATAATTAAACACATGAGAAGACACAAGATAAGCAGGTGTATCAAGAAATAATATAGTGTGGGGAGCTTGATCATTTAATATAGAGGAAGGTATGTGATTTATCAAATAACATGATGTAAGAATAGCATCCCCCAAAAACAAATTGAAACATTCAAATGAAAGTGTAAAGTCCTGACTGTTTTAATTAAATGTCAATTTTTACATTCAGTCACTCCATTCTGTTGTGGAATATGAGGACATGTTATTTGATGTAAGATACCCTGTTTAGCCAAGAATTCCTAAAAATCAGAAGACAAATATTCATGTGCATTGTCACTATGTAGAATATGTATAGTTCTCTGAAAATGAGTATGAATTTCATCACAACTTTTGAAATATTGAAAAATAATTCAAAATGATTTTTCATTATTGTTGAATTGGAGGGTTTTAGGTAAGGAAGGAGGAAAAAAGAGAATAAAGACTTAAAATAATATGAGATTAATTTAATTTGATGTAATGATAATGTAATACAAAAGACAAACTCAATAGTCCTATTTATACTAATACTATACTCATAATATTAATTAAATAAGGAAACAAATCATTAAATAATAAATAGAAAATAGCTTTTAAAGATCATTTAAGATACTCTAAAATATTCTAAGATACCATAAATATATTATGGGATATTTTTCAGATATTCTAACATCCTCCTCAAGCTAAAACTTCCTAAGCTTTAAGCTTGTTACAATTACACACTAAAAGAAAATAAACTAAAAATATAAAGTGGGCTACACAAAACATGGTCGGAAAGGAAACTCAGGGATGCTAGAAATGCCTAAAGGATGAGGCATTGCTGGAAAGACACTTAGCAACAAGAGGGCTAGAATGATCATTAGCCTAACAAAAATATCTCTTGGCAAGCAATCAAGCACAGTATGTAACGCCCCAATTTTTAGAAAATATTTCGAATGTACTGTTTGCTGTTTTTCAAGTTATTGTGTAAACGACCGTTGTGTCCTTATTTTACTGTTTCTCGATTTTTGTGTGAAATACAAATACGTTTATACAGGCTCAAATTTTATTTAGTCTTTTTACGTAATTTGTTCCGAGACGGTAAAATAAAAGTTTTTTCGAGCTACTGTTTTAATTTTTCTGGAAGATATACAGACAATTAATATTGTCTGTAATTTTATTTGAACTTTTTGGACGATTAGCTACGTTGTGGGAAAAAATGGGAAAATGACCATTACATCCCGAACGTGCTGTTTTTGCTGTTTTTAATTGTTTTCTACTTGATTTAATGTCCGATATTACTGTCTGTGATTTTATATGGACTTTTTGTGTGATTTGCTCCGAGGCAGAAAATAATATTTTTCCGGACTAGGGAAATCTTATTTTATTATTTAGAATTAGGATCTTACTAAACCCGATTCTAAATGAGAAGAATAATCTTTTAATTTTTAGATTTTTTCACAAATAAAATAATTTTATAATATTATAATATTATTTTATTAGTCAAGATAATAAAATGACAAAGGGACCCGGAAATGTTTTATGGGACCCACGTTTAGCTAATACGGTTAACTTAGTAGCTTAATTAAACATCATTAGCAAGAGAACTTTCCGAACAAGTCTAACTCACCTAGTCGACTAAGCCGATAATTTATGAGCAGTGTGACTAGGCTTGGGAGTCATCAATAACCAACCAATAGGAGACAAGCTTGTTAAGCAAGCTTTAATCCTAACCTTTGATGCATCCAAGGGCTTGGATGAAGCCAAGCAAATGCACACCTTGCATGCTTGATGAGCTACGGCCAAGGGAGGTGAGAGATCAATCTTCACTTTGCTTGCATGCAAAAATTCTCTCTCTCTCTCTCAAAAACCCTAGCCACCATTCTTGTTTCTTTTCTTCACCATTTTCGGCCAAGCTTGCTTCTTGATCATCCAACCACCCAAAATTCAATCAAGCCAACTTTTCTAAACCTAAACACCATCCTAAGAACATCTCTAGTTGAGAGTTCTTGCAAATTCTTGCATTTGGAGCTTGAAAACCAATCTTGAAGATTTTACCTAGAAGGTGAAATCTCATGCTTTTCTTTTCTCTCTTCTTTTTCAAAGTTCTAAGCCATGATCTATCCATGGTTTAGGTTCTTTTTCATGGTTAGTAACTTGTAGAATTTCGTTTGAGTTGCTAGGTACTTGGTGGAGGAAACCGAATACTAGGAGGAGTGAAAGAAAAACCATTTGTCTTCATTTAAGGTAAAAGGAAGACAAATCTTATCACCTATGGATGGTGGTAAGAAGATGGAGTTTTGATTTTGTGATTGTAGAATCCATAAGGATTCATGTTTGTGCTTGTTAGTAGCTTATTTGATGTGGTTGTGTATTTGTTAATAGCTTTCCTATTTGTTGTTTGTAATAATTTGCATGTCTACAAGCTTTAAGTTACATGTCTACAAGCTTTGATAATATTGCATGTGTTAGAATTGTATGATAAAGGATAGAATTGTATGATAATGTATAGGATGTGAACAACATGTCAAGGAATGCATGTGTGTTCCAAAGAACACTCCATGATGGCTCACGGCCACTAATAAAAATGGAGAACCAAAATGTTCTCTTAATTTTCTTAAAAGGTGATTTAATTAACCTAGGAGAATTAAGAAGGTTTCAAGTTGTTTAAGTCAAGAAAAATGAATTTGGAAATCAAATGGCATAACCTTACAATTTCGGCCAACAAGTCTAACTTCAACATTTTGATTTCTAATATTATTTTCTAAGGTAATGATTTAATCAATGTAGACAATACAATAGATTTAACATACATTTAGAAGGTGAAAAATAATTTGGAAATCAAATGCAAAGTTTTTATCAAATTTGGCCAACATGCCAAATTAGACAATTCATGATTTCTAAAATTAATTCTAAGCTATTTTCAATCAAGAAGAAGCAATACAAGTTAAAGTAAATTTTCTACAATGAGTTTTAAAGAAATAAAGTGGTTAGAACTAAGTTTAAGAGGTTAATACTAATGATTTTTACTGTAAGGAGAAATACAAAGAACTTTTGAAAATTTCTAACATATAGCTCATGCTGTATTTTGAAGCATGTTAGTTGGTTTTCAAAAGGATTAATTATATGGTTTAAAAATTTAATAAACAAAATTTTTATGGTAAAATTAGGAAACCATTAATATAATTTTCTAAACAAAATACATCAATTTTTAGTAAAAACGGACAAATAAGATAGAAAAGATGTCCAAAAGACAAGATACGGTATGGAAAATATTATACATAGTTTAAAAGTATTATTTATTATTTCTGCTTTATTTAAACAAGTGATTTTTAAGGAATTCGGTCAAGAAAATGATTTAAAAATTTTACGCGATTGAGAAAACGTATTAAATCCTACGCGATTTTGAAAACAGAAAAATACATTTACACGATTTCAAAACGATTATAAAAACGACGAGATTTTGAAAACGCGATAAAATTTCTACGCGATTGACCGTATCTTGTATTTTTTTTCTTGTCGGAAAATGTGAACCCGTCATGTGTTTTCTTTATATATATATTTGTTGCCAATGAGGGCAAGCTTTACATTGCCGGGAAAATGAGAACCCGTACAAAGCTTTCTATTTTTCTCGCCATTGAGGGCATATTATTATCTTGAGGGCATTTTCGTAATTTCATATTTTTGGAATTATGTATTGTCTTTATGCCAATTTTTGGTGTTTGGTTGACGAGACGAATCACATCGTGTTGTCGATGCGATAAACGTAGTGTGGTTCATTGTTCTAATGAACTTGGAGACTTTAGTGTACGGGATCCCACGTGGGACAGTTGGTAGCTCACGTTGGGCCGTGGTAAACCGATAGCACACTAATGGACTCGACACGCACTATATTTAATCGAGGTTTGTAAAGTCTAGTAGTACATTGCCTATAGTGCCACAACGGAAGACCGTGAACTATACTACGCCTGGATGGTGGATTCCCAAAGTGTCGTAGGCTATTGACGCAACGTGTGACAAACTGATAGTTGGTTGGGCAGCCGTGGTGGTACTAATAGATTTTGCAAGTCATTCTCTCTCGATATCTCGTTTGTGTTTAACTCCATGGAGTAGGATTGTGTCTTAGTGTATATGATTATATCTTGGATGATATTCCATTTTCTCTATTTATCTTTATCTGGTTATATCTTGGATGTTATTCCATTTTCTCTATTTATCTTTATCTGGTTATATCTTGGATGTTATTCCATTTTCTCTATTTATCTCTATTTATCTTTATCCGGTAATTATTATGATGGTTGTCTATTTCTTACTTTATTTTATCCGTGATATTGTTTTATCTGTGTTTTTTTTTATCCGTGATATATCCGTGATGTTATGTAATGTTATGATATCTAAGCTTTACTTTATTCCATTATTATTATCATTATAGCTTTTTGTTTTGCATAAACTGTATATATGATAATTGTCGTCTTCTTATTGGCCATGTTTATGGTGATTTTAGATTGTCTTACCTCTTTATTGTATGTGTTTTCTGTATATTTACTTTATGCGATAAAGAGTTTGAGGAAGAAGAAGAGGAACAGCCTCTTGAGGTCTTGTACCCCGAGGAGGAGGAAGATCAGCAAACCGACGACCAGTTTTACGATCAAGAACCATCTGATCATCCATATCCATTGGATTGATTAGTTTTGGTATGGCGGTACCCGGATTTTTGGGGTTCGTGACTCTGGAGTTCCATGGTGGATCGCTATCGTGGCACATGAGAGGAGACAGAGACTCGGTGACATATGCGGGACGGATGACCGTGACCTTACGTCATAGGTTTGATGGAGAGCCGATCATGACTACGACAGTGTTTCTACACTTAGAGTTACCCTTATCCATTAGGCGTCATTTGGTGGTATGACCACGAGCCTAGTGAGATAAGTATCGTATCGACAATGCGATCACGTTATCGCCGAGAGTCGAGGCATCCAGGATATTTGTCCCCTGATGATCATTTTCTTGATGAGAGTGATCCTTCAGAGGAGTAAATATGTTTGATGTTTTTTTTGGGCGCGTCTGCGTATGGATGTATATATTGACACTTTTACTGTTTTTATTTATCATTTCTGTTTTAAATATTTGTAATTGTAGTTGTAAATTATTTGTATAACTTATAACTTAAAACATATGTATATTATGAGCAATGTTATTCTCGTCTAATTTATGTTTTCCGCAATATTTTATTTTTATTAAACTGCTATCGTGAATTACTTTACGACCCATATTATTATTTGACAAATGTTTTACAACTTGGGTAGATTTTATTTCTATTTCTTTTATTTTCTTTTATGTGTGACATCCTCCAAAAGGGGTGTTACATTAGTTGGTATCAGAGCCCAAGTTAGAGTCTTGGGGTTGTGGTTGGGTCTGTTTTTGTTTGTGCTTTGTGTGCTTCTCTCAGTGATTTATATCCTTTCGGATTTATCTAAAAGGATGTATCTAATTTTGTTTGGTTCTGTTTGAAGATGTCCGGACGAGGTAGAGGACGTGCTAATGTGAATCGGGAGGTGGACCCTATGATTGCGGCCGCCGAGGCTATGCAACAGCGTATGGTCAAGTGATTACTCAAAGAAAATCTCGAGAGCGCCTCAACAAAGAAGATGCTACCGCCGATGCCCCGAATTTATCCGAATTTAGGCTCCACAATCCGCCACGCTTTAGAGGCGAGGTTGATCCGAGAAAGCAAGTCGGGGATGCAAGACTTGGAAAGGATTTTTGAATGGATGAGATGCACAGACGATAAGAAGGTGACTTATGTCCGTTGTTCATGCCGAGAAGTGATGCGTAACATTGGTGGAGAGGAACCCGCCGAGTATTGCAAGTCAAGGGACCGAAATCACGTGGGAAGTGTTTTCAAATGTTTTTCTCGGATAAATATTTTCCTCGCGAGTGCTAGGCATGCCAAAGAAATGGAATTTCTTAGTTTGCGACAGGGGAATATGACGGTGAATGAGTATGCCACAAAATTTGAGAATTTGTCTCAATTCTCGATTATGCTCGACGCGGCAAGATGATGTGTGGAGATGCAGGAAGTTTGAATCGTGTTAAGGGTGGAACCGAAACGAGGAGTGGTATCCTTAAGAATGACTCAGTTTCATGCTTTGGTGGATGTATGTGCTCGACTTGAGGAGTTGGAGCCATCTAGAGATCAGAGGAATCGGAACTTTGGGCCGACAAGGTTTCAGAGAGGTGGAGGTAGTAATACAAATCAGTTTCAGCGTAAGCCGTATTCCAGGCCAACAGGAAATCAATCTCAACGACCATCAGTTAATGGAGGTGCAGGTGGTAGTGGAGCTGGACAGAGAGTGGCATTTACGCCGACGTGTTTTAAGTGTGGGAAGAAAGGTCATATCTCTCCCGAGTGCACAGTTAAAGGTACAGTTTGTTTCAACTGTAAACAACCTGGGCACATATCGAAGGATTGTCCACAGATGAGAGAGGAAACCTGTTGTTCGGTATGTTAAAGCTAATCAAGCAAAAATCTGGAAGTACTCAACCAAGATCAGGAGGACGAGTATATACAATGATGGGATCTGAGATTTCTAAGTCTGATGATCTTATTCAGGGAGAAGGAGACATTGGAGGTAATCTTCTGACTGTATTGTATGATTCTGGTGCTACACACTCCTTTATTGCATATGATTGTGTGGAGAGATTGAAGTTGCCTGTGTCTTCTCTGAATGTTAAATTGAGTGTATCTACGCCAACTGCTAAGCCTGTTGTTACATCTAAGATCTGTTTGGATTGTCCTATTGTTGTGAAGGGCCGTTTGTTTATGGTCAAATTGATTTGTTTACCTCTTGTTGAGATAGATGTAATATTAGGGATGGACTGGTTATATTCTAACCATATCCTTATAGACTATGCAAGTAAAACCATAGTTTTTCCTAAGGAAGAGGAGTCTGGATTCTTAACTACTGTTAAGGTCAAGTCTTTGTTAAGAGACGGAGCGCAGGGATATATGGTATTGTCTTCTCTAGAAGTTAAGAATGAGAAAGATGTGAATACTATTCCTGTTGTCAACGAGTTTCCTGATGTTTTTCCTGACGACGTACCTGGTTTGCCACCTGAGAGGGAGATCGAGTTCTCAATTGATTTAGTACCAGGAACAGGTCCTATCTCAATAGCACCGTATCGTATGTCGCCAGTGGAATTGGAGGAGCTGAAGAAGCAATTGGTGGAGTTGCTGGAGAAAGAGTTTGTACGACCTAGTGTTTCGCCATGGGGTGCGCCAGTGCTTTTAGTCAAGAAGAAGGACGAAACGTCTCGACTTTGTGTGGATTATCGTCAACTGAATAAGGTGACTATCAAGAATAAATATCCGCTTCTAAGGATTGATGATTTGATGGATCAGTTGAAAGGAGCTGTGATATTTTCCAAGATAGATCTGAGATCTGGTTATCATCAGATTCGTGTAAAAGGGGAAGATGTGCCGAAGACTGCTTTTCGAACTCGTGATGGACATTATGAGTATCAAGTAATGCCATTCGGGGTGACGAATGCTCCTGCCATATTTATGGATTATATGAACAGGATTTTTCGTCCTTATTTAGACAGATTTGTCGTTGTCTTTATCGATGACATTCTGATCTATTCCCAATCGAAGGAAGAGCATGCTGAACATCTGAATATTGTTCTTCGGATTTTGAGGGAGAAACAGCTGTATGCGAAATTGTCTAAGTGTAAGTTCTGGTTGGAAGAAGTTCAATTTCTTGGTCACGTAATTTCTAAAGAAGGTATTGCGGTGGACCTATCAAAAGTGGAGATTATTTTACAATGGGAAAGACCTAAGACGGTAACAGAAGTTCGAAGTTTTGTTGGACTTGCTGGTTATTATCGGAGGTTTATCGAGGGTTTTTCGAAAATTGCTAGACCACTTACGCAGCTTACGAGGAAAACTCAAGCTTTTGAATGGACGGAAGAACGTGAAGCCAGTTTTCAAGAGTTGAAGAAGAGATTAACAACTGCACCGGTGTTGATCCTACCAGATTCGACGAAATCTTTTGATGTGTATTGCGACGCTTCTTATCAAGGACTAGGATGTGTGTTGATGCAAGATCGAAACGTTGTGGCATATGCTTCTCAACAATTGAAGGTTCATGAGAAGAATTATCCAACGCATGATTTGGAATTGGCCGTTGTAGTTTTTCCTCTAAAGATATGGAGACATTTTCTCTATGGAGCAACGTTCAACATTTTCAGTGATCACAAGAGCTTGAAATACTTGTATGATCAGAAAGAGCTGAACATGAGGCAGCGAAGATGGTTAGAATTCCTGAAAGATTATGATTTTCAACTGTTGTACCACCCTGGTAAGGCGAATGTTGTGGCTGATGCCTTAAGTAGAAAGATTATCAGTGCTTCTGCTCTGATGATCAAGGAAAAGGAGCTCATTGAACAGTTTAGAGATGTGTGGTCATGTGTTGAGTTAAAACCAGGGAGAATCTGTATTAACATGGTTACTATCTCGAGCAAACTGATGGAAGACATAAGGGAAAAACAGAATGCTGATAAATTTTTGCAAGGAATAAGGGAGCAAATAAAGCAAGGCGAGACAATAGAGTTCAAAGAAGGAACTGATGGAATTCTGAGGTTTCGGGGTAGAGTCTGTGTTCCTCGTAACCGGGAGCTGAGAAGATATATTGTGAAACATGCCCATACTAGTTTATTGAGTATGCATCCAGGCATAACAAAGATGTACCAAGACTTGAAGAAGTTATTCTGGTGGCATGGATTGAAGAGTGATGTGATTAGGTGCGTGTCAACTTGTCTAGTCTGTCAAAAGGCGAAAGTGGAGCATCAAAGACCAGCTGGAATGTTACAACCGTTATCTATTCCAGAATGGAAATGGGATAGCATATCCATGGATTTCATTACTGGTTTGCCGAAGACAAGGAAAGGTCATGATTCGATATGGGTTATAGTCGATAGGCTTACGAAATCGGCTCATTTCTTACCAATTAATATTAAATATTCATTGGAAAGATTAACCCAGTTGTACATCAGTGAAATTGTCAGATTACATGGTGTACCGACTAGTATAGTTTCTGATCGTGATCCGAGGTTTACGTCAAGGTTTTGGTAGAGTCTACAAGAAGCTATGGGAACTAAGTTATGACTGAGTTCAGCGTATCATCCACAGACAGATGGTCAGACAGAAAGAACTATACAGTCTTTGGAAGATCTGTTGCGTGCTTGTGTTTTAGAACAACGAGGAAGTTGGGATGAAATTTTATCTTTAATAGAATTCACCTACAACAATAGCTTTCATTCAAGCATAGGAATGGCACCTTATGAGGCATTGTATGGAAGACGATGTCGAACACCGTTGTGTTGGTATCAAGATGGGGAAAGTATGACTGTTGGACCCGATCTTATACAACAAACTACGGAAAAAGTAAAGATGATACAAGAAAAGATGAAGACGACGCAAAGCAGACAAAAGAGTTATGCGGATAAACGAAGACGACCTCTTGAGTTTGAGGAGGGTGAGCATGTGTTTCTAAGAGTTACTCCTACGACCGGTGCTCAAGAGTTATTAAGTCTAAGAAACTTACTCCTAAATTCATTGGACCGTATCAGATTATCTGACGTGTAGGTCCTGTAGCGTATCAGATCGCTATGCCGCCGTTTTTGTCAAATCTGCATGACATATTTCATGTGTCTCAGTTACGAAAGTATATACCAGATCCGACGCATGTTATACAGCCAGATGACGTGCAGCTGAAGGAGAATTTGACTTATGAAACTTTACCCGTCGACCGAGGATAGAAAGGTAAAAACAAATTTTCGAGGGAAAATGATCGAACTAGTAAAAGTCATATGGAATGATGTGACGGTGAAGCTACCTCAGGAGCTGGAAGATAAAATGAAGGATCAAGATCCTCATTTGTTTTGAGGAACAAAAATTTCGAGGACGAAATTTTTATTTGTTGGGAGAGTTGTAACGCCCCAATTTTTAGAAAATATTTCGAATGTACTTTTTCGTTTTTCAAGTTATTGTGTAAATGACCGTTGTGTCTTTATTTTACTATTTCTCGATTTCATGTGAAATATAAATACGTTTATACAGCTCAAATTTTATTTGGTCTTTTTACGTAATTTGTTCCGAGACAAGAAAATAAAAGTTTTTCCGAAGCTATGTTTTAATTTTTCTCGAAGATATACGACAATTAATACCGTCTCGTAATTTTATTTGAACTTTTTGGACGATTAGCTACGTTGTGGGAAAAAAATGAGAAAATGACCATTACATCCCGAACGTGTCGTTTTTGTTTTTGGCTCGTTTTTAATTGTTTTCTACTTGATTTAATGTCCGATATTACCGTCTGTGATTTTATATGGACTTTTTGTGTGATTTGCTCGAGGCAGAAAATAATATTTTTTCGGTAGGGAAAATCTTATTTTATTATTTAGAATTGGGGATCTTACTAAACCCGATTCTAAATGAGACAAAAATAATCTTTTAATTTTTAGATTTTATCACAAATAAAATAATTTTATAATATTATAATATTATTTTATTAGTCAAGATAATAAAATGACAAAGGGACCCGAAATATTTTGCGGGACCCACGCTTAGCTAATACTGCTTAACTTAGTAGCTTAATTAAACATCATTAGCAAGAGAACTTTCTAGAACAAGTCGACTCACTAGTCGACTAAGCCGATAATTTATGAGCAAAGGTGACTAGGCTTGGGGAGTCATCAATAACCAACCAATAGGAGACAAGCTTGTTAAGCAAGCTTTAATCCTAACCTTTGATGCATCCAAGGGCTTGGATGAAGCCAAGCAAATGCACACCTTGTATGCTTGATGAGCTACGGCCAAGGGAGGTGAGAGATCAATCTTCACTTTGCTTGCATGCAAAATTCTCTCTTCTCTCTCATCAAAAATCCTAGCCACCATTCTTGTTTCTTTTCTTCACCATTTTCGGCCAAGCTTGCTTCTTGATCATCCAACCACCCAAAATTCAATCAAGCCAACTTTTCTAAACCTAAACACCATCCTAAGAACATCTCTAGTTGAGAGTTCTTGCAAATTCTTGCATTTGGAGCTTGGAAACCAATCTTGAAGATTTTACCTAGAAGGTGAAATCTCATGCTTTTCTTTTCTCTCTTCTTTTTCAAAGTTCTAAGCCATGATCTATCCATGGTTTAGGTTCTTTTTCATGGTTAGTAACTTGTAGAATTTCGTTTGAGTTGCTAGGTACTTGGTGGAGGAAACCGAATACTAGGAGGAGTGAAAGAAAACCATTTGTCTTCATTTAAGGTAAGAGGAAGACAAATCTTATCACCTATGGATGGTGGTAAGAAGATGGAGTTTTGATTTTGTGATTGTAGAATCCATAAGGATTCATGTTTTGCTGCTTGTTAGTAGCTTATTTGATGTGGTTGTGTATTTGTTAATAGCTTTCCTATTTGTTGTTTGTAATAATTTGCATGTCTACAAGCTTTAAGTTGCATGTCTACAAGCTTTGATAATATTGCATGTGTTAGAATTGTATGATAAAGGATAGAATTGTATGATAATGTATAGGATGTGAACAACATGTCAAGGAATGCATGTGTGTTCCAAAGAACACTCCATGATGGCTCACGGCCACTAATAAAAATGGAGAACCAAAATGTTCTCTTAATTTTCTTAAAAGGTGATTTAATTAACCTAGGAGAATTAAGAAGGTTTCAAGTTGTTTAAGTCAAGAAAAATGAATTTGGAAATCAAATGGCATAACCTTACAATTTCGGCCAACAAGTCTAACTTCAACATTTTGATTTCTAATATTATTTTCTAAGGTAATGATTTAATCAATGTAGACAATAAAATAGATTTAACATACATTTAGAAGGTGAAAAATAATTTGGAAATCAAATGCAAAGTTTTTATCAAATTTGGCCAACATGCCAAATTAGACAATTCATGATTTCTAAAATTAATTCTAAGCTATTTTCAATCAAGAAGAAGCAATACAAGTTAAAGTAAATTTTCTACAATGAGTTTTAAAGAAATAAAGTGGTTAGAACTAAGTTTAAGAGGTTAATACTAATGATTTTTACTGTAAGGAGAAATACAGTAACTTTTGAAAATTTCTAACATATAGCTCATGCTGTATTTTGAAGCATGTTAGTTGGTTTCAAAAGGATTAATTACATGGTTTAAAAATTTAATAAACAAAATTTTTATGGTAAAATTAGGAAACCATTAATATAATTTTCTAAACAAAATATCACAATTTTTAGTAAAACGGACAAATAAGATAGAAAAGATGTCCAAAAGACAAGATACGGTATGGAAAATATTATACATAGTTTAAAAGTATTATTTATTATTTCTGTTTATTTAAACAGTGATTTTTAAGGAATTCGGTCAAGAAAATGATTTAAAAATTTTACGCGATTGAGAAAACGTATTAAAAATCCTACGCGATTTTGAAAACAAAAAATATATTTACGCGATTTCAAAACGATTATAAAAACGACGAGATTTTGAAAACGCGATAAAATTTCTACGCGATTGACCGTTACTGTATTTTTCGCTGTCGGGAAAATGTGAACCCGCATGTGTTTTCTTTTTTTTATATATATATTTGTTGCCAATGAGGGCAAGCTTTCATTGTCGGAAAATGAGAACCCGTACAGTTTTCTATTTTTCTCGCCATTGAGGGCATATTATTATCTTGAGGGCATTTTCGTAATTTCATATTTTTGGAATTATGTATTGTCTTTATGCCAATTTTTGGTGTTTGGTTGACGAGACGAATCACATCGTGTTGTCGATGCGATAAACGTAGTGTGGTTCATTGTTCTAATGAACTTGGAGACTTTAGTGTACGGGATCCCACATGTGGATAGTTGGTAGCTCCGCTGGGCCGTGGTAAACCGATAGCACACTAATGGACTCGACACGCACTATATTTAATCGAGGTTTGTAAAGTCTAGTAGTACATTGCCTATAGTGCCACAACGGAAGACCGTGAACTATACTACGCCTGGATGGTGGATTCCCAGTGTCGTAGGCTATTGACGCAACGTGTGACAAATGATAGTTGGTTGGGCAGCCGTGGTACTAATAGATTTTGCAAGTCATTCTCTCTGATATCTGTTTGTGTTTAACTCCATGGAGTAGGATTGTGTCTTAGTGTATATGATTATATCTTGGATGATATTCCATTTTCTCTATTTATCTTTATCTGGTTATATCTTGGATGTTATTCCATTTTCTCTATTTATCTTTATCTGGTTATATCTTGGATGTTATTCCATTTTCTCTATTTATCTCTATTTATCTTTATCCGGTAATTATTATGATGGTTGTCTATTTCTTACTTTATTTTATCTCGTGATATTGTTTTATCTGTGTTTTTTTTTATCTGTGATGTTATGTAATGTTATTGTATCTAAGCTTTACTTTATTCCATTATTATTACTGTTATAGCTTTTCGTTTTGCATAAACTGTATATATGATAATTGTCGTCTTCTTATTGGCCATGTTTATGGTGATTTTAGATTGTCTTACCTCTTTATTGTATGTGTTTTAGATATTTACTTTATGCGATAAAGAGTTTGAGGAAGAAGAAGAGGAACAGCCTCTTGAGGTCTTGTACCCCGAGGAGGAGGAAGATCAAAGAAACCGACGACCGCTTTACGATCAAGAACCATCTGATCATCCATATCCATTGGATTGATTAGTTTTGGTATGGCGGTACCCGGATTTTTGGGGTTCGTGACTCTGGAGTTCCATGGTGGATCGCTATCGTGGCACATGAGAGGAGACAGAGACTCGGTGACATATGCGGGACGGATGACCGTGACCTTACGTCATAGGTTTGATGGAGAGCCGATCATGACTACGACAGTGTTTCTACACTTAGAGTTACCCTTATCCATTAGGCGTCATTTTGGTGGTATGACCACGGAGCCTAGTGAGATAAGTATCGTATCGACAGCGCGATCACGTTATCACCGAGAGTCGAGGCATCCAGGATATTTGTCCCCTGATGATCATTTTCTTGATGAGAGTGATCCTTCAGAGGAGTAAATATGTTTGATGTTTTTTTTGGGCGCGTCTCGCATATGGATGTATATATTGACACTTTTACTTTCTTTTTTATTTATTATTTCTGTTTAAATATTTGTAATTGTAGTTGTAAATTATTTGTATAACTTATAACTTAAAACATATGTATATTATGAGCAATGTTATTCTGTCTAATTTATGTTTTCCGCAATATTTTATTTTTATTAAACTATCTATCAGGAATTACTTTACGACCCATATTATTATTTGACAAATGTTTTACAACTTGGGTAGATTTTATTTCTATTTCTTTTATTTTCTTTTATGTGTGACATCTCCAAAAGGGGTGTTACACAGTAAGACCTAAACTTCTCAAAACTGCATTTGGAAGTTTCAAACAACAGTGTTAGAGACCCAAAAACTTTGAAAGCATGCATCACAGTCATGGATAATTCATCACCAGCATAATTCATCAATGAAATAGGAGAAATCACCATTGATATGATCCACGATGGGAGGCTGGTAAGAATCACAACTACTTCATCACTGTATGACTCATTGATAAGAAAGAAGTCATCGGAGGATGATGTAAGTCATAGCCAATATAAATCACCATTGGAATGATTGTCAATGGTAAGAGAAGTCACCTTTAGTATAATTCATTCGTGGGAGAGAAATCACCACCGGAATAATCATTGGTAGGAAGAGAAGTCACTACTAGTATGATTCATTAGTGGAAAAGAATGACATAACAAACACCAAACTAGAAATACCAAAATTTCCAATGGACAATAGCTGTAGGATTTTGACGGACAAGGGCCAAAGATGGAGGGAAAAGGCTCGCCAGAGAGGGCTGATGAGGCAGTGGCCGGAAAGAGGCCAAACATTGAAATCACAACATACCTAAACATGTGTGAGCAAGTCTACTCATCAACTCAAGCCACAATCTGAGGAGGTGAGGCTAGATTTGGATAGAGGAGATCAATGTGAGTTGAATAGGACAAGTGGTGGAGGACAACTAACGTGCCTTCACGCATGACTAAAGTAAAGGCGTATGGGCACTAGTACATAAATTAACTGGCAGCCTATGCACGTGCATTTGGACTCTGTTTGCTATACGACTTTGGTCGCTAGCCGATTGAGACTTGTTAGAGAGGATGAGATTGGCAATGAGTTGAAAGGCCCACTAATGAGAGAGAAATGACAGTGATAGTTAAGTGGTGGAGAGAGAAAAATGGGTTGTTAAAAAGACGACACAACAAGAGAGGTGGTGGACTTGAGTTCCAGATCTTAGGGAACTCGACAGCAGAATAGTGACGTAATAGGTCATAGAGGATGATAGTACTCTGATACCATGTTGAATTGGAGGGTTTTAGGTATGGAAGGAGGAAAAGAGAGAATAAAGACATAAAGTAATATGAGATTGATATTGATTTGATGTGATGATAATGTGATACAAAAGACAAACTCAATAGTCATATTTATACTAATACTAGACATTTAAGAAAACAAATCATTAAATAATAAATAGGAAATAACTCTTAAGAAAACATTTAAGATACTCTAAAATATTCTAAGATACAATAAAGATATTATGTGATATTTTCCAGATATTCTAACAATTAAAAAAACCCACATGCAACGAGAATAATCATCAATAAATGTAATAACGTATTAAGATCCTAAACTAGAACTGACATGACTAGGTTCCCATATATTTGAATGAACAAGGGATAAGCACTACTAAAAATTAATTAAATAGCAACGGAAAAATTTCATCGCTGATCCATTAAATTACGTCGCTATAATGAATAGTGACGAAATCTGTCACTGAAAAATTTCCGTCACGTAAACCTTGGTGGCTAATTTCTTAGCGACGGAAATATAATTCCTTGACTAAATAGTAACGGATTTTTTTGTCGCTAGTTAATAAAATTTTGTTGCTAACATCCGTGACCAAAGTTTTTTAATAATTAAAATATTATTATTTCAGTGATGGAAATTATTCCGTCGTTAAGGAGGAAGCAGAAATCTATTTCTTTTAGCGATGGAAATATTTCAGTCGTTGATGACCTAAATTTTTAAATTATTTTCTTTTATATTTTTAAACAGTTTAATTATACAATTTAAACCTAAATTTTTAAAATTATTTTCTTTTATATTTTTAAACAAATTCAATTATACAATTTAAACATGTATGCAACACAATAAAACAATTCAATCCAAAATCAAGCAACAAATTTTTGAAATTTAAAAATATCATTATCATGTCATACCATAGTATTTAAAAAGTCAAAATAAAAATATTTCAAAAGATCAAGATAAATATAAAATAAGTTATACAGGTTCTTTATCAAAACAAACATAAAGACAATGTATCAAACATTAGGAGGAAAAAGATCATAGTCATCCTCCTCTATGTCATCTTCATCTTCATCTTCATCCCCATCACCAAGTAGCTCATCCTCGTGACCGTTGTTGTAGCTTGTGAGCCACTAGTAGATGCATTCAAGTAGATGTTCATCTCTATCACCAAGTAGGTGTTGTTGTCTGAGTGGATGTCAATAGTCTCCTCTCCCAGTGGCCACTATGAGTCCCTCTCATTGATACATTTCTGGTACTCATCTTGACAAATGCAATTGTTAATAAATATTTATGCTTGCAAATTGACCTAACCATATATTAAAATTTAATTGCAGCATTTATACTTACAGTAATATTTTTTGCTTTGGTGGATATCCACTTCCCCTTACGTGTGTGAAGCTGTGTGAATAGTTCCCAATGCCGTGGATCTCTCCCAATGCTTTGAAATGAAACTTGAAAGGGATCAGTGCTGGTGCCACCGGTGACACACACACACACACCACATGTAATGTAAGAGCTAGGAGGATCCCAGTTAAAATAAATATAAGTAAGATAGAGAGCTGAGAAAATACTAAATTATTGAGATGCAAGAATGTGTATAATGAATGCATAAATATACAAACAGTTTGAAGTTATGCTTTATCATAGCTTATGGTCACTCTTAAGGACACAACAGTAATTACTCTAATAATTTGAACCAAATAGGAATGTTACCAACTCTAGTTTCAGACCACATTTAGCAGCAACTATTTATTTCTAACTGATTCGATTTTGTGCAGGAGAAAGCAGTTGTTACTGTGAGAACTACTCTTAAAGATATACTATAGTACTTATGTTAATGGGTTTTCCTTTTCTTGGTAGGTTGTAACTGACAGACATTGAGATTTTACAGTAGGGACATGTGATCTAGTTTTAATATGCAATGCTCATTTTAAAAAAAAATGCACTATGAAAATGTGTTTCCATTTCAAAAGTAATAATTCTAAACTAGATGAAACCGTTCTTTCTATTTTTCTATTATGATTAAATGACATTTTATTACTAAATGCAGCTTATAGGCAACAATAAAACCAGAAAAAGAAAAGCCACATAGAGAAAAGTAAATAACATAAAGTTTAAGGCCACTTGGAAAATAAGGGAACACACAAAATAGGATATCCTTCAACTAACATGTCATCTAGTAGGAAATCATTCATAACAATTAACACTATTTTTCTATGGGACCTCCAAAAAAATCACCAATCACCCTATTAGATTAGAATATTCCTAATTATGCAGTCAAGGGTATGAACCAAACTCTGATGTACAGGTGGTGATAAGAATTTCAACTTCATGAATCTCATTAAGCGAATTGTACTCACTTTTCCTAACAACAACTCTAGCATTTAACCAAACAACTTTGGTACCATCTAAGCAATACTAACTAATAAGATAAATCAACATGTTAAAAAATCATCTCAGTTAAAATAACACAGTGTAGGAAAAAAAGAAAAAAACTCTAGTAGTCCATCATAAAAACTCATTGATCATCAATAATTATCGCTTCCCAATATAAAATAGCAACATGGTCTTCAGCCAAGAGCTTGCTACCAATAGGTTCAATATCACATTTACTCATTCAAGCTCAACACATCATACATATATGTATAGTCTATGAACTGGTACTAGATACAAAGCAAACAAATAAGCCTCCATTAAATAAATAAATAAACAAGTCCACTCATCTAGTACACTTTAAAATTGTGATTCAGATATAGCATCAAACAAGTTATGAATGACTAAACGCAAGAATCATAAAAATCAAAATTAAGTAAAAATAAAATACTAGGTACCTCAAGATCCAAGAGTTAACATAACATAACAAATAGAAACAAACCACAAATGCTAAGAAAAAAATATGTGTTGATCTAAACATTTAGCTTAAGCACAAGAGGGGATCAGGAATTAACATTGGTATCACACACATTGCACATAGATAACCACACCCTTGAATAGGCCAAACCCGAAACTTCAGGCAGCAACATAAATAAAAATTCATCTTCTATTAGTATATGGCCAAAACTAACTTTAAACAACATCAATGCTCATCACTACTTCAGCAAATAAATTGGCATTTTAATAGGCTATATAGATCCTTAATCCAACATTGGCCTTATATGTGAATAATTATGTATTATGGGTTGTCACTTAAGGTTGAGCCCAATTAAAAGTGATCTAATAAGGTTTGGATTATTTGGGCTTAATGTATCTAATAGGATATGGGCCTTTAATGTGTAGAGACTAAAGGGTAATTCTATTTTTACGATGGGCTAAAATAGAAATGCCAATAGATAACCTTAGGGTTGTTAATAAAATAGGTGATGGTTCCCGGGTCACACGTATCGTTCTCATATTTCCTGACATCCCATCATCAGAAAGAAGCAGAGGAAAAGCTAAAGGGTTCTCTCAGGGAATACGTGTAGATCTGGAAGACCAAAACTGCATGACCACCGCACGACCCTAAAGAGTTATTGGTCATCATGAATTCAGGTACGCTTCTGTACAATTTCCTAATGATCAACATGATTATTTTCAGGTTATAGATGATTGTTTTCATCTAAGGGATTTATTCCGGTTCTAACACGTACAACTCCCTTAAATTGATTCTAGCATTTATAAAAGAAGAATAATGAGAAAACACCATCCTTCCTGGCTATCAAATACAAAGTAGAGATAAAGCTAGATTTCAAACCCCATATCACCTTCTGAGTAGAACAAATAAAAAGGGGCCAAAGTAGCAAGAACCCAAACCTTCCTTAACCAACAATTTCTCACAGACCATTCAAGCATTTAATCATGTATATTATCGAGTGAGAAAATAATAACTACAATATAATTCATTGCTTTGTTTTTTTGTCAAATAGGTGGTATACAAAAATGAAAAACACAACAATCCTTAAGAACACCACAGATTTTATGCCACAACAACTTCTCAAAATGATCAAATCAATAATACATGTTAATATTCCATTACAAGTTCGACTAAAAAACAAACAAGTGATGAATTACCACAAAATCTTTTTGAAAAATAAACCAAAAATGAGGAATGCGAACCCACAGAACCCAAAATCCCTAACGTGAACCCACAAACCCAAAATCTTGTTGTGGACAGAAATCCCAAATGTGAACCCACAAACCCAAAATGTGAACCCACAGAACACAAAATCCCAAAAATAGAAAGTAGAAACCCTAACTCACATTTGGGATTGGGTCACTGTGGTGGTGAGAGCTGGTAGTGGTGCACGCAGACTGCAGAGCAATGCTAAAATGAGAGAGTAAATTAAGAGAATAGAGATTAAGGAAGGGGCCGAGGCTGCTGCGTATGAGAATAAGAGTTAGGTGATTAGAATAGAAGGAGAGGGAATGGCTTTAAGAATGATATAAAAGTTTACATTTAACTATAAATATATAAAACGTGTAAACATAAGCATAAAAACAAGGCATAGCTTAGTGGTAAGTGGAATGTTTGTTTTCTCACAAAATACAGGTTCAATTCTAGCCTCTCAACGCTTTAATAATATCATTTTGTTTGTTTTTATATAAAAAACTTAGCGACGAAAAATTTTTCGTCGCTATGGGGACTTTTAATAATAAAATTTTCATTCTTTTAATATAAAAAACTTAGCAAAAGAATATTTTCCATCGCTATATATTTGATACATTAAAAAATTTAATTTTCAAGAAAAAAATGATTTAGCAACGGAATTTGTCACGGAAACTTTAACGGCGGATTAATTCTGTCTCTAAATTCCATCACTGCATTGAATGACAGAAATTTGTGATAAATTCCATCGTTGTTAGTCACAAATTTTTTTTTGTCGCTGAATTTTGTCGCTATCTATGTAATTTTTAGTAGTGAAGGATGAATCAGCTCTTTGATACAACCAGGAAAGGAAGCACGAATATGCTTCCCATTTTCACAAGATTCACAATCTAAAGATTGTAAACTAGATAGATGAGGAACCATCTTCTAGAGTTTGGAGAGACTTGGATGTCCAAGACGGCTGTGAATAAGGTTAAGAGAATCTATCATGGTATATGCCATTGAAGAACTAGGCACAATAATATGGTAAAGTCCTTGTGACTCATGACCAACTCCAACCATCCTCACAGTACCCTAATCCTGCATAGGAGCAGAGTATTTAGTGAAGATAATGGAACCATTAAGAGATCGAACTAACTTACTAACAAATATCAAATTGAAAGGACAGTCAGGTATATAAAGAGCATATGTTAAAAGTAGAAAGGGACATCGCTAAGCTTGGCCAATACCATTGACAACAACTTTGGTTTCATTAGCAAGAGTAATAGGGGTAATTTATTAGAGTAGGTAAGAGAGGTGAGAAGATCCTTATTACCACAAATGTGATCAAAAGCACTAGAGTCAATTATCCAGGCCCAAGAAATAACTAAGATAAAATAGGCAGTGAGATTACTAGTTTGGTCAGCTGAGATTTGTGAAGATGCCTTAAAGTGGAGGAAGGCTTCATAATTTACAGTAAGGATGGCCACACCAAAGGTGGATGATGCTAACTCAGTCTGAGCAAAATTAGTTGATGATGGTGTACTATGTTTCACCCAATAGTGCTCCTCTAAGTGCCCCAATTTGTTACAAAAAGAGCAATGTGGTCTACTACTACTACCACGACTAGGACCACTACTAGAATTATTAACTTGAAAGATAAGAGTAGAAGACTCCAATGCTAGGATGGTTGGGAAAGTATGTGCTAGTGGTGTCATATTAGAGATATTCGAAAGTCATTGAAAGGTTTGAGACAATGTGGGATTATTAACACTAGTTAGGATTTATTGGCATACAGACTCTAATTCTTGTGGAAGAGTAGAAAGGATTAAGACCATAAAGAACCATTCCAGATGCTTCTTGTACTCACATTGATCCTTTGTGTGAGGCATCATCATAGCAAATCCTTGCATCAATGGTTGCACTTTGTCAAAGAAGGATTCTATATGAGTATCCTATTATTTGCACAAGCTCATCATACTAGAGACAATATAGTAGAAGAAGCATTGTATATCATTAGTGTAGCAGTTTTGGGCTTCTTGCCACACCTTATAGCAAGTTTCAAATGATTGAAAAAGATCCACTATCTTTGGATCAATGGCCTGGCAGAGGACACTAAGAAGTTGTGTATCAATTTTCTTCCATTCAGAAAGATCAACTTTTGGAGCATTTTCAAGTTTCATGGTAAAATGCTCTGACTGCCCTGTCCTACAATCCAAATCTTTATGAAAGTCACCCAAGACTTGCAAGTGGCCGACCTAGTCAATTTCTTAGTTGTAATTAATGGGATGCAAATGTTGGTCAACACGATGGGGCTTTTGGTAGCCGAATCAGAAGAAGTAGACTTACAGTTTCTTAAAACGCTAGAAACATTGTCTCCTATTATGAGAAATCAAAGGAAGATGACCAGAAAGATAAACGGAACACTTTGAATAGGTACAAAAAGGACTGGGTAGGTCTGGAATCGACAACACACAACAAGGACAAGTAATAAATCACCCAAAAACACTTGGACCGAGGCACCTATGATCTAAAACACCCCTAAAACGGCCAAGATGAGAACCAAAACGGCTTAGGATATCTTCTACAAAAGATTTTGACCAAATCTGTAGAAGAACGATGTTGGAAAGTGGTTCTATTCTCCCTCACATGTTGACGAGTAAGTTCTAGTGCAACAGGCTTATGGCGACACATGAAGCATCAGGTGGCGGTGCGACTTTGGGATATGAACGGACAGGGTGGTGCGCTTCAAATTCCAGAGGTTTCGCACCCAAATATGAAGATTTGACGATTGCTAAAAAGTGATCGATAGCAACAACTGTGTTGGAAAGAATCGTAGCAGTGAGGGCTTGTCAGAATTGCGTCACAGTGAGGAATGGGAAGGCTAGAATTAAAGTGTGGCTTGGATAATTTGCCATTAAACAGTGGGCACAACAAGTTAGGGTTTAGGCAGAGACGGGTTGAAACTCGCTTTGATACTAACTTAAAAATAGAGGGATTACTTCTAAATTGTGTGTCTTGACTGACCACACAAGATTCTTTATATAGGGTCAATATTAAATACAAAAATATACAATCCTAATGAAATACAAGAATAAATCCTAAGATTTCTCCTAATTGATTTTATCACATATACACGATATATTACCACACACACACATAGAGTACAGGGTGAAAATCACGAGAAAAGGTAGAAGGGAGACAGGATAGAGAGAAATAGGAGAGCAGACAGACTGCTTTACATGTTATGCAGATACCAAAGAGCAGATGCAAATGCAATAAAATTAAAACAAATAAAAGAAACCAAAGCGAAGGTAGAGCCTCACCAGGACTGATGGAGGCAAAAGAGAAGAAGAAAATAAAAGAACTAGAGTAGAGGCAGAGCCTCACTAGGACCAGTGGAGGGAGAAGAGAAGAAAAAAAGAAAAGGAAATAAAGATTGATGTATTGATTGAAGAGGGAGGCTTACAATGTGAGACTCTCTCTCACTAGTCTCTCTCTAAAATGGTGTTTCCAAAGGATGCCTTATAACATGGACAAGCAGAGCCTTAAATAGACTAAATTTTTTTACTATTTAAACAATACAGGTAACATGACCAAAATAATTATAATAGTAAAAGTTAAAAAATGCTACAGTAATAGTATCCTG
Organism: Ormosia emarginata; assembly: GCA_029884605.1. Taxonomy (NCBI): domain Eukaryota; kingdom Viridiplantae; phylum Streptophyta; class Magnoliopsida; order Fabales; family Fabaceae; genus Ormosia; species Ormosia emarginata. Next base: position 5,751,615 of record JAQQTP010000033.1, on the reverse strand, counting down.
CCGACACTTTACTGATTAGTCTTCATCAAAATTGATACTAAAATAGTCATCATCATTTTGGAAATCTGTTGATCCTTCTGAGGGAGGAGACGCCTGTTGTGCAAAGGATTCAGCCTTATTATCAAGGAGATTCGGGAATATTTCGCAGATTTTCTGTAAAACTTTCTTTGGTGGAAGATGCAGCGAGGGCTGCAGTTATTTGGGCTTTCTGATTGAGAAACTGACATGTCTCTAGATCAGCTGCCTTTAATGATTTTGGATTCCTTTTGAATCACAGTTTGATGTTTTCAGGGGTGGCTTTGGATGCATTGAACTCAGCCCACCATTTGACAAAAGCTTGTTTCTATAACGTTGGTAATAGGTTAGGATCGTGCTTCCTGTACTTGTACTACCAAGAAAAGATCCAAGCTAATAATAGTTTGGAGAAGAAATATAGATCAACTGGAAATTGATCATTGACCAAGTCGATCTTCTTCTGAAAATATTGAAATCCTTCAAGTACTTCTGGGGGAAGGATTTGAGGGATTGGTCCAAAGAAGCTCCACCAACTAGTAAACAATTAGGGAAAGTTATAATGGATATTCTATTTGAAGTATATGAGCCATGAATGGCGATTGTTTGTGTTCTGGAACCAAAACGTGTTGCTCCAGGCCTATATATAATCCCAATTATTATAACCGATTGGGTCAAAATTCTGGGAAAATTTTGTTATGGTGTTCAGATTATTTCTATATTCTGACGGCGTCATGATGTTAAAATCTGAATAGTTGAATAAGTAATATACTGCTGATCTTTTTGGATCCCTGTAATGCTTAAGAGATACAGATAGTGACAGATCCACTTGGTGAGGAGTGGGGACACATGCCCCTACTCTACCATGAAACTTTTCTTTAATCCTATATAGGTATATATATATGTCTCAAAAAATTTTATATATTCAATTTCAAAATAACAAACACTTAAACTTGCTCCATCGGGCAAAAATCTGTTTGGATGCTAAATTTTTAACATCTTTTTTGTAAAATATATTTTGTAGATTTGCAATCAACTTTTACTAAAAAATTTTTATTTAATAAATCAGATTGAAAGTTTGATATGCTTAAAATAATTGCTAAGACTTCTTTTTTTTATAGTGAAATATTTTTGCTGTGCATGATTCCAGTGTTTTGAAGTATATGCAATGATATGCTCTTTGTCTACAACACGTTGTTTGAGAATGCCACCATAACCTATGTCAGAGGCATCAATTTCAACAATTTTGAATAGTTGAGGATTAGAAAGATAAATGCATGGAAGATCCTTTACCTGGGTTTTTACCTATTTGACAATGTTGGTGTGAACATCTTACTAAGGAGGAGGACACTTTTTCAGACAGATTACTTAGCTGAATGAAGAAATCAACGATATATTTTAGACATCCAAGAAACCTTCGTAATTGATTTTTATCAATAATTTGATTCAAAAATTTGTTCGCAAATTGAATGACTCTATTGATTGGATTTATCGTTCCCTGATAAATATTATGGCCAAGGAATCTTATTTGAGTTTGAAACAAATTAATTTTTGTTTTGAAGACCGTGAGACCATTTCTCTTTATGACTCCAATGAAAATATTAATATGTTTAAAATATTGATCAATTGATTGGGAAAAAAATTAAAACATCGCCAATGTAGACAATGGTAAAGTTTGAATATGGATTAAAGATTACGTTCATGATCCTTTGGAATTCCGAAGGAGCATTCTTTAATCCAAAGGGCATTACATTCCATTCGTATTGCCCAAAACGGATAGTAAAAGTTATCTTGTAGCGATCACTTTCTTTGATCTGAATCTACCAAAATCCAGATTATATGTAGAATTTTGAAAATATTTTGGCTGAATCTAGCTGTTTGAGAATATCCTTTTTGTTAGGAATCGGATAACGAATCCACTGAAGTGCACCAATCGAGGAGTACCTTTTTTTGATTTGTGCTTGTTTGTTGACATAGAATGCCGAGCATGACCAGGGGCTCTTGGTCTTGCGAATGAGACCTTTTGACAAAAGATCACTGATCTTAGATTGGCAATATTCAAGGAGTTCATGACTCATTTCGATTGGTCTGGCTTTAGTAGGAATTTGTATTTTGTTGAAATCCTTTTCGTAAGGAAGATTTACTATATGCTTTTTCCTATTCCAGAAAGCATTTGGAAAGTCAGAACAGGTTGAATCTTGAATCTGTTTTAATAAAGATTGAATGCTTTTTTGGATTTGTGGTTGTTTGAGTTGAGAATCAATATTTCTAAAAGAAATTTCTTCTTTAAGATAATTAATTTGATTTTGCTTATATTGAATTAGATTGAGGTTTCTAGTTATCGATTTTCTAAGAAACCTAACAATGATTGTTTTCCCCAAATGTTGGGTGGTAACCCTTCATCTATAATTTGTGGAGGGAATAGAGACCTTATGAATGGTGTTCCTAAGATTACTTCATTTTTGAGATTCTTAACAAGAAAGACGTTTCAACTTAGAAACCTTGGTTTTCTATGATTACTGAGGAGAGTTTGAATTTGATTTTTAACTTTGAACCACTAGCAGTGCTAAGTTGTTCAGATGTTTTCTCAAAATACTAAGTTAGAATTAATCCTTCTAAGATACAGTTTGAATCTACCCAGTATCAAATAATGCGACAGTGTTAATGACAAAGTCATCAATTCTGGTGTTAATATTGATAAAGAATTTCTGGATTTGAAGTTGATTGATTATTTCAATAAATTTTACAATTTCTTCATCTTCATTTGTTTTTTGGTCTTGGTTTTCCAAAGTTTTATTTGAATCTGAGCATTCAATTAGAATATCATGTAGTTATGATATTATGATTTGATGCAGTTGTTATTGTTCTTTGAGTTCTTTAATCTCTACTTTGAGATTATGGATATCTTCTTAGAGGTCTTGGATTGTTACAGTTTTCTTAGAAGACTTCTTTTCTAGTCTTTTAAGTATTTCTGTAAGATCATATTTATTTTTTATGATCGGTTCTTTAAAGGTTTTAGAAGAACTTGCTTCCATGACCAACTTTGTTTTTCTAAATATGTTTTCTTATCTTGAGGATCTAGGATTGAGTTTAATGCCTCAAATAAAAGATATTGCTCCTTTGTCAAGACATTGATTTCTGTAGAATCAGATTCTCCTCCTAATAATAAATCATCATGTTGGATTTGGTTTAGGTCCTCAGAAGACTCTTTCTCAAACTCTTCTTCAGATGATGCAACTTATAAATTAATTTGTTCTTCGATTGATGGTTTGAGATTTAACAATTTTATTTTTCCTTTTAGCCTACAATATTTATTAATATGGCCTAGTTTACCACAAGTATAGCATATTATCAGTTTCTTTAGGACTTTGATATTATCGATTGGGGGTTTTGACTTAATTTTTGTTTAAGCCTTCTAGGTTTTGTGTTAGCCTTGTGTTTATAATATTTTGTTTTCTGGGTTTGTTTTGGTTTTGGTTTAGACTTCCTCCTTACGCAACGAAGACCAAATTGTTCGCAAAAACTTCCCAAGTCTGCCTAGTTTGGGCCTTTTCTCTAGCGAGTTGAGCTTGAATTTTATTATCTTGACAGATTTTAGGAGCTACCTTTTGGATAAAGGCAATGAATTGTCCAAAACTCAATTGCTTATATGGAATTTCTCCATGGGGAGATTGACTTCTGATCTTATCTCATACCTTATCTCCTAAGGACTTTGGAAGACCAACTAAGAATTTTTCTTTCCAGAAAGGTTGTTAACTATGCTGTCTGGTGTATACCCAAGTCAAGAAGGTGTCTCTATACCACATAAAGACAGCTAAGGCTTTACATTTGAGGTTTGAAAGGAGTTCAACTGACCTATCTTTTCATAAGGACGGATCTCCGATAAAGTGTTAGGTGATTGTAAAGATCAAGGTGTTTACAACATCAGGGATAGGTTTCCCATCACCGAGGATTAGAATGCCATCAACATCCACTTTGATTGCTTTGACAATTTCAATTTTTTGGTCAGCAGAGATAAAATTATCCCACCAACCTTTGAGTTGACTAGAAAATCCTGATACAAGAATACCAACGATTACTTCTTCTGGACAATCAAGAGAGGTTTGGTATGCAATTGACACCATGGCCATATGTTAGAGAGTATTGATTATCAAATACTCAATCATGCCATCTATATTCCAATCATAGATGTTGTTTGTATTAAAGCTTCTAAAGTTTGGATCACGTTCTTCAAGCAACAAATCTGGAGCCGTTGCTCTTTGATAATATAGTTTGGTTGGATTTTTCCAATTAAGTGTTTGACTAATTATTGGATTGACCTTAATCACAAAACTAGTTTCAGTTTCAAATGCTAATTCAGATTGTGAATTAGTTTATTTGATTGTGTTGATTACCAAGGATTTTTATTTATCCTAGGGTTTATTTGTTGCTTTAGACTCGTAAGTCTGTGGCGTATCTGGGACAATTAAGTTTAATTTTTCAAGGTGTTCATTATATCTGGTAACGAATTCTCTATCAGATGGCTTAGTTTTATCAAGTAGTTTCAGGCTTTGTTTAAGTTGTTTGGTAACTTTGAATGGTTTGAAGAGAGGTTTTTCTATTGGTTTGGCAACTTTTAATTCTTCAATTTTAGTCCCAGAAATTGATGGTTTATTGACTAGATTTTCATCTATACTTTGAAAATACTTGTTTGTATAATTGTTTTATTCCATAAGACTTTTAATATCTTGATGGTTGACTAGCTCATCTCCTACCCTTGTCTAAAAAGGAGATGCTAAGATTAAATTATTATCTTTGTCTTTTAAGTTTGGAAGATAATATTGACTGGAAGGAGGTAATTCAAACTTAATTAACTCACCATCTTTGTGATGCCATATAGTAAGAACATTTATTGATTTATCTTCAATCAGGTCAATGCTCCTAGGATATTCGATTTCATTCTTTATCATGTAAGTATGAAACCAATCAAAAAATGGAATATTTGATTTTACTTTGATGAGAAATTCATAGAACTTCTCTTGAATATCTTTTCTATTTGACCCATCATAATTTTTGAAAAACCATTCTCTTTGCGAAGTCCATTTCGAAGAATAAAAGTTTTTCCTAAAGGTTTCCTTATCCATGATGAATTTAGATAACATAGACATCATCATTAAGGGAAGAATAGGTTGGAGATTGAATTGATTTTCGGCCATCATCATCTTCCCTTTGATATGTTGGTCTAGGAAAAGTTGACAATGTATACAACCCCTGAAGGTGGATTGTTGGCTACACCGATTGAGTGGTAGAGAAAGATCTTCTAGAAGATATAGATCTAAAATCATCATATCTGGTCCTAATAGATCTAGAAGAGTTGAAGGAGTTTCTCCTATTGGAAGTTAATTTAACTCTACTGGATTGGTGTTGTTTGATCTCTTGGATTTCAGGAGATTCTCTTGGCAAAGTTGGTACAACTTCATCCATTATCCATTTTTGCAGGAGGACTACATATTCCCACTGGATTGTTTTAGGGACAACTACATTGGCCTTTGTTACGTTTGTGAGGAATAACGTTGTTACTCCCATGTCTATTGGTTTCAAAACTTTAGAATTGCAAGAATTCATGACCTTGTACTGAATCCTATAAAACAATGCTAATGGAATTGATCCAGGCTTCATGTCCAAGCCATAGATTTTAATATTCAAGAATAAAACATGCAGAATGTTTTCATCCTTCAAACTAACTGTCCTATTAGGATAGTAGTTGAAGTAGATTAGTCCATGACTCAGATTGGTTTCTACCGTTCCTAGAAGAGAATCATGAAATTGATTATGTCTTATGTCTCTTAAATAGAGGAGAACATATGCATTTAGTCCTTCTTTGATCAAAGGTTTAATTGCCACCTGCACACATCCAATATGCAGATAATTATACTTTTGGGCTTGACCTTTTAGGGTCTCATGAAAGAGAAGATAAAATTCTTCATCTCCTTGCCCGATCATGATTTGCTTCTCTACAGTTTTGATAACGTAATCAGAACTTCTGAAGAATCTTCCTTCAGGTTTGTAGAGTTAATTTGTTGGAATTTTGGGATTACCCAGTCATCCATGTCTTGATTAATGTTTTCAAAACAAAATTCTTCATTAAAGATGTTTATTGAAGATGTTTTAGTTTGGTGCTCAAAGAGCGATGAAGAAGATGATTGAGAATATCTGAGGGAGAATTTGGAGGACAAAGATCGCAACATATTAAAACAAAAAATAAAACAGATAAATAAAATGTAAATAAGAGATGGACAAACAATGATCTTATATCCTTGATATCATTACCCTCATTTAGTTTCATAGATGTGTAAGAATTAGATTAAGTTAAATTTTATCTCTTAAACTAGATCTTAAAATTATTTCTAGTATATCATACTTTGATTTATGTCTGAATCGAGTTCTAGATTTTGAACCATATCTTAAGATTTTAGTATTATTAATCTATACCTTGATCTATAGCCACCATTTTTATTTACTAGTTCTTAACCATGGTCACCACCGTGTCTGATCTTACTATCTGTGGCGACATCGTCAAATTAGACTTACTGCCTCTCCAGGACTTACAACTACAGTCCCACAAAATAATCTGATCTCAGCATTATGTACCTACCAGTTAAGAAAGAGTAACATATAGATGCGTACTATCCAGATCTAGATATGATAGCAATATTAAAATATTACCATATAGTTTAGAGAAATAATAAATGAATCAGATAAAGATCAAAGCATCATAATAATATTATAACATCAATATCTACTTATATGTATTTTGAGAAAACATTTGAACAACTTAGCACTGCTAGTGATTCAAAGTTAAAAATCAAATTCAAACTCTCCTCAGCAATCATAGAAAACCAAGGTTTCTAAGTTAAAACTTCTTTCTTACTTGTTAAGAATCTAAAAAACGAAGTAATCTTAGGAACACCATTCATAAGGTCTTTGTTCCCTCTACAAATTACAGATGAAGGGATTACCACCCAACATCTGGGGAAAACAATCGTTTTTAGGTTTCTTAGAAAATCGATAACCAGAAACCTCAACTTAATTCAATATAAATAGAATCAAATTAATTATCTTAAAGAAGAAATTTCTTTTAGAAATATTAATTCTCAGCTCAGACAACCACAAATCCAAAAAAGGATTCAATCTTTGTTAAAACAGATTCAAGATTCAATTTGTTCTGACATTCCAAATGCTTTCTGGAATAGGAAGAAGCATATAGCAGATCTTCTTTACAAAAAGGATTTTAATGAAAGACAAAATTCCTACCAAAGCTAGACCAATCCAAATGAGTCATGAACTCCTTTAGTATTGCCAATTTGAGATCAATGATCTTCTGTCAAAAGGTCTCATTCGCAAGAGCAAGAGCCCCTGGTCATGCTCTGCATTCTATGTCAACAAACAAGTAGAAATCGAAAGAGGAACTCCTCGATTGGTTATAAACTACAAACCACTTAATCAAGCACTTCAGTGGATTCGTTATCCGATTCCCAACAACAAGGATCTTCTCAAACAACTACACTTAGCCAAAATATTTTCAAAATTCGATATGAAATCTGGATTTTGGCAGATACATATAAAAGAAAATGATCACTACAAAATGACTTTTAGTGTCCCTTTTAGACAATATGAATGAAACGTAATGTCATTTAGATTAAAGAATGCTCCTTCAGAATTTCAAAGGATCATGAACGAATCTTTAATTCATATTCAAACTTTACCATTGTCTACATTGATGATTTTTAATTTTTTCCTAATCAATTGATCAGTATATTACCATTTCCATTGGAGTCATAAAGAGATATGGTATCGCGGTCTCCAAAACAAAAATTAATTTGTTTCAAACTCAAATAAAATTCCTTGAATTTGCGGAGAAATTTCTGAATCAAATCATTGATAAAAATCAATTACAAAGGTTTCTTGGCTATCTAAATTATATCGCTGATTTCTTCCCTCAGCTAAGTAATCTCATCAAACCTCTCCATGACCATTTGAAAAAGTGTCCTCCTTCTTGGTCAGATGTTCACATCAACATTGTCAAACATGTAAAAATCCAGGTAAAGGATCTTCTATGCCTTTATCTTCCTAATCCTCAACTATTCAAAATTGTTGAAATTGATGCCTCTGACATAGGTTATGGTGGCATTCTCAAATAACATGTCGCAGACAAAGAGCATATCATTGCATATACTTCAAAACACTGGAATCATACACAATAAAAATATTCCACTGTCAAAAAAGAAGTCTTAGCAATTGTTTTATGCATATCAAAATTTCAATAAGATTTATTAAATAAAAATTTTTTAGTAAGAGTTGATTACAAATCTGCAAAAGACAATTTACAAAAAGATGTTAAAAGTTTAGCATCCAAACAAATTTTTGCCTAATGGTAAGCAATTTTAAGTGTTTTCTTATTTTGAAATTGAATATATCAAAGGCACCTCAAACACCTTGCACGATTACCTTACCCGTGAATATCTACAGGAAAAATAGTTGCATGCCAAGATCGGCATCAACAACCTCTTCTAGAGGAAGAGGGTCCAAGCAAACAACAAGTCAATCTGGGTTATCCACCCAAACTGGGTCATCCACCATAAACAAATTGAGTCATCTACCCAAAACCAAATAAACAAACAAACCAAGGCAGACTATACAATTCCTATCCAAACACTTATAGCCTTACAAGACCAAGGCCTGTCCAAACTACCCAGAAAATCTTGGGCAGAAATTGCCTCAAAAGAAGACGAAGATCTTGACATAATCATCTATCAAGGTCAATACCTCAAACCAACAGTTGATAATTGAACCAGTCCCAATCTCTACCAAAAAACCCTAAATACACTACATTCCTAAAGAAAATTTCTAGCTTGTCATCCAGATGAAGCCTGATTTTTGGGATGTTAACCCAAACAAAATACCCACTAAAGTCTTTCCAAAGGATTTTAATTTCAAACCAATTTCTCAAAACAAAACCAGACAATTTTATGAGTTTATTCTTGTTAATACTGACTCTGTATCTCTTAAGCATTACAGGAATCCAAAAGATCAGCAGTATATTACTCATTCAACCATTCAGATTCTCAAAGTCATGATGCCGTCAGAATATAGAAAGAATCTGAACAACATAACAAAATTTTCCCATAATTTTAACCCAATTGGTTATAATTATTGGGATTATATCTAGGCCTGGAGCAACACGTTTTGGTTCCAGAACACAAACAATCGCCATTCATGGCTTATATACTTCAAATGAAATGTCCATTATAACTTTCCCCAATGGTTTACTGGTTGGTGGAGTTTCTTTGGACCAATCCCTCAAATCCTTCCCCTAGAAGTACTTGAAGGATTTCAATATTTTCAGAAGAAGATCAACTTGGTCAATTATCCGTTTCCAGTTGATCTACATTTTTTCCCCAAACTATCATTAGCTTGGATCTTTTCTCCGTAGTACAAATACAGGAAACACGATCCTAACCTATTGCCAACGTTACAGAAACAAGCTTTTGTCAAATGGTGGGCTGAGTTCGACGCATCCAAAGCCACCCCTGAAAACATCAAATTGTGGTTCAAAAAGAATCCAAAATCACTAAAGGCAGCTGATCTAGAGACATGTCAGTTTCTTAATCAGAAAGCCCAAATAACTGCATCCATCGCTGCATCTACCACCAAAGAAAGTTTTGTATAAAATCTATGAAATATTCTCAATCTCCTTGATAATGAGGCTAAATCCTCTGCACAACAAGCATCTCTTTCCTTAGAAGGATCATCAGATTTGCAAAGCGAAGATGATTGTTTTGGTATCAATCTTGACGAAGACTAAATAATAAAGTATTGGTAGGATACTGTTACTGTAGCATTTTTAACTTTTACTGGTGTGATAGTTCTGGTCATGTTACTTGTACTATTTAAATAGTAAATTTGTTAGTCTATTTAAGGCTATTCCCGTCTATCTTGTAAGGCATCCTTCAGAAACACCATTTTAGAGAGAGACTAGTGAGAGAGAATCTCACATTGTAAGCATCCCTCTTCAATCAATACATCAATCTTTCTTCCCTTTTCTTTTCTTCTTCACTTATCGCTCCATCGATCCTAGTGAGGCTCTGCCTCTGCTCCAGTTTCTTTTATTTTCTTTTTCCCTTCTCCCTCCACTGGTCCTGGTGAGGCTCTGCCTCCACTCTTGTTTCTTTTATTTGTTTTAATTTTATTGCATTTGCATATGCATTTTGGTATCTGCATAATATGTAAAACAATCCGTCTACTCTCCTACTTCTCTCTTTATCCTGTCTCCCTTCTGCTTTTTCCCGTGATCTTCACCTTACATTCTGGTAACAGAGTGATATATATATATATATATCATTCTTCAAAGAAAAGGTCAAACCTAAAATTACTTTTAATGAAATAATCTCAACCATTAGATGAAAGTGAAACTAACGGTTGAAAATGAGTGTAAGAGAAAAACTTACACTGATGAAAGTTGATCCCCCCTCATACCTCATATATATATATATATATATATATATATATATATATATATATATATATCATTCTTCAAAGAAAAAGGCTGAACCTAAAAATACTTTTAATGAAATGATCTCAACCATTAGATAAAAGTAGAACTAACGGTTGAAAATGAGTATAAGAAAAAAAAACTTACACTTTGATAAATTGATCTTTCCTTATATATATATATATATATATATATATATATATAGAGAGAGAGAGAGAGAGAGAGAGAGAGAGAGAGAGAGATTGAAAAACAAGGTCAAGAATAAACAAACATATAAAGGGACTGCACTAACAATATTTTTAGAATCAAAATCATGAAATGAGGGACAGGCAATAATCTAGTCCTCAAATGAAGCAAAAGAACAAAAAACCATAAATAGAAAGTTGCTGAGCTGACAACCAGTTATGTTAATATTTTCAACAAACAACATCAAACCATCATATTTGAAAGCAACACATAATTATATATTATGTGTTGTCAAAGTAAACTCATGCCCATATTTGTTTGTACCAACAAGAATCTAATTGCGTTGCACCATGTCTCTACCAAACATTTCTTTAATACGTCCATGCAGCTAATATAATTCTTCTATAACAACCCTGCTATTAACACCATAAAACATATTATAAACATTACTTTGCTAATTCCTATTAACAATTTATTCTCAGTATAGGATTATTAATTATGGTTTATATCCATTTTATTAATAAGCAAGCAAATCCAAATGTATAATTATCCAACATGAAGCATTGACCAAACTTAATGAGTACTTTTTAATTCCTTAGGATGACCAGGATGCTAAATTTGAGACACAAGAAAAACGATGCAGACAAGAATGTTTATGGTACTCTACATCAAAGCAGAGGACTCCCCTGCTTGTTGAATAATGTTCGAGTCACAATGTATTAGCGTGTATTAAGTGTCGTTATACTGCACTTATACTTGTCCTAAATTTCTAAATCTTTCTTGCTATGTTTGAACAGGAGATAAGGAGGAGGAAAGAAGGGAAAAGTGACTCAAAACCTTGTTTGGAAGATTTTTAATAGGGGTATCAGCTAGGTGGACTATATAGGATTTTTTTAACCCAACCCACTCATTAGAACAGTGGGTTTAGTTGGGTTAGATTGAGAAAAAAAAATTTTCTAGGTTGGGTCGAACTTATGGGTCCGATATATGTTTAAAAAAAATTCTTGAAAAAAAAGTCGAAATACGAAATAAAAAATTTGTTACACATAATATATCTTATATAAGCATAACAAGTCACATATTAATTCACATAACTGATCTTATACAAACATAATAGGTCTCAAATAACTTAAATACACATAAGTGCATAACAATTTAACAAGTCTTACTAATTTAAGTCTAGAATAAACTAAACTAAGCTAATAGGTATCAATATACATAAACAACAAATTACTCTAACAAATTGAAATCAATGTTATCACACATGCTACATGAATTGACATAATCATTGACTTTACACTCTTTTTTTAAGACGTAATAGTTCTTGAAATAGTAAGTTAGGGATTTGAATTTTTTATTTGAGAGACTAGAAATTTAGGAGTGAGTGATCAAAATGGTGATTGGTGAGAACAAGTATACTATTTGTATGCGAGCGTTTTTACCTTTTGTTATGCTTCAAAGTGGAATGGTGTCATGTCACTAGATGAGTCTTTTTTTTAAGTGGTCATTTAACTGTGATTAAAAACTACAGTTAAACGACTTTTTTACTGCAACTAAACAACTTTTTTTATTTAAAAAAATGTGGGTGGGTTGAGTACCCATGAGTTAGATATTTCCAAACTCATTACTCAACTCACAAACTGCAGGTTGAGATATTTTCTAACCCAATCCAATTCACATTTTATGAATTGGATTAGGTCGAAATCTGTAAATTCACAAGTTGACCTAACTCGGTTAACACCCCTACTTTTTAAGGAGGGGTGTGATCCTCTTCTTTATTTAGAACATAATATGATTCAAAAGAATAGAAGAATTGCTACTTGAAATTAAGGAGGTGTCAATAAACCCTTGAAATGTATCATATCATTGACATCTTCATTCTGCTAAAATTTACTACGTCGTTGATCTAAGATCTTTTCATTGTCACTTTACAAGTGGATGCAAGTGAGATAATGACCAAAGTGACATTTCCTTATCAATTTTCACTTGGACTTATAAAGCGTTATCTTCAAGGGGAAAACACAGGAAACAATTGATGTCACCCATTCCCCCAAATGAAGAGGAAAAGCCCCAAGCAAATGCTTCAAGTTTTTATCACAATGCCTTTCAGCCAGCAAGATATTGTCTCTATCTTTTAAGCTTTTGTTTTGGGAGGGCTCAAATATTTGAAAACCTCTTGAACAAAAATAACATGCAGTTGACTTCTTAAGAGTAGAAATCCAACCTGAGCAAGTGGAAAGGATTAGACCTAATATAAGGCATGCATAGGAAGAAGCCTCAAAGAATTAAGCTGCAGAACAGGATATTCACATACAATTTATGAAAAATCTAGATTGCACTTCACACATTTACTTTAAAATTATAAATAAAGTAATTGATTATTTTGAGAAATATTACTACATGTACGGTATACCATTACCTTCCAAACACCTTGCGCCAAGCCCCCCAAATAAGCGCTATGAAAAGCAACTTTGGTCCAAGAAGCTCCACTTTACTGTCTTTGTAAAGCTTGAAAACTCCGTTAAATAAATAAATAAGCATTATGTATCTCAGAAGAAGCTACAATCCTCCAGCAGAAGTGTTGCAACAAGTATAAGTTAAGAGGATTGGAGAAAAAAATGCAATGTAAATTGTAAAGCAACAGGCTCTCTAATGTAAAACTATGCTGTCATATTTAAATGCAAATAGGAATTAAGTGCATTGCAATAGATGCTCAAAAACACTCCTTAGATGCCCCTAAAAACTCACATTGCTGGCCAGGAAAGTCCAAGAAGTAAGACCAAAGAAAGCCAGAAAGGTGTAGAATGAAGGCGAATATAAGTTTATTTCGCATTCAGTCATTAGTACTCTGTAAAATAGCAGCTCAATTTCTTCTCACGGAACACCAGAAGAGGGGAAGTTGAGTCTTTAAGGTCAATTATTTGAATAACTAGCAAGTTTACAAAGTTCAACAAATATACTTCCAGCCATAACCTTGACCAAATAGTTGTAGACATCAAGTTCTATGGAGTATTCTTAGCTGCAAATCATTAGTTCAGCTGGGGCTTAAGGGATGTCATCTTCGGTGGGGGGAGTTCAACCATTTGTGTTGTGTGTGCGTAAGTTCTATGGAGTATAGTGGCAACAATTCGTAGCTACCAAATATTTCCCCGCCTAAATGATATGATGATAACCATGGCAACATGAAATGCAAATTTTCTAAACATAAGTAACAAAACTCAGAAGAATGCAAATAAGTAAATTAGGATCTTCTACGGTTCTACCTGTCAGTATTCCAATTTACAAATTAATTGATTAAATTAATAAAATATTTGATTATTGCAATATATAATTGAGGCCTAAATGATGAAAACACAAAAAAAAAAAAAACCAATATTACAGTCTTGGCAGTCTAAAACCTTTTAACTTATATTTCCATTTTGATTATTATATTCTTCAAGACAGAGTGCTAATTATGGAACAATCATTCAAATGACAAGGCAAAAGAGGGTTTACATATTTTATTTTATTTTGGTGGTGGGAGGACACTCAAAAATTGGCAAGGATCAGGAAACAATTTAACAACTGTAAACACCGTATTTTGTTTAAGGATAAAACTTAGATCAATTTTTTTATTTTTTTTATGTAGTTCTAAAATTAAATAATCATATGTGAATTTTTTTTCTAATTCAGCAATATACATTTAATACTACTAAATGGTAGTTAATTGAAAAAAATATTATATGCCATTATTTGATTTGAGAGCTAGATAAAAAGAATATAAAAAACTTGAACTAAGTTGTGTCTTTTTATTCAGATCAATAAAAAAAATTTAAAAATTAATAAATGAAAAATAAAAAAGACCTCAAATCAAAGCCCAAATTCTAAAGTCATTTTGTTTAATTTTCTAGCTCCCACACCTTATCCCAATTTTAAAATAAATAAATAAATATTTCACTAATTTATTATAGAACACATGTTTTTTTTATCTTTTGCAAATTCTTTTAAAAAAAAATACTCTTAACCCATTGTATCTAAGAGTCGATTATGCACTTGTTAGCCCAATTTCACTCATGCCCTCACTCTCACTTCACTCTGACATATTTATCTTAGTTCATTTTTTCTTAAGCTTCATCTCGCGCCCTTCACCACACTACACGTCACTCTCACTCACTGTAGCATTCAACTTGGCAGCACCACCGAAAAATTCTTATATGTTCCTAGGGTTAGAACATTGTTTTCCTGTAAGAAGATCTTTCTCCATGAAGTACAGAATAATAAAATTTTTAACAATTTTGATATTTTTATCATAAATAATATACACATTTTTTTTTACATCTTATTTAATATTATTTATTATATTTATTTTTTTATTATTTTTTTCTTTTAATCACATATTCTTTTTAAAGATGTGTACAATACTTACACTTCTAAAAAAAATATAAAATAATTTTTTCAAATTTTACACACTCCACATTCAACAACTTTACAAAGTCTTGGTTCCCCGCGTCACTCATAAGTCACTTTCACACTTCAGCATTTTTTTAAAGGACACAAGACAACATACTCATGGATGTTGTTTTTTTATATTATTATTATTATTATTATTAAGATTTTTTTAATAAATACTCTTAAAGAATTTAAAATAATAAATTTTATATAAAAAAATTATTTTAGATCTTTAATAAATACTCTTTAAGACACTCTTTAACAAAACTATTATTATAATTATTTCAAAACCAAATGTTATCCTTTGAGGCCTTTTCTCTCTCCAATAACCAAGTGAAGGTAAGCTCTTAATCTACCACACCGTGCCTCTTTTTTAAGCCACTCCAATTACTAGTCTTTCCTAAAATTCTGCAATACGTTGGTGTGCCTATACTGGTATTCCTATCCTTATTTGTCCGTTGAATACTTCCTATTATCCAACCTTGTTTGTTGGATGCAATGTACTAGTTGTTGCTATTTCCTAGTGCTGCACGTTGGAGCATGGTGTATAACTTTGGGGAGCTTGCTATTATGGACCTTCCTCACTTTTGGTCCATCAATGGACCTGCTTTTTGACCCGCAGTAATAAGTTAAATTTTGGCAGCCGGTTTCCAGTAGAGGTTAATTGACGTTTTTGCCCTTTAAACACATCTCTACTTTTTTTTGGCAACAAACCATCAGACGTTAAATGACGATTTTGTCCTTGATACACGTGTATGTTTTTTGTTTGTTTGCAGCAAATTGGTTGAAGTGGGTTAGGTGCACATTGAATACGAGTTGGGGTTGGGGGTTGGAACGCGTTAATGAGCTTAATGCAGTCGTAGTTGAAAAGTGAGAGCAACCAAGGAAGACTTACGCTACGTTTGAGTGTTGTGTGACTCTAGAAAGATTTTGGTTGTTGCGTGTTCTTCTCTATTGGTATGTTTTAGTTGTTTCTGTAGTTGTTTCTTCACTGTTGATCAGTTAAGTTAGTTTTGATATCTAGATTTACTGCATTGGTTGGATAAAATTGAAGATTTTTTAATCCTTACTTGGTGTGAGAAATTGTTGCAACTGTGGCATATCAGATGCTTGTGTTTGGTGTTTAGAGTTTCTTGATAATTTTTGGTCGTCCATGCTAAATCACAATATAAACAAGGATGAATTTGTTATTCATCCCCTTAAAGCCAAGAAATTTGTTATTCAGAGAGAGGAGATTTACAAGCCCAAATGCAAAATTTTGACATGCAAGTGAAAAATATTACTCTTTAATGCATGGCATCTAACAGTAAATGTTGTTGGACGGACAGTCCGTCTGAAAAGTTTTGCTTATTAAAACATAGCAGATTGTCTAAATTTCTTGAGGAACAACTTCTAGAACATTCTCATAGGATGATGATTTGTGTTTTCCTATTAGAAGGCCCATGTCAAATGCATCCACTGCTTGGATCAAGTAGATCTGTGTTGGTCTATTTGTGACCCAAACTGAGGGGTTATGAAAAGGGGAAAATATGGTAATTGGTTTTGCACGTATGTCTTATTCTTCATGCATAATTTATATTAGGCTTTTGTACTGAAATGCATGTTCGTCAAGGTTGTTTTATATAATCGACTATAGGAAATGCCATTTGATGGTGATGACATCGTTGGCGATGGACAAAAGTCTTCATCGAACAACATGACAACTACCAGATGGTTGGAGGTAAATTTAAATTTTTAAGTTGTATACCTTGATGGGTTTGATACATAAATGAGGATTGTAGTGAAAGAAAATAATGTACATATGCTGCTTGTGCACCAATCTACCCTAGCACTAACATGACAGGGTTGTGTAATTAGATGTTACCATTGGTGTTCTTGCTTTTGTAGGGGTTCAGTGGTGGTGAAGAGTGTGGTATTAATTGCAATGATGGTGAAGAGTGTGATATTGATTGTAGTGATGGTGAAGAGTGTGGTAATGATTGCAGTGATGGTGAAGATGTGGATATGTATGACATTAGCGATATAAATTTTAATACATTAACACCTGGGGAGGTGAAGACATTGGAGTTTGCAAATATTGAAGCGACATATAATTTCTATAACCAATATGGCGAGGTGAATGGTTTTAGTATTAGAAGAGGCAAGGTTGGTTGCACAAAAGGAAGGGAAAAAATGTGGCAGAAATTTCTTTGTTCTAGGCAAGGGTACAAAGAATCGAAATACACAAATAAACCTGACTATAAGAGGGAACCAAGACCTGTGACTAGGTGTGGGTGTATGGCTGCGATGCGGGTTCGATTGGATAGATTAATTGGCTGATGGGTGGTAATGGCCTTTAATGATGATCACAATCATGCATTAGTGGCCGAGAAATACATGAGATTTCTACGATCACACTGGAAAATGATAGAGGTCGATATTCTCCAATTAAATAGCATGAGGGAATGTGGCATAAGTACTACCAAGATTTATAGTTCATTTGCTAGTCAGTCAGGTGGGTTCCAAAAGATTGGATTTCGCAAAAAAGATATTTACAACGAGATTGAGAAGCAAAGAAGCTTGAAAGATGGCGATGTGAAGGCTGCATTTATGTACTTGTGGGAGTTGCATAAAAATGATCCAATGATGTTCTGGAGGGATAAATTGGATGGAGATGGTAAGTTGATGCACTTGTTTTGGTGTGACGAGACTAGTAAGATTGATTATCAAGTATTTGGGGATGTCTTAGCATTTGATGCTACTTATAGGAGGAACAAATATAATTGTCCCCTTGCTGTGTTCTCAGGTGTAAACCATTACAAGAATACATGTGTATTTGCTAGTGCGCTTGTGTCAGATGAGACAGAGGAGACATACATGTGGCTTTTACAATAGTTCTTAGTTGCAATGAATGGAAAATGTTCGGATTCTGTGATTACTGATGGTGACCTTGCAATGAGAAATGCTATTGAAATAGTATTTCCAAATGCGCACCACAGATTGTGTGCATGGCACCTGATGCGGAATGCAATTACGAACATTGGTCAACCAAGGTTCACAGAAATGTTTAAAATGTGTATGTTGGATGACTATGAGATTGAAGAATTTGAAGCTAACTAGACATCTATAGTCCAAGAGTGTGGGATTGAAGAAATTAAGTGGGTTAAAAAGTTGTATTCGAAGAAGTTGATGTGGTAAAATGCTTATATTAGGGGATAGTTTTTTGTCGACTTGAGGACAACCTCTAGGTGCGAGGCCTTACATGCACAAATGGGAAAGTATGTCCAGTCTGGGTATAATGTTTCTGAATTTTTACATCACTTCCAGCGTTGCTTGGAATACTTGCACAATAATGAAATTGAGGCTGATTTTAAGTCGCACTATGGTGAACCGATGCTCCAAACACCACTGCAAAGTTTGGAGAGGTTTGGATCAGAGGTATTTACAAGAGAAGTTTTTGTTGTGTATCGATCTATCCTTATAAACTCAGTTATAGTGAAGGTTATTGCGTTCAGGGAAACTGCCACATCCACTATTTACATTGTGTCTAATATTGCTGTCCATAGTTGACATCCCATGTTTTGTACCACGCAGTGGACAATGAAATCCGTTTCTTTTCAGCAAATGGAATCATTTGGGATTCCATGTGTACACATAATTACAGTGTTGGTTTTTTTAGACATCCAGGAGTTGCCTAGTTGTGTTATCTTAAATAGATGGACGAAGGTTGCAAACTAGTTGTGTATCGATCGGGGGCCAGAGCACATTACACGAGTCGTTATGGTGCACTACTTCATACATGTCATCAGATGTGTAACTTGGCATGCCGAAAGGATGATTTTTTCCATGACATAAGGGACAAAGTCATTGTGTAATTACTGGTATGAAATCGATTGAAGAAGAGGGAAATTAGGTATTCACAGCAGGCGACGAATTTTAATGAAGGCATTATGAGGGAGCTAATGCGAGTTAGAACAAAGGGTGGTGTAGCATCATCTTCTTCCACTGGAAGGAAGACTAGGCATCCATAGTGCTATGGTATTTGCCACAATTAGGGTCACAAATGCAATGGTTGCCCTTTTCTATCCAGGCTAGAAAACATTGCAGAGGATTCAACGTCACATTTTGATGGGGTAAGTGTTTGACGTGCAAAACTGTTGGGTTTTGACACATTCAGTACTCATCTGGTGAATTGAGATTCTTAAATTTGGTGTTTTTTGGTCATATTTGTTTTGTTTTGAGGTTGAAATGCATGTGGTTGTATAGAAGGACGCAGATATGGTGGATTAAGCGAGGCCTCACATTGTTGTCTAAATATTCAGTCAACCAGACACCTTTGAGAAAGAAGGCAGTGCTGCGTTAGAGGCAGTGGCCACGTTTTATGCTCTGTCAATTTTGATTTTGATTTCGATCGTTTACAATTCTCCTTTATTTTGATTTCATTTTCAATTATTGTTTGAAGGAGTGATTTCGATCTCCGTCTTTCTATTTCGACATCTAAACGTGTGATAATCTGTTAGTTGTTAAGGGATTATTGATAATCTACTAAATTGTATAATATGACCAATATTTAGTACTAAAGCTCCTTGCATGATATAACACGTGCCAGATCAGAGGACTAAGAAAATCCTTCAATCAGGTCAAATGAGCAAGAAAGGTCCGTTGTGTGATACGTGAGATTGCATATGCCTCATCATAACCCATTTCATTATCATTAACATTCATTATTTTGACGAGCATTCATACATAAATTTATTTGAATTGTTATCTTGTGTGTGTATTATAGATTTGTATATTGAATATTATTGTTTGATAGTATGGTACTGAGAATTTTGGAATTTTCACCCCCTTTGTCTGTTGTGGGTTTAATTAAGATCGAAATGAAGACCATTCCAAAGCGGAGAAATGAATTAATAGTAGTTTGTACTAAAGTTGTTATGTTTGTTTTGAATATGATGTATAAAATTTTGGGCATGAAGACCCAGTGTGCAGTCTAATAAAGTAGTTATGTACAGATATGCAAATTCAATATTCGAGTTAATTGATATTTTTAGACATGTTTGTCTAAACTTCGAGCACTACTTTTTTCGAAATGCATCACATGTGATTTATATTTGAAAAAATAAATAAATTTAGGGGTAGTGGCCTAATTAAATGTATGAAGGTATAATTCAGAATGTACTTAGTAAATTGAACTATGATTTATGGTGTATGAAGTTGTAGGTAAATATAAATGTACGTAGGTAATTATGAATAGCTGACAGTATTCTCATTCAGTTGCAACCAATTCAGACGTAAATGGGAAAAACCAATTAGTATTTCAACATAAGCAACAGCACATGGTAATAGATTGACAGTTATTGTGAGAGAAATTTAATTATCCTCCCCAGTTGAGTTGGCTGAAAAGCGTAGTCCATGTCCATCTAATCCATTAGCCATGTTGCCAGAATTTGCACTTCAATTGAAAAACTTTGCTGCATTAGTGATACTTGTAATATTATCCCCAAGTTTGTAGTTATAGATTATTAATAGTATTAGTTGGGTGGGCAATTTGGTATGATTTGGCAACTTTCAATTTTGATCATTTACTAAACGTTTTAAGGTTAATCGAATGAACTAAGAGTGGCTTGATTGCTAAAACTTCGATTACAGCTGAAAGAGGAAAGCTGTTTTAAAGACGTGCTTTTGTATGATTTTGATAACAGTTGAATAGGCAATGAGCTAATGATTAAAGCTAAGAAACTTTTTTAATATTATTCGAAAAGGAGCTTAAAGAGTTGATCGAATAACAGGTTTGAACAATGTCATGACATTGATCAGTACACTAACGTGTACTAGGGGTAGGCACGAACTAGTGGTCCTCCTTGCGCCGCAATTGCAGTTTGCATTCAGCCTTTTACTCTGCAGCCTATACTCAGCAGTTCATAGCAGTTTGTGTTTGCTTGGAAAATCGCCGCTATTACCTTTTTGGGAATTACAAATGCTTTAAAAGTGGATAGCAGTTTGGTGCAGTTTCCCAACTGCCGTTGACTATCGTGTCCAATCAGAGAGTAGAGAGATGATACATTTAAATGCTTATTAATCAATGGGGTTTGTCATTTTGCCTTTCTCAAGGCCAATCAGAATGCTTCATACCCTCTATAAATAGGGAATGCTTACATAAAGGCTGGCATACCTTATGTTCTCTGATCGTGTTTGAGAACAATCTTTTTTCAGAAAATGATTTGTCTCTTATTTCTTGTATGCTTATGGATGACTTTTCCATCATCTGAAACCATCTTCCTTTTCTTCCCAAAATCCTTAAAGGTGTTCTTAATTATTGCCGGACTCTTCATTGGAAGCCTTTCTTTCTCGGTGTAATGGCTCGGTGAGGACCAAGTAACCGCTCTGCGTGGCTGGGTCAACATGCCTCTGGGCGCAAAAGCCTTTCTTTCCCGGAGTGCGCAGGATTGTGCAACCTTCCTACTTTTTCCGGGAAACATGTTGTTTCGGCCCTAATTATTGAGAGGCATGGAGATGGTCCGCACTTACTCCTTCACCATTATAGGTTGTTCTATTCATGGGACTCTTCTAAGTGCCTAAGTGCAGCTGGATATGCAGGAGAGCTCTAAGGTGCAATCAATCTCTTAGAGCAGAAAAGCATAATTGTGAAAAAGCTGATGTTGGGGGTGGAACAATCTATCAGAGTGAAGGATTCTCATAATTAAAGGCTAGAAGGACAAGATGGTTGCTTGTTTGTGGAAGAACCTTGAAGGTGGCCTTGGCAGGGTTGACTTCGTCATCAACACTGTGTTTGTCTGGCTTCCTTTTTGTGTCTATCCATAGGGCCATTCTTGTATTAAAGTAAATTGTACACTTTTTTGTTAAAGTTGACGATGTATGAAATGTGAATAATAATAAAACTCCTTTTTTGAAACTGGTTAACTTATGCCTTTTATTTTCCATTCACTGCATTTTTTAGCAAAATCGAAATATTTCCAAGGAGAACAAGAAGACAATAAGTTCAAGTAGAATAATGTTTTCGACTTGCGTATTAGTTACATATACTTTATTGGCCATAGAGAATCTAAATTCTGTACTGTGGAGAAACAAGATTATGTACTGTGCAAACTTGAACCAGTGTTATAATATTAATGTTGAGTCCAATTACTTTCTTTTTCCAGGCTCTATTATGGACTCAATTCGAGAATATATTTTCGCTACGTATAGATTATAAAGCTCGTTAGAAGTAACGAGTCTAATCCTATTTGCTACTTATATTCCGAATAGACTGTAGTAACTCAATGAAGGATGTTACAATACTAATGTATTTTACACCATGGTTGTCTTGCTTACATGTAGATACACAATTTAGTAGTCATGTTCGAATATATAAAAATGCAACACAAAACAAACAAAATAATGGTGATAACAACAAATATCATCTATGCATGGGGGGAACATTTACTTCCTTGTAGTCATGGAAACAATCCATTTTCTATAAATGGCAACAATCCAACTTCTAAAAATCATCAAAACATGTTTCTGCAACTGCAGACACATTTTTCAAAACTACGGAGGCTACTCAAGCAAAACATTACATAATGTTCCAATTTTTAAGGGGCAACTATTTGAATTGTATGATTTTGATGTCACTGTGTATTAAGTGAACAATTCGAATTGCATGGCCTTCGAGGCGAATGGCGTAGTTAGATTTATTTAAGTATATTTTCAAATGTAATTAGTAAATCGAACTAGGATGTTGCATTTATGATGTATGTAGTTGTAGGTAAATACAGGTCTGTACTTATTAAAAATAAGACAAAAATAATATAAACTCACTCGTAAACAAAATTTCGTACTCGTTAGCAGCCTTTTACTTTGCAGCCTTTATTCTACAGTTCGTGGCAGACTGAGCTTACTTAGGAAACCGTTGCTTTGGCTTTGTTTGGAATTGTAAATGCTTTAAAAGTGGATAGTAGTTAGGTGCAGTTTCCTAACTGCCCGTGATTGTCGTGTTCAATCACAGAGCAGAGAGAGGGTGCATTAATCAATGGGGTTTGTCATTTTGCCTTTCTCAGGGCCAATCAGAATGATTCACACCCTCTATAAATAGGGAATGCTTGCATTGAGGCTGTCATCCTTATGTTCTCTGATCCTGTTTGAGAACAATATCTTTTTAGAAAATGATTTCTCTCCTATTTCGTGTACGGTTATGGAGGGCTTTGGCCCCATCTGAAACCAATCTTCCTTTTCTCCCCAAAATCCTTAAAGTTGTTCTTCATTGCTGCTAGACTCTCCATCAGAGGCCTTTCTTTCTCGGCGTAATGGCTTGGTGAGGAGCAAGTAACTGCTCTACGTGGCTAGGTCACACTAATTACTCATTCCTGCCGTGTGGCAGAAGTCTTTCTCTCCCGACATATGCAAGGCAACAACTTGTTATCATTTCCCAACTGTTGTGGAGGCACTTAACCAAGTGCCTTACTTTTAGTAATGCACTTGGATATGTTGGTGGGCTCCAAGTTTACAATTATTCTTTAGGAGTGAAGGATTCTCATGTTGGCAAGCCAATAAGAGATGGTTGTTGGTTTCTGGAAGAATGTTAGAGGTGACCATGGTCGCTGGTCATCATCAACAGAACCATCTTTGTCTGGCTTTCACTCCATCGGGACATTCTTATATTAAAGAAAATTGTAGGCTTTTTTGTTAGAGCAGACGATGTATGGAATGTATATGCATAATATTTGGAAGGTGTTCATGATAGTTGTTGTAACGCCCCAATTTTTAGAAAATATTCTGAATGTACTGTTTTCTGTTTTTCATGCTTTTGTATGAATGACTGTTGTGTCCCTATTTTTCTGTTCTCGATTTCTGTATGAAAACAATTACGATAATACTGGCTCAAATTTTATTTGATCATTTTACGTAATTTGTTTCGAGACGGAAAAATAAAAATTTTTCTGAGCTACTGTATTAATTTTTCTGAAAGATATACAGCTATATAATACTGTTGGATATTTTATTTGAACGTTTTGGACGATTACCTACGTTGTGGGAAAAAATGGGAAAATGACCGTTACGTCCCAAACGTCTCGTTTTTCGTATTGTTTTTGTTGTTTTTAATTGTTTTCTTCTTGATTTAATGCCCGAAAATACCGTCTGTGATTTTATATGGACTTTTTGTGTGATTTGCTCGAGGCGGAAAATAATATTTTCCGGGCCGGGAAAATCTTATTTTATTATTTAGAATTGGGGGATCTTACTTAACCCGATTCTGAATGAGACTAAAAATAATCTTTTAATTTTTAGTATTTAATCACAAATAAAATAATTTTATATTATTATAATATTATTTTATTAGTCGGATAGTTTAGTGACAGTGGACCTGGAAATATTTTGCGGGACCCACAATTAGCAAAACGGTTAGATCGGTAGCTTAATTAATCACCGTAAGCAGTAGAACTTTCCAGAATGCAGTGACTCAATAGTGACTCAATGAGAGAATTTATTACACTGTGTGACTAAGCAAGGTGAGTCACCATGAGCAACCAATAGAATTTAAGCTTGTTAAGCAAGATTTGATCTTGACCTTTGATGTATTCAATGGCTTGGATGAAACCAAATCCATGCACATCCTTACCACTTGAAGGCTACGGCCATTAGGAGTGAGAAAGCCAAAAACAACACTTCATCTTCATCACTTTTCTCTCTTCTCTCTCTTCCAAGAACCCTAGCCTCCATTGTTGTTCTTCTTCATCATTTTCGGCCAAGAGCCATTCCTAATCATCCAACCATCCAAAAATTTTTCTAACCAAGTTTTCCTAACCTAAACACTATTCTAAGAACCTTTCTAGTTGGAAGTTTCTTCAAAATCTTCCATTAAGGGCTTGGAAATCAACCTTGTAGATTTGACCTAGAAGGTGAAATATCATATTTTTCTTTTCTCTCTTCTTTTTCAAAGTTCTAAACCATGATTTCTCCATGGTTTAGCTTCTTTTTCATGGTTAATAACATGTAGATTTTATTTGAGATTTTTAGGTATTTGGTGGAGAGAAAACCGAACCATAGGAGGTGTGAAAGCAAGCTTTTTGTCTTCATTTAAGGTAAGAGGAAGACAATTCTTATCATCCCTTGATGGTGGTAAGAAGATGGATTGTTTGTAGAATCCATAAGGATTCGGTTGTGGTGTGTTTATTGATGTGTATTTGTTAATTTTTGTGGTTGCTAGTAGCTTAAGTGTTGTATGTTAGTAGCTTTCTTGTTTGGTGATTGTAATAATTTTACATGTTTATTAGCTTTTGATTGTATGTCTATAAGCTTTAATTTAGGTTTTATATGTTAGAAATATTTTGCATGTGTTAGAAATATAAATGCATGTGTTAGAATTGTATGATAAGGTATCAGATGTGAATAACATGTGTAAATTTGCATGAGTGTTCCAAAGAACACATTCCCTAGCTCACGGCAATGACAAAGTGTGAGGACCAAAATGTTCTCTTCATTTTTCCTAAAGTGCAACTTAATTAATTAGGAGAAATAAGAAGGTTCCAAATTGTTTTGATCAAAGAAAAGGAATTTAGAAATCAAATGGTAAAGATTTAGTAAATTTTGGGCCAACATGCCTAAAGGATTTATTTGATTTAAAATCATTACTTTATAACATGATTTAATGAACTTAGATAAGATAATACCTTTGACATGATTTAGAAATCAAATGAAAAAGTTTTACAAAATTCGGCCAACATGCCACTATAGGTAATTATGATTTCTAAAACTTGATTCCAAACCTTTTTCAATCAAAAAGAGACAATACAAGTTAAGAAGAAATTTTCTATAATAATTTTTGAAGAAACAAATTGAGTAGAATTAAGCTTAAAGGATTAAAACTAGTGATTTTATCATTAGGAAGTAAAATACAGAAATTTTGAGAAATTTTCTAACATATAGCTCACTTTAGGTTTTGAAGCATGTTAGAGATTTCAAAAAGAATTAAATGATATGGTTAAAAATTAGGTAAATAGAAAATTTTATGGAAAATTTAGAAAACCATTATTATAAGTTTATAAACAAAATGCTGTCAATTTTTAGTAAAAATGAACCTATAAGATAGTAAAATTATCCTAAAGACAAGATGCGGTATGAAAAATTATTCTACGTAGTTTAAATGTACTAAGTACTATTTCTATCTGTTTAAACAGTAATTTTAAGGTCATTCGAATAAGAAAATGATTTAAAAATCCTACGCGATTGAGAAAACGTATTAAAAATGCTACGCGATTTTAAAAACGAGAAAAATATCTTTACCCGATTTTTAAACGTTTGTAAAAACGACGGAATTATGAAAATGCGATAAAATTTCTACGCGATTGACCGTTACTATATTTATTTTATCTTTGTCGGAAAATGTGAACCCGTACGAGGCTTTTGAAAATCACGTATCTTTGTCGGGAAAATGTGAACCCGTACGAGGCTTTTGAAAATCTATTTACTTGTCGGGAAAATGTGAACCCGTATGAGGTTTTAAGAATTATTTGCTTTGTCGGGAAAATGTGAACCCGCATGTGCTTTCCATCTATCTCATTATGTGTGCCATGTATTTGGTGGATTTGTTGACGAGGCACGAATCACATCGTGTTGTCGATGCGATAAACGTAGTGTGGTTCATTGTTCTAATGAACTTGGAGACTTTAGTGTACGGGATCCCACATGTGACGGTTAGTCGCTCCGGGGCCGTGTAAACCGATAGCACACTTTGGTACTCGACATACACTATATTTAATCGAGATTTGTGAAATCTAGTAGTACATTTGCTGTAGTGCCACAACGTGAGACCGTGAACTACACCACGCCTGGATTGATGGATTCTGTGTCGTGGGGCTATAGGCGCAACGTGTGACAAACAATAGTTGGTGGGGCAGCCGTGGTACTATTAGGTTTTGCGAATCATTCCTCTCTCGATACTTGTGTTTTTTAGCTCCATGGAGTAGGGTTTTGTTGTATTATTTATTTATCTCTATGTCTATCTGTTTCCATCTTATCTATTTATTATCTATCTGTCTTTCATTTGTTTATTTTATCTGTTTATTCTTATATTTCTTATCTTATCTGTGAGGCTTTATCTATGATGTGATATATTGTGATGATATCTGAATTTTACTTCAATTTATTATTATAATTGTTAAAGCTTTATGTATTGCATGAACTGTATATATATTGTTTGTCATCTTTTTATTGGCCATGTTGTGATGATTTTATGTTGTCTTACCTCTTTGTTATATGTATTTTCTGTTTAATTATTTTACGCGGTAAAGACTTCGAGGAAGAGGATCACCTATTGAGATCGTGTACCACGAGGAGGAGGAAGATCGGCGAGACAGACGACCGGTTTACGATCAAGAACCATCCGATCATCCATATCCTCTGGATTGATTGTGAGGGATGGCGACGCCAGGATTTTTGGGATTCATAGAGCTGGTATTTCATGGAGGTGCTTTGGCTTGGCACTTACGAGGCGATCGTGATTCTGTGACGTATGCAGGACGTGTGACCGTGATTCTACGTCATCAGTTTGATGGAGATCCGATTATGACTACGACGTTATTTCTGCACTTAGAGTTACCCTTATCCATTAGGCGTTATTGGGGTGCTGAAAACCCTGAGCCTAGTGAGATAAGCATCGTATCGACTGCGCTATCCCGTTATCGCCGTGTGTCGAGACATCCAGGATATCTATCTCCTGATGATCATTTTCATGCTGAGAGTGATCCATCAGAGGATTAGATAATCATGATGTTTTTTTGGGCGCGTCAGCGTATGTCTGTATATATTAACTCTTTTATTGCTTTCTTTACTGTTTTTGTTTAAATATTTGTAGTCTTAGTTGTAAATTATTTGTACAGTTTATAACTTAATCATATGTATATTATTAGTGATGATGTTTTTTTTTTATTTCGTATTTTTCCGCATTATCTTTTTATTACATATTTACGTCTATCGGGAATTATTTTACAACCCGTAATAATATTTAACAAATGTTTCACAACTTGGGTAGATTTTATTTCTATTTCTTTTATTTTCTTTTATGTGTGACATCCTCCAAAGGGTGTTACATCGGTTGGTATCGAGCCCAGTTAGAGTTTTTTGGGGTTGTGGTTGGAGTCTGTTTTTGTTTGTCTTTGTGTGATTCTCTGTGATCTTTGTGATTTATATCCTTTCGGAAATATCTAGAAGGATGTATCTAACTTTGTTTTGTTATGTTTGAAGAAAGAAGATGGCTAGTAGAGCGGAGGACGTGCTAACGTGAATCGTGATGAGGACCCGATGTTGGTTGCTTCTTGAAGCTATGCGGCGGATGGTCAAGTGATTACTCGAAAGAAAATTTGAGAGCGACCCAACAAAGAAGATGCTACGGTGATGCCCTAAATTTATCTGAATTTAGGCGCCATAATCTGCCATAATTTAGAGGCGAGGTGGATCCTGAGAAAGCGAGTCGGTGGATGCAAGATTTAGAGAGAATTTTTGAGGGGATGAGATGCACGGATGAAAAGAAAGTAACTTATCTTTGTCTTTATCTTTGAGAGGAGATCTGCGAGAACATTGGTGGAGAGGAATCCGCCGAGTGTTGCAAGTGAAGGGACCGAGATCACACAGGAAGTGTTTTCTAATACTTTTACTCGGATAAGTATTTTCTGCAAGTGCTAGGCATGCCAAGGAGATGGAATTTCTTGGGTTGCGACAGGAAATATGACAGTGAATGAGTACGCTACAAAATTTGAAAGTTTGTCTCAATTTTCAGATTATGCTCAAAATCGACAAGATGAGGTATGGAAATGTCGGAAGTTTGAGTCTGGATTGAGAGTAGAATTGAAGCGGGGAGTGATATCTCTGAGGATGAATCAATTTCATGCTTTAGTGGACGCATGTGCGCGACTTGAGGAGCTTGAACCGTCGCAAGATCAGAGGAATCGGAACTTTGGGCGACAAGGTTTCAAAGAGGTGGAGGTAGCAATACAAATCGGTTTACTGCGTAAAGCCATATGCTAGACCACAAGGAAGTCGGACTCGGCGACCGCCGGTCGGAGGGAGTGTACCTAGTGGTGGAGCGGGACGAGAGAGTGGTGTTTACACCGACGTGTTTTAAGTGCGGTAAGAAGGGCCATCTATCTCCAGTTGTACAATCAAGGGAACTGTCTGTTTTAACGTGGACGGCTGGGCATATGTCGAAGGATTGTACTCGACCCGGAGAAGAAACACTGTTGTTCGTCATGTTAGAACTAATCGGCGAAATCTGGAAATACTCAACCGAGATCCGGAGGCGAGTATATACAATGATAGGATCTGAAGTTTCTCAATCGGATGACCTTATTCAAGGAGAAGGTGACATTGGAGGTAACCTTCGATTTGTATTGTATGACTCGGGTGCTACACACTCGTTTATTGCCTATGATTGTGTGGAAAGACCGAAGTTGCATGTGTCTTCTCGAATGTTAAGTTGAGTGTATCTCACCAAGTTGCTAAACTTGTAGTTACTTCTAAGATCTGTTTGGATTGTCCTATTGTTGTGAAGGGCCGTTTGTTTTTGGTCAATTTGATTTGTTTGCCTCTTATTGAGATAGATGTAATCTTAGGGATGGACTGGTTATGTTCTAACCATATCCTTATAGATTGTGCAAAGAAAACTATAGTTTTCCTAAGGAAGAAGAGTCTGGATTCTTAGCTGCTTTGTTAAGGTCAAGTCTTTGTTAAGAGATGGAGCGCGAGGGATATACGGTATTGTCTTCTCTAGAAGTTAAGAATGAGAAGGATGTGAATACTATTCCTGTTGTCAACGATTTTTCGGATGTTTTTCTGAAGATGTACACTGGTTTACTGCTTGAGCGGGAGATCGAGTTCTCGATTGATTTAGTACAGGGAACAGTCCTATCTCAATTGCACCGTATCGTATGTCGCCAGTAGAGTTGGAGGAGCTGAAAAAGCAATTGGTGGAACTGTTGGAGAAAGAATTTGTACGACCTAGCGTTTCCCCATGGGGTGCGCCTGTGCTTTTGGTCAAGAAGAAGGATGGAACATCACGACTTTGTGTGGACTATCGGCAGTTGAACAACGTGACTATCAAGAATAAATATCCGCTTCCAAGAATCGACGATTTGAATGATCAATTGAGGGGAGCTGTGATATTTTCCAAGATAGATCTGCGATCGGGTTATCACCAGATTCGTGTAAGAGGGGAAGACGTGCAAAAAGCTTTTCGAACTCGTTATGGACATTATGAGTATCGGGTAATGCCATTCGGGGTGACGAATGCTCTGCCATATTTATGGATTATATGAACAGGATATTTCGTCCATATCTAGACAGCATTTGTCGTTGTCTTTATCGATGACATTCGATCTATTCTCGATCGAAGGAAGAACATCTTGAACATCGAAAGTTGTTCTTGATTTTGAGGGAGAAGCAGTTGTATGCGAAATTGGCTAAGTGTGAGTTCTGGTTGGAAGAAGTCCAATTTCTTGGTCACGTAATTTCTAAAGAAGGTATTGCGATGGACCCATCGAAAGTGGAGACTGTTTTACAGTGGGAAAGACCTAAGACGAGAATGAAGTTCGAAGTTTTGTTGGACTTCTTGGTTATTATCGGAGATTTATCGAAGGTTTTTCCAAGATTCTTTGGACCGCTTACACAACTGACGAGGAAAAGTCAAGCTTTTGAATGGACGAAAGAGCGTGAAGCCAGTTTTCAAGAGTTGAAGAAGAAGTTAACAACTGCACCGGTGTTAATCCTACCAGATTCGAAGAAATCTTTCGAGGTGTATTGTGACGCTTCTTATCAAGGACTAGGATGTGTGTTGATGCAAGATCGGAACGTGGTGGCATATGCTTCTCGACAATTGAAGGTTCATGAGAAGAATTATCCTACGCATGATTTGGAATTGGCTACGGTAGTTTTTGCTTTGAAGATATGGAGACATTTTCTCTATGGAGCAACGTTCAACATCTTCAGTGATCACAAGAGTCTGAAGTACTTGTACGACCAGAAGGAGCTGAATATGAGGCAGCGTAGATGGTTAGAATTTCTGAACGACTACGATTTTCAACTTTTGTACCACCCTGGTAAGGCGAATGTCGTGGCCGATGCCTTGAGTAGAAAGATTATCAGTGTTTCTGCTCTGATGATTAAAGAAAAGGAGCTCATTGAACAGTTTAGAGATGAGTGGTCGTTTGTTGAGTTGAAAACGGGAAAGATCTGTGTGAATATGGTTACTATATCAAGCGAGCTAATGGAAGACATAAGGGAAAAGCAGAATACCGATAAATTTTTGCAAGGAATAAGGGAGCAAATGAAGCAAAAGAGCAGTAGAGTTCAAAGAAGGAACGATGGAATTCTAAGGTTTCGAGGTAGAATCTGTATTCCTCGTGGCCAGAGTGAGGCAATATATTGTAGAACATGCCCATACTAGTCTATTAAGTATGCATCCGGGCATAACAAAGATGTACCAAGACTTGAAGAAGTTATTCTGGTGGCATGGAATGAAGGGTGATGTGGTTAGATGCGTGTCAACTTGCCTAGTTTGTCAAAAATCGAAAGTTGAACACCAAAGACCAATTTGGGATGTTGCAACCATTATCGATTCCGAATGGAAATGGGACAGCATTTCTATGGATTTCGTTACTGGTTTGCTAAAGACAAGGAGAGGTCATGATGCAATATGGGTTATAGTTGATAGACTTACGAAATCGGCTCATTTCTTACCAATTAATATTAAATATTCATTGGAAAGATTAACCCAGTTGTACATCAGCGAGATTGTCAGATTACATGGAGTGCCTACATGTATAGTTTCTGATAGAGATCCAAGGTTTATGTCAAGATTTTGGCGAGGTCTGCAAGAAGCTATGGGAACCAAGTTACGATTAAGTTCAGCCTATCATCCGCAGACAGATGGTCAGACAGAGAGAACTATACAGTCTTTGGAGGATTTATTGCGTGCTTGTGTTTTGGAGCAACAGGGGAAGTTGGGATGAATTTTTATCTTTGATAGAATTCACCTACAACAATAGTTTTCACGCAAGCATCGGAATGGCACCTTATGAAGCATTGTATGGAAGACGATGTCGAACGCCGCTATGTTGGTATCAAGATGGGGAGAGTATGACTATTGGACCGGAACTTGTACAACAGACTACGGATAAAGTCAAGATGATACAAGAGAAGATGAGGACGGCGCAAAGCAGACAAAAGAGTTACGCGGACAAACGAAGACGATCCCTTGAGTTTAAGGAGGGTGAGCATGTGTTTTTAAGAGTTACTCCTATGACTGGTGTCGGAAGAGTGATTAAGTCGAAGAAGCTTACTCCTAAATTCATTGGACCATATCGGATTATCCGACGTATAGGTCCCGTAGCATATCGAGTTGCTTTGCCGCCTTTTCTATCCAATTTGCATGACGTGTTTCATGTGTCTCGATTCTGGAAGTATATACCAGATCCGACACATGTTATACTGACGGATGATGTACGATTAAAGGAGAATTTGACTTACGAAACTTTACCCGTCGAAATAGAGGACGAGAAAGGTAAAAAGCGACTTCGAGGAAGATGATCGAACTAGTGAAAGTCATATGGAATGATATGACGGGTGAAGCTACCAGGAGCTGGAAGATAAAATGAAGGATCAGTATCCTCATTTGTTTGGATGAACATCGAATTTCGAGGACGAAATTTTTATTTGTTGGGGAGAGTTGTAACGCCCCAATTTTTAGAAAATATTCTGAATGTCTTGTTTTACTGTTTTCATGCTTTTGTATGAATGACCGTTGTGTCCTATTTTTACGTTCTCGATTTACGTATGAAAACAATTACGATAATCTTGGCTCAAATTTTATTTGATCGTTTTACGTAATTTTTTTCGAGACGAAAAAATAAAAATTTTTCTCGAAGCTCTTGTATTAATTTTTCTCAAAGATATACAGCTATATAATCTTCTTTGGATATTTTATTTGAACGTTTTGGACGATTACCTACGTTGTGGGAAAAAACGGGAAAATGACCAGTTACGTCCCGAACGTCTTGTTTTATTGTTTTTTGCTTTTTTTTAATTGTTTTCTTCTTGATTTAATGGCTGAAAATACTTGTCTCCTGTGATTTTATATGGACTTTTTGTGTGATTTGCTCAGAGGCGGGAAAATAATATTTTCCTGGCCGGGAAAATCTTATTTTATTATTTAGAATTGGGGGATCTTACTTAACCCGATTCTGAATGAGACTAAAAATAATCTTTTAATTTTTAGTATTTAATCACAAATAAAATAATTTTATATTATTATAATATTATTTTATTAGTCAAGATAGTTTAGTGACAAATGGACCCGAAAATATTTTGCGGGACTCACAATTAGCGTAAACGGTTAGATCGGTAGCTTAATTAATCACCGTAAGCGATAGAACTTTCGAGCAGGTGACTCATTAAGTGACTCAATGAGAAATTTATTACCTTGTGTGACTAAGCAAGGTGAGTCACCATGAGCAACCAATAGAATTTAAGCTTGTTAAGCAAGATTTGATCTTGACCTTTGATGTATTCAATGGCTTGGATGAAGCCAAATCCATGCACATCCTTACCACTTGAAGGCTACGACCATTAGGAGTGAGAAAGCCAAAAACAACACTTCATCTTCATCACTTTTCTCTCTTCTCTCTCTTCCAAGAACCCTAGCCTCCATTGTTGTTCTTCTTCACCATTTTCGGCCAAGAGCCATTCCTAATCATCCAACCATCCAAAAATTTTTCTAACTAAGTTTTCCTAACCTAAACATTATTCTAAGAACCTTTCTAGTTGGAAGTTTCTTCAAAATCTTCCATTAAGGGCTTGGAAATCAACCTTGTAGATTTGACCTAGAAGGTGAAATATCATATTTTTCTTTTCTCTCTTCTTTTTCAAAGTTCTAAACCATGATTTCTCCAGGGTTTAGCTTCTTTTTCATGGTTAATAACATGTAGATTTTATTTGAGATTTTTAGGTATTTGGTGGAGTGAAAACCGAACCATAGGAGGTGTGAAAGCAAGCTTCTTGTCTTCATTTAAGGTAAGAGGAAGACAATTCTTATCATCCCTTGATGGTGGTAAGAAGATGGATTGTTTGTAGAATCCATAAGGATTCGGTTGTGGTGTGTTTATTGATGTGTATTTGTTAATTTTTGTGGTTGCTAGTAGCTTAAGTGTTGTATGTTTGTAGCTTTCTTGTTTGGTGATTGTAATAATTTTACATGTTTATTAGCTTTTGATTGTATGTCTATAAGCTTTAATTTAGGTTTTATATGTTAGAAATATTTTGCATGTGTTAGAAATATAAATGCATGTGTTAGAATTGTATGATAAGGTATCGATGTGAATAACATGTGTAAATTTGCATGAGTGTTCCAAAGAACACATTCCCTAGCTCACGGCAATGACAAAGTGTGAGGACCAAAATGTTCTCTTCATTTTTCCTAAAGTGCAACTTAATTAATTAGGAGAAATAAGAAGGTTCCAAATTGTTTTGATCAAAGAAAAGGAATTTAGAAATCAAATGGTAAAGATTTAGTAAATTTTGGGCCAACATGCCTAAAGGATTTATTTGATTTAAAATCATTACTTTATAACATGATTTAATGAACTTAGATAAGATAATACCTTTGACATGATTTAGAAATCAAATGAAAAAGTTTTACAAAATTCGGCCAACATGCCACTATAGGTAATTATGATTTCTAAAACTTGATTCCAAACCTTTTTCAATCAAAAAGAGACAATACAAGTTAAGAAGAAATTTTCTATAATAATTTTTGAAGAAACAAATTGAGTAGAATTAAGCTTAAAGGATTAAAACTAGTGATTTTATCATTAGGAAGTAAAATACAGAAATTTTGAGAAATTTTCTAACATATAGCTCACTTTAGGTTTTGAAGCATGTTAGAGATTTCAAAAAGAATTAAATGATATGGTTAAAAATTAGGTAAATAGAAAATTTTATGGAAAATTTAGAAAACCATTATTATAAGTTTATAAACAAAATGCTGTCAATTTTTAGTAAAAATGAACCTATAAGATAGTAAAATTATCCTAAAGACAGTATGCGGTATGAAAAATTATTCTACGTAGTTTAAATGTACTAAGTACTATTTCTATCTGTTTAAACAGTAATTTTAAGGTCATTCGAATAAGAAAATGATTTAAAAATCCTACGCGATTGAGAAAACGTATTAAAAATGCTACGCGATTTTAAAAACAGAAAAATATCTTTACCCGATTTTTAAACGTTTGTAAAAACGATGGAATTATGAAAATGCGATAAAATTTCTACGCGATTGACCGTTACTATATTTATTTTATCTTTGTCGGGAAAATGTGAACCGTCGAGGCTTTTGAAAATCAGTATCTTTGTCGGGAAAATGTGAACCCGTCATGTGCTTTTGAAAATCTATTTACTTGTCGGGAAAATGTGAACCCGTATGGGTTTTTAAGAATTATTTCTTTGTCGGGAAAATGTGAACCCGTCTGAGCTTTCCATCTATCATTATGTGTGCCATGTATTTGGTGGATTTGTTGACGAGACGAATCACATCGTGTTGTCGATGCGATAAACGTAGTGTGGTTCATTGTTCTAATGAACTTGGAGACTTTAGTGTACGGGATCCCACATGTGGACGGTTGGTCGCTCCATTTGGGCCGTGGTAAACCGATAGCACACACTTTGGTACTCGACATACACTATATTTAATCGAGATTTGTGAAATCTAGTAGTACATTTGCTGTAGTGCCACAACGTGAGACCGTGAACTACACCACGCTGGATTGATGGATTCTGTGTCGTGGGGCTATAGGCATAACGTGTGTGACAACAAGCAATAGTTGGTGGGGCAGCCGTGGTACTATTAGGTTTTGCGAATCATTCCTCTCTCGATACTTGTGTTTTTTAGCTCCATGGAGTAGGGTTTTGTTGTATTATTTATTTATCTCTATGTCTATCTGTTTCCATCTTATCTATTTATTATCTATCTCATTTGTCTTTCATTTGTTTATTTTATCTGTTTATTCTTATATTTCTTATCTTATCTGTGAGGCTTTATCTATGATGTGATATATTGTGATGATATCTGAATT
This sequence comes from Ormosia emarginata, assembly GCA_029884605.1. NCBI lineage: Eukaryota > Viridiplantae > Streptophyta > Magnoliopsida > Fabales > Fabaceae > Ormosia > Ormosia emarginata. The sequence continues at coordinate 5,715,363 of JAQQTP010000033.1, read as the reverse complement.
TTACTTCAATTTATTATTATAATTGTTAAAGCTTTATGTATTGCATGAACTGTATATATATTGTTTGTCATCTTTTTATTGGCCATGTTGTGATGATTTTATGTTGTCTTACCTCTTTGTTATATGTATTTTCTGTTTAATTATTTTACGCGGTAAAGACTTCGAGGAAGAGGATCAGCCTATTGAGATCGTGTACCCTGAGGAGGAGGAAGATCAGCAGACAGACGACCAGTTTTACGATCAAGAACCATCCGATCATCCATATCCTCTGGATTGATTGTGAGGGATGGCGACGCCAGGATTTTTGGGATTCATAGAGCTGGTATTTCATGGAGGTGCTTTGGCTTGGCACTTACGAGGCGATCGTGATTCTGTGACGTATGCAGGACGTGTGACCGTGATTCTACGTCATCGGTTTGATGGAGATCCGATTATGACTACGACGTTATTTATGCACTTAGAGTTACCCTTATCCATTAGGCGTTATTGGGGTGCTTGAAAACCCCGAGCCTAGTGAGATAAGCATCGTATCGACCGCGCTATCCCGTTATCGCCGTGTGTCGAGACATCCAGATATCTATCTCCCGATGATCATTTTCATGCCGAGAGTGATCCATCGAGGATTAGATAATCATGATGTTTTTTTGGGCGCGTCAACGTATGTACTATATATATTAACTCTTTTATTGCTTTCTTTCTTGTTTTTGTTTAAATATTTGTAGTCTTAGTTGTAAATTATTTGTACAGTTTATAACTTAATCATATGTATATTATTAGTGATGATGTTTTTTTTTTATTTCGTATTTTTCCGCATTATCTTTTTATTACATATTTAAATCTATCGGGAATTATTTTACAACCCGTAATAATATTTAACAAATGTTTCACAACTTGGGTAGATTTTATTTCTATTTCTTTTATTTTCTTTTATGTGTGACATCCTCCAAAGGGTGTTACATCGCTTAATATCGAGCCTGCCAGTTTTTGGGGTTGTGGTTGGAGTCTGTTTTTGTTTGTCTTTGTGTGATTCTCTGTGATCTTTGTGATTTATATCCTTTCGGAAATATCTAGAAGGATGTATCTAACTTTGTTTTGTTATGTTTGAAGAAAGAAGATGGCTAGTAGAGGCAGAGGACGTGCTAACGTGAATCGTGATGAGGACCCGATGTTGGTTGCTGCTGAAGCTATGCGGCAGATGGCTGAAGTGATTACTCAGCAAAATTTGAGAGCAGCCCAACAGCAAGATGCTACAGCTGATGCCCTAAATTTATCTGAATTTAGGCGCCATAATCTGCCATAATTTAGAGGCGAGGTGGATCCGGAGAAAGCGAGTCAGTGGATGCAAGATTTAGAGAGAATTTTTGAGGGGATGAGATGCACAGATGAAAAGAAAGTAACTTATGTCTTTATCTTTGAGAGGAGATGCAGAACATTGGTGGAGAGGAATCCGCCGAGTGTTGCAAGTGAAGGGACCGAGATCACACAGGAAGTGTTTTCTAATACTTTTCTCGGATAAGTATTTTCCTGCAAGTGCTAGGCATGCCAAGGAGATGGAATTTCTTGGGTTGCGACAGGGAAATATGACAGTGAATGAGTACGCTACAAAATTTGAAAGTTTGTCTCAATTTTCAGATTATGCTCAAAATCGACAAGATGAGGTATGGAAATGTCGGAAGTTTGAGTCTGGATTGAGAGTAGAATTGAAGCGGGGAGTGATATCTCTGAGGATGAATCAATTTCATGCTTTAGTGGACGCATGTGCGCGACTTGAGGAGCTTGAACCGTCGCAAGATCAGAGGAATCGGAACTTTGGGCTGACAAGGTTTCAAAGAGGTGGAGGTAGCAATACAAATCGGTTTCTGCGTAAGCCATATGCTAGACCACAAGGAAGTCAGACTCAGCGACCGCCAGTCGGAGGGAGTGTACCTAGTGGTGGAGCAGGACAGAGAGTGGTGTTTACACCGACGTGTTTTAAGTGCGGTAAGAAGGGCCATCTATCTCCAGATTGTACAATCAAGGGAACTGTCTGTTTTAACTGTGGACAGCCTGGGCATATGTCGAAGGATTGTACTCGACCAGAGAAGAAACCTGTTGTTCGTCATGTTAGAACTAATCAGCAGAAATCTGGAAATACTCAACCGAGATCTGGAGGGCGAGTATATACAATGATAGGATCTGAAGTTTCTCAATCGGATGACCTTATTCAAGGAGAAGGTGACATTGGAGGTAACCTTCTGACTGTATTGTATGACTCGGGTGCTACACACTCGTTTATTGCCTATGATTGTGTGGAAAGACTGAAGTTGCATGTGTCTTCTCTGAATGTTAAGTTGAGTGTATCTACGCCAACTGCTAAACCTGTAGTTACTTCTAAGATCTGTTTGGATTGTCCTATTGTTGTGAAGGGCCGTTTGTTTTTGGTCAATTTGATTTGTTTGCCTCTTATTGAGATAGATGTAATCTTAGGGATGGACTGGTTATGTTCTAACCATATCCTTATAGATTGTGCAAAGAAAACTATAGTTTTTCCTAAGGAAGAAGAGTCTGGATTCTTAACTGCTGTTAAGGTCAAGTCTTTGTTGAGAGATGGAGCGCAGGGATATCTGGTATTGTCTTCTCTAGAAGTTAAGAATGAGAAGGATGTGAATACTATTCCTGTTGTCAACGATTTTTCGGATGTTTTTCCTGAAGATGTACCTGGTTTACCGCCTGAGCGGGAGATCGAGTTCTCAATTGATTTAGTACCGGGAACAGGTCCTATCTCAATTGCACCGTATCGTATGTCGCCAGTAGAGTTGGAGGAGCTGAAAAAGCAATTGGTGGAACTGTTGGAGAAAGAATTTGTACGACCTAGCGTTTCCCCATGGGGTGCGCCTGTGCTTTTGGTCAAGAAGAAGGATGGAACATCACGACTTTGTGTGGACTATCGGCAGTTGAACAAGGTGACTATCAAGAATAAATATCCGCTTCCAAGAATCGACGATTTGAATGATCAATTGAGGGAGCTGTGATATTTTCCAAGATAGATCTGCGATCGGGTTATCACCGGTTCGTGTAAGAGGGGAAGACGTGCTGAAAACGCTTTTCGAACTCGTTATGGACATTATGAGTATCGTAATGCCATTCGGGGTGACGAATGCTCTGCCATATTTATGGATTATATGAACAGGATATTTCGTCCATATCTAGACAGATTTGTCGTTGTCTTTATCGATGACATTCGATCTATTCTCGATCGAAGGAAGAACATCTTGAACATCCGAAAGTTGTTCTTCGATTTTGAGGGAGAAGCAGTTGTATGCGAAATTGGCTAAGTGTGAGTTCTGGTTGGAAGAAGTCCAATTTCTTGGTCACGTAATTTCTAAAGAAGGTATTGCGATGGACCCATCGAAAGTGGAGACTGTTTTACAGTGGGAAAGACCTAAGACAAGAATGAAGTTCGAAGTTTTGTTGGACTTGCTGGTTATTATCGGAGATTTATCGAAGGTTTTTCCAAGATTGCTGGACCGCTTACACAACTGACGAGGAAAAGTCAAGCTTTTGAATGGACAGAAGAGCGTGAAGCCAGTTTTCAAGAGTTGAAGAAGAAGTTAACAACTGCACCGGTGTTAATCCTACCAGATTCGAAGAAATCTTTCGAGGTGTATTGTGACGCTTCTTATCAAGGACTAGGATGTGTGTTGATGCAAGATCGGAACGTGGTGGCATATGCTTCTCGACAATTGAAGGTTCATGAGAAGAATTATCCTACGCATGATTTGGAATTGGCTACGGTAGTTTTTGCTTTGAAGATATGGAGACATTTTCTCTATGGAGCAACGTTCAACATCTTCAGTGATCACAAGAGTCTGAAGTACTTGTACGACCAGAAGGAGCTGAATATGAGGCAGCGTAGATGGTTAGAATTTCGAACGACTACGATTTTCAACTTTTGTACCACCCTGGTAAGGCGAATGTCGTGGCCGATGCCTTGAGTAGAAAGATTATCAGTGTTTCGCTCGATGATTAAAGAAAAGGAGCTCATTGAACAGTTTAGAGATGAGTGGTCGTTTGTTGAGTTGAAAACGGGAAAGATCTGTGTGAATATGGTTACTATATCAAGCGAGCTAATGGAAGACATAAGGGAAAAGCAGAATACCGATAAATTTTTGCAAGGAATAAGGGAGCAAATGAAGCAAAACGAGGCAGTAGAGTTCAAAGAAGGAACTGATGGAATTCTAAGGTTTCGAGGTAGAATCTGTATTCCTCGTGACCGAGAGCTGAGGCAATATATTGTAGAACATGCCCATACTAGTCTATTAAGTATGCATCCGAGGCATAACAAAGATGTACCAAGACTTGAAGAAGTTATTCTGGTGGCATGGAATGAAGGGTGATGTGGTTAGATGCGTGTCAACTTGCCTAGTTTGTCAAAAATCGAAAGTTGAACACCAAAGACCAGCTGGGATGTTGCAACCATTATCGATTCCAGAATGGAAATGGGACAGCATTTCTATGGATTTCGTTACTGGTTTGCTAAAGACAAGGAGAGGTCATGATGCAATATGGGTTATAGTTGATAGACTTACGAAATCGGCTCATTTCTTACCAATTAATATTAAATATTCATTGGAAAGATTAACCCAGTTGTACATCAGCGAGATTGTCAGATTACATGGAGTGCCTACATGTATAGTTTCTGATAGAGATCCAAGGTTTATGTCAAGATTTTGGCGAGGTCTGCAAGAAGCTATGGGAACCAAGTTACGATTAAGTTCACCTATCATCCGCAGACAGATGGTCAGACAGAGAGAACTATACAGTCTTTGGAGGATTTATTGCGTGCTTGTGTTTTGGAGCAACAGGGGAAGTTGGGATGAATTTTTATCTTTGATAGAATTCACCTACAACAATAGTTTTCACGCAAGCATCGGAATGGCACCTTATGAAGCATTGTATGGAAGACGATGTCGAACGCCGCTATGTTGGTATCAAGATGGGGAGAGTATGACCGTTGGACCGGAACTTGTACAACAGACTACGGATAAAGTCAAGATGATACAAGAGAAGATGAGGACGGCGCAAAGCAGACAAAAGAGTTACGCGGACAAACGAAGACGATCTCTTGAGTTTAAGGAGGGTGAGCATGTGTTTTTAAGAGTTACTCCTACGACGGGTGTCGGAAGAGTGATTAAGTCGAAGAAGCTTACTCCTAAATTCATTGGACCATATCAGATTATCCGACGTATAGGTCCTGTAGCATATCGATTGCTTTGCCGCCTTTTCTATCCAATTTGCATGACGTGTTTCATGTGTCTCGCCATTACGGAAGTATATACCAGATCCGACACATGTTATACAAACCGGATGATGTACGGTTAAAGGAGAATTTGACTTACGAAACTTTACCCGTCGAGAATAGAGGACGAAAAGGTAAAGCGACTTCGAGGGAAGATGATCGAACTAGTGAAAGTCATATGGAATGATATGACGGGTGAAGCTACCTGGGAGCTGGAAGATAAAATGAAGGATCAGTATCCTCATTTTGTTTGGATGAACATCGAATTTCGAGGACGAAATTTTTATTTGTTGGGGAGAGTTGTAACGCCCCAATTTTTAGAAAATATTCTCAATGTCTTGTTTCTACGTTTTTCATGCTTTTGTATGAATGACCGTTGTGTCCCTATTTTTCTCGTTCTCGATTTACGTATGAAAACAATTACGATATCTTGGCTCAAATTTTATTTGATCGTTTTACGTAATTTTTTTCGAGACGAAAAAAATAAAAATTTTTCTCGAGCTCTTGTATTAATTTTTCTCGAAAGATATACACTATATAATACTTCTTGGATATTTTATTTGAACGTTTTTGGACGATTACCTACGTTGTGGGAAAAAACGGAAAATGACCGTTACGTCCCGAACGTCTTGTTTTTTTGTTTTTTTGTTTTTAATTGTTTTCTTCTTGATTTAATGGCTGAAAATACTGCCTGTGATTTTATATGGACTTTTGTGTGATTTGCTCGAGGCAGAAAATAATATTTTCCGGGGGGGAAAATCTTATTTTATTATTTAGAATTGGGGATCTTACTTAACCCGATTCTGAATGAGACTAAAAATAATCTTTTAATTTTTAGTATTTAAGCTAATCACAAATAAAATAATTTTATATTATTATAATATTATTTTATTAGTCAAGATATAGTTTAGTGACAAACCCGATGGACCCGAAAATATTTTGCGGGACTCACAATTAGCGTTGAAACAGTTAGATCGGTAGCTTAATTAATCACCGTAGCGTAGAACTTTCGAGCAACGTGACTCACTAGTGACTCAAATGAGAATTTATTACCTTGTGTGACTAAGCAAGGTGAGTCACCATGAGCAACCAATAGAATTTAAGCTTGTTAAGCAAGATTTGATCTTGACCTTTGATGTATTCAATGGCTTGGATGAAGCCAAATCCATGCACATCCTTACCACTTGAAGGCTACGACCATTAGGAGTGAGAAAGCCAAAAACAACACTTCATCTTCATCACTTTTCTCTCTTCTCTCTCTCTTCCAAGAACCCTAGCCTCCATTGTTGTTCTTCTTCACCATTTTCGCCAAGAGCCATTCCTAATCATCCAACCATCCAAAAATTTTTCTAACTAAGTTTTCCTAACCTAAACATTATTCTAAGAACCTTTCTAGTTGGAAGTTTCTTCAAAATCTTCCATTAAGGGCTTGGAAATCAACCTTGTAGATTTGACCTAGAAGGTGAAATATCATATTTTTCTTTTCTCTCTTCTTTTTCAAAGTTCTAAACCATGATTTCTCCAGGGTTTAGCTTCTTTTTCATGGTTAATAACATGTAGATTTTATTTGAGATTTTTAGGTATTTGGTGGAGTGAAAACCGAACCATAGGAGGTGTGAAAGCAAGCTTCTTGTCTTCATTTAAGGTAAGAGGAAGACAATTCTTATCATCCCTTGATGGTGGTAAGAAGATGGATTGTTTGTAGAATCCATAAGGATTCGGTTGTGGTGTGTTTATTGATGTGTATTTGTTAATTTTTGTGGTTGCTAGTAGCTTAAGTGTTGTATGTTTGTAGCTTTCTTGTTTGGTGATTGTAATAATTTTACATGTTTATTAGCTTTTGATTGTATGTCTATAAGCTTTAATTTAGGTTTTATATGTTAGAAATATTTTGCATGTGTTAGAAATATAAATGCATGTGTTAGAATTGTATGATAAGGTATCAGATGTGAATAACATGTGTAAATTTGCATGAGTGTTCCAAAGAACACATTCCCTAGCTCACGGCAATGACAAAGTGTGAGGACCAAAATGTTCTCTTCATTTTTCCTAAAGTGCAACTTAATTAATTAGGAGAAATAAGAAGGTTCCAAATTGTTTTGATCAAAGAAAAGGAATTTAGAAATCAAATGGTAAAGATTTAGTAAATTTTGGGCCAACATGCCTAAAGGATTTATTTGATTTAAAATCATTACTTTATAACATGATTTAATGAACTTAGATAAGATAATACCTTTGACATGATTTAGAAATCAAATGAAAAAGTTTTACAAAATTCGCCAACATGCCACTATAGGTAATTATGATTTCTAAAACTTGATTCCAAACCTTTTTCAATCAAAAAGAGACAATACAAGTTAAGAAGAAATTTTCTATAATAATTTTTGAAGAAACAAATTGAGTAGAATTAAGCTTAAAGGATTAAAACTAGTGATTTTATCATTAGGAAGTAAAATACAGAAATTTTGAGAAATTTTCTAACATATAGCTCACTTTAGGTTTTGAAGCATGTTAGAGATTTCAAAAAGAATTAAATGATATGGTTAAAAATTAGGTAAATAGAAAATTTTATGGAAAATTTAGAAAACCATTATTATAAGTTTATAAACAAAATGCTGTCAATTTTTAGTAAAAATGAACCTATAAGATAGTAAAATTATCCTAAAGACAAGATGCGGTATGAAAAATTATTCTACGTAGTTTAAATGTACTAAGTACTATTTCTATCTGTTTAAACAATAATTTTAAGGTCATTCGAATAAGAAAATGATTTAAAAATCCTACGCGATTGAGAAAACGTATTAAAAATGCTACGCGATTTTAAAAACAGAAAAATATCTTTACCCGATTTTTAAACGTTTGTAAAAACGACGGAATTATGAAAATGCGATAAAATTTCTACGCGATTGACCGTTACTATATTTATTTTATGTCTTTGTCGGGAAAATGTGAACCCGCAGGCTTTTGAAAATCTATCTTTGTCGGGAAAATGTGAACCCGTACATGTGCTTTTGAAAATCTATTTTGTCGGGAAAATGTGAACCCGTCATGTGTTTTAAGAATTATTTGTCATCGGGAAAATGTGAACCCGCATGTGCTTTCCATCTATCTGTTATGTGTGCCATGTATTTGGTGGATTTGTTGACGAGACGAATCACATCGTGTTGTCGATGCGATAAACGTAGTGTGGTTCATTGTTCTAATGAACTTGGAGACTTTAGTGTACGGGATCCCACATGTGGACAGTTGGTCGCGCCGCTGGGCCGTGGTAAACCGATAGCACACTTTGGTACTCGACATACACTATATTTAATCGAGATTTGTGAAATCTAGTAGTACATTTGCCTGTAGTGCCACAACGTGAGACCGTGAACTACACCACGCCCGGATTGATGGATTCTGTGTCGTGGGGCTATAGACGCAACGTGTGACAACAGCAATAGTTGGTGGGGCAGCCGTGGTACTATTAGGTTTTGCGAATCATTCCTCTCTCTGATACTTGTGTTTTTTTAGCTCCATGGAGTAGGGTTTTGTTGTATTATTTATTTATCTCTATGTCTATCTGTTTCCATCTTATCTATTTATTATCTATCTGTCTTTCATTTGTTTATTTTATCTGTTTATTCTTATATTTCTTATCTTATCTGTGAGGCTTTATCTATGATGTGATATATTGTGATGATATCTGAATTTTACTTCAATTTATTATTATAATTGTTAAAGCTTTATGTATTGCATGAACTGTATATATATTGTTTGTCATCTTTTTATTGGCCATGTTGTGATGATTTTATGTTGTCTTACCTCTTTGTTATATGTATTTTCTGTTTAATTATTTTACGCGGTAAAGACTTCGAGGAAGAGGATCAGCCTATTGAGATCGTGTACCCTGAGGAGGAGGAAGATCAGCAGACAGACGACCAGTTTTACGATCAAGAACCATCCGATCATCCATATCCTCTGGATTGATTGTGAGGGATGGCGACGCCAGGATTTTTGGGATTCATAGAGCTGGTATTTCATGGAGGTGCTCTGGCTTGGCACTTACGAGGCGATCGTGATTCTGTGACGTATGCAGGACGTGTGACCGTGATTCTACGTCATCAGTTTGATGGAGATCCGATTATGACTACGACGTTATTTCTGCACTTAGAGTTACCCTTATCCATTAGGCGTTATTGGGGTGCTGAAAACCCTGAGCCTAGTGAGATAAGCATCGTATCGAACTGCGCGATCCCGTTATCGCCGTGTGTCGAGACATCCAGATATCTATCTCCCGATGATCATTTTCATCTTTGAGAGTGATTCATCGAGGATTAGATAATCACGATGTTTTTTAGGCGCGTCGGTACCGTATGTCTCGTATATATTAACTCTTTTATTGCTTTCTTTACTTGTTTTTGTTTAAATATTTGTAGTCTTAGTTGTAAATTATTTGTACAGTTTTTATAACTTAATCATATGTATATTATTAGTGATGATGTTTTTTTTTATTTCGTATTTTTCCGCATTGTCTTTTTATTACATATTTCTGTCTATCAGGAATTATTTTACAACCCGTAATAATATTTAACAAATGTTTCACAACTTGGGTAGATTTTATTTCTATTTCTTTTATTTTCTTTTATGTGTGACATCCTCCAAAGGGGTGTTACAGTTGCTTGTTTAACATTGGCTAATTGATGATAGTATGCTTATTTGTGTGTGTGTGATTATGTTAAATTTGGAATGAAAATTCTTTGCCCTTTAAGAAAAATATGACATTTTTTGTCGTTCTTAATATTGACGGCACAAACAAGCAATATGGTACTATGAAATATAAAGTCACACTTGAACAAGATTATAGGGGAAGAAGTCACTTACTTGGCATCATCTATTTTACTCTGGTATCACGTAGAGAAATAATGAAGCAAGTAATTAGTAAGAAATATGTTATTCAAATTATCAATACGATAAACAACGATTTTAGCCAATCAAGTGTACTTTGATGCATAAAATTAATGTCTAACAAATTAAATGTTCCTTGGTGCATAATATATTCACATGGTTTAGGTGCATTATCCAAATTCACAAGTTTTGTGATCGTAATATTCTTGTAACCACTTGCATTCATGACCATATAATCACACGCGTATTTGATGAATTGAAGGATGAGTAATAGACGTTTTTTCGAAAGTGGTGTGCAATCAGAAGCCTACATCATAAGCCATTAACTGAATTGTGTCAAAACGGTGATCGTTGAGCATTCAAAATGATTAGTCGTAAATAACTGCATAAAAATCAAATACATAATGAAATATTTGTTCACATTCATTTGTTTGAATCTTCGTGCGTCCTAAGTTATTAAGGGCAGCAAGAAAGTTCAAACAAACCAAAAAACATGATATAAGGTCGAACAACTTGTGTAATAGTTGAGATCCACCAAGCCCAAAAAATAGGCTAAGATTCGCATGCGTTATTCTGCCCTTTGCCTGGAGGTAATGCTCTGCCAGAATTCATTAGTCTTCTACTCAATTGTTTGGCACATGAGATTGAATGATCCACACAATAGCTTCACAACAGTCTTCATCCTGACAGTGTTCTCATGCAACTGCAATCAATTCACATACATAGATGGGAAAAACAAAATTAGTATTTCAACATAAGCAGCATCATATGGTAACAAAATGACATTAGTTGTGAGAGAAATTTAATTACCCTTCCCAGCTGATTTGGCTGAAAAGCATAGTCCATGTCCATCCAATCCATTTGCCGCACACCATAATTTGCACTTCAATTGGAAAACATGATTGAATTAATGATACTTATAACATTCTCCTTAACCTATACGTCTTAGTTTATAGTTATAAATTTTATCGTTATTAGTTGGGCAATTTTGTCAAACATGCCACCTTCACTTTCGATCATTTACTTTTTCGACAAGGCTATCTTAAATGTTTTTAAGGCTAACCTAATAATGTAAGAAGTATTTCGATTGGTAGAATTTCGATTACAAGCAAAAAAGAACTTGTAATTATATGGCCATGTACTCGAAGGCTATAGTATCGAGTAGGCACTATGTCGAAGTCATGACATTATAAGCATTTCGAATTCACCCTCGTTTGCTATTGTGTTATTGTACATAAAACTACATATTGAAATCAAAATCGAAATCTTTCCAAGAAGATGTGAACACAATAGCTTGGACTAAAGTAGTGTTTTCGACTTGTGTATTATGTAAACTATATTCTTGACAGCTAATTGAAAGTTTTGGGACTGTAGATAATAGACATCAAAGTGGTGTATGGAAACAAAAATCTGTTACTTTATTATTCATTCGGATTACCTTTTTTCCAAGGCTTTCTTTTTGGACTCTATTGGAAATTATATTGTCGATACGTATAGTAATTAGAAAGGTCGTTAGAATTGTCGATTCTAATCCTGTTTATTACGTTTTTTAGAATATACTCTAGTAACTCGAATGGGGACGTTACAACACCATTATGAATTGGGCATCATGGTTATTCTGGTTACATGCATGTTTTAGTGACAATATTACCTGTATGACAATAAACACCATCTATACAGGGGGAACATTTTAAAAATTGTTTGTGCATGTTTCAGTAACTAGGACTTACTTTTTTTAATAGTCGATTGCAAAAAACTAGTTACTTGTAATTTCCTACTCTTACTCGGCTTGTTGAAATAAATAATTTATGCATTTATTGAAAAGAGTTATATAAACATCCATGTATTTTACTATGTAACAGCCTTTGAAAAATAGCAGTATCCCCCATATTTATTTTAATTTAACAATCCACTAGGGTATTAATGGCAGTAATTGCTTATAAGAATGTGAATTAAATGAAATCACTTGTGTCCGCAGTCGGGGACGCCCCTCGTAAGCGTCGTTGTCCACGAACCCATATTAAGCCATTGCGGTTGGTAGTGACTTGCAAAGTAGTCTTGTGACATCATGGAAGCAATCGTACAACACTGATTCACAAATTCAGTCGCTCAAATAAGTGTTATTTGTGTGGGACTTGTCGTGGTTATTTACATACTATTTACATAATTAATAAACATGTTTGTGCATTATGAAAATATATCCGACCACAGATTGCATTGCAGTGGATCGACCAAGGCGGTGACATGACTCTATGTAACATCCCGAAAAATGCCTATTTGATCATAAATGTTCATTTTATATTATTCTTGATTTTTAGGAATTTTTCTAGAATTTTACGGAAACGTCGAATATTTTAATATATTTTTCGTTTTGCGTAAAACTCGAGCAGAGTCGGGAAAACGACTGTAGTGCCTCAAAAATTGGAAAATTATATGACGAATAGTCGTTTTATAATATTTGCAATTTTTGAGAATTTTTTGGGAATTTTCCGGAACCGTCGAATATTTTAATATATTCCTCGTTTTGCGTGCGCACTGAACAGAACCAGAGAAACACGATGTTTTCTCTGAGAACCTTGGACTATGGACATGTCGACGGGGGATCTTACTAAACCCGAGACTTGACACAGTTTACGAGGTTTCATGATTTTCGAGAAAATTCTAACAGATAAAATAAATCAATACAGCGAAAAATTCATCTGTCAGATTAATTAAATACTGACTTCTGTCAACTGTAACTATTATCCATTGGATAATAGTGTGTAATAAAAATCCTATCACATTATCCTAATGTAATCTACTTTATGTCAAATCTATCTACTTTAATTCAAATTTAATGGTTAAATAATCAAAGCTTCCTTAAGAAGCTTTGACCCAAACATTGACCCATGTGCTTTAGCTTCTCTTGGAAGCCAATTTCCCTCTCTCTTCTCTCTCTCTTTGCACGGCTGAATGCAGCCCCAAAGCAAGGAAAAATTGATTTTCCTTATTTCATTTTATCACACAAAAATCCATTAATTTCCAAAACCTTTCTCTCTCATCATTTCTTCTTCTTCCTTCTTCAACATTTTCTCCTCCTTCTCTCTACCAAGCTCCACGGCCAGCCACTCCTCACCACCCTCATCCATCACAAAAAATTATTCTAAATACATTTTCTTACTCTCCTCACCATTCTAAACACCTTTCCCTCTTGGAGTTTCTTGGAATTCTTCCATTTTCATCATCATCTTCAAGCTCCAACTTTGAGCATTTTGGGTAAGTTTCAAGACCACTCTTTCTCTTCTCTTGATTTCGTGGTTGTGGTCTTCTATTTGGTCATCCATGGTTGATTTTTCAAGCCTTGATATTGATTCTAACAAAGTCTCCAATTTTTAGGGTTTTGGTGGCCAAATCCGAAAATTCCAAGGAGGATTCTTGGAGTTCTTCTTGATTTCTTCACTTAGGTAAGAGGAAGACACTCCTCTTCAACCTCTCTTAGCATCTACGAACCTTGATTGTGTGATTTGTGGAAGAACCCTAATGAGGGTTGTTCTTGAATTTGATGATTAATTATGTTTATGCATTGGTTTTGTGATAATTGTGACCTTGGATTGATTTGTTATGTACAATGGAATGTTGGAGTGGATTGAATGAGTTAACATGGATGAAAAATGATTGGATACCCTATATGGAGTGCCACGATTTTGGAGTGGAAAAATTGGATGATTTATGGTTAATGTGTAACAAGTGTAAGACTTAGATTAATCAATGTGGTAAATGGAATTTAATGGATGAAAAATTTGAAATGGAAACCACCATGAGGGCTACGGTTTTGAAGCCAAGAATGTAGGGTTTTTGGTGAATTAATTTGACAAGTGAACAATTTAAAGAACCAAGAGAATAACATGTAGTAAGATGGCTAGAAGGAAATTGAAGTTGGAATTATTGTGAGGCCACGGCCTCTAGGCCATTTTTGAGTATAAATATGTGATTGTGGTAATTGGGAATCATAAGCAAGTAGGGAATTAGAGACCTAAGTAGTAGAATGGGTGCTTAATAATTAGAAGAATTTAATATGATTAAGACTTCATAAATTTTAAAGGACTAAGAGTGAATTTATCATAAGACTTAAGGAAGTTCTAAGTGAGTGAAGAACATGAGAGTGTGAGGCCTAAGAGCTCAAATAAAATGTAAGTTATGGGAAATTGAGTTGTCTTGGACTATTAAGTTGGCTATAAGAATTGATTTTTGAACATGAACCTTAGAAAGGGGAACAAAGTTTAAATTAGGATTCATAAGGAACCTAATGACGCATTAATGGACTTGATATTTATATTATGTTATTGTGGGTCTATGTGAGTGACCATATATATATTGATGCTTATATTAGCCTAATGTGGCATATTATGGGATTGTATGAGATTGTGGATCATACATGTGCATGCATAGTGTCTTATGCATTGTGATTATCCTTGTGGACTATTGTAAGGCCAAGTTGCCTAGGAGATTGAACACACCTTAGTGCGGGTGCGAATAGACTAGTGTAGGTCATTGGTTGACCTTGGGGGCGTCGGGGCGCGGGTTCCTCATCAATGGGAGGTTGGTAGCTCTCCTGCCCGTGGGGTAGACCGATGCAAACGCACCGACGATCCGGACCGAGACACTGTCCTATATCGTGATCTAGTGTAGAATGTCTGTACAATGCCATGATTGCGCATGAGAATATTATTGATAGCACTGGCCTCGGCAGCCGAGTTACAGACATGTCTCCTGATCTTTCTCTCCGATTAGTTGAGTCTAGCTCCATGGAGTAGGAATTGAGAGAGCATGCATGTGAACCATGATATACACTGTCATCATTAATTCTTACTTTCTGCAACTATATTTAATTGCCATTATGATGATTATCTGCCTGGAACTGTTTATTTGCTTACCGTTGGAATTACTGCTTATTATTTGAGTATGCTGTTTCTAAATTGCTATATGGGCGCGTGGCGCCGTTCTGTTTCTAGCATGCTATAATTGGTAATGATGTAGGATGTCTTACCTCTTTCTGTGTTCTGTCATCTGTTGTTTGTATTTATATTGTATCTACCGAAGACGACGGCAACAAGTTAGAAGCCCCTGACTTCCCTGGCTTCTGGCCCGAACGTGATTAGTACTTGCTATTGACGATGGGGACGCGTATGCGAGGATTTCTGGGTGACGTGCATCTGACCTTCCTCGGAGGGCCAGAGTGCTGGCACATCAACCTGAACTCTGACCGTTGCGTCTACTTGGGAGACGTGTCCATTGCCCTAGCCTGGAGACGACATGAGGCACCCGTGATCACCTGCCACGTCAGCCTACGTTTAGAGTTTTACTTGCCCATCCGTGAGATGTGGGGTGACCGCTACTACACTCCACGGGAGGACTCCTTTGATTCCACCGCTCGGGCCCCGTCCCGTGCTTCTGTGGTTCCAATGGAGGTTTCCTCGGATGAGGAGGATCCCGCTGAGGATCCTGACACGGTTCCTCCTCATTTGAGGGATTGATGTCACTGGTGGCTACTGATGGCTGTCAGTGTTTTTATTTTAGGGGCCTGATGTATTACTTTTTGGTGGGCTGTATATTTTGTATATGCATGATGGTTATATATGCATGATTTTTCTCTTGGGGCGGGTATAGTTTTGCTTTTTGGTGATGGCCAGGCTTGTATCTACAAAACAGTTGTATTAAAATATATATATATATGTATGCTATTCAGGCGCAAATTCTGTGTACTGTTTGATTCGTTACTTTTATTCACATTCCGCATTATTGTTACTATAAACAAAAAAAAAATTTATTGCCAAATTTGCTCACATGGTTAAACATCAACTAAATATAATGAACCGAGTCTTAATCGTTTGTTTATTTAATTTCCGCATTTTATTTCATTTGACAATGTGACGTTCCCTCCCAAAAAGAGGCGTTACACTCTGCATGTGAATCGAGCCTGTAGATCACCTGGTCTTGTAAACAATTGACCATCAAGTACCAATGTGCCCCCTGGTCCATTAGTGGAACATATATCTGCAGATATCAAACATTTATGAGGTCTGACATAATTTAATATTATGAGTTTATCAATGGTGGTTACTAACATATTTCAATTCCGCTGTAGGTGGCATCCACTTGTTTGTGAAAGAGTTCATCAAGTCATGTACGGGGACACCCCCGAGCACTTGATTCTGCATGCAACAATTCATGTTATGTTTGACACAAATTCAGAACAACAGAATCTATGAAGGGCAATATTTTTATGACAATTACCGCAAAACAGGGTGGGAAGGGCCATGTTGTCACCCTTCCTGCTTCTCGTTGCCCCTACGTTGTCCTCAGTGCCAGCAGTTCGATTACCTGTCATTTAAGCAAGACATATTTTATGACAAATTGGGCACCACTTTTAATAATATGTCAATAATTTAAATAAATCTAAAAAATGTTCATGATACATGTGATTGAATACGGTTCCCCGGGACAAGACAATTGAAATCATGTCTTGTATACTGTTCTTCATATATGTTCTTGTAGATTACCTCCCTGTATTCCACATAAGTCATTCTAATTAGTTATGTTATCCGTGCATAACATGATCGTAGAGGAAAAAAAATGCACAATGAAACCAATGAAACTAGTACTTAGCGTTACCTGGGATCCAATTCAATGGTGAATATATACGCAGAAGCATGCACTGTTCCTCAGTTAGGTCCATATCCACTGTGGGCCTAAAGTATATCCGTACATACTGCACGGCACATTAGATTGCAATTAAGTATAATGAGACTGTGCACCCTCGTGACAGATACTTGGTCTTTATAGTTATGTCTGAATGAAAAGTATTAACTAAAACCATTACTTACACGTGGAAGAATATACCCATTCCCCCTGTAAACTGGTCTAACGCTGCCCTTTGTAGTAGAAGGTGTGATGCCTTGCGTTACAGACGTTTTTGCGCCTGCCTTATGTCCTTTGCTTAAAGCCAGTTAGGAAGCACGAGACTTTATCACCTTTGCCCTCTTAGTAGCACTTTGTGCAGGTGCGGGCACAGTAATAGTCTTTTGACAATGTCAGACCGTGCAGGTTTTGTTCCGGCAATTGCCACATTTGCCTGCCGCACCATATTATATGACACAGATATTTTTACACAAGCAGTCAAACATTAAACTTGTTAATTTGACCATAAGCTTGTTCTGCAGTGTTTCGTTCGACATATGTAAGTGTCATCCATACTTTGGTCTCGACAGATAATCAAAAATATGTTCCCAGGATATATTATATGTACTGTATGGAATTGAAACTATCAATTTTCCTATATTGTTGTTCAGTTCAAACACTTTCATTTTGAGTCTATTTTATTGACAATATTCAACTATGTATATTTCGATACGTATGGTTATTTCAAAGTCATTTACAAGAGAGAAGTAGCAAGTGTAATTTTGTTTATATTTCAAATATTTTGTAGCAACTCGAAATAGGACGTTAGAATTAGGCTTCAAAACATCGCCATGGTAAATGGCAAAAAATTGTAATTTTAAAACTACAACTGAAATTATAAAGTGAATGTACCTTTGGAGTCGGAATCATGTGGGCGGTGGCACAGTTGTCCTTTTGTGGAATATCTTGATCTATGTTGATGACTTTGACTTGTCCACTTTGCCCGCACTTGTTTCCCGTGCAGATGTTGTAACCCCCATCACCACAACGAACCTTAACTGTTGGTGATGGTGTTGAGTCTGGGTAAAAATATTGGGCCATATCACTTTCAATCATAGACATTTGGAACAGTAAGTTATTCTGCGTTTCAATAGCACTAATGGACATGTGATCACCTTGGACTTGTACCGTGCCGTGAGAAGTCGGGGTCTCAATGTTGCATACGTCCCAATGTATCTTCCCCTTATCTTTTTGCATGGGTGTATGTTGGGTAGGGGTATCCGTGGTTTTTGAGAGAGACGGGAATTCTGCAGCTTTCGTCAGAACCACCTCAATCATGGTCAATGATGTAACCAGTTTCTGTAAGACCTAATCGATATTGTCAGATCTTTTCTCCATTGATTAGGACAGTTTATCCACGGCCTGCTCTATATTTTGTGACCTCTCATCCATTAGCTTTTTTAAAAAATTGAGGACAAGGTCAGAGTCAATGTGAAAGATTTTATCCGAAAAACATGGATTCCAAACAACCCTAATAAATACCCAGACATTATGCAGACCTTGATAAATAAATATGGAATGTAGAACAACAAACAACAACTATTCAGTGTGAAAAGTTTCCATACTTTGGAATGGCAACTTTTTATCTATTACAGCAAAAAATTTATTTTTTTAAGAGACTATGTCATACAATTTCTTAGCCACACATCGTACAACAACACCTGGTGTCTGGTGGGTGGAAATGCTGGTCAACTTAAAAATAATCGTCACATTCATCAGCCACATGCACAATGTAGAAGAAAGAGAATAACTGGAGGGAATTAAGATAGACAGACAATCAACATTTAATCGCATCTCACCTGCATCCACTCCATAAGTGGCTCATTAGCTACTTGTGGTGGTCCTTGGATAGATTGAGAGCACTGTATATCCTCCATAGTTGAAACCTGTCAGCCACACAGTAAATGTTATAATGTGAAGAGGGCTGGTAAAGTTGCATTCAATGACGTTGTCGCAAACCTTCTCTATGTTGGGCTCATGACCTCCGATTTCAGCCACTGATACACTCACTATATTGTCATGTTGACTCTTGCTATCCAATTTCTCCATGGAAAATTTAGCGTGGGGGAAAACCAGATGTCCGCCATTGATGATGGTGAATGTTGAGCAGTTGTATTATAAATATATATGATAGGAATCAGTTGCAACAATACTTTTTTTTAAAATTAAAATTTTTGAAATCTTTTACATTAAAAACAAGTTTTTGTTTTAATATATGATTATAGGAAACACCTTGCCATGTGTTATTTCGAAGTGGGCCAGCAGTGTGTACTTCACCTCACCCAATTCCTATTCTTTCCAAAAGTTGATTTGATGCCTACAGATATGGAAACTGGTGCCATTAAATGTCAAAATTTACTTAATAAAAAAATATAATGCAACAATATTTACAAATATAATTAATTGTGCGAGGTTAAAGTTTGTTATTTAATTATTATTATTTTAAATTGATAAAATAATGAACAAGTGAATCAGAGGGGCCAAACCGATGTAAGAGGCTAAACTTGTTACATCTGACCATTAATTCAAAATACGAGGTACGATCAACCAACATTTACGTTATAATTGTAATTTAAACAAAACAGTAAAAAATGCACTAATGATTGAAAAAAATTAAAACCGAATTATCAAAACATTACGCAGTGTGTGGTACGTACCACATCCTATCCTAGATGGTCCCACCCCATACTGTACAATGTAGAACTCTTAATGGCGTAAAATCAAGTCAAACAAATTACATTTCAACTTCCCTTAATCAACATTTGACGTAATTTACTGTTTAGGTCAACCTTAACATCCACCACACAACCCACAAGAAAAAATTAAAAAAACAAAATACCCAAAAATCACAGCAATGCCAGAATTGAACCAGAACATGGTTCTTGGACTTTTTCATGTGTCTCACATCACCATCTAATATTATAATCCCCCTTTCCTTCTGCAGCAATTGCTCTCTAATGGGTAGGTTCATCATACCACTTGAACCAAAAACAACCTCCACAATTGATGCAGGGTAAGTCCAAGAATCACTTTAACATTTATCAAAATATAAGGAACAATGTTGTTGGAAATGTTAAAAAGTCACACTATAGATCAAGTACCTCAGAAATCTCCTATTAGGACTAGAAACCGTCTGTGATGTTTGCAACACAACTGGATCCTCACACTTGCAAATAGTCGGGACAGAGCATGGTGGAATTTTTGTAGTGGCAGTTGTGGTAGAGACTAAATGTCGTGTTGCATTTGAGTCTTCTAAATCTTCACAGAACATATAAAGAATTTTGATGTGAAGCATGTGAAATGCAGATTGGTTGAGTATGGAGTCAATATGAAATGGGCAGCGTTATTCGTCCACCAAAAATACTCCAACTTTCTTTCAATTCACTCACAAACCCATTCTGTATCCTGTGGAAATGCTACAATTACATACTGTCTGATTTGACAACTCTCTCACATAAATCTACAGTGTAAGTACGGTATATGTATTTTAAGTGTACGAAAAACATTATCCATATGAAATACTTTAAGTAAGGGTCTTTGCAATGATTCCCAATGGTTCGAAGTCCAAAAATGTCAGTACTCTCTGTATGAATGGCTATTTCACACTGATCACAATCAATCAATCGCATGTTCAAGTCTGATTCTTTACTGGCGCTTACAGTGTCAATCACTGTCATTCGCTCGTACGAATTACTGTTACTATTTATAATTTAAAATTATTTAATCAATGCCCTTTTCATTTACTTGGGATTCAACCAAATAGCTTATAAAATTTTTTCTAGCAATCTTCCAAAAAAATTAGTACAACCATTTAAAGACTCTTATACTCATACGGGTTTGAAATAAACATGTTTTTTTAACATTGCAAAAAAAAAGAAACCCAACCATTTTCGACAGGTCTCAAATGCATTTAACCTCTATATCGGTAAGTGACAAACTTAAACCTTCAATATTGAACAGAAAAAAACTTAATAAACCAACAAATATATCGTACATGTGTGAGCTCATATGCGTGATGTCATCCCTTGTAGCAAGGGGATTTTCCAAGTGTGGTTCTGAATTGATTGCACATTATTGTCTCAGCCCCTACAAAAAGCAACATTAGTCTTCATGTCGCAGAATTGTCATGTCATTAGATGAGCAAGTGGTCATCAGCCTCGATGCAAAATAGTCACTTCATGCGGCATAAATCCTCATCATCAATGCACTGTGTGCCCGTAAATATAAAATAAAAACCATTTAGATTTTCTCAAGTAATTGTTTCTATCATTAAATTTTTTATACAGTTGATACAGATCAAAAAAGAATTATAAAAAAAAATACATACACGGATATAAATATAAAACACAATACAAACATAAATACAGAGATAATATGAATATAAATATAAAAACACATCAAATTTAAAAAATTATAACACATAGACACAATATATATATATATATATATATATATATATATATATATATATATATATATATATATATATATATATATATATATGTTGCAAAGAATTTAAATACGAGGTTTATGAATATATGTAATTATAAAATTAAAGAAAAATTAATTGTAATTCATTAATATCATTTTTATAAGTTTAAAAATTTACAATCTCGTAACATATGTTTAATGTGCTAATATTTGCTACGTGTATGCCCCTCTGCACAAAACATGGAACAAAAGTTCTTTTGACGTTTCATAAAATATCTTTTAAATCAATTTTTCCTGGTAGAACTAATCATATACAAGTACACGTGTATCCAAAAGATTTAACTACAAGGAATAATGGCACGAGACAAGCTTCGGTAACGACGAAGTGAACGGATTAGTACGATTAGAGGTCGAAAGAACAAATGAAAATAGGATTAAAATAAAAGCTAACGATTAGAGGTCGAAAGAACTTAGGACGACATTTATGTGATTGAGTTTGGATTGGTTACGAGCTTACTAATTAGATGCTAGTTATGGAAATGCACGACATACTCTTGTAATACATGACATACTCTTTGTTTAAATTACTTTAATAATAATTTATAAATCTAAAAATAAACATTCAGCTAACATGTTGTTTCATTTAATAAATTAGGGTTCATATAATATCTAAAGAAAAGTTTGATGGCTTCAAAAGTTGTCATGTGTTTTCCTTGTCAGCAAATGATGATTCGCTTTCATTACATGCGGTAAATAATAAAGCCAATTGTATGCAATCCAAAATTTTGATTATATATTTATAGTGTTGTTGTAATCCCATCACAGAGCTTGTTGTCGAGAGAACGGGTTAATGTTATAAATAAACTTAATTGTTAAAACTAATGTAACATAAATCTAAAAATAAGTAAAGTAAATTGATATGTCCTAAACTGTGTAAAAGTTATAAGGTAATTGAAATCAGTGTTAACGCATATAGAATATGGATTGACATGATCATTTACTCGATTCTCAATTTTCTCATGATACTTCTTGTCATCGAAGCGATCAGTTAGATTTTCATGGCATTAATCTATCAAACGATGGTTCAGCTTCTAGTCACTATTACCATAAGTCACACTACCAATGTGACTACAATACCTATATCAAAACTTGATTTACTATACAACAGTTAGTCATGACCCCCTTTCCCTGTATGATTACGAGCATATTTATTTGAATAAGCTAAATTGCCACAAATAGCATTGCTTACTAGTGTAGAAATTGTTCCTGAGCCTCTAGGCCTCGTCCTCATCATTTCATCTTGAAATTTTTCCTTTGGTGACTTATTGTAGTTAGAAACATAATGAAGTTCATGCATTTCTAAAGCTAAATAATTAAGAGATGTTTTCATGAACAAAATTATTACTTTGTTGAAGCCAAAAAGAAAACCATGTCTTACAAAAAAAATACCAGACACCTTGAATTTTATTAGAAAATACCAGAACTGGTGCAAGTAACATAATTTCATTCATTCAATCATTCACCATGAAAGTTACATAATTTCATCAACCAAAAAACATTACAATACATATAAATATTTTACACAACCCTCTGCCTACTGGTGCCTTGGTATGGAAGAACACTGTGCCCACTATTTTTTACACAACATTTGGCCTCCTGGGGCCTTGGTTTCCCAGCAATTAAACATAAGCATCACACTTACAACCCAACTTAGTAGCAACAACCCCACAAGTATTTTCTCTCTTCTTCTTAGATTCTTCAGTTCTCTTGCCATGGATTGTTTGTTCCTCAGTAACCCATTAACGACTGCATTTTGGTAGTTGTTCACAGGTGGGTCAAGCCAATGAAAGTATCTACATGCACAATCGTTCCCATAGTTTGGACAACCAAAAAACCTCTTTCTTGGGTTGTTTGCAGTCCACGAAGTCGTCACTTTTGCCATTTGACCACAGTAGCAAAAAGGAACAACCTAACCACCAATGATGATCTCTATGTTTAACCCACGATATCGTACAGAAGAAGATGAATATGAGGAAGCTATGTATTTGGGAAATGGTAAGGAAATCCAAGCCTCCACTGTTTCGGTTTTGAATTACTTTTTTTTTTTGTGGATTGTATTTGATGATATCTAAGAAGCATGGAAATGGATGAATTTAGGGTTTAAGTGTAGATTTGGGGAAAATGGAGTTGAAGGGAGAAAAAGGAAGATAATGTGAGTGAGTGAGTGAGTGACCTGAGAACTGGTGAGAACGATAAGGGCACAGCGACCAAGTACCACTGCATATGAACTGAAACGCACCTTTGGTAGCAACTTTGGGGTCAAGGAAGGG
Organism: Ormosia emarginata; assembly: GCA_029884605.1. Taxonomy (NCBI): domain Eukaryota; kingdom Viridiplantae; phylum Streptophyta; class Magnoliopsida; order Fabales; family Fabaceae; genus Ormosia; species Ormosia emarginata. The sequence goes on along the minus strand of JAQQTP010000033.1, from coordinate 5,691,720 downwards.
AAATAGGGAAAGGGATGAAGGCGTGTTCAGACTGAAGAGGAAAATGTGTGAGGGTACATGAGATTTGGATGGAAAAATAACAGAATGACTGATTTACCACGTTCTGATAATTTAGGTAAGTAGGTTGGGGAGTTTTAAAGTATAGGGGCTTTTTTTAAAAAGCACATAAAGTTGGAGGGCGTATTCTGCATTTTGGCCCTTTAATAATTATCAAAGTAAAAGTAGTTGGCATCGTTTGTCATCAGTTAGTGGTGTTCAGGATAGTTATGAAAATTTGATTATTTTAATAATCGATTATAGTAGATTCAATGTTATGTTTAGATAAATTAGTTGAAAAGCAATTTTAGGTCGATCTATTTCGTTTACATGGTATAAAAAAGAATCGCTTTTAAGTTATATGATTGATTAAAAAAGTTATTTGATTGATTAAAAGCTGAACGAAATCGAAAACATTTTTTCTAGAAATATTCATTTGATTACTATTGTTACTTATAACGACAAAAATCTTTCGATCAATTATAAATTCTTAACTAAATAGACCAACAATTCATGAAATAAAATATTAACTGTCATATTTGGTTCGAATGAATATACATTTTAGTACAAAATATTTGATAGTTAAAACAAGTCATTGTTTAAGCTTCGATCGGAGATACCCCAAAGCTTCGACTGCCTTCCCTCTTTCTATCAAAGCTGCTTCGAAGGTAGCGGTTGATTTTTGGAGTGCTAACATTAAATCCTCGCCTTCAACAATCCTATTCTTTAAGTCATCTTGAAGCTTGTGGTCTTGGAATGTGAAATCATCCAAAGTAGTTCCAATTAATGTTTGTTTCATACGGATAAGTGATGTTTGCCTGTTTCATTGAAAGGAAAAATGGTTATGATTCTTGTATAAAAATCTCAGTCATTCTTATTTAATGACTTAAGGTAAAGATATCAAACCTTAGAAAAAATTGTTGGTGAACTATTGAATTGAATATATCATTGTAAACTATGGTCACAATCAGAATGTATTCAAAATAATTGTCAAATGCAATGGCAAGATTCGAAGTCACTTTGTAAATGGTCCCCAAAGTAAGAAGGACCTTATGGAATCGAAAAAGTCTTTACTCGTAATGTTAATTCGATTATCCATCATAGTGCTAACGAATGAAATAGTTTGATAAATGGGGAATACTTAAAAAAAATGTAGTCGAAGTATTCTTGAATTGAGAATATCATTGTAAACTATTATCATTATAATTTCAAATCAGTATCTATTCCAAATAATTATCAATTACAATGGCTAAATGAACCAAAACTACATTCAAAATTAAAAAAAAAAATTATTCCAGTTTTGACTGGAGAAGCCCCCAAGCTTCCATCGCCTCCTTCCTTTCTATTAAAGCTGCTTCGAATGTGGGGGATGATTTATCTAGTGCCATCTTCAGGTCCTGGCGTTCGACAGTCCGTTTCTTGCAGTCATTTTGAAGGTCTTGTTCCTGGGTTATGAAGTCATCCAAAGCAACTTTGATTTGTAGTTGCTGCCTCTTCAGTTCTCACAGTTGTTTTTTGAGGTCGGCAATCTTACCTGCATTATCAGCCATGTGTTTTCTACCAGTTGAAAGAGTGATAGAGAGCCTGGAGAGCTTCTCATTGGCCTTGGTCTCTTCTTTCACCAGATTAGCCTCTTTCTGTAACAGTTGGATGTGATCAGCTATGGCCTTTTTCCAATATTGGAAATTTGGTGCTTAAGTCGTCACACCAAATTTTGACCTCTCTAAAAGGTTGTTGTTTGTTTGGGTCCAATTTGTTGTTTTGATGAAGCTGTTCGAGGAGTTTGGCCATCTTCTGCTTATGCGCTTCATTGGCCATAACTGAGTCCATTCGCCAGCCAAACAAAGTGCCAAGTTGTTTGAGGAGCCAGGACGGAGACACACGCTACACATGGACTTCGGAGCGTGCAGTTGAAGGATGAGATTTCGAAGGTAACGAGGTCTTCCCAGAAATAATATCCTGCAGTCTTTTAATATGGTCATTCTCATCAACTGCTCCTTCTACGTTCACAGCTTCTGCCCCCTGGTCAATGCTTATTCCGGTTGCTTCGACTGGTCGCTTAGTTTGAGCAGGAACTTCATGTCATATTGATTGCGGGGGGTTCTCCATCGCATATGTTGGCCGAACTTCAGCTGCGATTGAAGTTGGTATGTTAACTTCATGTCATGTGGCCTTTTTCTGAAATTTAAAAGGACTTGAAGTCAGAAACGACAGATACATCTAATAGAAAAAACTATTTGGAAATAGTTAAGACCTCTCTACGTGGCTTCGATTCAGCATGTTTTACTCGCCATGACTTTATTGCGTTTGTTTCACTTGCATTTTCCTGAGATTGAATCAGACTTGAAGTCAGAATGGAGAGATAAATGTAATATGGTTTGTAAACGGTTAGATTAAGTCTTACCTTGGATTGTTGAGGAGCAGGAACAGATTTGCTCTTGGGTTGAAACGAACAGGCGTTCTCCACTGGGGCCTTCCATTCGATTTTTTGAACCTTGTTGGGCCTTGGATGTTCATCCTCCTCATGCTCTCCTATATCTTCCATCACCCTAGTCCTTTTGGAGACTTCCTTGGTGAAATATTGGAGCAGGACACTCATCTCCTTAATGTGTAGGCTGGAGTCAGAAGATTGGGCAGAGGCATTTATGGAGGAAGGTGAAGAAGACATTGTTGCGAATGAGATTCAAGGGGCTCACAAGAAACCTTTAGGAATTGGTCGAGGGCTGCGTGAAGAAGAAATAAGATAGTGTAGAGAAATTAAAAGGGGGTAGAACTTTGTCACCCTTTAAATAGGGATTCTTTCAAAAGACACTCAAGAGAGAAGGAATATGAAAACGTTCGTTACGTGCGTATACGTCGTTAAGTGATCATCACGTCAACACGTAATGGGTTCATTACGTGCGTATACCCCATTAAGTGCTGACGTGATGAGGGTAGGGCTGAAGCCGTTGTGTCCATTATTAGCCTTATTAGCTTTGTAACACCCCAACAAGTGGAGGTTGTTGGTTAATGGAGGAGTGGCCGCACGGTACTTCAATAGGTTAGTGGAGTGAGAGTGAGAAAAGGAAAGGGCGCAGTAATCTCATTAAGGCTGACGTGAATGGGTTCAGCCGTTTTGTCATTGAAAGCCATTATTATGTTCGTGGTTCCCCAAATAATGGAGTAGTTGGACAATGGGGGAATGGCCATGTAGCGGTTGAACGAGTGAATGGATCCTTGATTTCAAAATTCCATATTTTGCCCCTGACCTTCCACCTGTTGGCTCTGACTAAGTCTGATGTAGCACGGATAACGCTCGAAGACCAAATGTAAACAAAACGTCAATGCTCCAAACTAAGTATTTATCTCTCATACTCTGACAATAAAGATTAGGGGGCATATGTTGATATTAAAATAACACATTTCGATTGGAATTACTCTCGACAGTGTATTGGAAGACTTACAAGAATATAATTCATGGAGTTCAAAATATACACGTATGTTGATTCTGTTAGGATCGAATGTGCAATAATTATTGCTTTCGTTTAGAAGTCAGACATGATCTCGAATAGGAGGCACCAATGAATCATAAACACTACACCATAAACACTAAACTCTAAATCATAACTATAAATGTAACCAATATAACTAAATTAATTATGGTCTACTTATAGTAATTAAGTAATCATCAGTTAGTTAGAAAAAAAACTATTAAAATAATAATTACGCAATACAAAGAACTACTAATATTCAAGTTCAGCTTTTTGTTCAAGTTTTGTCAAATCCTAGAGGTAGGGGAACAACTAACTTTTCAAAGTAGGTAATCATGACTTAGTTAGAAAAAAACTACTAAAATAATCATTAGCCAACATAAACCAAAAACATAGTTAGACATGATTTATTGTGTAATTGGATGGCTTACCCACTAGTTAAAATCTAGTTGGATAGCTAGAAAATATAAAAGGGAAGAGGACAGAAAAGAAACAAGAAGATTATGATGCACAACCATACTAGGAATTTCCTTAATTTGTTTATTTATTCTTTGAGTCCTTTCTTTCCGACACATCAGCTTCTTGAACACTGGTCCTAAAATTCGTATCATTCCTCAGTTCAACAAATTTAATAACCAAACAATTGTTATCACCTAGAGATTGATGTAAGCGTGGTCGTGTGTTATATAAACTAAGGCACATCGTCATGAAGGACAAATTGATGTAACTGTGTCCATGTGTTATTGTGTATCAAAATTTTCTATTGACAAAGTTTGATTCTCAGTCTCAAATTGGGGAAGGGAATCACTTTCGGTTGGGATTCTGGTCCACATTTAATATTTTAAATAAATTCAACTAATGACTTCGACTTCAAGATGGTTATGTAAATTCAAAATCGAATGTTTCTGCGTGCTTTTAACTTAACGAAAATTAAGTATGGAAAATAAGAGAGACTTTGTTTCGACAAATGAAGATAAATAAGTATGGAAAGATAAAGAAACTTTGTCCTCCACAAATGAAGCAAATAAATGCAAAAATGAAAATAAGTTAAATGTAATTGACAGTGGTTCAAGTGCACTCGAAGTAAGTGTAACATGTAATGTAAATTTCAGAAAATAAAGCATAACGTAAAATAGTTCAAAGTAAATGAGAGGAAAAATAGATGTACAAGTGTGTAAATTACAAGAAAGTAAAGTCACAGAAAGTTAATGAAAGCATTTAAATGAAAGCAATAAAAAGAACTCAAATGATATATGGAAAAAATAGCTTGATCAAGAGTAGAAAAGAGTTTTACAACAAAGTAAAATGACTGAAATTAAATGGACTGAAGTTAAACTTGCATTGAATTTATAAATTGTACAGACATGAAATTGGATGGAAACATACTTGACTAGACTTGTGTTTTTACAATTTCCATGATTACAGGGATGTGAGAGCGTGACTACAAGTGTTTGTGAGTAATGAATTTCCAACCCCTAGATGTTTCCATCGTTTTGACATGTGTCTGAAACAAAGATAACTACAAAAATGATTGGTAATGTTTGCGTCATAACCACCAAATCCTTGTCAGCAATCCTCCTAGCACAAGTAATTGCTTAATTTCAACCATCAATCATTGTGTTGTCTTGATCTAACATTTGTGTTCTGGACTGTGGTCCAGGATCCCGCCCGAAAAGATAAACCCGGCATGCACACCACCATACTCTAGAATAAGCACCCCAGTTGGTCGTCCATACACGGGTACTAGTCGTATCTCCCAACGATACTCCATAGGTCTACGGAGGTCCTAACAACTTCAAATTGTGACCTTCAGGGTGTGGGGACCATAACTGCCTGCAATAAGGATTGGCCACTAAGGGGACAGTCTTGACAAGTTAGAGACGGACCTCAACGATCGTGGGCTAATACCTCTATCATGGCACGATCCCAAAATACCTGCATCTAGTACGAACCGTATGAGGATTCCAGTCACACTCTACATATACCAGGCCAAGTTAACCTAATAAAGTATCTGTTATTTCATTGCATAAACCCTACTGGTGCACTGCTTGACTTGAGCGTTGAAGTCCCTTTGCAGGTACCTACCCCTCTGTTTCAATACGCTTGGTAGTAGTTGTGCAAGGAGGGAACCACCATATACGTACCTATCTCAGGTACCCTCTGAATCCATTTCAGAACAATCTGCAACCACTGTTAACTGTTAATTTAAATTAAAAAATCTCCCTTTTGAATTCAAACTTGAACCTTGAACCACTTTATGATTTTCCACCTAGTCAAAATCTTCTATTCTTTTTCAAAAATTTGCTAAGTGCAGTAACTTTTCAAATCTCGATTTTGATATTGAACAAAAATCTCAATACCTATTATGAACCCAAAATGACTTTGATTTCATATTAAGACTTACATTGTCAGATTCTAATTTCCACTACAACTCCAACAACTACAAAAGTTTTCGATCTTCATGATCCACTCGAAATTCTTAATCATGAAATCGAAAGTAACATCTTCATTATAAAATTGAAACTAGCACTGAATTTATAATGTAGCATGTTTCGATGACAAATGAAAAGGATTCCTTGTCAACTCCCACATCGAACAACGTCAACTTAATGACTGTGTTACCTTTGATTCTAATCAGAATAGTGGTGTCAATGATTAATCGAAATCTTCAAATAGAAAAGTTATTATTTTTTCACTAACATGCCCCCCAATATTAATTCTCGGAGTATTGATAGCTTTTGAAAAAAAGTTGTTGCCTTATATAACACCCACCGTAGGATGCCACATTTATGTTAATTTCCAATTTACCCCCAAGTTATAAAATGTGACGTTGTAATAAAAATATGAGTTGTAAATTTTTTTTTTCTTTGACAACTATAAAATAACCTTAGCGAAAAATAAAATATTACACATCATCACACATAATTTACATCATCATACATTACAAACGTACTGTCAGGATTATTTATATACAGACCATTTCTCAAAAACTGGATAACACACTTAAATATATATAGACATAGTTTGTAACAAAGTTTAGACTCGACCAAGTCTAACTAAGCAGCAGAACCCTCAAACGGGTCCTCCTCAGACTCCTCAGCAGGTAGGAATCCGATTTGACGCAAAGCCCTACGGATAGGTGTCCGAGCGGACGACACAATACTAATTTCTGTTGGGACATAGTTTCTCGTATCCCAATGCCGCCTAATAGACAACCGAAATTCCACATGTACAAAAATAGTTACAGAGAAAAACGGATCCCCATGAAATACCCTACTAAAGTTTACTGTCAAATGCCCCTCATAAATAAGCCCCCTCTCATTGGGACTTGTCCTCCAAGCTCCAGCTCCTCCGTGGAACTGCAAACGCACGTACCCGAAGAAACTCGACCTTGACGCCATGCTATCAAAACTCTGCGTTCCCAGAAGTAAGGAGTAGTTCCTCTTCCCCTTCTTGTACGACTTCCTTCTCAATGTCTTTATCAAATATAAATACCATACACACATATACATACAAAGAGGTGAGATCACCTACGCCATTACTAATATGGTAGCACAGAGATAATACATACAACATACTATACAGCTATATCATGCCATAAATACTATTATGCCATCATCATAATGTATTCAAATTCAAATAACAAATACAATAAATAACATTTACCATCATGCCATTAACAGTATTATTATCCAAGTACTTCAACAGTTCAATTATCACAACCAATGCTCAATAAAGATGCATATGTTATGCATGTGCACATAGACTCAATGTTCCTACTCCATGGAGCTAATACTCAGTTCGGAGAAGTTGATCCGAAAGATCTGTCTGTACCAAAATGCCTCAGACCAAGTGCTATAATCCTCATTTTGATTTCTGCACATCTAGTATATACATGACAGTCTTTACGAGATCTCGATTAAGAATAGTATCTCGATTAGGATCATCGGTGCATTGCATCGGTCTAACTTACGGGAAGAAGAGCTACCAACCACCCATGTAAGCAACCCGCACCCCGATGCCCCTAAGGTCAACAAGTGACTTACACTACGCATATCGCACCTACTCAAGAGGTGTACGTCTCTCCTAGGCAATTAGTCATATCCAGCCCATCGGACCATTTTTCAATGTATGTATAATGTACCAATTACTAACCAAAGGTAAATCACATAATTTCTCATACAGTGTCTAAACACCAATTCATGCATATAAAATGCACCAATGCCAATCACAGGCAAAAATTATCATTTTCTCATACAGTGTTCATCCACTGGTTCAACAGTAATTTTACTGTATATTTAATCACGAAAATCATTTTATCGCGTTTTCATAGTCGCGCACTACTTTTGTCGCGTTTTCACAATTTAGTAATATTTCTGTTACGTTTTCAAATCACATATAGATTTTTCAACGTTTTCATCAATTACGTAAAAATATTCCACCATTTTTAAATCACGTAGTGATTTTTCAACAATATTTCAATCACGTAAAAATATTTAAATGCTTTTCAAATTTGCGTAAAAATATTCCAACGTTTTTCAAATCGCGTGGAAATATTTAAACGTTTTTCCAATCGCGTAGCTTAAAAATCACGTTTTTAAGTTACGTAAATCACTTTTCACTGTTTTTCAACTTCATAAAATATTTCTCAACCGTTTAAAACTTCCTTTTCAACATTTTTCAAAATAATATGACTTCTCACATTATTTTACATATTTCTTACTCAAGAAAATACTTTTCATAATTTATTCCATAAAATCATCATTTCATTGAATTAAATCAATGTTTTTAACTTTAAAATTTACTAACGCTCTCCAAAACCCAAAGAATGAGTTTTAAGTTAGAAAATCCCAAGTTACCAACGTCTTCTTTATAATTCCAAATCAATTCTAAAAATCAATCCTTTTTAAAATAAATTGAGGTTCAAACATTTTCAACCTCTCTTTTCCATTCACGTATGAAAATTCCAATTCTCAAGTTTTAAAACACTCTGATTCCCTTTCCAAATTCTTTTTATATTTCCACTTTGAAAATCACTTTGTTCATAAAGATCAAGGCATTACAAGCCTTCAAAATCGTGGACATGACCATTGAAATCATTCTTGTATTTTTCCTTCTAAATCAACTAAGTTCCACTCTTGTTTTTACACAAAATAAATTAATAAAAATACTTCTCCAAAACCGTGTACATTGTTTCTTGAAAATCAAACTCTTTGTTTATTTTCCTTACTTCCCAAATCATTCAATTTTATCATTCATGAAAATATAAATTTGTGACCACCTAATTTGAGGTATCTTGGCCGAAATTCACCTTAGTTTAGGGACCAAAAATTATTTCCCTTATTCTTGAAAAATTTTAACATAAACCCTAATTTTTAGAGCTCAAAATCGTAGCCTCCTCCATGGCCTTTGGAGCCAAAATTGTTTGTTTCCACATACATCCACCATAATATATTCAACATGCTTTCATCATGCATATTATAAGCATACCATATAAGCAATAAAATCATGCAAAATCATGCAAATCATATCAAACATAGACAAATAATCAAAGCACATAAACACATACAAATTATTACATGACCATGGATATGAATCCTCACATGGATTCAACATCCATCAAATAAATAAACCATCTCTCACCACCATACTTGGTTGGTGAGATGGATCTCCCTCTTACTTCTTGAAGAACCACAAAAAGTTCCTTGCTTTGTATTTAGAACAAGATCTCCACCAACAAAAGTCTCTTGAACACAAAACAAATACAAAGAAATTAGTATATTAAGCTTGAATAAGAGGAACCAGGGATCAAACATGGTTTAGAACATGAAAAAGAAGAGAAAAAATGAAGTTTTCCATAACTTCACCTTAAGAACCCTAAAACTCGTTCTTGGAAAAACTCCTTCAAGATGTAAGATTTAGGACTTGGTGTAAACTACAAAGTGTCTTAGAAATAGGTAAGGATTCAAGAAATATAGTTGTTTGAAATTAAAGAGTGATGGAAAGGTGGTTTAGAGTGCTTGGCCGAAACCTTGTTTGGAGAGAAATGGAGAGAAATTTTTTCTAAGTCTTGCTTTAGGAAAGATGAAGAATGATTCAATAATGACCAAAGGTGATCATTTATGGTCTTCCAATGTTACTTTAGCTCCTAAATGCAGCACCAAAACCGTCCCCCCCATCCATGCACTCTTCAAAATGCGACAAATCTCCTAGCCATCATTTTAGGTCATCTTAACCATTGATTAGATCAATGGTTAGGATTTAATGTAGTTTCTAGGTTTAGGCTTAGATAGAAGACTTAATTTAGGTCATTGGATCTTTCCTCCTTGAAATCCTAGCCATTAGAAGTGTCTCCAAAATGAAGGGTCAAGATTGCTCCTTCAAACTTTACATCCAATCAAACTTTACATCCAAGGGCTATAAATGATCCTAGCCACTTAATAAGACCAAAATCTCAACCGTTGATTAAATCAAGATCAAGTCTCCACCGTTGATTACATCAATGGTTGATATCCAAGCCACTAATGTTGACTTCGCAGTACAATGTTTATTTTTGTATCTGTTATTGCCATTCGAATAATATCTTTACTGTATTTTTATCACCCGATAATTAAATACACTACAAAACACAGTAAAAGAAAATTTCTAAAACTGTTTCTGGATTCAGGTTTAGTAAGATCCCCTGTCTCCGTCTCAACAATACGAATTTTCCTAGCTACAAATTTTTTTTTACCTTTTTGGACCCACGTGGGGCCCACATACGACCTCCTTGGGCCCACAGACGGTCCACTGATAACGCTAAAATAATCAGAGTGAAATAAAAATTTCATAATCACACACAAAATCACAAAAATTAGAAAATGCACAAATATCAAATCAGATTACGTAAAATAATTAAGACTTGAGAGTAATAATTAAATTATGTAAAATTTTCTCTGGCCCAAAAATTATTATTTTCTTGACACGGAGTAAATCACTCAAAACGATCAAATATACTGACAGAAGACTCAAAATAATTTTACAGTACATAGAAATCACTAAACAGTAAAATTCTATTAACTATCAAAATTACTGTCTTATATTTAGGAAGGTTTGGGGTGTTACAATACTCCCCCTCTAAAAAGAAGTTTCGTCCTCGAAATTTGATAGACTTGACTTCACATCCTCAGAATAAATACGGATATTGTTCCTTTATCTTTTCTTCTAATTCCCATGTAGCCTCACCAGTTACATCATTCCAAACTATTTTCACCAATGAAATTTCCTTACCTCGAAGTTGTTTCATCCTTCGATCCTCAATCTTGACTGGAAACGTTTCATAGGTTAAGTTCTCCTTCAGTTGTACTGTGTCTGGTTCGATAACATGGGTAGGATCAGGAATATACTTCCGTAGTTGCGATACGTGAAATACATTATGAAGATTTGACAGAAAAGGTGGTAATGCAATCTAATAAGCTACCAGACCTACTTGACGTAAAATCTGATACGGCCCGATAAACTTTGGAGTGAGCTTCTTGGACTTAAGCACTTGTCCAACTCCAGTCATAGGTGTCACTCGCAGAAATACATGGTCACCTTCTTCAAACTCAAGCGATTTTCTCCTTTTATTAGCATAACTCTTTTGTCGAGTTTGAGTTATTCTCATCTTGTCTTGTATCATCTTCACTTTCTCAGTTATCTGTTGGACAATCTCTGGTCCTAATATAACACTTTCACCGTCCTGATACCAACACAACAGTGTTCTGCATCGCCTCCTATACAACGCCTCATAGAGTGCCATCCTTATGCTCGAATGAAAACTGTTATTGTATGTAAACTCTATCAATGGTAAGAACTCATTCCAACCTCCACTTTCTTCCAGAACACATGCTCTCAACAAGTCTTCTAACGATTGAATGGTTCTTTCTTACTGACCATCAGTTTGTGGATGATAAGCAGAACTCAATCGTAGCTTTGTTCCCATCGCTTCTTGCAGTCTATTCCAAAATCTCGACGTAAACCTCGGATCTCGATCCGAAACAATACTGGATGGTATACCATGAAGTCTAACAATTTCACTGATGTACACTTAGGCCAACTTTTCCATTGAGTACTTAATATTTAACGGCAAAAAGTGCACCGACTTTGTAAGACGATCAACAATTACCCAAATAGAATCATGACCCTTTCGAGTTTTTGGTAGTCCCGTCATAAAATCCATCGCGATGTCATCCCATTTCCATTCAGGAATAGGCAAAGGTTGCAACATTCCCGAAGGTCTTTGATGTTCCACCTTAGCCTTTTGATAGACTAAACAGGATGATACGTACTTAACGACATCCTTCTTCATTCCTTGCCACTAATATAATTGTTTTAAATCCTGGTACATCTTTGTGGCTGCTAGATGCATACTCAACTTACTCCTGTGAGCTTCATCCAAAATCAATCTCCTAATTTCTGGATCATTAGGCATACAAACTCTGCCTTGAAACTTCAAAATTCCATTAGCACCTTCGCTAAATTCCACCTCTGCACCTTGACTCTTTGCTTCTTTTGCTTCTTGCAAGTACTGGTCACTGTTTTGTCCATTTCTTATTCTAGCCATCAAATCATTTGAAATGGTGATCATATGTACACGCATTGTTCCTGGCGTAAGTTTCACAGACAATCGCATATCCTGAAATTCTTCTATCAGTTCCTTCTCCTTGATCATTGGTGTCATATTAATTACGATTTATAATTATATCAAAAACAGTTGCCAAGTTCCACCAAAAATATAAAAACCTTGCAACTAGTTGTAAAATTAAATTGACACTAATTAAGCAAGGGTCGATCCACAGAGAACTAATTCAATTGACACTATCAATCCAATTCCTAAATTAAATTCTAATGAAAAACAAACAGTAAAATTAAAAAGGGGGTTTTTGTTAATTAAGACTAACAAAGAAGATTAAACTTAAACCAAAACAGTAAACATAAATTGAATTATCAAGTTAAAGAAATTGGTTAAGAGATGGAATCCACCACTAGTTTTATATGATCATGCTAACTTATATACTCTTTATACCAACATGGTCAATTATGTTTTTATGTGATTGTGAGATAAATCCCCCGTTTTCCTTGTGTTTAACTTAATTTAGTAACCCACTCAAATCAAACACTAACCAATAGTTATTTGTAAAACAACCGCTCTTACACCTACCTAATGATTGCATTAAGAATTAGAAAACCAATCACACTAAGATCTAATCACACACCGGGATTAAATTACTTAGATCATATGTTTCACTAGTTTTATCACCGCAACCGCGCATAACAATCCTAGTTTTACCACTCTCGAAGTTTGGCAAAGAATATAAAAAACCTTTATATTAATTTAAGAACAGAAACATATGAATAAAAACATAATTGTATTGATATAAAGAAATATGCAAGATTCACATAATCAAAACTAGAGTTTCATCTTCCCTTAACCAATCAAGAAGTTTAGCCACACATGGCAAATTCAAAAACAGAAGAAGGATTAAAGAAAGACATTGTTCAGAACAAAAGAAGAAAAGAAAAACTAAAGATCAAACTAGTTTCCAAGGCTTGAGAATGATTGATCTTTGATCACTCGAATCCGAGTCTCCAATCCTCAATCGAATCCCTCTCTTTCTTGGTCATTGTGTTTCTCTCAGTTTTCTTGATGGCTCCCTCTGTCAAAAACTCTAAGCAACCCTATTTATAGGTTTTGATACCTAATTTAGCATTAAAACACGAAATCAAACTTCTGAGCCGATGACACGGGCCATGTCATAAGACAAGGCCTAACCCGTGTCTGATTCTGGTGACAGAACCCAGTTAATTCCAAAGTCAGAGAAGAACACGGCTCACCCTGTGTCATTTGACATAGGCCGTGTTCTCGGTCAGGGCTGAAAATTGATTTTTCCTCGTGAAGTCAGAGACATACACGGCCTACCCCGTGTCATTTGACACGGGCCGTGTTGATCACTTTCTTCAAATCCAACCTTGATTCTTCATGAATGCCCTTCTTCTTTTGCTTCTAGGGGTTGATACTGATTTCCTTGAGTCTTTAACTCTCTTCTCAATGGTTCAATGCCAATGGACTCCATCACTCATAGATCTCCTAAAAGTCACAATACATTTATAAGTGTTTATAACCACATTTAAGCATAGTTTCACAATAAACATCCAAAGACAGCTCTAAATCAGAAACTTAGCTAAATGTCAACAATTGAGCACATATGGAGTCCAATTAAAACAAAAGGCATTTAAGAGCTGAAATTATCGATAGATCAAATACCCCAACACTTAGCCTTTTGCACTCCTGGGCAAAACATAAGACCGAACCAGGGAACAAGGAAAAACAAAATAAATTCAAAAGCTTAAAAAGAATCAATTTCCAATGATATTCAAGAAAGGCAAAAGATTGTAAGCAAGAAGAGCAAGAAAAGATTCAAAGGGTGAAAACATTCAAGAGACAACAAATCTTCACATCTCAAACTAACAAGCAAGGTATCTTCAATTTGAAAAGCATGAATCAAGAATGATAGATCCTCACAAGATACACTCTCAATCTCTCAAGTGTTTACAAGGTAGGTATTTCACTCAATTCAGCCCATGAAAAATGCACTACCATAAGCTTGCTTATCTTCTACTTCTCCACTACTCAAACACATGCACACAAAAATCAAGAGGACTTTATTCAAGGTTGTAATGGGGCCAAGGTAAGCGAAAGAAATAGTATGGATATGACAAAATAAATACCAAAGAGAATAAGAGAATATTGGGGAGGAACTTGAATGACAAATAACAAATTTTCCCCCCAATTCTATATAATGCACATTCTCTTCACATATTCCTTTCCTTTTTCTTTCTTTCCTTTTACAACCTTTCTTGCATTGATTCTTTTTCTTTGCATTTTTTTTCTCAACTAACACTTTGCATATTGTACATCAAGAACACAACCCCCACACTTGTACTATACATTACCCACAAGTAAAAGAGCTCCTCCAATGAAAATGAACCAATATTCTCCTATTCCCTAAGGTAAGGTAAAATCATGGTTTTTCACATAAGGCATATAATGAGCTAAGACAAAGAATAGGCAATAGGCTCAAGGGGTTAATCAAAGAAAAATGATGCAAGGTTAGCTATTTGGCCAAAGTAGTTACTCAAGAAAGAATAAAGAAGGCCTCAATCATGTTTATGCATGCAAGTGAAAATGTAGCCTAAAAAAGAATCAAAGCAAGTTCTAGAGTGATCAAATGACATGAATGAAAATCACACAAGAAAAAGGAGAATGACATAAATGTTAAATTCATCCATCAATAGGCTCAAAATCTCACAAGGTACGCATCTATCAATCTCAATCCACCAATCAAACATCCAAAGCCAAGCATGTCAAATTCAAGACGGAAGAAGAAATTTGTAAATCATAACCCTGAATTTCACTTGCTTCAAACTCAAACTTCACAAATCTCAAAACATCATTGGAATTTAATCAAAAACACACTTTTTTAATCAAATAAAAATTAAAACAGAAAATAGAATGTAAACTCCTCCCCCACACTTAAATTCTACATTGTCCTCAATGTAAAGCTCAAAAGAAAATAATCATCAATTACTCTAGGACAAGTAAAATAAAAGAAAGAGAGAAGAAACATCCTTATCAAATGAGGAGACTTCCACCAGGGTCTCATTGCTTGAAATGTAATGACCAACTTATACTTGAAGTTGCATAAGAGCTTCCATTGGGGTCCCATTGATCCTTCTTAATTTCTTTGAACTTCACTAAAGCGCTATCACCGGGATCCCAAGCTTTCTTATGCCCCTTCAAAATTTGTAGCAATCTTTCCTCCTGTTCAGCAAGGAGGTTCTTGGTCACAAACACAGAAAGTTGTTTATCATTCACTGAGTATGCATACTTCCAATGTTCGTATAACGACTTCAACTCCATCTCCCTTTGTGTCTTAAATTCTGCAATAGTGTAATGAACATTATTGATAGATCCTTCAATATTATTAGTTGCTGCATGAACAGGATCATCAGCTCTCAAGTATGCAGAAATCTCAGCGCAAATAGCACAAGTTATAACACCATCACAATCAGTACTTTCCTCCACTACAATAGGAAGGGGTTCAAGAATACATACCTTGGGGGCCTTAAAGTTTTGCCCTTCCTCATTTACCTTTTTAGTCTCTTGGTCTTTCTCTTCAGTGGCTTGTGGAGGAGAAGTATGTTCACCTAATAACTTCCCACTTCGCGATGTGATATCACTAGCATTTTCCTCCACATTCACTTCCGGTGGTGAGAGAAGTTCTTTAGAAAATAAGCTTTGCACCTTGCTTAATTCTGTGGTTAACTGCCCTATTAGGTTTTGCAGGTTGTTAACTGAGGCCTTTGTTTTTTCTTGAAATTGAATGTTGTTAGTGGCCATTTGCCTCAGTAGCTCCTCCATTGAAGGTTCAGGTTGCCTTGGTGCTAGAGCTTGCTATGGTCTTGGGAGAAAAGGTGCTTGCCTCTGCTAAAATCCTAGATATCCATAAGCTGGAAGTTGATTTTGGGGCTGTATTCCATAGCTCAAGTTAGGATGATCCCACCACCCCAGATTATATGTGTTGGAGTAGGAGTAGGAGTTGTAGTTGTTGAAAGGTTCATAATATCCTCCTACTTCTTTTTCCTCTACATTTGTGTCCACTAGGAAAGTGGGACACATATCAGTGATATGTCTGGGTGATAAGCAAATCCCACAAGCATGTATTAGTGCTTTCCCCATATCCATTAATCACGTCACCAATGATTGAAGGACATTAGCACCTACAAGACACTTAGAAACAATAAATCAAAAATTTAAAAAAAAACAAAAACAGAGTAAAAAATAGAAAACAAATTAATAGTGCAATTGGATAATTAGTTCCCCGGCAACGGTGCCAAAATTTGGTGTCATATTAATTACAATTTATAATTATATCAAAAACAGTTGTCAAGTTCCACCAAAAATATAAAAACCTTGCAACTAGTTGTAGTAAGCAAGGGTCGATCCACAGAGAACTAATTCAATTGACACTATCAATCCAATTCCTAAATTAAATTCTGATGAAAAACAAACAGTAAAATTAAAAAGTGGGTTTTTGTTAATTAAGACTAACAAAGAAGATTAAACTTAAACCAAAACAGTAAACACAAATTGAATTATCAAGTTAAAGAAATTAGTTAAGAGATGGAATCCACCACTAGATTTATATGATCATGATAACTTATATACTCTTTATACCAACATGGTCAATTATGTTTTTATGTGATTGTGAGATAAATCCCCTGCTTTCCTTATGTTTTGCTTAATTTAGTAACCACTCAAATCAAACACTAACCAATAGTTATTTATAAAACAACCGCTCTTACACCTACCTAATGATTGCATTAAGAATTAGAAAACCAATCACACTAAGATCTAATCACACACCGGGATTAAATTACTTAGATCATATGTTTCACTAGTTTTATCACCGCAACCGCGCATAACAATCCTAGTTTTACCATTCTCGAAGTTTGGAAAAGAATATAAAAAACCTTTATATTAATTTAAGAACAGAAACATATGAATAAAAATATAATTGTATTGATATAAAGAAATATGCAAGATTTACATAATCAAAACTAGAGTTTCATCTTCCCTTAACCAATCAAGAAGTTTAGCCACACATGGCAAATTCAAAAATAGAAGAAGGATTAAAGAAAGACATTGTTCAGAACAAAAGAAGAAAAGAAAAACTAAAGATCAATCTAGTTTCCAAGGCTTGAGAATGATTGATCTTTGATCACTCGAATCCGAGTCTCCAATCCTCAATCGAATCTCTCTCTTTCTTGGTCTTTGTGTTTCTCTCAGTTTTCTTGACAGCTCCCTCTGTCAAAAACTCTAAGCAACCCTATTTATAGGTTTTGATACCTAATTTAGCATTAAAACACGAAATTAAACTTCTGAGTCGATGACACGGGCCGTGTCATATGACACGGCCTAACCCGTGTCTGATTCTGGTGACAGAACTCCAGCTAATTCCAAAGTCAGAGAAGAACACGGCTCACCCCGTGTCATTTGACACGGGCCGTGTTCTCAGTCAGGGCTGAAAATTGATTTTTCCTCGTGAAGTCAGAGACGTACACGGCCTACCCCGTGTCATTTGACACGGGCTGTGTTGATCACTTTTTTCAAATCCAACCTTGATTCTTCATGAATGCCCTTCTTCTTTTGCTTCTAGGGATTGATACTGATTTCCTTGAGTCTTTAACTATCTTCTCAATGGTTCAATGTCAATGGACTCCATCACTCATAGATCTCCTGAAAGTCACAATGCATTTATGAGTGTTTATAACCACATTTAAGCATAGTTTCACAATAAACATCCAAAGACAGCTCTAAATCAGAAACGTAGCTAAATGTCAACAATTGAGCACATATGGAGTCCAATTAGATCAAACAAAAGGCATTTAAGAGTTGAAATTATCGATAGATCAATCATCATAACAGAAGCACTAAGCATTTTTCTGCTCAACGCATCCACTACGACATTCGCCTCTCCGGGATGATACTGTAACTGAAAGTCATAATCCTTCAGAAACTCTAACCAATGCCTTTGTCTCATGTTCAACTCTTTCTGGTCAAACAAGTACTTCAAACTTTTATGATCACTAAAAACAGTGAACGTTGCTCCACAGAGAAAATGTCTCCACACTTTCAACGCAAACACCACAGCTGCCAACTCTAAGTCATGAGTCGGATAATTCCTCTCATGATTTTTTAACTGCCTTGAAGCATAAGCCACCACCTTACGATTCTGCATAAGTACACAACCCAATCCTTGGTACGAAGCATCACAATATACATCAAAAGGTTCGTTCAGATCAGGTAGAATCAATACCGGTGAAGTAGTCAATCGTCTTTTCAACTCTTGAAAACTTTCTTTGCATGCATCAGTCCACACGAACGGTTGATTCTTCTGTGTAAGTTGGGTAAGAGGTCCTGCTACCTTTGAAAACCCCTCAATGAACCGTCTATAGTAACCAGCTAATCCAATAAAACTATGGATTTCTGTTACAGTCGTTTGTCTTTCCCATTCCAAAACGGTCTCCACCTTTGAAGCATCAACTTCAATTCCTTCCTTCGATATAACATGTCCCAAAAATTGAACTTCACTTAACCAAAATTCATATTTGGACAACTTGGCATACAACTTATTCTCCTTCAAAATCTGGAGAACCACTCTGAGATGTTCACCATGTTCCTCCTGACTTCGAGAATAAATCAAAATGTCATCTATAAAGACAACAAAAAATTTATCCAAGTACGAACGAAAAATTCTATTCATAAAGTCCATGAATATGGCAGGTGCATTTGTCACACCAAATGGCATCACTAGATATTCATAATGCCCATAACGAGTCTGAAATGCAGTTTTGGAAATATCTTCCACTTTCACATGAATCTGGTGATATCCAGATCCTAAATCAATCTTGGAAAATATTGCGGGTCCTCGCAATTAATCCATCAGATCATCAATCCTTGGAAGTGCATATTTATTTCTAATCGTAACCTTGTTCAATTGTCGGTAGTCTACACATAGACGAGAAGTTTCGTCCTTCTTCTTGACCAACAATACTAGAGCTTCCCATGGTGACACATTAGGTCTCGCGAATTGCTTTTCTAATAAATCCTCCAGTTGTTTCTTAAGCTCCGCCAACTCTACTGGCGACATCTGATATGGCGCAATAGATATAGGTCCAGCTCCAGGTACTAAATCAATAGCAAATTCAATTTCCCTTTCTGGCAGTAGTCCAGGTATATCTTCAGGAAATACCTCAGGAAATTCATTAACCACGAAAACATCCTTTAAGACATCTTCACATTGAACTTCCAAAGAAGACAACAATAGATACCCATGATCTCCTTCCTTCAAACAAGCTTCTACTTGAGTTGCCGTTAGGAATCTAGGATCTTTAGCCTCAGGAAATACTAACGTCTTATTCGAATAATCAATTAGGATCTGGTTAGAAGATAACCAATCCATACCTAAGATTACATTAATCTTGGAAAGAGGCAAACACATCAAATCCACATGAAAGATTTTATCCCTAACACATACAGGGCAATTTAAACATACTTTTGTAGTTATCACAGGCTTATCAGTAGGAGTAGCAACACTCAAATCATATGGCAATGTAGTCACAGTCAATCCCAAACGTTCCACACAATCACATGCAATAAAAGAATGTGTTCCTCCCGAATCATAGAGTACGGTTAAAGGATTACCTTCAATAGCACACTCCTCCATGATTAAATCCTCAGATTTCGCGGCTTCTTCTCCGCTCATAGTATACACTTGACCACCCGCCTCTGGCCTTGCTGTACGAACATTTCCCACAGAAGGTTCCCTTTATATCTGATCACAATCCCTAGATTAATGTCCAGGTTTCCCACATCTAAAACAAACAATTCCTTTATGCTGACAATCCTTGGTCAGATGATTCTTCCCACACTTGTAATAGCTATACGTAGGAGTTCCAGCTTGACTTGCCTTATTGCCACCAGAACTTCCTGCAACAACCTGCTGCCGGTTCTGATTTCTTGTTGGTTTCGCATATGGTTTCTGTTGAAATTGGTTTGCTCTGCTAATTTTTCCTCTCTGGAACCTTGTAGGTCCAAAGTTCTTGTTTCTCGCCACACACTGTTGATCAATCTCCTCAACCTTACGGCACTTATCCAACAATTCTGGAAAGTGCTCAATTCCCAGGGTTGCTACAACTCGCTTAATGTCAAGCTTCAATCCTTCCTCAAATTTTCTACATTTCCAATTTTTATCTGGATGCATCTGGAAATACCTCGAAAACTTAGATAAGCTCTCGAACTTTGCCGCATACTCACTAACAGACATTACTCCTTGCCTCAGACTAAGAAATTCTATCTCCTTAGCATGATGCGCACTTGCTGGAAAATACTTTGCCAAAAATTTCTGTCTAAAGAACTGCCAGGTCACAACTCTTCCTTCAGCTTCTAACAATCTTCGGGCTCCTGCCCACCAATTTTCACCATCTCCGACTAACATAAAAGTCGCAAAAGTCTACTTGCGTTCATCAGTACATCTCATACCGTCAAATATTTTCTCTAATTCCTGGATCCACAATTCAGCTTTCTCCGAGTCAAATTCTCCCTGAAACTTCGGTGGATTATTCTTACGGAATTCAGACAAACTATGAGCATCCTCCATTGCCCTTTGATTTTGTTGTGCAACGACATCAGCCATTCGTTGCATCGCTGCTACAGCTGCAGCTATGTTCTGGTTATCATTACCAACATCTTCCATTCCTGTTCTGGTATTGACACGTCCTCGTCCTCGTCCTGCCATTACTTTTCTCTACTTAAACTGGACAACACAAAGAAAGTAAGGTCAATCTTCAAACAATATTGTTTCTTTTCAGAAAACAATAACAGAGAATCACACAACACAAACAAGACAGACCTAATCACAAACCCAAAAGATTCAAACTTGGGCTCTGATACCAACTAATGTAACACCCACCGTAGGGTGCCACATTTATGTTACTTAATTTCCAATTTACCCCCAAGTTATAAAATGTGACGTTGTGATAAAAATATGAGTTGTAAATTTTTTTTCTTTATTCTTTGATTACTATAAAATAACCTTAGTGGAAAATAAAATATTACACATCATCACACATAATTTACATCATCATATATTACAAATGTACTGTCAGGATTATTTATATACTGACCATTTCTCAAAAACTAGATAACACACTTAAATATATACAAACATAGTTTGTAACAAAGTTTAGACTCGCCCAAGTCTAACTAAGCAGCAGAACCCTCAAACGGGTCCTCCTCAGACTCCTCAGCAGGTAGGAATCCGATTTGAAGCGAAGCCCTACGGACAAGTGTCCGAGCGAACGACACAATACTAATTTCCGTTGGGACATAGTTTCTCGTATCCCAATGCCGCCTAATAGACAGCGAAAATTCCACATGCACAAAAATAGTTACAGAGAAAAACGGATCCCCAGGAAATACCCTACTAAAGTTTACTGTCAAATGCCCCTAATAAATAAGCCCCCTCTCATTGGGACTTGTCCTCCAAGCTCCAGCTCCTCCGTGGAACTGCAAACGCACGTACCCGAAGACACTCGACCTTGACGCCATGCTATCAACACTCTGCGTTCCCAGAAGTAAGATGTAGTTCCTCTTACCCTTCTTGTACGACATCTTTCTCAACGTCTTTATCAAATATAAATACCATACACACATATACATACAAAGAGGTGAGATCACCTACGCCATTACTAATATGGTAGCACAAAGATAATACATACAACATACTATACAGTTATATCATACCATAAATACTATTATGCCATCATCATAATGTATTCAAATTCAAATAACAAATACTATAAATAACATTTACCATCATGCCATTAACAGTATTATCATCCAAGTATTTCAACAGTTCAATTATCATAACCAATGCTCAATAAAGATGCATATGTTATGCATGTGCACATAGACTCAATGTTCCTACTCCATGGAGCTAATACTCAGTTCGGAGAAGTTAATCCGAAAGATCTGTCTGTACCAAAATGCCTCAGACCAAGTGCTATAATCCTTATTTTGATTTCTGCACATCTAGCATATACACGACAGTCTTTACGAGATCTCGATTAAGAATAGTGTCTCGATTAGGATCATCGGTGCGTTGCATCAGTCTAACTTACGGGAAGAAGAGCTACCCACCACCCATGTAAGCAACCCACACCCCGATGCCCCCAAGGTCAACAAGTGACTTACACTACGCATATCGCACCCACTCAAGAGGTGTACGTCTCTCCTAGGCAATTAGTCATATCCAGTCCATCGGACCATTTTTCAATGCATGTATAATGCACCAATTACCAACCAAAGGTAAATCACATAATTTCTCATACAGTGTCCAAACACCATTTCATGCATATAAAATGCACCAATGCCAATCACAGGCAAAAATTATCATTTTCTCAGACAGTGTTCATCCACCGGTTCAACAATAATTTTACTGTATATTTAATCGTGAAAATCATTTTATCACGTTTTCATAGCCACGCACTACTTTTGTCGCGTTTTCTCAATTTAGTAATATTTCTGTTATGTTTTCAAATCACATATAGATTTTTCAACGTTTTCATCAATTACGTAAAAATATTCCATCATTTTTAAATCACGTAGTGATTTTTCAACAATATTTCAATCACGTAAAAATATTTAAACGCTTTCCAAATTTGCGTAGAAATATTCCAACGTTTTTCAAATCGCGTTGAAATATTTAAACATTTTTCCAATCGCATAGCTTAAAAATCACGTTTTTAAGTTACGAAAATCATTTTTTACTGTTTTTCAACTTCACAAAATATTTCTCAACCGTTTAAAACTTCCTTTTCAACATTTTTCAAAATAATATGACTTCTCACATTATTTTACACATTTCTTACTCAAGAAAATACTTTTCGTAATTTATTCCATAAAATCATCATTTCATTGAATTAAATCAATGTTTTTAACTTTAAAATTTACTAACGCTCTCCAAAACCCAAAGAATGAGTTTTAAGTTAGAAAATCCCAAGTTACTAACGTATTCTTCATAATTCCAAATCAATTCTAAAAATCAATCCTTTTTAAAATAAATTGAGGTTCAAACA
The DNA here is from genome assembly GCA_029884605.1 of Ormosia emarginata. Classification (NCBI taxonomy): domain Eukaryota; kingdom Viridiplantae; phylum Streptophyta; class Magnoliopsida; order Fabales; family Fabaceae; genus Ormosia; species Ormosia emarginata. The sequence goes on along the minus strand of JAQQTP010000033.1, from coordinate 5,668,492 downwards.
TTTTCAACCTCTCTTTTCCATTCATGTATGAAAATTCCAATTCTCAAGTGTTAAAACACTCTAATTCCCTTTCCAAATTCCTTTTATATTTCCACTTTGAAAATCACTTTGTTCATAAAGATCAAGGCATTACAAGCCTTCAAAATCGTGGACATGACCATTGAAATCATTCTTGTATTTTTCCTTCTAAATCAACTAAGTTCCATTCTTGTTTTTACACAAAATAAATTAATAAAAATACTTCTCAAAAACTATGTACATTGTTTCTTGAAAATCAAACCCTTTGTTTATTTTCCTTACTTCCCAAATCATTCAATTTTATCATTCATGAAAATATAAATTTGTCACCACCTAATTTGAGGTGTCTTGGCCAAAATTCACCTTAGTTTAAGGACCAAAAATTATTTCCCTTATTCTTGAAAAATTTCAACATGAACCCTAATTTTTAGAGCTCAAAATCGTAGCCTCCTCCATGGCCTTTGGAGCCAAAATTGTTTGTTTCCACATACATCCACCATAATATATTCAACATGCTTTCATCATGCATATTATAAGCATACCATATAAGCAATAAAATCATGCAAAATCATGCAAATCATATCAAACATAGACAAATAATCAAAGCACATAAACACATACAAATTATTACATGACCATGGATATGAATCCTCACATGGATTCAACATCCATCAAATAAATAAACCATCTCTCACCACCATACTTGGTTGGTGAGATGGATCTCCCTCTTTCTTCTTGAAGAACCACAAAAAGTTCCTTGCTTTGTATTTAGAACAAGATCTCCACCAACAAGTCTCTTGAACACAAAACAAATACAAAGAAATTAGTATATTAAGCTTGAATAAGAGGAACCATGGATCAAACATGGTTTAGAACATGAAAAAGAAGAGAAAAAAATGAAGTTTTCCATAACTTCACCTTAAGAACCCTAAAACTGGTTCTTGGAAAAACTCCTTCAAGATGTAAGATTTAGGACTTGGTGTAAACTACAAAGTGTCTTAGAAATAGGTAAGAACTCAAGAAATATGGTTGTTTGAAATTAAAGAGTGATTGAAAGGTGGTTTAGCGTGCTTGGCCGAAACCTTGTTTGCAGAGAAATGGAGAGAAATTTTTTCTAAGTCTTGCTTTAGGAAAGATGAAGAATGATTCAATAAAGACCAAAGGTGATCAATTATGGTCTTCCAATGTTACTTTAGCTCCTAAATGCAGCACCAAAACTGTCCCCCCCATCCATGCACTCTTCAAAATACGACAAATCTCCTAGCCATCATTTTAGGTCATCTTAACCATTGATTAGATCAATGGTTAGGATTTAATGTAACTTTTAGGTTTAGGCTTAGATAGAAGACTTAATTTAGGCCGTTGGATCTTTCCTCCTTGAAATCCTAGCCATTAGATGTGTCTCCAAAATGAAGGGTCAAGATTGCTCCTTCAAACTTTACATCCAAGGGCTATAAATGGTCCTAGCCACTTAATAAGACCAAAATCTCAACTGTTGATTAAATCAAGATCAAGTCTCCACCGTTCATTACATCAATGGTTGATATCCAAGCCACTAATGTTGACTTCACAGTACAATGTTTATTTTTGTATCTGCTATTGCCATTCGAATAATATCTTTACTGTATTTTTATCACCCGATATTTAAATACAGTGCAAAACACAGTAAAAGAAAATTTCTAAAACTGTTTCCGGATTCAGGTTTAGTAAGATCCCCTGTCTCCATCTCAACAGTACGAATTTTCTTGGCTACAGAAAATTTTTTACCTTTTTGGACCCACATGGGGCCCACATACGACCTCCCTAGGCCCACAGACGGCCCACTTATAATGCTAAAATAATCAGAGTGAAATAAAAATTTCATAATCACACACAAAATCACAAAAATTAGAAAATGCACAAATATCAAATCAGATTACGTAAAATAATTAAGACTTGACAGTAATAATTAAATTACGTAAAATTTTCTCCAGCCTGAAAATTATTATTTTCCTGACACGGAGTAAATCACTCAAAAAAATCAAATACGCTAACGAAATACTCAAAATAATTTTACAGTACACAAAAATCACTAAACAATAAAATTTTGTTAACTGTCAAAATTACTGTCTTATATTTAGGAAGGTTTGGGGTGTTACACCTTACTATTGAATTACATAAACAGCTTGTATATATATTTTATCCAAACATGTTGCAAACATTTTGCAACAGCTTTTATGCACACAAAAAAAAGTTGTTGGAAGGGCGGTCAAAGCTGAACCAGATCAAAAACCTTTTTTTCTAGAAATATTCATTTGATTACGACTGTTACTTCCAACGACAAATTTCTTTGATCAATGGTAGATACTTAACTAAATAGACTAACAATTCATGAACTAAAATAATTAATCATAGTAACTGTCATATTTATTTGGAATGAATATACATTTTAGTACAAAATATTTGTTAGTCAAAACAAATCATTGTTGAAGCTTCGATCGGAGAGACCCCCAAGCTTCCACTGCCTTCCCTTTTTCTATCGAAGTTGCTTTGAAGGTAGCAATTGATTTTTCAAGTGCTAACATTAAATCCTCGCCTTCGATAATCATATTCTTTAAGTCATCTTGAAGCTTATGCTCTTCGAATGTGAAATCATCCATAGAAGCTCCAATTTGTTCTTGTTGCAACTTTAGTTCTTCCAGTTGTTTTTTGAGGACAACAATTTTCTCTGCATTCTCAGTCATGCGTTCTCTACCTTTCGAAAGAGCGGTGGAAAGCATGGAGTGCTTATTTTTGGCCTCCAACACTTCTTCTACCAGATAAGCCTTTTTGTATAACAAATGGACATGTTCAGCTACGGCCTTCTTGAATGTGGGAAATCTGGTCGTTAAATCCTCAAATAAGCTTCTCAACTATCGAACATTTTGTTGGGCGTTTGGGTTCAATTGATTGTTCTGATGAAGCTGTTCGAGGAGGTTGGCCATTCTTTGTTTGTTCTTTTCGCTCGTCATAACTTGCTTCATTCCAAGGCCAAGTAAAGCAGCAAGTTCTTTTTGAAGATGGGAGGGAAAGACACTTTGTACCTTAATTTCAGAATGTGCGGTCGAATGATGAGATATCGAGGACAATGACGTCTTCCCAGTAAGAATATCTTCAAGTCTTTTAAGGAGGTCTTCCTCATAATCTTATTCATCTACATTGATAGCTTCTACCTCTTTATTTATACTCATCCTTGTAGCTTCGATACAACTCCCCTATTCTGCAAGATTATCGTCTGACGTTGGTTGGTGGGAGGTCTCCATGGCCGCAGTTGGTATGATTTCAGGTGTTGGAGGTACCCCAGCTTCAATAACAAACGTTGGTTCGATCTCGGTGATGGTCCTTTCCTATAACAACGAAACAAAGAATAATTTCATATTTTCATTTTGAAAAATATATGTATATATTACGAATATAAATGTATAATTGTTCAAGTTTGAAGACTCAATTGTCAAACCTTGGTATCAGTTTGAACATAGGGGACCGCTCGTTCAGCTACTGGCTCTGGAACAATGTTTTCCTACAGACAAGAGAAATGGGGTTAGAACAATTTCACCAAATTGAAATCCAAAATAAACAAATCGAGATAAAAAAGCAAACATGAGCAGTAATTTCAGATGGAGTATTTCGACGAGCACCACAGCTTGCTTCTCTTTCGATTTGGGCTTCTGCCTCTTCATCGGTACTCATCCTGCTCGCTTCGACTAGTGGTTGAATTTGTGCAAGAATTTCATGTGATGTTAGTTGATGGGGGATCTCTATGGCGGTAGTCAGTATAATCTCAGTTGATGGGGGTACCTCAACTTCAACACCAAAAGTCTGTTCGATATCGGGGTTAGTGCTTTCCTATAACATCCAAACAAAGAAAAAATTAATGTTATAAATTTAATATATATATATATATATATATATACATACACGAATAGATGTATATGATTGTTTATGTTTGAAGACAAAAGTGTCGAACCTCAGCTTCAGCTTATGGCTCTGGAACGATGTTTTCCTATACATAAGAAAATGGAGTTAGAACAATTTCACAAAATTGAAATCAAATTAAAATACTTCAAGGAAAAAACCTAACTTGAGCAGTAATTTCGACTGGAGTAATTCTAGGAGCTCTAGTGCTAGCCTCGCTCTCGATTTGGGTTTCAGCGTTAAGCTGGCCATCCAAGCGAGCACTTGGAGAAGAAGTTACTTCAGGCTCATGTGTAGCTACACCTGTGGCGAGCGTTGAATCCCTGGGAGGGGAAGGAGTTGGAGATGGGGTCCTCAACCTCGTCGATGTTGTAGATGTTGTTTCCCTATGAGTAGTGATGGAGATTCTTGTTCAAAATCGAAAGAATTAGAATATGATTACAAGACTTCGGAAAGATGGAGTCAATATAACATCTTACCACAAAAAGTTCAGCCCTTGCACTGGCTAAAGTTGACTTGTAGCCTGTCGAAGAAACTAGCTCTGCATCCTCATGTTGGGATTCATCAGTGTTGTCTATTACGACCACTTTCGTCCTCGACCCCACAAGTTTTCAGCGCCTGCTTTTCACTCTGCTTGCTTCAGTGGCCTTTTCCGTATAACTAATAAAGAATGCAAGTCATAAAAGAAATATGAATCAGAAAAAATAAATAAGATCAAAGATTCAAATATATTCTTACCTTAGGCTGTTGAAGAGCAGCAGGTATAGGGTCTACGACCACCTTCTTTTTCTTATTGACAGTTTTGGGCTTACGAGTCACTGCAGTGGGCTTTTTTTTGGGTTAGGATGAAGTGGTTGTTTTCACTGGGGCCTTCGAATTAGTTTTTTGGACTTTCTTTGGTCTCCGAGCTTCATCTTCCTAATCTTCCTCATCACCCAAGTCCTCCATTACTCTGGCCCTCTCCGTGACTGCATAAATGAATATGGTTAGTAATCTAGTCGAAAATAAAATAAAGGTTAAAGACTTACGACTTTATCATGTGGTGGATATTTTATTACTCAAGGGTATCCATGAATAGCCTCTTGGAAGTTGTAGAGATAGTAGCTGGCAAAAGTTACTTCTCATTTCTTGGAATCCTTGCCCACACCCAAAGCTCCACTTTTGGGATCTGGATAGGAGTTAGCCATCCCAAAAGGAGCATTAGGAAGTGGAGGAATCTTTCGTGGGGAGGCTTCGAATCATTTGAACGAAGCTAATGGATTTGAAACCAGCTCCCCAATGAAACGAGCATAGAACTTTTGATTGTGTTCTGCTTTTTTTTGCTTTAGGACTAGTTCAGCCTCTCGAACCACTAGTCGTAAGTTTTGAGGATCATACTTAACTTTAAAGAATTTCTCAAAGTTAAATATTTCTTTAAGATGCATACCTTTGGATTTCTGTTTGGCTGCTACGGTCTACACATAAGAGCTCAAATTAGTAAACCTTTGAAAGCATTCTTCGATCGAAGCCTTCCGTGCAGAGTAATACTTATACCACCAATCTGAGAACCCCATGGTAGAGTAGAATGATGGTTCACATTCGCAAGGCTCGAACCCTTCTCTCTTATCCCCATTCTGCTTTAAAATTCGTTTGTATTAGTTGAAGTCCCTAGCCTTCTATTCGCATATTTGCCCTTCTGGTAGCACGGATATAGGGCAAGGAATACACTGGGAGAACCCCATTTGTCGCGAAGCACATGAAGGGAGGTAGAGTTGAAGGCTAAAGTCGTTTGAACTTGGATAGCCAGGTGATAAGACTTGGGTACTGAAAATACTGCTCCAAATATTAAAATTTTTAGACTGGTCCCTATGGGTAGCACCATAAAATGGTCGGCGAAACCATGCTGGGCCAGATTGTTGAAGGGCAAAGGGAGAAAACTTAAATTTATCATATGTGTTTTCCATTGTCATGAACAGAGAAAAGAAGAATTTGAAGTCCTCAACTGCTTTCCCTGCTTTTGATCCATGACTTATTTGACACAGTCGAGGACCTTGGATTATGTCTGAAGTGTTTGTAAGAGCACTGGTCTGAAGCTGAGGTTCTAAAATGGCATTCAGCCTAAAGCTACAACAACCAGAAGGGCCCCCTAAGGTTGTTTAGAGGTCTATCTTCTGATCGAAGCAAATTGACTGCGTCAATTTTGTGGCATAAAGTTGGGCAAGGATCAATTTGCCCAAACAAAAGGGAGAACCTTCATGAAGAAGGGTGGCTAGGGGAAGGAGAGCTTTGGGGATTTGAAGGGATTTGGTGCAAAAGACAAAGGCACTAAGCCAAAAAAGGAGGAAAGCAATATGCTCTGCGTCGGAGACATCCTCAGACGCGAGATAGTTGTTGTCGATGAATGCAATATAGGTCAATTTTGACAAATTGGGCTTGACACCTATTTTAGGCTTCATAGTACTTGTGATTACCCTTCCATTAGGCTTGAGGCCTGTAATGGCAGCCAGATCGAAAAGGATAGGTATTAACATCCCATAGGGAACGTGAAAAGATTTGGTGGTCTTGTTCCAGAAAAAGAAGGAACTGGTCAGCATGGAAGCATTATACTCCATCTGTTCCCTGCTCAGTTGAATAAAATCAAAGATGCCAAACGTCTTCCATGCAGCCTCTTTAGCACCTTGGACTCTATTCAACCACCTAATGTACGAGGATCTGGTTTGAGGACCAATGGGTGGTGAGCTTCGAAAGACTTTTGGAAGGTAGTCGAAGAAATTAGAGTTCATAGTACAATCGGAAGCTAAGATAGACTCGCCATCGATACAAGGAAAAAAGGACTGAATGGAGTCGTATTGTTGTAAAGGAAAGGTTGGACCTAAAAACGTAACTTTTCTTTGGCAATGATGAAGGGGATCATTACCTGGGTTTCCCACGGTTCAGAGTTATCAGTTGAGGGGTTTGGAGCATAAAAGACCCCATTTTTCTTTAGAGGGGCAGTCACGGTGGCAGGGCTTGGCAAAACCATCCTTTCCTCTGTCTCGGAGCTAGACTGGGATGCTTGACCTGTGACGGCCCTAGAAGATGAAGAAACCATTGATGGTTAGAGGAATGAGGAAATGGACTCAAAGTATTAAGAGAGAGGATGGTAGTAGCTTCAAGTCACATCAATAGCCTAAATAACTCAGGGAGAGAGAGCACAGAGAAAGAGAGTAAAAGCGCAGAGGAAATTAGTTTGCTGAAGAAGGAGAAAGTGAAATGGTTGAAGACCTTTGAAAGTGCTTTTAAAGCAGGAAAGAGATTGACAAGATAAAAAGAAAGCAGCAAGCCCATTAATGATGATGCGATGATCTTAGTCGTTTTACCCCTATACGCCATCATGCCTCTGTGCTTCCCCAAACCTTTAAAAAGTTTTTTAAAGTAGCAGAAAGTGAAGGAAGGGAAACAACGCAACAAAAACATTAACGCTGACGTGATGGTTTCATCTCTGACACATTTACAATTCTAATGGAAAGATGTTTCAATGATAGCATCCGACTGTAGAAAAATATCTTCGTGGAACTAGAACTTGTGCTTTTACCCCCAACAGATGCCCCCTAAAATTTTTCTTTTAACATTGATGGAAGAAAGATAAATTTTAATCTCATCTTCTATTTTCAAACTGACGCCAATACCTTATCAACCTCCAAAGGTATTTTCAATTTTCAATTTTCAATTTGATTTTAAAAATCTAGTAAAAATCTTTCGTAAATTTCTCAAAAGCCACTACTAAAACTATCACTTCAGACATTAAATAGTTGTTTCTCAATAAATAGAGATGTACTACAAAATGATATTTCGATAAATAATGACTAGAGATAGCCAATAGTAAACTATTTGGAAAATCCAAGTCAAAACGTAGATAGGAAACTTAAGTACAGAGCGACGAAATTTGTGGTACTAGGAGGGGCATTGTATAGAAAATCTGTCAATGGAAATTTAGGGGATTACCTGAGTGAAGCAAAGGCTTATATTGCCTTAGTAGAATTCCACGAAGGAATTTATGGAGCTCATCAGGCAGGTGACAAAATAAAATGGGTTCTTCGACGACAAAGGTATTATTGGCCTACGTTAGTCAGGGATTGTATAATGTTTCCTAAGTCTTGCGAAGAATGTCAAAAGACATAGCCATAACAAAACGTTCCAGCTAGTGAATTAGATTCTATAGTTAAACATTGGCCTTTTAGAGGATGAGCTTTGGATTTAATAGGCCAAAATCATCCTAGTAGGAGTTGATTACTTTACCAAGTGGGTCGAGGCTATAGCCTTAAAAGATGTGACCCAACATGATGTAATTGACTTCATAGAAAATAATATAGTTTGTTGGTTTGGAATACCATAAACTTTAACAATCGACCAAAGGATGGTGTTCATTGGAAGGAAAGTTGTCGAATATGCCAATTCGAAAAAAATTAAAATACTTACGTTGACTCCATATTATGCTTAGACAAATGGCCAAGTAGAGGCCATGAACAAAATAATCATAAGTTTGATCAAGAAGCATATTAGTCGACAACCTAGAAATTAGCATAATACCCTTGACCAGATCCTATGGCCATATAGAAATTCACCAAGAGAATCGACAGGCACTTCACCATATAAGTTAGTGTATGGTCATGATGCAGTGTTACCACTTGAAATTAATCTTCAATTAGTTCATATTCAAAAACAAGATGAGTTACCAGTCGAACATTACTGGGACTTAATGTTTGATGAATTAAACGAATTAAGTGATGAAAGATTGATTGCTTTAGAAAACTTGATTCGACAAAAAGAAAGAATTTCTAAATTTTATGATAGTCGAGCTAAGTACAAGTCTTTCAAGGTGGATGACTTGGTTTGGAAAGTGATTTTGCCCATGGATAGGAGTTGTCGAGAATATGGGAAGTAGTCTCCAAAGTGGCAAGGACCATTCAAAGTTACTCGAGTGTTCTCTGGAAATGCTTATGCACTTGTCGAAGTTAATTCTAGTTTAAGAATTAAGTCTATTAATGGAAAATATTTGAAGCCATATAGGCTGATAATGTATGAAGTAAAAATTGACAAGGAATAATCAAAATAAATTTTATTCATATATTTGACAATTACAAATTATATGAAAATGTGAAGATATTATAACTTGTTTATCAAAACTTTACAAATAAAAATAAACTTATTGGAAGTAAACCAGAAGCTTCTCCCCAGCTGAGGTACACGTTCTGTTTGCGTCACAGGAACTGAGGAAGAGGAAAAGATAGATGGCCTTTGATTTGTCTTGGGCGAGAAGATGGTTGGCTGTCTACTCCCTGATGAGTCATCCTTATCATAACAACCGTGTTTTACAAACACCAGGTTGTTACGATGATTACTAAAGCACATCAAGAATATTACGATGATTACTGAAGCTCGAGATGGGTATCACAATTAATACAAAGTCCTTTTTTCCATAATATGAAACTAAACCATTTTTCCCATGGAGAGAAGATGAGATTATCCAAGGACACGGTGAAAGTTTTTGAGAAATGAGAAATAAAAGGTCATATTGTACTCTTTGAATCATAGTGTCCCAAAGGACACTATTTATAGGGGATTTTGCTGATATAGTTATTATACAATGTTTTGTAACCCGCATTATAATTAATTACAATAGTTATGATGCACAATTACGAGATACATTGAACAGAAATGGGTCAAAAGAGCATTTAAGCGTATAGAATTATGGAGCAATAATAAAAACATGTTCGAATTGATAAAAGGAAATGTTTATTAGGTATTGGCCTAGAAGGCCATACAAATCTTGTCAGATTATTAAACCAACAGTATAAAAAAAAGAAGATACATTTAAGTTCTTTTCAGAACTTCCCAAGAGTCTTACAAGGATTGTTTGTCGACACAAGCTATATGATATTTTGCTTCAAGGGAGTTTATTTTTGCTAGCACTGTTTTAGCTTCAACAACCTATTGTTTAGTGTTGTTGACAATGCTTTGTCGTTTAGCAGCCCCTTGTTGCAAAGTAGCATTAAGCTTTTGCTTTCGACGATGACTCTCTTCAAGCTTCTTCTCCAAGTCTTCAATTTCTTTGTCAAGTTCTGCCTCTTTATTTTTTTCTATAACGAGATAGTCTTTTAATTTGGCAATTTCGTCCTTCGCGTTGATTAACTACTTCAAGATCTTGGTTTTTTCTTAAACTACTTTGTCATAAGCAGGAATGCCCCAATGGATAGTAGGCATTTTTTATGACAAGTTTTGGAGAAAATCTTGGATAGTCATGGGAATATCTTGACTGGCTATTAGCAACTGTTGAGAGAGGGGTTCCAACTCGATCACGATAGCTGTCATCCTTTCTTGGAGAGGTTAGTCAGAAATCAAGTGTTCAAAAGAATAAGTAAAGACATTCTTCAGCTCAGCCAATAGTTCAGTGACATAAGAGTCACTGGAATCATGTCCATGCTAAGTAGAAGAACGAGCTGATTGTGGAGAGCTTCTGTGGCTGCCTGATAGTATGGATATTAATTCATCCAAATCTAATTTTGTGTCTTCAATATTTTCTGGTCCTACAACAATTGAAGTTGTCGGAGAAGGTGAAGGTGGATTGATAGGCGCTACTTCAGCAATGAGAGTATCCATGTCAAGTTCTTCGGTGGATATTTGGATGAGGTTGCCTTTATTAGCTTGAGAGGGGTTCCCGACACCTGGAAGGATTTGAGCTTCTTTTTGCAAGTTCGTAGCAGTTTGAATTTCTATCGGAAGAGGCAAAGAGGTAGCAGGCATTACCGAAGTTGGAGAAGTAGGAACCTCAAGAAAATGATCCTCATTACTTTGCCTGACAGGACTGTTGAGTGCAACATTTGTTGATTTCTGTCGACAAAACAAAGAAAATTTTAGAATAAATAAAATCATGAAAATTGGTTGAAATTTGAAGTATGTTACCTCAGAAGGTTGTCAAATGTATTCTTCAATATTTAATTCGACATTGGGCCCTAAAGGATTTTCATCAATTTGTTCAACTCCTGGGTCTTGAAATGGGAGAGAAATCAAACTTCGAATAGGATCCAAGTTTCAATATTTAAGGAAAAGAATTATATCAACTAAAATTTACATTGGATGGGATTAAGGTGGTTTCTGTCTCAAGTTCAGCGATAGGTTTTAGGCTGGAACTCAAAGATTAAGTCTTCTTCTTTTTCTTCTGTAGAGGTAAAATAAGGTAAGATTTTACAAAGAGACAAAAGGAAGTAACAAAAGACGTACCTTTAAAGGGTTCTCAGAAGATGGACTTGAAGATTCAATGATTTTGACAGAAGAGACGGAAGTGGAATCACCAGCCTATATTCGACAAAGGTTTAATTTCGACAAGTTTAGAGATTTTTCAAGTTTGAAATTCTGGCCACAAAAGATACCTTGGGAGTTCTTGCTTTTGAAGGCTTAAAAGTAGCCTTGCGTTTAGCAGGACTTTTTGTCGAAGCTATTTTGGTTGTCTTGGCCTTTGGAGCTTTAAGGATAGGAGGATTCTGCATTTTTTTACCTTTCTTCTTTTTTGAGGAAAGAGCTTTTTCTTCTTCTTCCCCCTGTTGTGGCTGTTTGTACTCTAGAGGCCTCTTTAATGGGGTTGCTGTGAAAAGAATAATGATTAGTAGATGGGATAAGAGGCAAATGATAGATATGAAAAGAAGTACCTTCGGGTATTTTAGTGATGATTTGGGTATCATTGGCAAATTGTTCTTGTGACAAGGCAAACTGTGGGTAAAGTTAACTTCTAGAGTTCTTGTAAGAAAGATATTGGTCACAGAATAAATCCTATCAAGAATAGGAAAGTTACCAGCCCTGGTAGGTTTACCTAGGAATTCGTCGGCCAAACCAAAACGAGCACAAGGAAGAGGCACTGGTTTTGGAAAAGGAACTTGAAAAGGTTCAAGCCGTGCTAAAGCATTTTTTATAGAAATCGCAAAGAAATTAGCAAAGTATTTTTCCTTGTGCGCTTGATTTAGTTTGGCCACAACTTCTTCACAGTGTCGAATAATTAAGCCAGGATACCTGAAGTCCCATTTGATCTTGTAGTACATTTCAAAAGCCCTAATATCTTGAATATATATACCTTTGGCTCTTGTTGAAGGTTCTTGATCCTGCACAAGAATAAGGGTTTTAGTAATACGACTTCAACAAACTTCAATATCGATATGGTAAGGATTATAATATTTAGTCCACCATTCGACAAAATCTTTAGTAACGCCTCTATAAGGAGTGAATGCATAAATCAAGAAATGATGTTTGTATCTCTCATTCTTCATAGCCACACGAACAAGATCCGCCATGTCTGACAAACGGCCATTGATGAAGTGATCTTTAGCTTTTGAAGAGAATGATGCTGGAATGGCTTGACAAAATCCTAGTTGTCGAGCTACCATGTTTGGCAGATGCAGCTCTAAGAATTTATCCGTCAAACTAGGGAGACCAGCAACTAAGACTTGTCGACAAAGAAAATTAGACCAAATAGAAATATTGTCGGCCTAAGTGGAAGGATAATTGGAAACTAGTGGTTGAGTAAACCACTTAGGACCAAGAGAACAGACAGTGAATGGCGCAAAATACATGTCTTCAGTATTAAAAGAGATGGAATGAAAAATGTTGAAGAAATGCATGAAATTCTCTAAATTTTGTTTATGGATGTTTTCGTGTTTAACATAACAAAGTTTTATGCCATAGGTAGCAGAAGAAACTGTCGGGGGCGAAGCGTCGACCAGATAATCTCCTAAGATGGCATTTAGCCAGAGTTGAAGTAGCCATAATGGGCCACCAGCGTTGGTTTTCTTTGTTTAAGACCAAATGCTTTGAACAATTTCTCCAATGCCGAGGTAAAGATTGGTAAGAAGGAATTGACCAAGAGCCAAATTTTTACCTTCATGAGGAAGATTGGCAAGTTAAAGATAAGATTTGGACACTTGAACTGACTTGGTGCATAAAGCATAGGCTGATGACCAGAGATGAAGAAAAACAACATGTTCTTTATCGGATACAGGACGTGTTTCTGTAGAGTAGAAACTAACAAAGTTTGAAAAAGAAGTTGGGGCTTTTGAGTAGACATCAATGGTATTCAAAGGTAGGAGAACGGGAGTTATGACTTCCCCATCTGGTCGAAGACCAGTTATGGCAGCCATATCAAAGAGCGTAGGTCTCATCATGCTATAAGGGAAATAAAAAAATTGGTGGTTTTGTTCCAAAAGAAAAACGATGCACCCAGCATGCAAGAATCCATTTTTACGGGATAACGTGAAAGTTGGATGCAGTCAAAGATACCTATGTTCCTCTATAAAGCTTCTTTAGAGGCTTGAACTCTGTCAAGCCAATCAAGATACCTATTGATTTGGCTAAGAAGAGTTCTGAAAAGTCTCTCGGATTTACTAAAATAGCTAATAGGAATGGAAGGAAGAGAAGCTAAGATAGCTTCTTCTTGGGGATTTTTACAAGGAAAAAAACCATGAATTTCTTTGGTGATAGATTTTTTGGGTAAAATTGGACCCAAGAAAGCTACTTGAGGATCTAAAGAAAGCAAAGAGTTTTTGAGAGGGAGAATTACCATAGGGAGATTCCATAGTTTAGATTTCTCCAAAATTGGGTCTTGTACAACAGCGTGGTAGCCCAAGTCCACTGATAGTTCGTTAGGAGATTGAGAGCCATAAGTCATTGAGGGGAGTAAATTTTTGTAGAAAGAAAACACGCGAGAGTAAAGTTAAGGATGATGAAGAGTAGAGAAAGAGGTGAAAAAGGGTATGGATTTGTGAATTTAAAGAGACAATGAACAGTGAAGAAGGAAGTGAAAAGATGAATGATTTTTGTACAATTCAAAAAGTTGTTTCTTTTAGATAGGGGTAATTATAATCCATATTTATTAGAAAACGACTATTTTATATCTGAAGTGATAGTTTCAGTTGTGGCTTTTGAGAAATTTACGGAAGTTTTTTTACTAGATTTTTGAATCAAATTGAAATTTTAAATACCTTCGAAGGTTGATAAAGCATTGGCGTCGGATTAGAACTAGAAAATAAGATTAAAATTTATCTTTCTTCCAGCAACGTCGAAAGAAAAATTTTGGGGGGCATCTGTTGGGGGTAAAATTTCAAGTTCTAGTTTGACCGAAAATGTTGTTTTCGACAGTCGGATGGTAATATTGAGATATTCGACGAAGTCTTTCGACACCTGGATGATGACATTGAAAAGATTTTCAAGTGATGGATCACCACAAAGTGTTAACACCTGCCATCAGCTTCTTGAACACTGGTCCTAAAATTCCTTATATTTGTCATTTCAACCAATTTAACAACCAAAACATTATCATCACCAAGACATTGATGTATGTGTGTCCATGTGTTATATGGAATGAGGCACATTGTCATCATGTTCAGATTCATGTAACTATGTCCACGTGTTATTGTTCACCAAAATTTTCGATTATCACGAATCAGGCTATGGTAAACCCTTTGTCCTAAAATTTTCGATTATCACAAAATGTAAGATGCCCTCTCATCTACCGCAGAATATGATTTAATTCTATCAAAATAACATTTCACAACAAGATTATTGGGTACTTGTTCTTATTTTGTCAGTTTCGAGTTTCCATTACAACTCCAATAACTGCAAATGTTTTTTGTTTCCAGGATATACTCCAAATTCTTCAACATGGAATCGAAAGTAACAACTTCATTATCAAATCGAAACTAACAAATTCTATAATCTCGAATCTTTCGATGTCAAATCAAAATGATTCCTCGTCACTTCCCACATCGAACAATGTCAACTCAAAGACTTTGTTGCCTTTGATCATAATCTGAATAGTGGAGTCCCGAAGTAACCGTTCGATGATTAATCGAAATCATTAAATCTAAAAGGTGTTATTTTTTCAATTAAAGATGCCCCCCAATATTTATACTCAAAAGTATTGAGAGAAATATTTTATTCTTTATGACCATTCCTTTTTTATTACAACTCACTTCGCATTAGAAACCATCCTGTCAGTTGAGTCACGCAAGTAAGTGAAAGGTCTAATGGCAAAATGTGTAATTTTGCCTCATGTCTCCACTAACCTTTTCAAGTACCACGTGGCCACTCCCCCCACTATCCAACTACCTCCACTTTTTTGGGAATTTTAAAGTTAATGATGACGCATAATAGACAAAACCGCTTCAGTCATACTCCCATCACGTTAAATTTAATGGGGTGTGCACGTTTTTTCACCCCTCTTTTCACTTAAATTTGAAATGCCCTCTTTAAGAGGCTTCAAAGGTTTGCTCTTCCTTCTCCTACACGCTTACCAAATCTTCTACCTTGCGCAATCTCTCTAATTTTTTGATTCTCATAAATGGTTCTTATAAAGCCCATTGCCTTCTTTGCACTCTTCTTCCTTTCTCAAACTTTTAATCATCCATGGCTTCTTCTTTTAGCTTCTTTCACACGATCAGAATCTGAAAAGGCAATCGAGTTACTAGATGTTGCTACAATGATAACCCCATTGCAGAAACAAGGCATATCTTTTGCTCCAGACCCCTCGATAGATAACTCAGAACTTTGGAAAACTCAGGTAATGATTCCTTTTTCCATTAGCAAGAGAAAGCTTGCATTCTTAGTTCTAACCCTTCCTTTGGCAAAATATGCTTCCATCCAGACTTTCTTTCCTTGCATTAGAGGAGAGTCAATCCAAGCTTTTTTTACTTTTTTAAAAACTGATTTCTTTGATCATTTTCCGAAGGTCTTTCGAAGCTCACCACCTATCACCTCCAATACTAAATCTGTGACCAATACCAAATCTCTGTATATTAAGTGGCTGAATCGAGTCCAGAATGCCAAACAAGATGCTTGGAAAGCCGCGGGTATTTTTGATTTTATTCAACTGAGCAGGGAGCGTTTGGAGTACACTGCCTCTATGCCGATTAGTTCCCTATTCTTTTGGAACAGATCTACCAACTCCTTCCATATTTCCTATGGAATGCTAACTCCTACTCTTTTCAAAATGGCTGCCATCACTGGCCACAAGCCTACTGGCAAAGTTATTACTAGCACCATGACTCCCTCAAAAACAATTAAACCAAACTTCACCAAACTATCTTATAATGCCTTTATTGTTAATAACTCTAGGGGGACTGCTGAAGTCTTCGATGAGGAGCATGTAGCCTTCCTCATGCTTTGGCGTAGTGCTTTTGTTTTCTGCACTAAGTCTCTCCAGATTCTAAAATCTCTTCTTCCCCTAGCCACCATTCTTCACGAAGGCTCTCCTCGTTGCTTGAGCAAGATGATTCTTGCCCAGCTATACGAATTGATGTCAGGAGCCATCGACCTTCTCAAGTCACACACTCAACCTATCACCAATCTTGGAGGTCTTTTCTGACTGTTGCAGCTTTGGCTTAATGCGATCTTTGAACCCCATCTCCAGAGATCTAGTACCCCAAGCAGTCTCAAGACAATCGAAGGTCCATGATTGTCACAACTCTATTATGCCTCAAAATCAGGTAGTGAAGTCAAAAACTTTAAGCATTTCTTTTCACTATTTCTTACCATGAGGAGTGACACCTATAATTTCAACTTCTCCCCCTTTTCTCTTCGAAATTGTGGTCCTACATGGTTTTGAGAACCATATTTGTGCCCTACTCCTGGAGCACAAGATGAAAACCACAATATTTGGAGCAACATCTTCATAACTTTGATCCTTTCGGTTGGTTATCCTAAATCAAAAGACTTCAGCCTTCAAATTTACTTACTTTCATGTGTATCTAGACAGTTTGGATTCTCACAATGCATCCCTGCTCCTATCTCTTGCAAAGACGAGCACCAAATATATGCGTCTAAAGCAAAAGACTTCGAACAATACAAAAAATTCATGAAGAAAATTTTTGACAGGGAAAAATGGTGTAACCCCTACGAGTGTGAGCCATTTTTTTACTCAACCCTAGGATTTAAAATCTGGTAGGAAACATACTACTTTTCACAAGAGCGATCGTTAGGAGATTGTTTTTGATGCTTTACTAATGCAGGCTCCTCTTTGCAGACTGTAGCTGCCTCGAAGAAAACAAAAAGTATGCACCTATAAGAAATTTCTAACTTTGAGAAATTCTTTAAAGTTAAATACAATCCTCAAAACTTAAGACTGGTGGTTCGAGAGGATGAGCAAGTCTTCAAACAAAAAAAAGCAGAGCTTCATCAATTATGTTATGCTCGTTTCATTGGTGCATTGATTTCGAATCCTTTCACTTCATTCGATCGAATCGAAACCCCACTAAAGTTTCGTCCACTTCCTAATGCTCCTTTTGGTATGACAAAGAAGTTTCCAGACCCCAAAAGTGGAGCGTTGGGTGTTGGCAAGGATTCGAAGAAATGAGAAGTAACTTTTGCACCCTGCTATCTAGACAACTGCCAGATTCCAATTTTTCGAGACACTCGAGTAATAAAATACCCACCATATGGTAAAGTCTGAACATCCAATCTTTAACTTCTATTTCCTCATTATTTTAATCGACTACTAACTACTGTATTCGATGTTGTAGTCTCGAAAAGGACCAAAGTGATGGATGATAAAGATGAAGATTGGGAGGACGAACATCTGAGGCCCAAAAAAGTCTAGAAAACCAAATCAAAAGCCTCTGTGAAGACAACCTCTTCATCTCAAACTTCAAGAAAGGCTGCTCCAGCTCCTTCGAAGCCAATAATTTCTGAGAGAAAGAAAAAGGTGGTCGAAGAGGCCACTACTGCCACCTCTCCATAGTCCAAGGTAAAAGGTGTTCAAAAATTTAGACGTTATATTATCATTTTCTATCAATGTATCTCATTTCAGAATTCGTTCTCTTTATGTCAGGGAAAAGCCATCGAAGAAAGACCCATAAAAACTGGGCGAGTAAAGCATGCAACATCAAAGGAGGCGCATGTTATAAGTTCTGACAGTTCTAAAGACTCCTCTCAAGAAGATGATGAACCAATTTCCTCGAGGAGTGCTAAATTAACATCGGCTACTCGAAGAACTAAACCCTTATTGGTAAGTCTTGTTAATATATATATATATATATATATTTTATATATATATATATATATATATATATATATATAATTTTTACATGCTTACCTTAAAAATTTTATAACATTGTAACTAATAATTTTTTTTAAATTTCCAATAGGTATCCCCCCCTAAAGAACGTACTGAATGAACTCCCATCTCGTCGACAAGGTTTCGAACTCCTTCACCAATGCCTTCTCTGCCAAAGGATTCTAGTTTCTTCCCAAGTGAGTCTACTCTTAGCGCAGATATGACTTCAGCTTTGAGTTCCCATTTCGACGGAATGTTTGATGCTGAAGTTCGAGCTAAAAAAGACACTAGTACTGGAGCTCAAGAAATCCCCATTGAAGCTAATGCTGAGGTTCAATATCAACATTTATTCACTTTTACTTGCCCAAATAATTCTAATTTTGTGTCTTCATTCTTTTCAGGAAAACATGGCTTCTGAACTCGGACCAACCCTCAAGGTCCCTATCATTGAAACAAGTGTTCAGGTTTGTTCTTCTTATCAAAATATAAGTCTCCATGGATTGCTTTCAATGACCTTAACTTCATATTTTTTTTATCTTTCCAGGAAAACCTATTTCCTGAAGATGTTTCCATTCCAGAAGTTCCTTTTAACGAAGTTCGTATTCAGGTTAGACACCTTCACCTCGAACCATTGATTACGAAAAAAGTTATTTTTCTTATTATTATTTGACAATTTGTCATCCTTTTTTTTGAATGATGTAGGCAAACATCCATTTTCCGTCTGAGGTCGAAATCCCTGTTTCGGTCCAGAACATCCACACTTCTGACATTGCCGTGCAATTCTTGTCGTAATCCCGCCATCACATCCTCATACCTCCGTTGAAGAAAGCCCCATGAAAATTGGGTGAGTTAAGCATGCAGCGTCAAAGGAGGCGCATGTAATAACTTCTTACAGTTCTGAAGACTCCTCTCAAGAAGATGATGAACTAATTTCCTCGGCAAGTGCTAAATTAGCATCAGCTACTCGAAGAGCTAAACCTTTTTTGGTAAGTATTGTTAATATATATATATATATATATATATATATATATATATATATATATATATATATATATATATGGATCTTACTCGGGTGAGAGGAGTGTTTATTATAAGAGGTGAGAGGAGTAAATATTGACCATTAGATCTTACATGAATGGTCAAGATTAGAACATAAATGCATGTGACTTTTTTAAGTGGTCACATGATCTTTAAGTAACTTTTAATCTTGACCATCCATGTATGGTTGTATGGTCAAAATTTACTCCTCTCACCCTATCACAATAAAAGCTCCTCTCACTAGATATACCCATATATATATATATATATATTATATATATTCTTTTTACTTGTTTACCTTCAAAATTTTATAACATTGTAACTAATAATTTATTTTTATTTCGAACAGGAATCCCCCCCAAGAGAACATAGGGAATCAACTCCCATCTCGTCGAGAGGGTTTCGAACTCCTTCACTGCCAAAGGATTCTACTTTCGTCCAAAGTTAGTCTACTCCTAGGCTAGATATGACTTCAGATTTGACTTCTCGTTTCGACGCAATGTTTGATGCTGATGTTCGAGCTGAAAAGGAGACTAGTATTGGGGCACAAGAAATCCACCCTGAAGCTAATGCTCAGGTTCAATATCGACACTTATTAACTTTTACTTGTCTCGAATAATTCTAATTTTGTGTCTTAATTCTTTTTAGGAAAACATAGTTTTTGAAGCCGGACCAACCCTCGAGGTCCTTATCATTGAAACAAGTGTTCAGGTTTGTTATTCTTATCAAAACATAAGTCTGCATGGATTGCTTCAAATGACCATATCTTCATATTTTTTATGTTTTCAGGAAAACATCATTCCTGAAGATGTTCCAATTCCAAAAGTCCCCCTGACGAAGTTGATATTCAGGTTAGACACTTTCACCTCGAACCATTTATTACGAAAAAAGTTTTTTTTAATTATTATTTGACATTTTGTCATGCTTTTTTTTTATAACGATGTAGGCAAACATCCATTATCCTTCTGAGGTCAAAGTCCCTATTTCGATCCAGACCATCTAGACTTCTAAGAGTCCCACTCCAATTCTAGCCATTATCCAGCCAGCACATCCTCAAACCTCCTTTGAAGAAGACGTAGAAGCTATATGTCTTGAAGATGATGAAGATGACAATGACGTGATGAAACGTCTTCATAACATATTGTCTGGATGGTCTCAATCCTCGAAATCCCATCAATCTATAGCAATTTCGGAGGTCGAAGTCCAGAGTATATCTGCCACCCAAGTGCTTAAGGAACTGAGTGATCTTCTAAGCCTTGGGGTAGATCAAGTTATGGCAGCTGAGGATAAAAAGCAAAAACTGTGACGCCTTCTCGATCAACTGAATCGAAACAACCACCTCCTGGATTCAAATGCTCAAGCAGTTGTTGAAGAATTGATAAGCTTAACAACTGAGTTGTTAGCCAAGCTTCCCAATCTCGACCAAGTCATCAGTAAGAACTAACAATTGCTCGAAAAAAAGAACCAGTTGATGGTAAAAGTTGTTAGGGCAAAGAAGAAATGCTCGAACTTTACTACTGCTCTTTCGTCGACCCAACAATGCATTTATCAAAATGAGGGAAGAATAGCTGAGCTTAAACAAGAACTTCAAATTCTAGATGAGCAACAAATTGAACTTCGAGCTTTTACTGAGGACTATTGCTGTCAAGAACAAGTTGTACATAAAAACTGCCAATAGTGGAATAACGAAGGCAACCAGGTGAAACAGGCCATTCAAGATCTGGCCCCATCCTTTGAAGTGGCTTCCTTAGAAATGAAAAGGATTGTAGATGCTTAGGCATATTTTATTTCAAGACTTCAATGAACATTACTTTATTTTTGTTTTTTCATTTTGTCATAACATTTAAAATTCCACTCTCTTTTGAATTGAAATTATTATCTTTATAATGAAATTTTTTATTTGATGAATGGTTCACCTACATACTTTCAAGTACTTACCATTCATTGGAGTAATTCTTTCTTTGGAACTAACATTTATAATAGATTAGGCATTTCCTTAGAAAATATTTTCAATTTCATATGGTCCTTTTCCAATTTGGATAGCAACTAATATATACTTATGCCCTTTACAAGATGGTGGATGACTCTGGCTATAATATCAGAGCCCATCCTCGAAATTGCTAAGGTTTTATAAGCGAATGCAATCACTCGCACTAACATGTTGTATATTCCCATGTATTTGACTTTCTAAACAGGACTTAGCATACAAATCTAGGTCTTTGGCCATTGTAGGTCAATAGATCCTCCGTCGGCGTAGTACCCACTTCATCTTTTCACCAGCTTGAGGATCACCACAAATAGCCCCGTGTGTTTCTGCTAAGGATGTAAATGCTTCTTTTTCACTTAGTCACGTCGATAAATTTCCATCTATTGACTTTTTGTAACATGAATCACCATTATTACATAATGCAAAGCAATGTATTTAACTTATCTTTCGACTGCTGTAATTGGATTTTGTAAATAATCAACATTCGACTTTCTCTAATCTTAATCATCCATGTCTTCGACCTGACACACTTACAATCTTTTCGAATGGATAGGACTTTTCTCTGATCTCGATTAACTTAGACAAAGTTAAACTTGAAACCTTGTAACTTGAAGCAATTTGAGCCAGCTCGTTGGCTTCCACTCCCAATGAAGTTCTTTCATTCAACTGCTAACACGACTTATTTGAATAAAATACTCATACCACATTGTTTGATCCTTTTCCAAGAGATTTGCGGGCTTATTCCAGTATCATAATCCAGAATGACGTGTATTCCACAATATTATGGAAAGATAAATCTCCAAAATGGCATGTGTATTCTGCAAAATGATATGTGCTTACTTTGGAAAATAATGGCAAGTTAGGAATATGCATTCAAGGCCAGAAATATTAGAGTTGTGGGTGATTTATATTTAGTCATTAAAAAATTGACTCCATAATATAAGTGCAGTAATCATAATTTGTTAAGATACTTTGCTTTTGGAGCCAGGTTACTATGTGACTTCGATGAAGTTCTAATGCGACATATTCTGACAGAAGGAAATTATGAAGCCAATAAGCTTGCTCAAATAGCTTCACATTACATTCTTTCGAGTGTAACTTTATCGAAGTTACTCGAAATTAAAGAAAAATTGTATGTATTCGTCAATTAAGAAGTACGTTCAATCGAAGATATGGATGATTCCGATCGCAGGAAATCAATTCTGAGTTATTTACAAAACCCATGTTCATCTGTCGAAAGGAAATTAAAATTTAGATCTGTACATTATTATGTAATAATGGGTGATTCACTTTATTAATTGTCAGCAGAGGGAAAGTTATTGACAAGTTTAAGTAAGAGAGCAGCACTGACAACCTTGACGGATGTACTGATGGACATTCAATTATTAAACCTTGGCCATTTCAAGGAAGGGCTCTCGATCTGATACAGGTACCGTATTTCCTGGTTGTTATATTACTAATTTTGTTGGATCAAGGAATTATCGAGTTACTGACTTCCACCCCACTCCATATTAAGCTCAAGCTAATGGGCACGTTGAGGTAGCCAATAAAATCTTATTTGGTATGAAACATGTTGCTCGAAAACCAAGAAGATGGCATGAAACCTAGACCTAAGTTATGCTGGCTTGTCGAAATTATCGTGAGGAGACAATTCGTATCTCGCCATATCATTTGGTATATGTTCATGCATTGCCAATTGAAATCAATCCTCAATCTGTTAGACAACATCGTCAACATGAAAAGAATTTAACCATGGTCATTTGGTTTAGATGTTATTTTACCCACAGATAAAAGATCATAGTTTTTGGGCAAATGGTCCCTGAAATGGGAAGGATCATGTCGAATAAAAAACGTTTACCTGGAGATGCCCATTTGATTGCAAATGTAAATTCCAACCACAAAAGTGCTTCGATATGTGGCAAATGTTTAAAATTATATAGACCAACAATTCACGATGCAAACAAGTTTCATTGTAAACAAGTCATACAACTTCCCATATATCATGGATTTGAAATCTTTGTCAATTACAATGTCAAATTAAAATTTACATTCGAACACAATACAAAAAAGGGGCCATTGTTAAAGCATAACAGGGTTGCGTACATCTAAACAAACACAATAGCTAACTCAGTATGGATAGCAGATAATGGAGAAAAGAAGATAGAATACATGGAATGCAAAAAAAAAAGAATTTTATTAATCATTCTCATTCCATACATCGTCTGATTTAACAAAAGGGAAAATGGAATTCCATTTACATAGTTTCCTCCAAGACAAAAAGAGAAGGAAAAATATATATAAAAGTGTATTATCAGGACTGCCCATTGGGCAACCCGGGAAGAGGCCCTACAAGTTGTTGCCACCTCCACAATTCCTCTAAAACTAGGGATATGCTCTTCCCAGTTGAACAGGATACAGCCAAGCACGCAGGAGGGAGGAAGGGCAAGGGCATATGGTCCCCAAGTGTCTCCATGAAACATAACAGGAACTAATCATCTTTACTATAGTAGCGGGTAGATGAAGCACACCCACGTACGCTAGGAGAGAAAAGCCTCTGCCATCCACACACCAAGAAAGAAAAGCCCCAAATGAGGGAGTACTAGAAGAGTTAGAGAAAACATTTTCAATGGCTTTGGAAAGAATAAGAAGATAGTTTTAGCAGGGACCAAAACCCTCCATGTGCTCACAGAAAATGAAAGAAAAACCATTATCTGGAAGAGGATCAGTGTTAAGAAAAACTATAAAACAAAAGGATTGCACTGCCTCCATGCAATCATTCCCTAATTATAAGAGGAAAAAAGCACTCTAATTAGCCCCATAATGGGTGAACTGATTTCGCGATTTAATATTCCCCCCTTCTGATTGGTCATAGGAGTAACGAACAGTTTTGGAAACACTTCGGAACTGATATCCTCTTTAAGGATATTTAATTCCCAATAATGTCAAAGTAACAACTCCCCACGTAAGGTCTGACTGTTACAAGCTACATGAACAGTCAAAATTCCTGTGGACTACGCATGGTGGGCGAAGCACAATAAACCTCGACTAAGGGAATGTCAACATTAGCAGACATCCACAATGGATTCGGACCTCACATGCTTAGCCAATTACAAATGTTAATTCCAACCAAAAAATTGCTTTGACACTTGGAAAATGCTTCAAGCTAGATACACTAACAATTGATGGAGTAAAAAATTTCATTTTAAATAAGTCTTCAAAATTTTGACAGCTCTTGGATTCAATTTAATTGTCAATTACAGTGTAAAGCTAAAAGCTATATTTGAACACATTAGAAAAAATGGTCATTACTGGAACTTCGATTGGAAGGACCCCCATGCCTCAATTACGCTCTTCTTTTTTTATGAGGGAGCCTCGAAAGTTGGAGTCGACTTTGATATAGCTTGCATTACATTCTCACCCTTAACAACCCATTTTTTTATAATCATATTGAAGTGTTTGCTCTTGGGTTATGCAATCACCTGCAAATGCTCAGTAGTCGAAAGAGCAATAGTAAGCTTCGTGCGATTGTTCTTGGCCACCATTCGGCCATTTTTTTCTCTAGCTGGTGGTGATGGTTGCCAGACCTAATGATGGACATTCGATTATTAGACCACGGCCATTTCGAGGATAGTCTCTTGATCTGACAGGATAGGTCTAGCCTTTAACTAATGATCTGGGTACCGTGTTCACTGGTCCTTATATCTGACTTTGTTATTAGATCAACGAATATCAAGTTACTGACTTCTACACCATATTATCATTATGGTCAAAATCTAGGAAATTGTTATTAAACCTCAAGCCAAGTTTAGATGGCCTATCGAAATCATTTAGTGGTGCCAATCGGTACCCCGCCCTATAATTTGGCATATGGTCATGATACAGTATTGCCAATCCAAATCAATAATCAATCAGTTACATTACAACGTCGTGATGAAAAGAGTTTAACTTAGGTGGTTTTGTTTGGATGGTTAGTTTAGTCATGAATAAAATATCAAAGTTTTTTGGCAAATGGTCCCCCAAATCCCAAATGGCAAATACTTAAAAGTATATAGACCAACAAGTCATGAAGTCACAAATTTCATTGTAAATAAGTCATCAAAATTTGGAAATATCATACATTCGAACTAATTGTCAATTACAATGTGAACAAAAAAATTTACATTCGAACACAATAGAAAAAAATGGTCATTGCTGGAACATTGATTGGAAGGACCCCTAAGCCTCAATTAAGCTCTTCTTTTTTACTGGGGCAGCCTCGAAAGTTGGAGTCGAGTTTGATATAAATTGTTTTACATTCTCACCCTTAGTAACCCATTTTTTGCAATCATGTTCAATTGTTTGCTCCTTCGTTGCGCAATCACCAGCCAATGCTCGAAGCTCACTTTTTTGTTGTTTAAGCTCGCGTAGTTGTTGTTTAAGTTGTCGCAATTGCTCTTCAACCTCGACTATTTTCTCTTCCTTCTGACTTATGTTCTGCTGAGTAGTGGAAAGAGCAATAGTATATTTCTTGCATCTGTTCTTGACCTTAGCAAATTGCATTACCAGTCGATCCTTTTTCTCTAGCAAGTGCTGATGGTTGGCAATGGTCTGGTCGAGACCAAGAAGTTTGGCTGACAAATCCTCCACTAAGCTTTTTAGTTCTTCAACAGATTTCTGGGAGTTCGGCGATAATAGCTGTTTGTTTTGATCTAGCTGATCAAGGAGACTTAACATTTTATATTTTTTGTGTTGGGTGGCCATTACTTGATCAACCCCAAGGTTGTAGAGATCAGCAAGCTCTTGCAAAAGTTGAGGAATCGACATGCTTTGCACTTCTACCTCAAAATTAGTTGTTGCAGACAAGGTACGCCCTGAAAGGATGTCTGCGAGGGGCCTATTGGGATCATCCTCATCCTCATTGTCGTCCACATTTATTGCATTTGCCTCCTCCTCGATTGTAATTGCAGTACCTGCTGATTGATGATGGCCAGGAGTTGATGTTGCAGTCTCAACAGCCTGTGCAGCTCCCATTGATGTGGGGCCAATACCATCACCATTAGACATGTTTGCTTCGACTCTGACATTGATGTTTTCCTATATCGTCAAAAATACATGGATTAGGATTTGTTTGACAAGAACTATTTATAGAATCAAACTCAGTAATTCAAGTGTCAAACTTGAGCATCTGTATCCATGGTTGGGACTTCTTGTCCAGAGTGGGCTCCTAGTGTGATGATTTCCTAAAATAAAGTTAATATAAATAAGAATAATTAGAAATAGGCAGGACTGGATTAAAGACATGAATATGTGTCATACCTCAGCATCACTTTCGATAAACGAAATCGCTGGTTCGACTTCTGGCTATGGAATGATGTTTTCCTTTATACAAAAAAAATACAGTTAGCACAATTTGACAAAATTGATATCCAATTTAAACAACTCCAGCAAAAAGCAAACTTGTGTTGTAATTTCGATTGGATTATTTTGAGGATGGATGTGGCCTTCTGCCTCCATATCAATACTCATCCTGGTCGCTTCGACTGATGGCTAAGTTTGCGCGATAATTTCATGTGATGTTGGTTGCTGCAAGGGCTCTATGGCAGCAGTTCCTATGATCTCACATGATTGGGCCACCTCAGCTTCGACACCATAAGTTGGTTCGATCTCGGGGCAGGTGCTTTCCTATAACATGGAAACAAAGACAAAATTCAAGTTTACAATATATATATATATAGGCCACCTCAGCTTCGACACCACAAGTTGGTTTGATCTCGGGGCAGATGCTTTCCTATAACATGGAAACAAAGACAAAATTCAAGTCATAATTTTTACAATATATATATATATATATATATATATATATATATATATATATATACATACATGATTATACGTACATAATTGATTAAGTTTTAGCACTCAAGTGACAAATTTGCACTCAAATTAGCATATTAAACGAACAAACCAAACCTGAGCAGTAATCTCAATCGGAGTATGTCAACGAGATCTAGTGGTCTCTTCTACTTCGATCTGGGTTTCAGAGTCAAACAGCCAATCAGAGCGAGCATTTGGAGCAGAAGTTACGTCGGGTGCAGGTCTAAGTACACATCGGGTAAGGATTGAATCCCTCTAAGGGGAAGGAATCGGTGATGGAGTCCTGATCCTGCTCGAGATTGTACGAGTTGTTTCACCATGAGTAGGTGACAGATATTTCTGTTCGAAAACAAAACAATTAATTATTTGATGGACACATTTTGAATTAAAATAAAAGTTACAAAATCTTACTATTAAAAGTTCTTCCCCTTGAGTGGCTGAAGTTGACCTGCGCCTCCTCGAGAAGACAACTTCTTCCTCCTCGTGGGAGGATTTGTCAGAGCTATCAGGAATTACGAACTTTTTCTGCTTCAACCCCACATGTTTTACTCCCCCACATTTGATTGGACTTGCTGCAGTAACCTTTTCCTGAAAATTGAAGAGTAATCGAACTAAGAAATGAAAATGAAATTTTATGCAATTATAACATCAAAGATTCAAAAAACTTTTTTACCCTTGATTGTTGACGAGCAGCAGGTAATGTATTTTCAACCACCATTTTGTTTTTCTCGACAGGCTTGGTAGGTGGAGCACATGCAGCAGGTTTCTTTTTGGGTTGGGACGAAGAAGTTGTCTTCTCCGAGGCCTTTGATTTTGTCTTCTGAGCCTTCTTTGGCCTTGGAGGTTCGTCCTCCCAGTCTTCTTCCTCCCCGAAGTCCTCCATTATCCTTGCTCTTTTTGACACTGCATCGATGAGTATATAGTTAGTAAGAAAATCAAAATAACAAAAATAAAAGGAAAAGACTAAACAGTTTAGCATATGGTGGATATTTAATTACTCGAGTATATCCATTAATTGGAATTAGGCACTTACCCAAATATTAGTTAGCAAAAGTAGCCTCTCGTTTCCACGAATCGTTACCCACACCTAACGCTCCACTTTTCGGATCTGGATAACAATTAGCCATACCAAAATGAGCATGGGGAGTGGAGGAAACTTTAGTAAGGGGGCTTTGAATCGTTTGCACGAAGCTAAAGGATTCGAAACCAGCGCCCCAATAAAACAAGCATAGCACTTTTGATGGTGTTCTACTTTCTTTTGCTTCTGGGCTTGTTCAGCCTCTCGAATCACAAGTCTTAAGTTTCGAGGATCGTACTTGACTTGAAATAATTTCTCAAAGTTAGATATTTCTTTAAGATGCATACCTTTAGTCTTCTTCTTACCTGCTCCAGTCTGCACATAAAAGCACAAATTAGTGAATCTTTGAAAGCATACTTCGATTGACTGCTTCTGTACAGAATAATATTTCTCCCACCACTCTGAAAACTCCATTGTTGGAAAGAATGACGGTTCATATTCAAAGGGTTTAAAACCTTGCATCTTGTCAGCGTTTTTCTTCAAGAGGCGCTTGTATTGTTCGAAGTCATTGGCCTTTGACTTACAGATTTGACCCGCATCTCGAAGGGAAATGGGGCAGGGAATACATTGCGAGAATCCAAGTTATCTACTGGCACAGGAAGGGAGATAAAGCCGAAGGCCATAATCATTTGAATTTGGATACCTAGATGATAGGATTTGGGTGGTAAAAATGTTGCCCCATATATTTTGGCCATCAGACTAAGCTCTTGAACTGTCACTAACGAATGGTTATCGAAACCATTATGGGCCACAGTGTCGAAGTGCAAAGGGCGAGAAGTCAAATTTGTCAGACTGTTTTTTCATTGTCATGAATAATGAGAAAAATAATTTGAAGTCCTCAACTTCTTGGCCCGGTTTCGAGTAGTAATAAAGTTGCGACAATCGAGGTCCTTCGATTGTATTTGAGGTGGTGGTGGGATTAGACCTCTAAAGGTGTGGTTCAAAAATGCATTGAGCCAAAGCTGCAACAACCAGAAAGGCCCCCCAAGGTTAGTTAGGGGCTTATCTTCTGATCGAAGCAGGTTAATTGCATTGTACATCGAAGCATAAAGTTGGGCAAGGATCAATTTGCCCAAACATAGGGGAGGCCCCTCGTGAAGAAGATTGGCCAGATGAAGGAGAGATTTTTGAACTTGGAGTGACTTAGTGCATAAAACGAAGGCACTTAGCCACAAAATAAGAAAAGCAACATGCTCCTTATCAGTGATAGGACCAGAGTCAAAGGAGTTCTTTTCGATAAAGGCAGTGTATGTCAATTTAGAAAAATCTGGTTTGAGTATTGTTTTTGGAGAGATGCTGCTTGTAATTACCCTTCCAGTAGGCTTAAGGCCAGTTATGGCAGCCAGATCAAATAGGGTAGGTGTCAACAGCCTATACGGAATGTGATAGGAGTTGGTGGTTCTATTCCAGAAAAAGAAGGAACTTGTTAACATAGGAGTATTGTACTCGATGTGTTCTCTACTCAACTGAATAAAGTCAAAAATGCTGCGTGATTTTCAGGCAGTTTGCTTGGCTTTTTGGATTCTATTCATCCACGTAATGTATACGGGTTTGGTTTGTGGACCAGAATAGGGTGAACTTTGGAAGACTTTAGGAAAGTAGGCGAAGAAGTCAGTTTTAAGGATTGGACCAAATGCTAGGATAGATTCACCTGCGATACATGGAAAGAACGACCGAATGGACTCATACTGATCTAACGGAAGAGTTGGCCCTAAAAACGATAGTTTGTCATTGTCAATGGTGAAGGGGATCATTATCTATGATTTCCAAAGCTCGGACTTGACAATGTAAGGGTCTGGTGCGTAGAAGATCCTATGTTTCTCCAATGGAGTAGCCACGGTGGTAGCATCGAACAAGTGCACCATCGCCCTTGTTTCCGAGCTCAAGTGGGAGGGTTGCACAGACACGAACTTGCTTGAAGAAGAGGCCATTGATGTGTGTGTGTGAAGAGAAACGGGATTTCTGGTTAAAGAAAAAATGTATTGGACCGTCAAACACGAAATCTTCAAGGCAAAGGGTTTGAGGAAAGCTTCAAATCACAGCAATGGCGAAATAACTCTAGGAGACACAGATCATAGAAAAGAGGGAACGTGCGTAGGGAAGTCAGTAAGCCGAAGGAATACAGAGTAAATAGGTGAGAACCCATTGGCGCATTTACATAGGGATTATCAAAATTGGGGCGAGAGTAAGAAAAACGAAGGGGCACAATTTTCCCATTAATGTTGACATCACAGTTTAAGCAGTTTTGCCATTAAAAGTCATCATTGACTTCGTGGTTCCCCAAATAGTGGAGCAGTTGCTTTCAACGGGATGTGGCCACGTAATAGGTGGAGTTTACGGGGATTTAAAATTTTAAATTCCAAATTTTACCCCTGACCTTTCACATGCTTGTACCACGCAGAATTGATTTGGACCATATAAAGCTCCAACTCCTAATTCAATCGAAATGTTAAATGCTTCAAACTACAAATATTTGTCTCTCATACTTCGAGGATGAATATTGGGGGGGCATCTGTTGATGTCCAAATATCACTTTTTCGATTTAAAGCAAGAATGTTCACATCAAGCTTCAATTTCTAATTGATACACTTAAATTGCTCTGTTTTAATTGCTCTATTTACTTTCTTGTAAATTTACATTTCTGCATTTTGGATCCTTCCTTGTTTTTTGTCTTTTGTCTCTACTTTGCTTTACTCTATTTCATGTTCGTTATTTTCAGCAGTTTACATTACTTGGCAACTTTATTTAGTTGCATTCTAATTATGTCATTTACATTTCATGCCATTTAACTTTAAAAGTATATTCCACATAAGTCATATGATGTTTTTACTAAGTTGTTTCGTACTCATAAAGAATTCGATTTCGATTTACACAATTTGTGTTTAATTCGAATAATCCCTTCGACATTCCTATTCATTTATTAGTGTAAGCTCTAGAGAATTCTAAGAGAGAGCAACTTCCTTCCCCGAATTGACATCCGGAATCAAATTCGGCATTCGACAAGAGTTTACCTTAAACATTTACCGGCAGAGAAGAAATCAAAGTTATTTGGTAAAAGGTCCCTAAGTTAACTTTAAATTTTGTTAATGAACTTCACTAACATATTATAAAGTTGGGTAAATATTTTTAAAATAATTCAATTTGTCAGGTTTTATCGGTATGTAAATATATTATAAAACATAATAAACAACTATACCTGGATGAACAATTAAAAAAATTGAATTCTAAATTATGTATAATATTAGTTATAAGTTTATGCCATTTTAAGGTAATTGATATTGTTCAAATTATGTAACGGCAAGTTGGCCCACCAATCAGGGCCAACGAAACAAATAAAGGATCAGTAAAGTGTTCCGAATAAAAAGGGACTTCTAACCATGTCAAGTGTCATACTATAAATTACAACCAAAAATTTAAATTTCCAAAAAACAACTCCAACCTTCTCCATTTCATGATCTTAAGTTTTTAAACAATAGCATAAAAAAAGGCTTCATCAGTAGGGTCCACACATAGCTCAACCATAGAACCACCATTCAAGTTGTTAGCAACACAGAATTGGACCCATGACTTTGTTACGAACACTTGTGTATTGTTCCTTTTTCTATTCCATCTTAAACTACAAATAAACCTCCTGCTCTGCCCATCTTGAATAATACATCTGGAAGGTTTACTCTTCAAGGCTTCGGCTACGAATGCCCTTGGCAGATTCTAACATAAATGCCAACATTCAAACATTGAACACATTAACAAAAGGTGTTAACTTTAAAATTATGAGTAAAATAAGGAAAAATAACCTACCATTGAATTACGAGTAGTCTGTGCCTGTGTCAGCTTAAGCACGCATCTCTTAGTAAATCTCAAGTCAATAGAAACAGCTTCAGGAACATGGGAAGCACTATCACTATCGTCAGGTAGAAATGTAATTCCACATTCAAATAAAGTAGGAGGAGATGGATACTGAATCTCATTAAATTCCCTATCCTCTATTGTGATATCAAATTCTGAATTCCCAATATAGAACAACTTCATCCAACCACCATCAGCAAGCTGGTAATTGTTGACTACATCAGACCAACCATGCGTAAAATAGCACAGTCATCTGTACTTGACAGTATCAAATGGGTAACATTCCCAACTGGGTCCTTAACGCAACACGACGTCCAATCAAATTTTTGAAATCTTTGTAGAACATTCTGGGCAGCTCTCCAACTTCCTGAGTAATAAAATTGAATGAATTAGGTGAGTATTAAAGCGAAACAATGAACAAAATAATGAAAGTTAAAGTACATTACATTTAGGACAAAATGAGGACTTTACAGTCTCTGGGTGCAATTCCAATGTAAACCACCTATAATGCTTGATGACTGCCATAGAGTACCTAAAGAATTAGAGGATGAAGTCATTACACAAATCACTCAAACATAAGGGAAAAAAAAACAAATTACTCCTTTTTTCGCATTGTTGAAGCCATATCTATAATATAAAAACTGAATCAGATGGAGGCGGTTACCAAAACACATAAATTTATTCCTTCTTCTAAGTATGAATGGCATAAATAAATGTATATATGAAATGTAAAAAAATTAAAATACCTATTGTCATTTCGAAAAAAATAAAACCCAACTCAAACATTACAATAGGTAAAGATAGAATTTGCTGAAACACAACTTCGATACAAAAATCACAAATACAAATAAATAACTTGTCCCTTATTCTGATTCTTCAAGGTGGAGTATATGTATAGAGACTAAATCAAGGGTAGAGTATTGTCAAAACATTTACGTACAGAACCAAGTATATAGGATTACATTCATAGTACTAACTACGAATGTCATGACTAACTTCAAACGAAGAGAATAAGAGGTTGGATAGAAAGCTTCAGCGCACAGCAATGCCAGGGAAAGCACAGAAAAACCGTAGAGAAAACCGAAGGGTGCTGAACAATTCATTTATTTAATGTTGAAGGTGATGGTATCAGTCGTTTAGTCATAAAAGGCCATTGTGGTTCCCCAAATAGTGGAGTAGTTGGATAGTGGGGGTAATGGCCACGCAGTGGCTGAAGGAGTGAATGGAAGCTTGATTTCATAATTCTATATTTTGCCCCTGACCATCCATATGCTAGTTCTAAGCAGGACTAGTGTAGCGCGGATAAAGCTCCAACTCAAAATGCAATGCAAAAGTTAATGCTCGAAACCAAATATTTATTTTCATTCTGAAGTAATTTCGAGGGTGTATTGGAAGACCAACATGAACATAATTCATCAACTTCAAAGTATACACGAATCCAATCTCTGTTACAATCGAAATTGTGATAAACAAGTATTTGTTTCGATTTGAAGTCAGGGATGATCTCCATCTCACATTATGGCATACTTTTGATGGATAATCGAAGCATGAGATTCGCAGTGTCGCGATACTTTAGCAAAATTTTTGAAGACAAACATCACTGATCTCGACCAAAAGCCACCAAGTATTCAAATGTCTGAAGTACAAACACGAATACGGACACGAAACACAATACGGACACAAGGACACACCAAATTCAAAATATTATAGGACATGGACACAACATATATATATAGGGACATATATGGTGAGACGAGGTTTCATTGTGAGAGGATGAGAGGAGTAAATCTTGACCATACAACCATATATGAATGGTCAATATTAAAAGTTACTTAATGGTCATGTGACCATTTCAAAAAGTCACATGCATTTATGTTCTAATCTAGACCATTCATATAAGATTTGATTATCAACATTCACTTCTCTCACCTAATACACTATATATATATATATATATATATATATATATATATATATATATATATATATATATATATATATATATATATATATATATATATATATATATACATATATTAAATAACTTGGTTTATGTATATATATAATTACAAAATTTAAGACAATGGATTCATAATTCGTTAATATCATTTCTATAAGCATGAAGGTTTATAATATGTTAATATATGATATATGTGTCAATGTTTGTTACCTAGTAAGTCTCTCCCAAAAAAATATGGAACATAATTCCTATTGATATTTTCTAAAAAATCTTCTAAATCAATTTCTCCTAATAGAACTAACCATGTACAAGTACATGTGCATCCAAACAAATTAACTAGAAGGAGTATTGGTGTGAGGCAAGCTTCGATGATGACAAAGTGGATGACTTAGTATGAGTAGAGGCAGAAGGAGCAGATGAGAATAGTGGTATGTGAAAACATAAAAATTAAAAGTCTAATAATAGTGTGTGAAAAGATAAAGTTTAAAATACTAGAATGTAAAAATAGTGCCTAAGGACATCAGTCATGTGATTGGGTTCTGGTGGGTCACGGGCTTATTAATTGGACGTTAGTCATAGAAACTAAATTTTTTTCAAGACATATATTAAGGGGTCATATCTAAGTTGTGTCCTAAACGTGTCCAAGCACAAAAAACTAGTTTTTTTATTCAGACACATTTAGACACGTAGGACACGGGTGTCGTACGCGGCGTCCCCATGTGTCAGACATGGACACATCTCCGACACGTATACATACCTCAAAAACAGCCATGTGATTGAGCTTGAGTAGGTTACAAGCTTAATAATTGGATGTTAGTCATTGAACCTATTTTTTTTAAAAAAAAACTAATATTAACTTGTCATGTCGTAAACGTTTTCAACTATGTCTAACATGTGTCCAAGTGTGTATGCGATGTGTTCACCCATGTCCGACACCTGTCCAACACTGGTCCAACTTGAAAATATTTTTCTTTTTAATCAAACACATTCGGACACGTGTGTCACACGCGTCTCTCGATGTGTCTGACATATATACGGGTCCGACTCGACGAGAAGGCTCAAAAACGACATGTCTGGGCCTTACTTCGGAAGTCTACAAATACCAATATGATGGAAACAATTAGGAGTTGGGAATTCAATACTTACAAACTCTTGTTACTTAATGCTTTCACGCCCTTGACTTATCAAGCAAAACAATGCATGCCTAGTTCAGTATGTTTCCATCCACTTTCATTTCTGTACAATTTACAAATTCAATGCAAGTTTAATTTCAGTCCATCTACCTTAAGTGACTTTAATTTATTGCAAAACTCTTTTCATCTCCTGATCAAATGATTTTATAAAAAGATCATTTGACTTCTTTTTATTACTTTCATTACTTATCTACAAACCTATTTTGTCCCAATTTACATACTTGCACATCTATTTTTCATTGCATTTACTTTGAACTGCATTACTGGATGCTCTTTATTTTGTGTAATTTACATTACCTGTCATGTACACTTCAGATGCATAAACCACGCATAAACAAATACATTAAGTTAAATACCACGCAGAATCCATCGACTTGGGGTTTGCATAAAACTGTCTTGTATTCCAAATCATCATTTGCATTCCTTTAAGAGAATAGTCTTGGACAAATAGTCCCAACAAGAAGCGATCCCTTTCACCAAATTGAGGACAAAAATCAAACTTTGTCCATATACCACGGGTTTACCATGGCTTAA
Organism: Ormosia emarginata; assembly: GCA_029884605.1. Taxonomy (NCBI): domain Eukaryota; kingdom Viridiplantae; phylum Streptophyta; class Magnoliopsida; order Fabales; family Fabaceae; genus Ormosia; species Ormosia emarginata. Next base: position 5,633,002 of record JAQQTP010000033.1, on the reverse strand, counting down.
TTAGTTATAATCGAAATATTTTCGTAAACAGAATGGGATATCAACGTAATTTAACATGTTCAAAACAAATAACGACAGCGCAGTAATCTCATTAATGCTAACGTTAATTAATGGGTTCAACCATTTTGTCATTAAAAGCCATTATTGCCTTTGCGGTTCCCTAAATAGTGGAGTACTTGGATAGTAGGGGAATGGCCATGTACTGGGTGAACGAGTGAATGGAGGATTGATTTCAAAATTCCATATTTTGCCCATGACCTTCCACATGCTGGTTCTCACCAGGACTGATGTTGAGCAGATAAAGCTCGAAGACCAAATGCAATGAAAACATTAATGCTTGAAACTAATTATTTAGCTCTCATACTTCGACAATAAATACAGGGGGCATCTGTTGATATAAATATAACACTTTTCGATCGAAACTGCTTTCGAGGGTGTATTGGAAGGCTATCATGAATATAATTCATCAAGTTCAAAATATACACGTATCTTGACTCTGTTAGGATTGACTTTGTCAAAAACAAGTATTGCTTTCGATTAGAAGTCAGACAAGATCTCCACTGGAAGCCACCAATGATTCAAAAACACTAAGCCATAAACACTAAACCCTAAACCCTAAATAACAATGTAACCAATGAAACATATTACTATTGGTCTACTTACAGTAATTAAGTAATCATGACTTAGTTAAAAAAAAGTACTAAAATAATCTTTAACCAACAGAAACTAACCACTTAGTTAGACATGAATTAGTTTGTAATTGGATGCTTTAACCTCTACTTGAAATGTAATTGGATAGCTAGAAAATATTAAGGGACTAGAATAGAAAATAAACAAGAAGAACACTCCCAAAGAAGCTACAAAATTCGGCCAAGCAAGGAGAAACAAGGTACAAAGGAAGAAAAATAGGATAGAAATTTGAAGAAAATAGGAATCTTCAAGTTAGCAAAGAAACAAGGACATTTCAAGTACATGAAGCTTCAAGTTCTCCTTTTTGCTCAAGTTTTCTCAAGACCAAGAGGTAGTGTAACACCCCTTGATGTAGCAACCGAAGCATAATCGTCATTACACCACAGTTACTAAATCCAAGTGTGTCACAGTCATGATAACAGTAACTTAAATTCTCAAGAGTTTATATTTTTTTTTTGACAAGTTGCATAGGTAGAAAATATGAGCCTCGAATGAAATATAAATGTATTCAAGCCATGATACAACCACTGAAATAAAATCGTATCTCTTATACATATATATATATAGTCAATTTACACAAATTACTGATAACATAGAATATAACAATTACAGAGTCCAATAAAATACAACGGGAATAAAACACTAAAAGGGGGAAAAGTAGTGACCCAGGGATAGGTACAACTAGCAGACAAGGCCGCAACCCCATATACACATACGACGCTCGGAGTCCCAGTCAACAAGTCAGGCATCAATGCCTCCACGCAACTGCACTCGTACGTAGCCGAAGAAACCTTGTCCAAACGCCCAATCCAATCAACCAAGGTGTGGTCCCTCTTTATCTTCCTCACGATCTTTTATCAATATAAGTATAAAACAGACATACAAAGATATAGGAAAGAGTTGAGACACCTATCCTTCATTACCATTGCGGCAGTAAGAAAACGACACGGCGCGGAGCGCCCATAAAGCAATACAGTTCATATATTTTATAACGGCAACAACGGAATTTATCATAAAAGCAATTCAATTGTAAGCAATAATAAGAATTAATAATAACAACGATATTTATAGTAAAGTAGAACAACAGCAAGCAATAGCAGACATATCACAATAGTATTTCCAAGAATCAGCATAACAATCAGACAATCATCACAGTAATAATAATCAAGTCAGTCATAGTTACAGAAATTAAACATTAATAATGACAGAATATATCATGGTTCATATGCATGCTTTCCCAAAGTCCTACTCCATGGAGCTAAACCCAAACAATCGGAGAGAAAGATCAGGAGACATGTACGTGACTCCTACCGCTTAGGTCGGTGCTATAAATCAAATCGTGCACAATCATGGCATTGCACATACATTCTTCACTAGATCACGATATAGGACGTTGTCTCGGTCCGGATCGTCGGTGCGTTGCATCGGTCTACCCCACGGGCGGGAGAGCTACCAACCTCCCATTGCGAGGAACCCGCACCCCGACGCCCCAAGGTCAACAAGTGACCTACACTTGTCTATTCGCACCCGCACTAAGGTGTGTTCAATCTCCTAGGCAACTAGGCCTTACAACAAATCCACAAGGACAATCACAATGCATAAGACACTATGCATGCACATGTATGATCCACAATTTCATACAATCTTATAATATGCCACATTTAGGCCAATATAAGCATCAATGTATACATGGTCACTCACATGGACAATCACAATCACAATGCATAAGACACTATGCATGCACATGTATGATCCACAATTTCATACAATCTCATAATATGCCACATTTAGGCCAATATAAGCATCAATGTATACATGGTCACTCACATGGACCCATAACAACATAATATCAATATCAAGTCAATTAATGCATCATTAGGTTCATTATGAATCCTAACTTAGAATTTATTCCTCTTTTCAAGGTTCATGACCAAATCCAATTCTTGCAACTAGCTTAATATTCCAAGGCAATTCGATTTCCTATAACTTGTAAATTAATTAAGCTATTAAGCCTCACACTCTCTTGTTCTTCACTCACTTAGAATTACCTTAAGTTTTACAATGGTCTCATTCTTAGTCTTCTAAAATTTATGAAGTCTTGACTATACTAAATTCTTCCAATTTATTAGTTGTCCATTTATTACATAGGTTTCTAATTACCTAATCACTTATGCTTCCAAATTATCCAAACCACATACTTACCTAAAACTTGCCCTAGAGGCCGTGGCCTCACAATGGTTACAATCCCAAATTCTCTCAAGTCATCATACTACATGTCATTCCTTTAATTCATTTAAGTGTTCACTTGTCAAATTAGCTCACCAAGAACCCTAATCTTTATGCCTCAAAACCGTAGCCATCATTTAGGCTTCAATCTCAAACTTTTCTTCCATTAAATTCTATTTTGTCACTTGATTAATTCTAGTCTAATGCTTGTTACACATTAACCATAATTTATCCAATTTTCACCCTAAAAACCGTAGCACTCCAAGAGAGATTCCCAAATATTTTTCTTCCATTTCCAATCACATAATCCAATCCAACATACCATTATATACAACAAATCAATCTAAGGTCACAATTATCACATTATATGTTACACTCTTAATTCACTTAAATTTAGATCATCAAAATCAATCCATTTGTCTCTTTACCAAGACCAAAACTGTGGCACCCCTCTTGGATATTAAACCCTCAAAGTCTTCCATTCGTTAGTGTTAATACTATCATTCAATCTTTGATTATATAAGTCTTATTTCACTTGTATACAAAACCAATGTTCACCCCTAATTTCTAATCAAAACCGTGGCACCATGTTGAGGTAGGAAACTCCAAATTTTCCATTTAGCAACCCCAACATGATCAAGCACAATTAATATATCAAACATATTCAATAGCATAATCAAGTATCAATCAAATTCAAGAATACTAAATTATACAAAATTTATAATTCAAGCAAGCATACAAAGAGCATACAAGGATGGATTTCTCCATCAACACACCCACACAAAGTCTTCTCACCACCATAAGCGGTTGAAGTGAGTAGTCTCCCTCTTACCTAGAGGAGACAATGCAAGAAAACAACTCCTTGGTTCATTGATTTGTAATTTTCGGATTCCACCTTCAAGAGAACCATAAAGTGGTCAAATTCTCATATTTACAAATTTAAAGCTTGAAAAGAATGATCCTTGGTCACATAGGTAACCAAGGAAATCGAAAATGAGAAGAAAATGGAGAGAAATCAAGAATCTTTACCTTGGAAGACAATGGAGACAAAGTTGGATTTTGAGCAACTCTTCCAAACGAAACTTGTAGAGAAGATGAAGATGAGTGTATAAATGTGTTTAGTGGAGAGAAAAATCAAAAAGCTTGGCCATCCATGGAGGAGTGATTTTCGGATTTGAAGAAGGAGGGGTAGAAAAGTTGGATTTTTGAAGAGATTTTCTAAAGAGAAAGTGTAGAGGAGGTTAAGAGAAGTCTAGAAATGATGTTTATGGAGAGAAAAGTGAAGAAGAGACTCTCTAATGGTGGCTGGAATTTTCGGATCTAAGAGGAGGAAGAAGAGAAGAGGTGGAGAGAAAATGGAGATAGAAATGGAAAATGGAGAAACTTTCTACACAAAGAAGGTAGAGGAGGTGAAGGCAAGTGTAGAAATGGGCTTGGAGAGGAGAAAAGATGAACAAAAATGGAGGAAGGAGGGGCTGCAATTTCGTGCTCATGGTGGAGGTAGAGAGAAGGAGGAGAAAAGAAAAGTGAAGAAGAAGAAGAAGGAAGAGAGAGAAAGTGTCTTGAAATTAATGAATTAAAGTGATAATTGAATAATTGAAATGAAGCAATTTCCTTCCCCTTGGCTGCATTCCAGCCGTGAATGGTGAGAGAAGAGAGAGTGAAAATTGGCTTCCAAGAGAAGCTAAGGGTATTTGGGTCAATATTTGGTCAAAGCTTCTCAAAGAAGCTTTGATTATTTAATATTAAATTTGAATTAAAGTGAATGGATTAGACATAAAGTAGATTGCATTAGGATAATGTGATAAGATTTTTATTACACACTATTATACAATGGATAATAGTTACGATTAATGAGTCGATTTAATTAATCTGACAAATAAATTTTTCGCAGTATTGTTTTATTTTATCTGTTAGAATTTCTCAAAAATTGTGAAACCTCGTAAACTGTGTCAAGTCTCGGATTTAGTAAGATCCCCCATCGACATGTCCATAGTCCAAGGTTCACGGAAGAAACATCGCGTTTCCACTGGTTTACGCTTTCAGTCTTGCACGCAAAACGAGGAATATATTAAAATATTCGACGGTTCCGGAAAATTCCCAGAAAATTCCCAAAAATTGAAAATATTATAAAACGACTATTCGTCATATAATTTTCCAATTTTTGAAGCACTACAGTCGTTTTCACGACTCTGCTCGTGTTTCACGCAAAACGAGAAATATATTAAAATATTCGTCGTTTCCGAAAAATTTCAGAAAAATTCACATAAATCACAAATATTAGAAAATGACTATTGGCGGCGAAATAATTAGTTTCCGGAGCATTACACTTTCAAGCAATTCTCACCAAGACACACGCAAAACGAGGAATATATTAAAATATTCTGCGTTCTCATAAAAATCCAGAAAAATTCTAGAAAAATCCAAATATTGTAAAATGATCATTTATCCTGAAATTATTAATTTTTGGGATGTTACAGGTAGGGGAAGTACTAAGTATTCTAACCAAGTAATCATGACTTAGTTACAAAAAACACTACAACATTAATCATTGGCCAATAGAATGATGACCACTTAGTTAGACATGAGTTAGCTTGTAATTGGATGCTTTAGCCTCTAGTTAAAATGTAATTGGATAGCTAGAAAATATTAAGGGACTAGAATAGAAAACAAACAAGAATAACACTCCCAAAGAAGCTACAGAGTTCGGCCAAGCAAGGAGAAAGAAGGTACAAAGGAAGAAAAATAGGATAGAAATTTGAAGAAAATAGGAATCTTCAACTTAGCAAAGAAACAAGGAGATTTCAAGTACATGAAGCTTCAAGTTCTCCTTTTTGCTCAAGTTTTCTCAAGACCATGATATATAGGGGAATCATACTTTTTCCCATTGTCCTTGACTTGTTCTTCTTATATAAGTGTTTTACTATGACTAAGAACCATGATTTAAATGTACAAAAATTTTGTTGAGGCTTGTTTTGATGCCTTACAACTCTAGGTAAGTAAGACCATATTTTGTGTTCTTAATGGTTTGAGGAATTTTAATGGAAGTTTATTGAGAATAAAGGTTGTTAATGATTAAAAAATCCTAGAACTGGTTTTAAACAGAGAAGATAAATTTGAGTTCATTCAAGGAATAGGGTTGTTGATTCTATCAAATTGGTGATTTTGTCTATCATAGTATTTAACATGAAATTGAAGGTGGATTTGGAAGTTGGGGGCCTAAATAAGAGCAGAAATCGATTAGTATTTAAGTGAATAGTTCACTTAGTATTTTCGATTAGAATCGAATACTCCACTGTGGAGTAGTATCTTTTCGAATATAATGAAACACGTCAATTTGGAGTATTTTATATTTTTGACTACATTCAAAAACTCCACACATTGTGGAAATTAATATTTGAATAAGACCTCTAAGTTATACGGCAAAAAATGGGTAAAACTTACTATTTATGGTAATGTTTTGTCTCAGGATAGATGTGATTCTGGATCTCTATTTGGGGAAGGGAATCGCTTCCTCTTTGAATTCTCTACTTCCCAGACTGATCTTAAGCAAGTCCGTCAAAGATTAGTTTTGAATGTGTTTATGGTAAAATTTTGTCAAATGACAAATTTGATTTACGATCTCAATTCGAGGAGGGAAATGATTTCCAATTAGGATTCTCTACTTCCCAGACTGAACGAGTAAAAACGTTGAAGGATAAATTCAGATGAAACATGTAACACCCCAAAAATTCGGTATCTCTTAACCAGTAATTTTGACAGTTAACAGAATTTTACTGTTTAGTAATTTTTGAGCGTTGTAAAATTATTTTGATTATTCCATCAGCGTATTTGATCATTTTGAGTGATTTACTTCGTGTCAGGAAAATAAAAATTTTCGGGCCGGGAAAAACTTTACGTAATTTAATTTTTACTGTTAGGTTTTAATTATTTTACATAATCTGATTTGATATTTGTGTGTTTTATAATTTTTGTGATTTTTGTGGATGATTATGAAATTTTTTTACTGATTGTGGGCCCATGGGGTGTATGTGAGCCCATGTGGCCATACGTGGGTCCAGGTGGGTCCCGCAAAGTGAAAATTTTTCTATGCATAGAAAAATTTATACTGTTTAGACGAAGACATGAGATCTTACTAAACCTGAATCCGGAAATAATTTTAAAAATTTTATTGTACTGTATTTTGTACTGCATTTAATTTATCAGGCGATAAAAAAAATACAGTAAATATATTCTTTCGTGGGGTTTTAGCAGATAAAAATATAAATTAAATTACTTAAGTCAACCTTGGTGGTTTGGATATCCACCATTGATTTAATTAACGATGGAGACTTGATCTTGATTTAATCAACGGTGGAGATTTGATCTTAAAAGTGAATAAGATCATTTATAACCATTAGATGGAGATTAAATCAAGGGTAGAGATTTGGTCATATAAAGTGACTATGACCATTTGTAACCATTGGATATAGAATTGATTAAGGGTGCAGATTTGGTCTTGTAAAGTAACAAGGACCATTTATGACCATTGGATTTAGATTTAATCAATGGTGAAGATTTAGTCTTAAAAAGTGACAAAGACTAATTATGACCCTTAGATTAAAATTAAGAAGGAGTAATCTTGACCATTAATTTTGGAGACACATCCAATGACTAGAATTTAAAGGAGAAAGATTCAATGGCCTAAATTAAGTCTTCTAAATCAAAAGTCTAACTAAATCATAACCATTGAATTAATCAATACTAGAAATGCTTCTAGATGGTGGCTAATAATGATGACAAATAATTAAATGCACAAGGAGAAGCGTGCATGGAAGGGACGGTTTTGGATTGTTTAGGAAACAAAGAAAAAAAAAAGTTTATGACCATTATTACATGTCATGGTCAATGGTGTATCATTATTGATCATTATTGATCAATTTGCATTCAAGGAGAATGCATTGGAGGGGGGGCTACGGTTTGGTGGCTTTAGAGTGAAGGAAAATTTGAAGACATCATTATTACTCCTTATTGATCATTCTTGGTCATTTCCTAAAGTCTAAAGTCTTCAAACTTTTTTTTTTCTCTCCTTTTCCTTCAAGCTACCTCACGGCCATGCACCCTAAAGGAGACCAAAATGGTTGATTTCTATTCATCATCTCATAATTGTCTTTCTATTCATCATCTTCTCTAAAACAAAACACAAAAACTCTATTCTTTTCTCCTAGAACACCATTCGGCCAACACCTAGGAGCTATGTCTCCAAGCTTCTAAATTTCATCTAAACACATTTCCTAAACCTAAACACCATTCTAAGAACATCTCTAGTTATGAGTTTTTCCAAAATCATTCATCTTGGGCTTCAAATCCAAGCTTCAAATTTCTATCAAAAATCAAAAATACCATCTTTGTGTTTCAAGAGAAACCATTCGGTCAAGACACTCAAAACCACCATCCAATCTCTTTTAATTTCATCCAACCATAGATCTTGAATCTACATGATATTCTAAGCAACTTTCACGTTGGAGATTTTCTCTAAATCATTCATCTTCATGGACTTTCTTCAAGATCAAAGTTATTGGGTTTTTGAGGTGAAGTGTAAGGAAACTTCATTTCTTCTTTCTTTTTCATGATCTAAACCATGTTTGATCCATGGTTCCTCTTAATCAAGCTTAGTATACTAATTTTTATGTATTTTGTTTTGTATTTGAGAAGCCTTGGTGATGAAGGACTTGGAAAAAGAAGCAAAACAAAGAGCTTTTGAGGATCTTCAAGAGGTAAGAGGGAGATCCATCTCACCAACCAAGCATGGTGGTGAGAGATGGTCTTATATTTGATGGGTGTTAAATCCATGTGATTCATATCCATGGTCATGTAAATAATTTATATGTGTTTATGAGTTTTGATTAATTGCCTATGCTTAATATGCTTTGCATGAGTTTATGATTTTGATGGTATGCTTATACTATGCATGATGATAATATGGCATGCTTTTAATATATATATTGTGTATGTATGTGTATGCCATGATTTGATGATAGAAAGAAAATTAATTTTGGTCCCAATGGCCAAGGAAGAGCTACGATTTTGATGCCCTTGATTAGGGTTCATGTTGAAATTTTTCAAGAACAAGGGAATTAATTTTTGATCCCTAGAACCTGATGAATTTCGGTTAAGACACCTCAAGATAGGTGTTCACAAAATTAATATTTTCTTGAATGATGAAAATGGATGTTTAGAAAAAGCAAGGAAAATAAATAAAGAGTTTATTTTTCAAAGAGTACATGAACACGGTTTTAGAAGGATTTTTATTGATTTATTTTGTGTAAAAAGTTTCTAAGTGTTTTACTAAACATGAGATTTAAATGAAAATAGCAATGATGATTTTAAGGATATGCAAAGAAAGTGAAAAAGAATTTGTAAAGGAAGTGAAAATGGATTTGCAAAGAAAGTGAAAAATGGAAATGAACAAATGATTTGATTTTCAAAGACTACGAGTCTTATGTTTTTGTAAAGGATTTTTAATGATTTTGTTTGTGTAAAATCATATCAATTTAAAAGAAAAATATTTGATGGTTTCAATAGTCATGTCCATGTTTTTTTTAAAGGCTTGTAATGTCTTGATTTTTATGAACAAAGTGATTTTCAAAGTGAAAATATAACTTGATTTAATACAAGGAATTTGGAAAGGGAATCAGAGTGTTTTTATCACTTGAGAAAATTTTGTAAACGAAAGACAAAGAGAGGTTGAACATGTTTGAACTATAATTTATTTTGAAGAATGATTTTGGAAGTGATTTGAGAAAAATGGAGAATATAATGGTGATTTGAAAAGTTACTAACGTATCACTTATTTTTGAGTTTTGAAAGTACGTTAGAAAATGTTAAGTTTTGAAACGTTGATTTATATCAATGGAAAAGTGATTTTATGAATTATATTTTGGAAAAGGATTTCTTGAGTAAAGAAATGTGGAAAAAGATTTTCTTGAGTAAGAAAATATATTACATAAAGTATAAAGTTATATTATTTTAAGAAAAGTTGAAAAATGAATATTTGAAGGTTGAAAAATATTTTCTCAGTAATGAAATTGTGGTAAAAAAATTATTTACGTATCTTAAAAACGTAATTTTAAAGTACGTGGTTTGAAATATAGTAAAATATTTCTAAGTATTTGGAAATACAGTAAAATATTTCTACGCGATTTTAAATACGTTGAAATATTTCTACGCGATTTGAATTACGTTTAAATATTTTATGTAATTTGAATTACTATTGAAAAATCACTACGTGATGGAAAAATGATGAATTATTTTTACGTGATTGTGAAAATAGCAAAAAATCATTATGTGATTTGAAAAGTGTTTTAAATATTTTGAAAATGAAAGAAAATGATTTACACGACTTAAAAGGATGATTTTTAAGTTACGCGATTTTGAAACAGTGGAAAAATATTATGGGATTTGAGAAACATATATTTTTACGCGATTGAGAAAAACGTTAAAAAAATTAGTACGTGATTTAAAAGTGCAACAGAAGAGTTGCGGCATTTTGAAAACGTAACAGAAGTGTTACGATATTTTGAAAACGTAACAAAAACATTTTGGAATTATGAAAACGTAACGGAAATGTTGCACAATTTTGTGAAAACACGACGAAAGTGTTTTATAATTATGAAAATGTGATAACATGATTTTACTGTTGAAAATACAGTATAATTTGGTACAATTTATATGCATTGGAAAGAGATGCCTGTGATTGGATTTGGTGCATTATACATGCATTGAAAAAACATGCGTTGAGACATATGATACATTGAACTAATGAAATTGAAAAGATTTGGCCCTTTGGGGTTGGACTTGCACCGATATATTCGTTGTATATATACCCTTACGGTTGAAGAGGAATGAGAATTGATAGTGAGGTCTATGATGGATCTTGGGGCGTCGAGTAGCGGCGGTCGACCAGGACAACAGCGAGTACCTTGTGCCACTTGGCGATGCAGTCCGTTACAACGCATTGACGACACCCGACAAGAACACGATTCTTTTCAACAACTGGAAGATTGTCTTTAGGCTAAGGCTGACAATTGACAGAGCATTCTCCTTGAAATTATGAAAACCTCCATGGAGTTGTTTTTGAAAAACTGAGTCTTTGTGCACATGCATAATCTGACATTTATATCTGTGTGATATATTAATTGAGGAATATTGGTTATAACAATTATTTTGAATACTTGGATGATGATGATGATAATTAGACAATGTTGAGGGCATTATCGTAATTGTTGTTTATGATGATTGAACTGATAAACGATTGGATGATGATAGTTGATTAATGTTGATGGCATGATATATTTGTATGATATATTGTTTGTGTTATCCCTGTGCTACCATGTTGGTATTGGCGTAGGTGATCTCACCTCTTTGTTTTGTTGTTTTGTTGTATCTGTACCGTTAAAATCAAATAATAGAAGAATCGAGTTGTCTTAGACATAACGGGCAATGAATACTCTGAGATGGGTGACAACAATAAGGAGTGGATGTAACACCCTCCGTAGGGCGTCACATTTAAAAAAATAAATAAATAAATCTTAAAACTAATTAAAATTATTTTATAAAAGCTTTGAGTTTCAAAATATGGATTTTAAAATTTCTTGTCGCGGAAATACAAACTTACCGGAAATTTTAAGTAAAATGGAAATTAAATTTAACAGATTAACATACACATCACCAATCATTTCATATAAGTTAAAACGTAATATTTACAGACTCAGAGAAACAGTAGCAAACCCAAAGACGGGTACTACCAATAGCACGGTAACAACACTAACGAGAAAAATTCAACCTACATAGTCTGTTTCTTCACCAATGCATCTTGTTGAAACTTGAAAGACCACTCAATGACGCCGCCACCATCTTGAATATTGTCTCCCCTAGGGTTAAGAATGTGCTCCGCCTACTATACGAATTCGAAGAATACAAACCAAACAAAAACAACACAGGGGAAAGAGGTGAGATCCCCTTTCACCAAGATTATCAAGACGGTAGTAAAGAATAATACGAATGACAAAGTCATTCCATACACACAGATAATCACAATTATAGTCATGTTATCAATTTACAAATATTTCTAACATACATATAACCTAATAAAATAAATAGTAATAACATTATCAGGATAGATATAACAATTCATACCATATAAAATATCATAACAAGACAATATAAAAGAAAGATCAAATGTCATAACAACATAAATATCACAAATGGAAGGTCACAGATAAAAATCACAAATAAAAAGCATAGATAGAAATCACAAATAAAATCACAAATAAAAATATCATAGATAAAAGATGACAGATAAAAGAAATAACAAATAAAAGATAATAGATAAAAATAACAAATAGAAGATAATAATGCACCACATATCAACATATACAATAAGACACAATCCTACTCCATGGAGCTAAACCACACAAACACGGACATCGAGGCAACGACCCGCAAAGTCCTCTAGTACCACAAATTGCCCAACCAAACTATTGCAGACTTTGTCTTACGTTGTGTCTATAGCCCCACGACACAAGGAATCCATCATCCCGACGTGGTGTAGTTCACGGTCTCACGTTGTGGCACTACGGTAATGTACTATTAGACTTCACCGATCTCGATTAAACATAGTGTGTGTCGAGTCCACTAGTGTGTCGCCATTTACCACGGCCCGAAGAGCAACCAACTGTCCACATATGGATTTATGCACACTAATGCCTCCAAGTCCATTCAAGATCGAACCACACTACGCTTATCGCACCGACAATACGATGTGATTCACCTCGTCAATCAATCCACCAAAAGTTTGGCATAAACTCAACACACAAACTAAAGATAAGAAAATTATGAAAATACCCTCAAGAGATAAAATATATAGAGCACATGCGGGGTTCTCATTTTCCCGACAGCGAAATCCTCAAAAGCCTGTACGGGTTCACATTTTCCCGACAGCGAAAATTCTCAAAAGCCTGTATGGGTTCACATTTTCCCGACAGCGAAAATTCTCAAAAGCCTGTACGGGTTCACATTTTCTCGACAGCAAAAATAAATACAGTAACGTTTAATCGCGTAGAAATTTTATCGTATTTTCACAATTCCGTCATTTTTACAAACGTTTGCAAAACGCGTAAATATATTTTTCTGTTTTCAAAATCGCGTAGAATTTTTAATACGTTTTCTCAATCGCGTAAGATTTTTAAATTGTTTTCTTGTCCAACTTCCTTAAAATAACTGTTTAAAACAAACAGAAATAATATTTAGTACTTTCAAATTACGTAGAATATTTTTCATAGCGTATACTGTCTTTTGGACATCTTTTCTATCTTATTTATCCGTTTTTACTAAAAATTGACAAGATATTTTGTTTAATAAATTATAATAATGGTTTCCTAAATTTACCATTTAAAAGTCCTTTTCATTTTTATTAATACCAAATAATTATACTTTTGAAAATTCCTAACGTGCTTCAAAACACACGATGAGCTATACGTTAGAAATTTTATAAAGCTACTTGTATTTCTTCTTACAAAGAAAAACCATTAGTATTAACCTCTTAAACTTAATTCTAACTACTTTATTTCTTTAAAACTCATTGTAGAAAATTTACTTTAACTTGTATTGCTTCTTCTTGATTGAAAATAGCTTGGAATTAATTTTAGAAATCATGAATGTCTAATTTGGCATGTTGGCGAATTTGATAAAAACTTTGCATTTGATTTCCAAATTATTTTTCACCTTTTAAATACATGTTTAATCTCTTGTATTGTCTACATTGATTTAATCCTTACCCTAGAAAATAGTTTTAGAAATCAAAGTGTTGAAGTTAGACATGTTGGATGAAAATGTAAGGTTATGCCATTTAATTTCCAAATTCATTTTTCTTAATCTAAACAAATGGATATCTTACCAATTCTCTTAGGTTAATTAGGTCACCTTTTAAGAAAATTAAGAGAACATTTTGGTTCCCCATTTAAATCATGGCCATGAGCCTTGTTAATGTGTTCTTTGGAACACTCATGCAATCCTTGACATATTATTTGCATCCTATATATTATCATGCATTTCTAACACATGCCATATTATCAAAGCTTGTAGACATGCAAATTAAAGCTTGTAGACATGCAAATTATTACAATTATCACATAAGAAGACTACTAACAAATACACAACAACCTACTAGTAAGCACCAAATTATCAAACACACAAATAACAAACACACAAATAATTAACACATCAAAACAAGCACACCACCGAATCCTTATGGATTCTACAAGCACAACCACATATATTCCTCACCACCAACACTTGGTTGATGAGGGTAATCTCCCTCTTACCTCTTGTAGAAACTTCCAAAGCCATTGTATGTCTCCTTCAAGCAATTCCTCTCCACCAAGAGCTACTTGAAAAATCAAAGAAAACATACAATATTAATATCTAAGGCTTGAGTAAGGAAAACCATGAATCAAAATATAGTTTAAAAGGAAAGAATAAAATTAATAGTGAAGATTTCATAAACTTCACCTTAAAACCCTACACCTTGAGCTTGAAGAACAAGGGTGAAAATGGATGATTTAGGAAAAACTTCCAACATGAAAGTTCCTTAGAATGGTATGGAGATTCAAGATCTATGGTCATTTAAATTTTTAGAAGCTTGGAAGAGGATTTTTGGTGAGTTGGCCGAATTCAAGGGGAGAGAAAAAGGAAAGAAATTTGGTTGCTTGACCTTGGTTCTTTGGAGAAAAAGAATATAGATAGAAAAGGATATAGAAGAGAAATGATGGAGATATGGTGGAAGACCGTAGGGTTGGAGAAGAAAAAGAGAAGAAAAGTTGAGAGCTTTTGGCTTATTTGATGTATTTGGAGAAAGATGGTAGACTTGGCTATGCATGGCCGTGAATGACTTTGAGAGAAAGAATGAATAATGAGGAGAGATGGCTAACTATAGTATATTGCCTTTCACCAAATGTGAAGAGCCTTGGAAGTCAAGTGTATTTGCCGTGAAAGCATTGAGAAAAGGTGATAATTATATTTTGTTTTGCTATCTTCAATTGCATGGTCACAAATGCATTGAAAGTAAGCATGAAGTGAAATGTAATAATGGTCTCCATAAAGCATGCACTTGCCGTAGAAGCTTGGAGAACATGAATATATTGAAGTGTTGGAATTGCCTTCCTAAAGGCATTCAATTGCCGTAAATATATTCATGATAAGAAGCCATCTATATTGACTTTGTCATACTTGATTAATAAATGAAAGGTAGAAAAGAATTAAATTGCAATATTTGGTCTTCCAAAATTTAGCTTGGCCGTAGACATTCAATAAAGAGAGCCATCAATATTGACTTGGTTAATTAGTTGAAAGATAGAAGAATGGAATTGTAATATTAGCTTTGCAAAAGTTGCAATTGCCGTAGAATGAAATCAAAGAGAAGAAACCAAGGTTGACTAGTCTTTATTTGGTTAATTTGGCTTTCAAAATGAATTCCTAAAGCTTCCTACGTAAATTCACTTTGTGAATTGGTTAATTATAGCAAATTTCATCTCTTCCACCGTAGCCAACAATTTCAAGAAGTCAAACATTTGTTTAAAAGCTTGCTTTCTATTGGTTCTTAAAATTGTATTAATTTTGACCAATTTCTATTGGTTAAATATTTGCTAACTTGATTCTTATTGGTTGCTATTTTTGTTGACCAATTTCCTATTGGTACACACTATATGTTATAGCATACTTTAACCAATGAATAATATTTATTATTTAAAAAGTCAGTATCTATTATCCAATGGATAATAAAATACACATAGATTTTTATTTTATACTAACAGAGTAGAAATTATTATTGATTATTTTTCTTCTACTGATTACCCTTGATGAGTCATAAAGCGAGTCATCACAGAGAAATTTCTAGAATATGTGACTCATTACAATGAGTCAGTATGATGAGTCATCGTGGAATTTTCTAGAACGGGTGAGTCGAGATGGCGAGTCGGCGTAGATATTTTCTAGAGCGGATGAGTCGGATAGCGAGTCACGATCTTTGCGTCACTGATCGCATCGAATGGCGAGTCATCACCGAGTCAAGACGGCGAGTCATCACTATCTCATGTCACGGTTGCATCACTGATATGTCATCATGGCGAGTCATCAAAGAAGCTTCTGGAACTGCGAGTTGCCACGCCACGTGTCATCATCCTATTGGCCCGTTGCGATGAGTCATAGCCACCAATTTTGACTAGCTCCTCATTGGTCCACGTGTACAGCACTTAATGACTAAACGTGGGTCCTGCAAAATGTTTCCGGGTCCGCCATCACTTATTTGTACTGACTAATAAAATAATATTATAATAATATAAAATTATTTTATTTGACAGTTAAATCCTAAAAATTAAAAGATAAATTTTAAGCTCATTCAAAATTGAGTTTAGTAAGATCCCCCGCCTCTGAATAATTAAAAACAGATTTTTTCGGTTCAGAAAAATATTATTTTCCTACCCCGGAGCAAATCACACAAAAAGTCCATATAAAATTACAGACAGTAATATTGAGCACTGTATCATGTAGAAAACAATTAAAAACAAGCAAAATCGCACAAACAAAGACGTTCGGGACGTAACGATCATTTTCCCAATTTTTTCCCACAACGTAGCTAATCATGCAAAACGTTCAAATAAAATTACAGACAATTATTATTTGTCTCGTATATCAACCAGAAAAATTAAAACAAGATTCAAGAAAAATTTTATTTCACTTTGTCTTGAAGAAAAATACGTAAAACGATTATATAAAATACTAGACAGTATTATACATCTGTTTTTTATACAGAAAAATTTAAAACAGTAATTTGATAAAATTTTTATTTTACTGTATCGAAACAAATTATGTAAAACTACCAAATAAAATAACAAACAGTATTATTTTTTTGTATTTCATACAGAAAAATAAGAAACAGTAAAATAAGGACACAACGGTCTTTTACCCAAAAGTTGGGATGTTACAGTGGACATTCAGGACTCGAAGGTGTATAGTGTTGACAAAGAGCAGATGTAGAACAGATGTCTGATGCAACAAGATAGATATGCAACAAGATGGATACACAACAGAATAAGTATGTTAAGTTTTAACGTTAGTGTTGTACCGTGTTATTAAGTAGGACTCGTCATGGGGTTTGCTACTATTAAAAAAAAAGAGTCTGTTAGTTTTATATTTCTCTTTAAATTATGAAATATTAATTAGTATCAATATTGCATAATGAATAGTTGAAATATGATTTTCAATATTACCTAATATTTTCAGTAAATTTATGTTTCAGTAAAGAAGAAATTTTAAAACTCACTTTTTATAACTCAAACTTTGTGCGAATTTCTTTTCAGATTATGAGTCGGGAGTCAGACATGTGATACCCTAGGGAGGGTGTTACAAAACAAAATTGTGTGGAATCATACTTTTCACTTATTTCTACAGCCATTACGTTGTCACTCCCCCATTACCCAACTGCTTCCACTATTTGAGGAACCACAAAGCCAGTTATGGTTCTTTCATGCATATAAGAGCCTCAGCAATATTCCCATCACATGGCTAATTGGTTAAGTTAAGATTCAAATAACATTAATAAGCTCAACCAAACCATTATATGTCTATACATAATAATAAGCCCACCTTATTGGCCCACTAGCCAAGTTGGTCCAGGCCCTATGTCATTGCTTTCACCAAAAAAAAAATAACTTTCCATCACTATTTATCCATTTCGGTAATTTTACCAACCACTACTAACCTCGTCACCCTTTTTCTCTTACTTCATCTCTACCCTTCCTTTATTTAACATTAAATGAAAGGCTGAAAACCAGTTGGTCCATTCGTGGATCACTTTTCAAGTAGTCCATATTAGAATTCTCCTAACTTTGGGTTTTAATTTATCCAACAGACTTTATTAGCCGTTTGCATTTTTATCTAGTGCCCCAGCTACTTCTATAAATACTAAGTCATTGTGTTTTTTACACAAACATACAAATGAATTATTTTTCAAAATATACTTTTCTACTCTAGTTTTCCTAAGCCATTTTACGCCTTGCTATTTCAAGTATGGAATTAGTAATAAGTAATTATTATATTTTGAAGAATATTAGTTATGAGACTATTTGTACTAAATAATTAATTTGGAGAATTCTAATATGGACCACTTGCAAAGTGGTCTATGGATAGATCATAACTTTTGAACCATTGATTTATTATTAAAATAAATCAATGACTCAGATTAAAAGACAGATTTTAACTAATAACACTCAGATTCATACAGAAATTTAGTCGATTAATTTTTTTTTTTTTTTACAAATAACTATACATACAGATAACTTTCAGATTTTAACTAATAATTTTTTTATACACCCAAATTTATATATAGATACTGTTAGATTAAAAAAAGAAGTAATCTATTGAGGGACTCAAATTTGTTAAGTCCATATTAGCATGCTCCAATTAATTCATGATGGTAAAATATTTTTAAACGCATTATACTTGCACACCTCAACTAATATTTATGATAAAATATTTTACTTGTACAATTTTAATTTTACTTATCCATCTATTTATTTTTCCTACAATCTTAAAAGTATTTTCGTGGTGGATGCTGATACGTTATATCTTATTTTAAATGTGGGGGTTTTTATGAAAGAAATGGAATTGCATGTAAAAAACCAAACCAGAAGCTACGGTTGCGGTACAGTAGGGGAGAATGAACGAAGACTTCATTTTTTTTATTCCTTGCATGACCTTTACTGTGTGTTCTACCCAGTTCTCTTTGTGTTCTAAGTAGCAATTATATGCATATACCCAGTTTCTTTTTTATTTTTTTGTGATGATATATGTTATACAGTAGTGGAAAATTGTTAAAAGAACCTTTTTTTTTAAAAAAAAAAAACTTGTTGGAATTAAGCTTTGGTCTTGAGGGGTGATAAGGTGAATGCGGTACCTTAATGAGGTGCTGGAAATTAACTTCGTATTATTTGAAGTTGTTTTACTAGCTTTCTTAATGGGGGTGCCGAGAGATTGCTGTAGGATGATGAAAATGTTGTATTGTGGAATTGGACTCATTTCTTGAATTGAATGTTATATTGATAGAGTAATACTATATCCTCTTACTCAATTATTCTAATAATCATCTTAATATTAAATAAAATAAGTATTAAATGAAAAAATAAATGCATCTAATGTCTTAAGAATATAAAAAATATTCAATATTTTCTTCATTTAGTAATTAAGAAGATTAGTAGGAGGATTGGATAAGAGGATAAATCATTTCTCATATTGATATATGGGTATAATAAAGAAGGCTCAGTCCATAAACAAAATATAAAGATTAGTTTGTATATCTTGTTGAGAACTATCGTTAATAACTCACTAACAATCCAGACAATCCAATGTATGTTTTTGTTCACTTAATCATTCGGTTCTTCTATTCTTTTGCATGAGGGATATTGGAGTGTAATTGCTATGGAAATTGTGGTGGTTGATAGAAATAATTTTATGGTCTTTAATTTCCTTTTGAGACTTAGAACTGGTTCGCTCCAAAGTATTTGTGATTAGATTTCTTACTATTGTTAATTGGTTGTAACTTGTAAGTATTGTTTACTTTGATAATAAGATCCTAACTATGAGTAATGCAGCTATGTGAAATAGTTATAAATACATGGCTATCTGGTGATTCTATGGTGTTGAATTAAAAAATATTGTGGTATGCTAATATGTGAATTATTGTATTGAATATGGATGAGGTCCCTTTACCAAGAATTGGTTAAATGTTTTATTGTGTTTTTTTAGCTGAAATGTTAAATGACTTTTAAAATTTTTTATGTACATCTTTCTGTTTAATTTAAAATTTGAAAAAAAAAAACTTGTGCGTAGTAGTGTATACATGTGATGAAAGTAGTTGTTAAATAATGAGGAAGATGAACGATATGCTAATAAGTGATGGGACACCTGCAAATTTGTGGGGGAACCTATTATTTCTGTTTATTATATGCAAAATAGAGTTATTTAAGAAAAATTAATAAAATTCCTTGTGAAATTTGGGTGAAACGACTACCTAAACTAAAATATCATAAAGTGTGGGGGTATTTAACAAGGGAAATATTACTTGAACTTGGGAAGAGTTAAATTGGATCTTGGTCTATTCTTTGCGGAATACTCCTTTGTACGTGAAGGGTATTCTAATATTAAATAAATGTTTGATTTAAATGAGATTAAATCAACAAGTGAATTTATTTTTATTCTTGATGGATGTGTTGTCGTTTGGAAGTCATCCAAGTAGACCTATATAACCCGATCTACTATGGTGGCCGAATTTATTGTTCTTGACTTAACAAGATCGAAGGTTAAATGGCTAAGAAATTTCTTAGCAAATATTCCTTTATGGAAGAAATCTGAAGAATATGTCTCCAACGTATGTGATTGTCAAGCGACAATAGTAAGAACAAATAACAATGTGTATAGTAAAAAATAATGACATATATGTATACATCACAATTCTATGAAGTTTATGTTAAAAGATGGAATTATATTAATTGATTGTGTAAAGTTAGAAGTAAATTTGGCAAATTCTCTCACAAAGTCTTTAGCTAGGAAATTAATAAATAAAACATCAAAAGGAATTAAACTAATTTTAAATTAATATTGATGGTAATCCGACTTTTGTGATTAGAGATTCTATTAATAAGATTCATATAGATAATAACAAGTCATTTATTAATTCTGCTAGTACTATTAATTTTTGTTCATTCTAATGATGTGAGAAGTACTAGACTGCAATGAATGAGAGGATAAACTGAAGGTTTTTAAAGAATTTCATATCCGCTATAAATAGTGTATAAATTACAGTATACAATTAATGAAATTACCTATATAAATATGAAATGAGACTGTTCATATAAGATTGTGACATAATCTCTAAAGCACTTAGAATTATAAAGCAAGCGCATGACCTATTAATGCAAAATCACATTAAATAACTTTGAATAAGAAATCAATGTGAGTGATAAGATCATCAATTCATAAGTGGAATGAGATTCATAAAGGTTCTAATTTCATTGGCATTTTTGTTAATCATAACTTATTTACTTTATATACTAGTTCATAATCTAAAAAATACTAATGCTTATATGAATTATTAAGTTCAGGGAAACTTTTTATTTTCATTTTTAAATATGTGAGGATTGTTTTTTCTTTTAATTATTGTTATAATTGTTTCAAAGTCAAATTATGTCCTCCGAGGCCTTTACTCTCTCCAATAACCAATTGAAGGTAAGTTCTTTATCTACCACAACGCACCTCTTTTTTAAGCCATTCCAATTACTAGTTTTTCCTAAAATTCTGCTACATGTTGGTGTGCCTAGGCTAGTATTCCTATCCTATTTGTCCGTTGAATACTTCATTTTATCCAACCTTGTTTGTTGGATGCACGTTGAGCGTGTTTTTGGAAATCCGTTTAAAATTTGTTGGAGATTGTAAACGTAAGTTTGAAATTTTTGAAAGATGCATAATTTTGTTTGAATTTTTATTAGTTTACACTATTTTAATATGTTTTTTACTTTTTTTTAATAATTGTTTGGTCAAAAGCAATAAATATGTCTGCTGAAATTCCTTTTTTTAATATTTATTTTTTAAACTTATTTTTAAAATAAAAATTTTTAAACATAAATTATTTACTATAAAATTACTTTTAATTAAATTTAAGTTAAAATCAAGTTAACTTATTTAAATTTGTAAACTTTAATCTAAACTGTTGTTATTTTAATTGTTGTTATTTTCCACTGCTGCACGTTGGAGCACGTTGTATAACTTTGGGTTTATCCAATAGTCTTTAGTAGCCTTTTGCATTTTTATTTAATATCTCAGCTACTTTAATTTTTAAAAGTAAAAACATCATTTTACACTTTTAAAATAAGTATAAGTATTATTGATATTTTTTTAAAAATATCAAATTTGATGAAAAAAAGTAATAAAAAATATATATAATAAATAATATTAAATGAAGAGTAAAAAATATATATATATTATTTGATATCAGATTATCACAATTGTTTTCAAAATATATTCTTCTAATCTTATTTGTTTACGAGTTATTTATGTATTTTTACTATTTTAAGTATATAACTAATAAAAAATGACTGTTATATTTTAAAAAATATTAATTATGAGATTGTTTATACTAAATAGTTAATTTCTAGTAATAAAATATTCTTAAATTTAATATACTTACATGCCTCAGTTAATATTTACAGTAGATTATTTTATTTATGTAATTTTTATTATAACTATTCATTTATTTTTATGTTCTATTATTTTTTCGACAATGGAGATATACCAAGAGAGAATAGAGCAATTTCTTTTTTCAGAGTTTAACCATAACAGACCACCATCCCTGCAACCCCAACTCATGTTCAACGGAAACACCATTACACCATCAAACAGTTGTGAAAAATATTATATTTTTAAAAGAATAAAGTGTCATGTTGATTAGAAGAAAAATTTTGAAAGAATTTATATATGAATTTGTGTAGGTAATGAACTCGCACACACAAAAATAAATTGAAAGCTTGTGATTAATGCAAATAATCAATTTATTCTTCTTGAACGTGATATTATGAAGTTTATATCTTTTTATTAAATATTTAATTAATTTTGACTTTACATGAAAATGAGTTTTTTAAAGAAATTAAAACGAGATGTTTGTTTATATCAAAATAGTGTCGAGAGACACAAACTTCGTTACCCCAAAGTACCCAAAAACCTACTCCCCTCATCCCCAAACCTGCATACTAATTTCAAAGATAGCAATACCCACTACAAACAGGGATTAATTCAAAACAAAACCCCAATGCGACCTCCACGCTCAAACTTCTGCTTCCAAACTGAAACCACCACCAACATTTCCCAGAAAACCCAAATCAGAGAGACACCATCTGCAGCAGCACATCTCCATCAAGTCCGACTTTGCTTCTCCTCAGGTCACCGTCAGCCGCCAGAGCTACCGTCAGAACCAACCACCAATCGAACCTAGCTCCTGTACCACTGTCACTCAGCCTCCGGCGATCTTTCGCGCCACCGTCGAGCCTCCTTGCCGCCGCACCAGTCGCCCCTGCAACCTGCGCACCAACGACAACGAGCTGATCTCTGTTTTGATCTCCCCCTGCGGGTCTAACGCTCCTGTTGTCTTTCATTTCTCTTTTTTATTATTTTAGAGTGTGTTTGGAATGTAATAAAATAGGAAATGATTTGATTTGTAAATCAAATTTAATTAAATTTTGTGTTTGGAATATTAAAAAATAAGAAATGATTTGATTTCTAAAATCACATGGATTTCATTCCTTTTGTTTTAGAAATTCCATCAATTTTGATAGAATTTGTTATGATTTGATTTGAAATGAATAGACTATTTTACCCTTAATAACTACCTCTAATCACCTCTCATAAGGGTTAAAATGTAAAATAATAAAATCAAACCAAATCAATTCTTATTTTAATGAATTCCAAACATAAAATTTGATTTATAAATCAATTCAAATTCTATTTTTTTTAAAGTTCCAAACACAAAATTTGATTTCTAAATCAAATCAAATCAATTCAAATTAAATCAAATCAAATTATTTCCTATTTTTATTCATTTCAAACACACTCTTAAGTTTTATTTGCTTTTGGATTTGTATAGTTTGGGCCCAGGTTTGTTGTAAAGAGAAAATGAGTACTAGTGTTTGCTTGGGTTTTGGTTATGTAAGATTCAAGTAGATTCAAATCTGTTTAGGTAGAGTTAGTTTGGAATGTAAAAAAATGAGAAATGATTTGATTTGTAAATAAATTTAATTAAATTTTGTGTTTGGAATGTTTAAAAATGAAAAATGATTTGATTTTTAAAATCTCATAAATTTCATTCCTTTTGTTTTAGAAATTCTATCAATTTTGATAAGATTTGTTATGATATGATTTGATTTGAAATAAATAGACTATTTTACCCTTAATAACTACCTCTAAAACCTTTCATAAGGGTTAAAATGTAAAATAATAAAATCAAATCAAATCAATTCTCATTTTAATGAATTTCAAACACAAAATTTGATTTCTAAATTAATTCAAATCTTATTTTATTTTTAAAGTTCCAAACACAAAATTTGATTTTTAAATCAAATCAATTCAATTCAATTCAAATCAAATAAAATCATTTCTCATTTTTATTTATTCCAAACACAACCGTAGTGAATTTATGGATCAATTTTTGTCTTTGAAGTTAGATTCCTGTGGGTCGGTGTTTGGGTTTGAGAAATGCAGTTTGGGTTCAAGTGTCTAGAGGTGTCAAAACGGACCGGTCCGGCCCATTCGGGCTCGAATCATTTTCAGGCCGACCCATTCGGGCCACATAAATTTCAGGCTGGTATTTTGCCAGCCCAGCCTATTTAGCCTTATATAGTGTTAAAAGAGAGGGTTGACCCGACCTATTCGGGCTCAGTCCATTCGAGCTCAGCCCATTCGGGTTAATATTTTGCTAATCCAGCCCATCTATTTTGTCGGTCTATTAGTGTTTTCTTGGCTTTTCTTATCGTACCGACCTATTTTGACACCCCTACAAGTGTCACGTGAACTAAGGCTTAGTCTCTTAAAATAAGATAGAATATGTTTAAAAAAAATAAAAAATAAAAGGCATGATTAGAAGCATATAAAAAATTTACATGATTAAAGATACTAAGAAAAATCAAATAATTAGGACAAGACAAGTTAGCAAAAACACAGAAGAAATATATAATATAAAAAATGCAAAAAATAAATAGATAAATAAAATAACAAAAAATATATGTTTGAATTTTTTTTTAATTTAATTGAAGTTAACTTGATCTCTTGCTTGGCATAGTTTATCACCTTGTTTAATTATATGTTTTTTCTTTTTTCTTTTTAAAGTTATTGACATGAATATTGGTTACTTGTTCTATTGAGTCTTTTATCGTGATAGATGTTCAAATAATTTTTTTTATATTCAATAAAACCTTTTAAATTTATACAATGATCAATGGTAATGATAAATAGTTGGTGTTATCTTCATTTTCATTTGGATAATAGGGCTTTATTATTGAATAACTTGATGTTAACTTAAATTATGTGCAAAAGTAAATTGTTTGTCGGTAAAATATCTTAAAAATATTTCAAAGTCAATATTTTCTATAATTTAGTTTTCTTCCTCTTATGAATTTTGTTTTCAAAAAAAGGTAAAATAAATATTATTAAGGTTATAAATAATTTGCACAATTAACTTTATGATAACTGTTTTAAGATGAATGTATCATAAGTGCAGTGAAATTAAGTCTCTACTCTTTTCTATGTATAATTAGACTCTCAAACTCAATTTCTATTTCTTGACCAGTTTTCTCAAATAAAAGGGTTTTTCCAATTATTTTTCTAAAATAAAAAATTGGTGACAACTCCATAAAATAAATTTTTAAATAAATTTTAGTTGTTTCTCATCGCAACGCCCTCCGAATACGTTGTGACAACAACCATCTTTTTTCTGCCTTTTTCAAGGCCTTGTAACGCACTGATTGCGGGATTTAAAGGATGCAAACTCAAGTGCAGGTTGTCTCAAGTAATAAATTTCTCGGGAGTCCGAGGTCGATCCACAGGGAATTGATGAAGAAAAATTAATTAAGGTAAGAAAAGGATTTGTCACAACATCAAAAGTAATAAAAGATGTTCACAAATGAATTTAAGAACTTACTTGGGTTAGGAGATCCACTCTTAGTAATAAATTAAAGGCAAGATTATTTCTCTTTATAACTCAATTGAAATCCACACACAACGGAGGTTCCAATCGGAAAATATAACATTCAAAGTTCAATTATATATGCAATCATATTATGATTCCTTTAATTATCTACTAACATTTGTAAATGAGTTCAAACATTCACTGTGTCAATCCTATTTTTATCAAGATCTCCATTATATAAAGAAGGTTTCTAAATTAATTGAAAACAAAATACAACATATATAATGTCCATTTGATAATATATCATTTAAGCATAAGAAATAGAATAATTTAACCTTACTTCATTACCAAGAGCTTCACTCTTTCATCCAAGCAAGATGAAGATTTAGTTACTCATAGATAAGAAGAAAGAAAGAGAGAAGAAGAGAAAGATGAACATAGCTTCAATTTAGAGCAAGAGAAAATTACAACAAAGGAAAATAATAAACAAGCATAACCATAACTTCTAAAAACTAAGCCTAACACCCAGAGCACCAAATGATCAGCTAATGGTGCCTTTTATAGAGGATTAGGGATACAAAATTGACAAGGGGACTGATTAATAGTAGGTGGATGAGTGGGTGAATGAGTGAAAAATGCCAAATGATGAGTTGGTGAGTGAAAAATTATTGAGATTATTTGTCTTCAAAATAATTCATTGCTTAACTCATGGATTCCGTCATCAAATGGAAAAGTCATTTTCATTAAAGTTGTAGATCTGGGTCTTAACTTTCAGATGTCCAAATTTCAGCTTATTTCACCACCTACAGCTCGAGATATGGCCCAATTACTGCAGACTGTTCAGGCCCAATTTCAGCACCTCTGTTTTGACTTCCAGAGCCAATATCACCTACAAGCTGTCCGATCTGAGTTTTGTGTTCTCATGAAAGTTGTAGATATGAGTCTTAACTTTCAAGTATCCAAATTTCAGCTCAAGGAAGTTCCTACAACTCGAGTTATGCTCTGATTACTGTACATTATTTAGGTTCTAGTCACAAAACTTGTGTTCTGACTTCCAAGCCCAATTAGCTCTACTAGATGTCTGAATGAGACTTTCAGCTCTCATCAAAGTTGTAGAGCTCTCTCTTATCTTTCCTACAAGGTAAGATATATAATTTTTACACATCTAGAACTCAAGATATGATGGAAATACAAAAATAGTGTAAAACTCAAATATTGCTGGAAAAATCAATTAAGTCCTATTTGAGTCTAAACTTACAAAACATAACCAGACTTAATCAATTAAGTACATGGAGAGTGTAAATAATTAAAAATGAGGGTTTATTAATGTATAAAATATGTGATTATCAAATTTTCTCACACTTAGCTTTTTGCACTCCTGGGCAAAACACATAAGACCAAAGCTAGGAAACAAAGAAAAATGACATAGACTCAAAAGCTAAAAATTCTAAAAGACTCGATGAAGCAAGAAGAGCAACCAGAAATTCAAGGGATCAAAACATTAATGAGGTAACATTTCTTCACATCTCAAACCAACAAGCAAGGAAACTTCAGTTGAAAAGAATGAATTAAGAATGGTAGATCCTCACAGAATTCACTCTCAAACTCTCAAGTGTTTAAAAGGTAAGTATTTCACTCTATTCAACCCATGAACAATTACATTACCATAAGTTTGCTTATCTTCTACTTCTTCGCTACTCAAACCACATGTATACAAAAATCAAGACTTTATTCAAGGTTGTAATGGGATATGGTAAAGGAGAGGGGATAATATGGATATGAGAAGATAAATACCAAAGAGAATAAAAGAGCATTATGATATAGTTAGAGTGGAGAAAATGTTTGAGAACATTCATCATAAAGGACAATCACCAATATTTGACTAATGTTTTATTGAAGATCAATCCCAAATTGGTGAATTGAATTCATTGTTAGACCTGAACCTTCTTTTTTTCTTCCTATTGTTTCCAAGCATCCATCTTTATTCTAGACTTTGATAATCCTTTGATTGCAACGGTGGTTAGTTGATCATTTTGCACACACACCCCCACACTTATTTAAGAATAAGGCCAATGCTCTTTTATTCCCTAAGGTTGGGTAAAACATGTTTTTTTTTCTTATTTTTCTCTTTTTTCTTTTTTTTTTGAAGGCACATAATGAGCTAAAAACAAGGAATAGTCAAATAAGCTCAAAGGGGTTATACAAGAGAAAATATACAATGATAACTATTTAGTCAAAGTAGCTATTTCAAAATGCCTCAATCATATTTATGTTTGCATGTAAAAATGTAGCCTAAAAAAGAATCAAAGCAAATTCTAGAGTAACAATTCCATGAGTGAAAATCACACAAGAAAGAAAAGAATGGTACATATATTCAATCAATTCATCAATAAGCTCAAAATCTCACAAGCAAATTTCTATCATTCTCAATCCACCATATCAACATTCATATCCAAGCTTGTGATTTTTAAGAAAGAAGACAATTTATGCTAAGATCCAAGAATCCATTTGCTACTTCTGCACAAAATAATTATCTCCTCAATTAAGATGCGTCTCAAGAGTAAACTTTTCTCCAAGGCAAAATTTACTCCTTACTCTACCATCCTTAATTGGTTTTACTACGAATAGGTTTCTGACAGTCATATCACTAAACATACTTCCTAATTTAGATGTGTCTTAGGAGTAAAATTACTCCTTACTCTGTCATCCTTAATTGGTTTAGTAAGTCCATGACAATCATATCATACTTAAAAAAAAAAATTTTTTTGGTCAACTATCCTTCTCCCCAACTAGATCACAACATTGTCCTCAATGTTAAAATATAGATGAGTAAAGGATAGAAGATATTACATGTTGGAGAAATCTGACACAAATTTAAATAGAAACAAAGTTAAATAAATAAAATCAAAAGTAAAGGAAAGCTATAAACGAAGTGTCAAACCTGACTTTGTTTTCATCCTGCTTCCCTCACTGCTTCCTGCTGACCAATCTATCTGAGCTATTGTTGGGTCAGGTTTATAAACAAAAGCTTCTAATTTATCAATCAACTCATCAATAGTGGAAGCAGAGATAAGAAGTTATCTTACCGAAGGTGTGATAAATTTTTGTTTCACAGCATGGTCAAGAAAAAATAACAAAATATCAAAGAAATTATTTACATTCAACAAACCTATGGGTTTATGGTGGATGTTCAGTTGGGCCTAAGAGACAATTTGAAAAACTTCTTCCAAGGTACCAAAATCATCTGGTAAGGCAGTGAATGCATCAGAGTTTTCAAGCATTATTTTCATTCGTTCATGCATTGATGATACCTTAAGTTCCTCTTCAATTGTCTTTCCAGTGATGTTCTGTTGAGCTAAAGGTCCAAGAATGACACTTAAAACCTGACTACCTCTTATATATGCAGCAAGTGATACAACTCCCATTAACCCACGGCAACCTCCCCTATATACAAGATGAATTTTTCTCGTAGCAAGTGATCGACCAAGAGTGGTAGTTGCGTTTACAAACTTTAAACCCTTCTCATACTTAGACCCACTAAATAAACATATATTTTTAAGTTGACGAACAGAAACACCTTCCATCTTTATACTCACCTTTCTCTCTGAATGATTCTGAGTTGGAGGAAAGTGAAGAAAATAGAGTATTTAAATAGGAAAAAGAATGGAAAAAGGGTAATAATAGCACCTACAAGGGTAGGTTGGCTGTTGTCGGAAAAGTTTGAAATTAAGAAATACAGAATTTTTTTTTATTTTTTATTTTTTTATTTTTTTGTTTTTTATTTTTATTATTATTTTTTGATTTCAAGAAAACCATCAGGGTAAAGAAGTCTAGAAATCCCTGAAAGACCCTGCTCAAAGGATCGTCTATCCAAAACCAAAATAAGTAAAATCATACAAAGATAAAAGAAATATAATAGCAAATGATGACATACCTTGATGTACAATTTTCATGGCGTATCTTTATACTACGTGTCATGAGTGCAGTAGCGGCATATCTTTATACTGTATGTCACCAGTGCAGTAGACACTCATGTCTGTTTATTCGAAGAAAAGAGAAAGAAGAAACCATCGTGAGTTTCCATCCTGGGTCTGGAACCTGGAAAACTCACACTTGGGCTCGTAACATCAACAAAGATGCTAAAATCTGAAACTCATAATGTCCAAGATCCAAAACATCTCATCCCAGGGCGCTGAGAGCCCCTTCTAATAAAAGAGAGGATCAAGCTCAGATGCCTCATACGCTTTGGCAGCTGTGGGTTACTTCTCACTAATAGCCAGAGTGGGACGCTTCTACCTGTCCATCAACTCCAGAGTGCCTAGATGGTAAACATTGGGTTATGGAGTGTGACTCTATACAGAGCATGGTACACGAACTTTTTTAAGGACCAGCGTGTAAAGGTCCACCCGAGTCAATGATGGGTCAGCCAAAGGCTGGGGTTCCACAACTAATTAAAGTCATGGTACTCCTTCCGAATCGCCCTTGTTCAGACTTTTTTTTCTTTTTTTTTTCTTTTTTTATTTTTTTTAGAAAACATAAAGAAGAAGAAGATAATATGTACAGATTGTTGTGGATATAACTCACATCTGCCTCTGGTTTCACGTCCAGTAACGACTTAAACGCCTTCTATGAGTAAAGGATAAGCTTCTCATCCAATTTTCTTATAAATTGGCAAACAGGGTCTTTTAGAGTCAGATTCCTAAGACTGTAGCGTTTTTCTTCATCATTGAAGAGATTCCACAAATTAAGAAGTTCACGATGTACAAATCCACAAGCATACGTCTCAAGAGTCAATAAGATATCATCTAATGACTCCTTACTCAGTCCATTCTTAATGAAGAAAATTTTATCTTCTTTGTTTGTGGAAACCATCCCCAAAGAACGACATCACTTGTTACATATAATGACAAAAGTAAGGACTCATTAGAGAATTTGACAAAAATAA
Organism: Ormosia emarginata; assembly: GCA_029884605.1. Lineage (NCBI taxonomy): Eukaryota > Viridiplantae > Streptophyta > Magnoliopsida > Fabales > Fabaceae > Ormosia > Ormosia emarginata. The sequence goes on along the minus strand of JAQQTP010000033.1, from coordinate 5,602,379 downwards.
AAATAAAAACTAAATAATAACAAGAAAATAATTATAATAAAATAAAGTAAACCAAAACAATTAAACAAAGGTTGAAAACGATAATGAGAAAGTGTTAGGGTCCAAGCTTCACTTGAACTTTCTAATGCAAATTAAAATAATAATTTAATTAAGTTCTATTTCATGATTTAAGATCAATTCTCAATTTTAATTAATATCCAATTCCTTGGTATATCAATCCTCTTCACACTATTTAGAATTAACCAATCCCTTAGCATAACCCTAAGTAGAGAAGGCTTTATAAAAAATGAGAGAATTAAAAGAAGGATCACACAACCCATAACATTTATTCTTAGCAATTGTAGAAATTGTGGTGTTTATAACGTGTTCTAAGTTTATGCAAATTTTTTCAAATCATACATAAACCCAAGAAATTATTCTCAAATTGATCAGGTTTAGGAAAACATTAAGAATAGAGATAAACACATAAATCATAAAATAGAAACTTAAATTAAACATATAAATTAATTCACATTGTCAAAGAACAAGATCCACCATCTCCCTAACGAGTAGAACTTAGTTACACATAGGAAAAGAAGAAAACAAAGGGAAGAATATGACAAACTCTATTGTAGATAGGTGGAAAGGTTGAAGAAAATTCCTAATCTTCAAGCCTAGTTGCACCCACACTACTTTAGGGTTTGTGCCTTTTTAACAACTGTTGCAAAGTTGTGTCTTATCAAGAGTGTGATTATGATTCAAACAGATCAAAATATAAAGTACCAAGATTAGTTTTAACCAAACGATTAGAATTTAAATCACGATACCAATTAAGCATAAATAAATGACTTAAAATAGAAAAAATAATGTATAAGTAAGCGGTTTACACTAGCCATTAAATATTAACAAGGATGTGGTATAAATCAACCACCCAATAAATATTAACAAGTAAAAAGTTAGATAACTGATAAAGTTAAAAGTTAGATAATTGATAAATTAAAAAAAGGGAGGATCAACTTACACCAGTGTAAATCTTTTTAGACTTACACTCATTTTTAACTGTTAGATCCACTTTCATCTAATGGTTACTTTTAATGAAATAATCTCAACCATTAGATGAAAGTGGATCTCATGGTTAAAAATGAGTGTAAGTCAAAAAAGACTTACACTGGTGTAAACCGATCCCCCTCATTAAAAAATTAGATAATTAGAGAGTTAATAATTAGTAAGTTAGAAAGTGCAGAAAGTAAAATACAGAAAGTAAATTGCAAAAAAAAAAAAAAAAGAAAATTACAAAAAATAAATTATAAAAAGTAAATTGCAAAAAATAAATTGCAAAAAGTAAATTGCAAAAAATAAATTACAGAAAGTAAATTTAAAATATAAAAACCAGAGAGAGACAGAGCCCAACCAGAGGTAAAAAGAAAAGAGAAGAAGAAAGATTATTTCGTTATGTTAGAAAACAATAATAAATAACAAAAATTAAAAAGTTAGAGCGCAAAAAATAAATAACGTATATTAAAAGTTAGAGTGCAGAAAATAAAAGTTAGTGAGCAAAAATAAATGACATAAATTAAAAGTTAGTGAACATAAATAAATGACATAAATATAAAAGTTAGAAAGTTAGTATGTTAGCAAGTTCGTAGGTTAGTAAGTTAGATAGTTAGAACATTAGAGAGTTAGTAAAGAAACCAAAGGATCGGCAAGCTGATCTTTTGCTCCAGTGAGGGAGAAGAGATAATAGATTTTATTAAAGAAAAAGAATCTCAATAAATTAAAATTTCTAATCAAGTCCCCGATAACAGCTCCAAAAACTTGATTGCGGGATTTAAAGGATGCAAACCCAAGTGCAGGTTGTCTCAAGTAATAAATTTCTCGGGAGTCCGAGGTCGATCCACAGGGAATTGATGAAGAAAAATTAATTAAGGTAAGAAAAGAATTTGTCACAACACCAAAAGTAATAAAAGACGTTCACAAATGAATTTAAGAACTTGCTTGGGTTAGGAGATCCACTCTTGGTAATAAATTAAAGGTAAGATTATTTCTCTTTATAACTCAATTGAAATCCACACACAACAGAGGTTCCAATCAGAAAATATAACATTCAAAGTTCAATTATATATGCAATCATATTATGATTCTTTTAATTATCTACCAATATTTGTAAATGATTTCAAGCATTCACTGTGTCAATCCTATTGTCTACAATAAATCAAGATCTCCATTATACAAAGCAGGTTTCTAAATTAATTGGAAACAAAATACAACACATATAATGTCCATTTGATAATATATCATTTAAGCACAAGAAATAAAATAATCTAACCTTACTTCATTACTAAGAGCTTCACTTTTTCACCTAAGTAAGATGAAGATTTAGTTACTCATAGATAAGAAGAAAGAAATAGAGAAGAAGAGAAAGATGAACATAGCTTCAATTTAGAGCAAGAGAAAATTACAATAAAGGAAAACAATAAACAAACATAACCATAACTTCTAAAAACTAAGCCTAACACCCAGAGCACCAAATGATCAGCCAATGGTGCCTTTTATAGAGGATTAAGGATACAAAATGACAAGGGGGATGATTAAGAGTAGGTGGATGAGTGGGTGAATGAGTGGAAAATGTCAAATGGTGAGTTGGTGAGTGGAAAATTATTGAGATTTTTTGTCTCTGAAATCATTCATTGCTTAACTCATGGATTCCGTCATCAAATGGAAAAGTCATCTTCATGAAAGTTGTAGATCTGGGTCTTAACTTTCAAATATCAAAATTTCAGCCCAAGAAAGTTCCTACAGCTCGAGTTATGCTCTGATTACTGTACACTATTTAAGTTCCTGTCACAAAACTCGTGTTCTGACTTCCAAGCTCAATTAGCTCCACTAGATGTCTGAATGAGACTTTGAGTTCTCATCAAAGTTGTAGAGCTCTCTCTTATCTTTTCTACAAGGTAAGATACATAATTTTTACACATCTAGAACTCAAGATATGACTAAAATACAGAAATAGTGTAAGACCTAAATATTGCTAGAAAAATCAATTAAGTCCAATTTGAGTCCAAACTTACAAAACATAACAAGGCTTAATCAATTAAGTACATGGAGAGTGTAAATGACTAAAAATAAAAGTTTATTAATGTATAAAATATGTGATTATTACACACTTAAAGGCTAAAAAGGTAATATCAATGCTAAATAAGTGAATTGTACTACCAACCATCCACCTCATGAAGCCCATCATCAGCAGATTCCTAAAAGGGGGGCTTTGCCACTTCCAAGCTTTCCATTTACAAAATATAGAAGCTTTGAGAATTAGATGATTATTGATCCAGTATATAGGAATAGTACTAGCAAAATGGTTCCATTTTAAATACTCCCTAAATCTTTTGGAGCATCCATGCTTTATAGAATTTATCTGCTATCATAGGTAACTCTAGTTGACTGAATTTTTGAGTTTTAGTGTCCAATACTCTTGCTAGACGATGACTTCCTCCTCCACCCTCTTTGGTCTTCTTCCTCCTCCAGTGTCGGTGTTGCGTCGGGGTGACTTCTCCCTCCACCCTTTATGGAATTGGCACCGGTAATGGCGACTTTGTGTCTAATTTGCAAAGAGACAGAGAGGAGAAACACATTCACCGCAAATCCTCCAAAACTCGTAGTACCCATAACCACACCAACTAGAGCCGAACCCAAACTCGTCCCCAATCTTAATCCCTCCCACTACTTCTCCTCATCATTGTCGTTGATGCTAACTAGTTCTCCTAGGGGTGGAAACGGGGTAGGTCAAGTCAGGCTTTACCTTAAACAGGCCTAACATATTTCCCAAATGCAACGTTTGAGGCTGGCCTATTTACCTAACATGGGCCATTTTTCAAGGCCTAGCTTGATCTGAAAGCCTATTTAAAGGCTTACTTTGTAATAAGAAATTTAAATAAGTCAATATGCCTACTTCTAAGTAAGCCAACAAGATAGGCTAATAGGTCTAAGCCTTTATATAGGCTAACGAACATAGACTTTAAAAAAATATTATATTATTTATTAAATTAATTATATTATATAAATATTAAAATTTCACAATATATATAAAATAATAATATATAATTAAATAGACTAACCAACTAGGCCAAAAGGCTTTTCCAAAGGTCTTAAGCTGAGCCTGTTTAACTAAATAGACTATTTAAAAAGCATTGACATGACTTTTTTATTAAACTAGTCAGGTCAAGCTAAGCCTTAAATAGGTCAGGCTGTAACATCCCAAATATGATACTAATAGTATAACCGGAATTATACATAAGCAACTAGATTTAGGCACGTCAAGCTAAGCCTTAAATAGGTCAGACTGTAACATCCCAAATATGATACTAGTAGTATAACCGGAATTATACATAAGCAACTAGATTTAGGCACGTTACTACTGGCTAAAACAGTCTATAATTTAAAAATTAAAGCATACATACACACACACACACACACACACACACACACACACACACACACACACACACATATATATATATATATATATATATATATATATATATATATATATATATATATATATATATATGTATATATGTATGTATATATGTATGTATGAGCCTCGTGAGGAATAATTAATACATAATATATGTATTTCTCATAAATACAACCTGCACATAGGCTACAACTAGGCCTTCCAAGGCATAAATATATATAAAGTTACAAAAAATTCTTAATACTAAACTAGATAAACAACTATTGTTTCAAAAATGTAAGCTAAGCTGCGTAGGTTCTTGTTCAGTGCCTTACTTTCCATAAGTCTCCTTCCCTAGAATTATCATGGAAATTCAATTCACGGGGTGATAATCTTAAATTCTCAGTAGATCAAATATATAAACTATGTCATCATAATAATTCCAGCTGCTACGGAGAATATTCAAATAAATCATAAGTTATTATAGAAAGGTGGCCAAAGCCAAAAGAGTTTTCTTTCTCTTCCCGAAATATAAATATCAATTGAAGACATTTATCAAATATCATTTGCATATGCAATCTATACCTCGTTATCATATCAATGAGTCAAAGACAATAAGCTCAAAATTAAGTAAATATACTCATTTGAGTGTCAATCATCAATCAATCAATCATATCTCAAGCATCAAGAGGTAGAGAAGGAATGTCTATCCTCGTACTACCTTAATAATGAGGGAATATCAATCCTCATTCTAGAGATTCATATAGAGAGGGAATCATCCTTCCTCGCACAACAAATCATCTAGTATCATCTCAAGTAGAGAGGGAATATATGTCCTCAACTACTCTGATAAGGAGGGAATCGTCCTTTCTCACACTATCAATCAATCAATCAATAGGGAAGGAATCATTCATCCTCACACTATTAGTCATCTAGGATCACCCCAAGCAAAGAGGGAATGCCCATCCTTAACTATTTATTACCTAGGGCAGGCTCAGGTAAAGAGAGAGGGAATGTCCATCCTCATTCTCAATTACTCTAGTAGGGAGGGAATCATCCTTCTTCACACTACTTTGATTAACCCTAGGTATGAGCATCATCTCCTGTATCAATCATTTAAACATGGCACACGCTTACAATTTTTCAATAAGAAATAGCACTTCAACATATCACAAACTTTAATTATATCTAATGCACATTTCTCAAGCACACAAGGTGTACAATCATAATATAAATCAACTCATTTAGAGAACTTAATCAAATTTCATCATAATAGACAATATGGAGCTCCCTTCACTCAAAACAGGGATTTACTAAGCTAGTAACAAGGTTTGGTAACCAATAATAACTCTAATTTCTTTTACTTTATAACAATATAATTGGTTAGCCTTCATCTCTAACTAATTATCACTAGCAGATAATGACATTGCAAGAGCCCTTAATTAATTATCATTGCTAGTTAACCGATTATGAACACGTTATGACATTCTAAGAGCTCAAATAATCGATTATTGCACATCTATAACCGGTTATTTGGCTAGCATAATGTTCTAGAAGAAGCAAATAATCGATTATCACTTAGCTATAATCAATTATTTAACTAGCATATCATTCTGTAAGTCAAATAATCGATTAGTCCCTCTCCATAATCGGTTATTTGGCATGTTTAAACCAAAAAACAGAGCATAACTCAACCATCTTTCATTCCTTCTATCATTTTCATTAACTTATCATCAAAAATCAACATACATGCATATACAACCACTACCCAAGTAAAAAACCCATAAGAAACAATCTCAAGAATTCTTGAAACAAAACCAAAGGGATTAACAACAAGACTTAGCCATCAACCCATAATTTTACTTACTTGTTTATGAAGAGTTCAAGCCATAACAAAGCTCAACAACCATAAACACAACATTCACACAAACTCTATTCTTCTTTAAACTCAAAACTCATATCAAGTTCCACTCAATAAACCATTGAAATCAAGAAGAGAATATTAAAGTAAGAAAACACAAAATCCCTACCTCTATTCCTATGTGGTTCCTTCTCCTTTCTTTTCTTCTTCCTTTTTCATATTCTTTCTTTTCTTTCTATCTCACGTTCCTTGCTTTTTTCTCTCTATTTCTCTCTTTTCTCTCTTTTCTTTCTCTTTCTCTGCAGCTCCTCCAACGTGAAGAGAGTGAGACAAGATGAAAGAAAGTCATTGGAACATGGATAAGGGCAGTGAGAAAAAGATGGAGAGATAACGTTGAGCTGAGATATTTGTCTGGAAAGATTATATCTCTTAGGGACATTTTAATCTTCAATTAACAAGTTTTTGAAACTTCATTAGTATTATAGAAAATTCTAAGATTCATTTCATTCTTAGATTTATCATTTCATACACCATTAATTGTCACATATGCTCTATTACTCTTCCTAAACCTTATGAATTAAGTTAATAAGCTTACAGGTATCTGCTTTAACCTGTACTCATTACCAGAAATTTATCCATCTTCTAATGAGTATTTCCACAAATTCTTGTAATTTTTTCAAGCTACCTGCCTATTTAATTTGACCTCTGAACACTCATCCTGTGTTATTTAAAATACCAAACTAACTCGATTAATTCTCCAAAATTAACCATGACCTATTCTTATTATTTGTAGTCTACAAATAAATTTTTCTTATTTATATCTACCATTTAAGCCATCAATGCCCAATACTTGGTTAATACTAGCTATTTTTCATATTATGCGTTATTACATTATGTAACATCCCTAATACTAATACTAAAAGTGCATCAAGAATCACACCTTAGTAATTAGTATTAAGCACATCACTTATTACTAATAATAAACATTTGAACATACATTTATAAGATATACAAAAAAATATGAGCTTGTTGTGAATGAAATAATATACATATATTGAAATGATCTTTATACAAGAGTATATCATTGTCTAATAAATACATATTGGGCCTCCAAGGCACCATATATGCAGTCCATATACAAAAGTAATACATCGAAATATTCTACAACTTCTTTCTTTGACCCCATACAACATAATTCATCCATGGAATTATCATGGAATAATAATACAAAAAAGGGTGAGAATTCTAAATTCTTAGTAATTCTATTAGAAAAAGAATGTCATCACAATAATTTCAGTTGTTTCAAAAAAAAATCATTTCAAAACTCAAGTTGTACTTTAGAAAGGTAGTGAAAAGCCAAAATCAAGTCTTTTCTCTTTGCGAAACAAAAATCCATATATTAATAGCTCTAGAAAACATTTGTTATCAAAGATCACAAATTACTTGCACAAATATCCTCAAATACAAGATTTCAAATTGATTTCATTTTCTCAATTCATCTTTATGATCTTTTCATGAAAACATTGTCATATTCTGACATTCAAATATAAATTCACCTCAATGCTCATTTTTATATCCATTCATTACCATAGAACCCATATCATTGTACCATAATAGGTAAGAATCGTTTCATATAGTTTGGGTTCTAATGCTCATTCCCACAGAACTCATATCACTGTACCATAATAAGTAAGAGTCACTTTATATAGCTTTGGTTCTATATACTCATGATAGGGAGTGAATTAGAGCCTCGCACTATCACTAGTACCCTTATATCTATGGGGAAAACATAGATAAATGAGGAAATATAATGAGAAATTTCAAGATTATAGGATCCTCTTCCCCATAGAGGATCATCTTCATAATTCTAATAGAATTTTGAATACCCTTTCTCCAAACAAGATCATCTCTAAAATCCACTAATGTCAAGTGAACTAACAGTTCAAATCAAAAGAAGTACTGGGTGGGAATAGCATATCAAGACTATTTTCCTTCCCATTCAAGGATAAATGTCCAATTCTCATATTAAAATCAAATTCAAATTCTATGAACACTGATTATTCAAATACAAGTTCAAAATACTGTTCTAGCTCAACCTTAAGGAATTAAGGGAGCAATACAAATTCTAATACACAACAAGTGTACAATACCATTTCATCCATCATATTCCATATGCATACATTGGTTACTTTCTCAAATTCAATGAATGCACAATACAAATTTATACCAATTGCACAATACAAATTTAAACCAATTGCACAATACACGTGTTCACCAATGAACTAGGTTCCTGTAATTCTCATTCTATAATAATCTAATTTACTAAGTAAACATCAAGATGAGCATAATAGCTCCATTTTGTTATAGGCCAACACTCCAAGAGAACATCAAGCAACTCTTAAAATAAACAATTACAACTTAAGATTTAACAACAAATTAATCATTTAATTTTTGGAATCAACATGAAAATCATCATATCTCCTTGGTCTTGGCCTCCATGGCCTAAGTAACAATTCAAATAATATTCACCCAATTAAGGCAATTTTCTACTATAAACTACTCCAAGTAATTGATAGAAAAACAAGGACACAATCAAATTTACAATTTTTCCTTAATCCTCTTAAACCCAAAAACATCTCATGATACCAACATACCTCACTAGAATATAATCATAACCAACCATCAAATTGGTCTTTAACATGAAATTAAAAGAAAAGAACAAGAAAAGAGAACAAAGACCCCTACCTAAGCTCCAAGCTAAGGTGGAAGCCATGGTTGAAGCTCTTTTCTTCCTCCCACATTGCTATCTTTCTTTTGTTTTTTCCTCTCCCCATGCTGCTTTCTCTATCTCTCTATTACTCTCAATATATTTTTGATGGTGGTGTGTGAGTATGGTTGATGTGTTTTCTCCGTTTTGTTGTGTGAAAAAGTGAGACCGTGAGAGAAAAGAGTGAAGTCATGGGTGAAGAGTGAAACCGTGAGAGACAGTGAAGTATTACCGTGTGAGGCGGTGGAAAAGGAGAAGATAAGGATGAATTGTTTGGTTATCAATTGATGTGATAAATTTATCTCTCAAGGATACTTTGATATTTCACTAATGAATTTTTTAGCTTTCATAAACATCATAGAAAATTCTAGGATCTCATTAAGTTCCTATACATATTGTTTAATAGCTATTAGGTTATAATATTTTTTCTCAGGTTAATATAACCTTAAGGAAGTAACAAATACATATTTGTTTTAACCTGTATTTGTTTACAAGTATCTTGTAATATCTCGAAAAATCATGTTAGACTTGTAATTAATTACAAAGGTAATATATTACTTGTTTAGTATGGCAGTCAAGTTTAGTGATAAATCGAGTTAGTTTAAGCACTTTGTTACAACTCTGAGTGTGAAAAGTCGCCTAAAATGACTCAGAGAATAGCATAAATTGCTATTTGAAAGGAAACAAGTTTAGATAATTTGTTTCTAGGTCACAAATGAGTTAAGTAAGGTGTAGTTATAGTTTCAGAATAATTGGAGTTGATTTTGTATTTTTAGGCATACTGGTTGTGCATTTTAATACCAGATTTACTCCCAGCAAATATAGAAAAATAGAGAAAAAGTACAACATGATTTTTAATGAATCTTAGGATTTATTTCGAGTCTGTTGGAAGTTAGAATACTGGATTTGAAGGAATCTAAGTGTTCTTACCAGTATAGGAATTTTGCTATAAGTAGCAAAGTGCTACTCACGGTTGGAACCAAAATAGAAGAAAGAAAAGAAAGAAAAAAGAGAGAAAGGAGAAGAAAGAAACCGAAGGAAGAAAGAGAGGAAGAATGAAGGCCAAAGAGGAGAATCAACCACCAAGGAAGAGGAATCAAGTAGATCTTGGCTTCATCTTCATCTTCAAGAACAAGAGGTAGGGTTTTTGAGTTCAACTTCATCTTTTTCCTCATCTTTCCATGTTAGGCCTTTGAGGTTTAATGTGTCATTTTGAGTTCTAGAGATGTTGTAGGTGTTTTTCTTGTTTGGATGAGTTATAAATGAGGTTTATAAATTGTTTATGAAAGGAATTTGAATAAGAAACAAAAGCTATCCAAGTTAGATCCTAAATGCCTAAAGAGGGGTTTAGGTTAAAGTAGGAGGGATTTTGATCCATAATCCAAATTAAGAGGTTTAAGTTAGTGTTTGATATTTCCTATGTGTTAAAGAACTGATTAGGGACATAGAATCACCAAGAGATTGTATAGAAATGATCAAAGTTCAATAGAAAAATTAATGGAATAGTATCACGGTTCTACAAAATTTTGCAGAATCTAGTTTCTGCTAAGAACGTCGTGGCATTAGAGTGGAACGCTGCAGCGAGAGGATTATTTTGCTTAGCGCGCCGTGGCGTAGGCAGTGGCATATCGCGGCCTGAGATAAAAAATCAGCCCAGAAGTTGCACCCGAGATTTGGGTGTCGCGGCGTGAGACCCCGAAGCTCCAAAATGTTGTTTTTGGATGTGTTGAGTTCCCTAGTGGATAGAACCCTTTGGTTATGCATAGTAGAGTGTGTTAACGCACTAGATATGGTATTTCTTAGATGGAAAAACCTAGTGGCATACAAGGAAAGATAAAAGAAAAAGTTGTGCATCCATTAGACATGAATTATCATAGATCAAGAGTTTAGTTTCTTAAGCAACTTAAAGTTGCACAGATGTCACAAGAGAGGTGATAAGAGATTTAAGAAACAAGATGACAATAGTAGAGTGCCATAGTGCCTAAGTGGTGAGAGTTAAGGGCCAATGTGCCGAGTTGACAATAGTAGAGTGTCATAGTGCCTAAGTGACAAGAGTTAAGGGCCAAGGTGTCGAGTTGACAAAAGTTAAGTGCCATAGACCCTAGCTGGCAAGGGTGAATGCCATAGTGCATGAAGAGCTCTCAAAGAGTGAAAGAGAGTTAGTAATACAAAGATAGCAATGTACTAAGTCTAGTTTGCATTGGTTCAATGTCGTAGTGCATGAAATGCTCCCACAAAGAAGAGGTGGAGTTAGTAATGCAAGATAGACTTAGTATGAGATCATGTGGTAGTTATGTTAGAGTTAGGACATAACTCCACATTTACACACATATCACACTTCACATATGCTTGCTAATCCCTAGAGAATAGGTAGTAAAGGCATCCACTCAATTATGGTGGCGATATCCACCTAGTTAAGGTAGATTACTTAATGATCTACGGGTGTAGGAGGTCATGTGTTGTGATAACAGACTTCATTCCTAAACAGTAAGCTATAAGGGGTCACATGTTATCATGGTAGAATTCCTCTGCGCCTATGGGTGTAGGAGGTCAGGTGTTGTGGTAACAGACTTTGTTCCTAAAAGTAGGCTATAAGGGGTCACACGTTATCATGACAGAATTTCTCTGCGCCTAGGGAGAATAGCTAAGTATTCATGACATTGCACAAACACTATCATACACTTTACTTTGAACATAACATACATCATCTCATCATTGCATTATTAAATTTGGTTTTGTTTGGATATTTTGTGTGTGATTGTTGTGTACGTGTTACTCTATGTTATCTGTAACGCCCTTTTTTCTTCCTTAGTCATAATGGGTAAGAAGAAGGAACGTCGCACTATAGTGAATTGATACACAAATAATTACGTAAAGTTTGAACATTTTTTTTTACATAAATCCAGTTAAAACTTCCATTTAATGTACATATACACCTGTTTGTAAATATATCGCGTGATTGAGTTAAAATTAAAAGTTTCTCTTTCATATAAAACTTCTTGTCAAAAATGTCAAAGAGAAATTAACATGGAATGAAACACACGACCATACACAATATGAATAATTACATATTTTATACCAGAAACACGAGCCTGTTTAAATTACATTTCCAAAAAATATACAAAAAGCAAAATGTGTACCTACCCCAAGAGATACAAATATCTACCCACTAATCCAATAGTACGTCAGGCTCCCTCAAAATAAACGGATAGCCATTAGTAGCCATCAATTTAAAACCAACCCTAAGACTGCCTGGAATGAGAAGGAACCGTAGATGGATCCTCCTCAGGGTCCTCGTTGTCCGACGAGACATCCATCGGGACGACAGAACAGCGGGCAGTAGACAGGAAAGAGTCGTCACGTGGGTTATAGTACATATCCGCCCACATATCTCTTACAAGCATATAAAATTCCAACCATACGAAAGCATGAAAGTCAAAAATAGAAGCAGTGTAGCGTCCCCATGCTAAAGACACCATCAATTCACCGTGGTACACACATCGGTCAGTCTGCACGTTGATATGCCAGCAATCCGGACCACCATGAAAGTTGATCCGCACGTAACCAAAAAATCCACGGGGGCGAAATGACATCCTCAACAACTTCGATCTCAGTCGAGATAAGGCCAGAACCCTTAAAACTCAGTGGTTTCCTTATCCTCCTCACGAACGTCTTCTTGAGAGCATATGATCCAACCAAAATGCAAAATAAAGAAAATTACCGAAAGAGGTGAGATTCCTAGCTTTCAGTACCAACAAGGCAGCAAGAAAATAAACGGTGTTGTACGCCCACATAAGACACAGTTAATACATACAAGTACAGTAATACATGAAAGCAATTAATGAGAGTAAAGCAACGAAGAACAGTAGTCAACATTATCTATAGCCAGCCAGCAACTTTAGCATTACCAAGAATCAAATAAAATCACAGTCACAATAGTAAATACATTATTCAATCATGAATGCTCAATGGACCATGTGACTGACAACTCACAATGCAACAAGGGTACCAAAGTTCCTACTCCGTGGAGCTAGACATAAACATCTTCGGAGTGAATGATCAAGGAGTAATGCCAGTGTATCGTTAGCCTTAAAAATGGTGTGCTCATCTCATAAAAACATTTGCGCATAATGGCTCACACATGACACCTCAACAGTTGATCGCGACATAGGACAACGTCTCAGTCAGGGTCATCGGTGTGTTGCATTGGTCTATCCCACGGCCCCAGTGGAGCTACCACTGTCTATTGTGAGACACCCACATCCCGACGCCCCCAGGGTCAACAACATATGACACCTACGCTTAGTCTATTCGCACCCGCACATATGTGTTATTCAAACTCCTAGGCAACACGGCCTTCTCAACAATGTCCCATGGACAATACGCATGCATGATGACACAATGTCCAATCATATATGTTCATCAATGATGCACTCAGCATAAGCCTTTCCTCAATGGCGCATAAGCATTTTCAGAGTCCAACATGACATATCAACCATACATTTATCAAAGCATTGCCTCAATGGCACATCATCATTCTTATCTCATTGAGTACTACATCAATAATTCTCAGCATCAACATGTATTCCTTATTACATACATACCACAATTTCCATGTCATGGATCCAAGAATTCTATTTTCAAAGATCATCTCTTCTCTATAGGTATGAATACACATTCCTATCACAATTAAGTAAAGTGGAATCCTTGAATCCAGGGTTTTTAGGTTATGTTTGAGTTACAAAGGACAAAGAACCATAATCTCAATCATTTCCAGCTCAAAAATCTCATTTTTGGTATTGGTAATCGATTATATCACCCTTGTAATCGATTACCAGAGAAACAGAATCTCTGTAATCGATTACAATCTCATTGTAATCGATTACGTGATTCCCAGAATCACGTTTCGTAACTTCAAGACCCTAGTAATCGATTACACAACCGTGGTAATCGATTACCAATTGGATAGAACCTCCGTAATCGATTACCCGCAAGTTGTAATCGATTACGTGATTTCCAGAAGCACCATTTCGTAACCTCAGAGGCTTGGTAATCGATTACACCACTCTTGTAATCGATTACAAGCTAGACAGAATCTCTGTAATCGATTACACACCAGACGTAATCGATTACCAGATTTTCAGAATCACGATTTTACATCCTTAAGAGCCTGGTAATCGATTACAAGCCCTGTGTAATTGATTACCACGCGTAAACTTGCAGAAAACAGAGTTCTCCAGGTCCTCTAACTCAAACCAAACTAATCCTTATCATATTTAATCAACAAGATACTCCAAAATACCTTCAAATCATGCAAAAGGCATCAATAAATCATACAAACCCAACAAAATGCACTATCATCAAGAACAACATAAAAATGAGAGAACTTTATACATGGATTCAAAAATCAATAACAACACACATACAAGACATTCCCTTACTACCAAGATTGGTTGAAGAGGATCATCTCCCTATTACCTATTTGGAAAACAACACAATGTGCCACTCCTTCTTGCCTTAGATTTTCGTTTGCCTCCTTCAAGAAAAACTCCAATGTGAGTGATCACCACAATGTCCACTCAAACCATGAAGAATAGGTTCTTGGTCACCAAGGTGGCCAAGAGAAACGAAAATAGCAAGAAAATGGAAGAAAGTTGAAGGCTTTACCTTAAAGCTCCAAGCTTTAGCTTCAATGGTGGAAGAGAAATGGAAGAAGAAGAAGAAGAGGAACCAAAGGATAACCACCAAGGAGAGTAGTCTTGGAATGGTGGAAGGAAACAAGTAAAATGTGATTTGTTTGGCAAATAATGGAGTTGGTCTCCAATGTGTGGGTGTGTGTGTGTACGGTTGAGAGGAAGGAGAAGAGAAGAAGAGAAGAGAGATGTGTTAAATGTTTGGTGTTTAGAAAAATGAAGATGAGTTACTAAAAGGAAGAAAGCACCTTTGACTCCCCCAAGAAGGAGTGTCTGCCGTGGAGTGAGAGGAGAGGAAAGAGAGAGAAAATGTGTTACAAGGGAAATTGCTAGGAAGCTTCCCATAATAAGCTTGGATTAAATTTAATCTTTCTTTTGAAATTATAACTAATAGATGTGATACAAAAATCAGATTTTGAATAATGTGATAATATTTTTAATACATGTTATTATTTATTAGACAATAGTTATAGTTGGCAGAAGTCAGCATTAATAAATTTGACAGATAAATTCTTCACAGTGTTTTATTATCTCATCTGTTAAGATTTCTCAAAAAATGTGAAACCTTGTAAACTGTGTCCGACCTCGGGTTTAGTAAGATCCCCCGTCGACGTTTCCATAGTTCAAGGTTTTCGGAGAAAATGTCTCATTTCTCCGGTTCCGCTCAGTACACATGTAAAACGAGAAATATATCAAAATATTCCGCATTCTCAGAAAATTCCAGGAAAAATTTCCAGAAAATCACAAATATTTTAGAATGAATTCTGATAGTAGAAAAGTAAATTTTGGGGTGTTACATTATCAGTGACAACTGTATAGGCGGTTGTCTGGCCGATGATTTCAAATGATTGTATAGGCAGTTGTTTGAAATTATCATGGTTTCAATTATCAGAACAGAAGTATAGTTTGCTAAAGAACATTACATAAAGAGAGAGTTGTGATTGTTTCTTATGCAGGAAGTATTAGTTCAGTAAGGTTTATTCATTGTGAATGTTTAAACTGCTGGTTTTGGTATACTTATACTAAGAAATGTGATTTCTCACCCTATTTGTTGCCATGTAAATCCAGGTGTAAGTTCATCCAAAGGCAAGAAGAAGTATGAAGGCAAAGATAGTTTTTATGCTTTCTAGTTTAAAGCTTGTATTTATTTATAGGTTTTTAGTTTGTTCAGGAAGTTTATATATACAATGAGCCCTTTAGTGGCAAGGTTATATGTATAACTTTTAGTTTTTAGCAAGGCTCTCCATTATTATTTGTTTAAATGATATAGATTAGTACAATGTTAAGTTAAAAGTAGCATAACTAATACTGCTTATCTAGGTATATTTTAATATACTAGGTTACCGGTATTAGGGTGTTACATATCTCCCTTAACCCGTAATTATTTTTAAAATAAAGTTCATTCTCTATTTAATAACTCCATAAATTTTCATAATTTTTCGAGCTACTCTCCTATTTAATTTTGATCTTTAAACACTTATTTTATTTATTAAAAATATCAAACTAATTTATTTAATTCTCCAAAAATTATCATAATTCATTCTAATTATTTATGACTTAAAAATAAAATGTTTATATTTATTTTCATCATTTAAGCATTGTAAACTAATTTCTAGACTATTTTTCATGTTCTGTGTTAAAGCATTATGCTCAAACTAACTTAGAAAATTACTAGAGTTAACAGATAACTCACATATGGGTTTATATGCTACTATAACCATCATTAAGGCTAATAAGTTAAGGAGAATGTTTCAATTCTCATTTCCTTTGAAAAATTTTGTCCTCAAAATTTGTTCACTTATAAAAGAAAAACTCCAGATTTCCAAAACTTTGCTTATTCTTTGTAACAACCTTATCATGACCTCAAACACTTGATAAGCATCATCTAGTTGTGTTCACTTGGTTCTTATTTATTCATTCACATGCTCACTTGATTACTTACTTCTCAAGTAACTAAATACATGAAATGATCAAATCTTAATTCAATGTTTGCATAATAGAAAGTTATATCAAATGCACTAGGTCAATGTTCAACTTGAACTAACAACTAAGTGATACTCATTCTTATTTCACAAGCATAACAATTGCATAAGAATACTAACTTTCATAAATAAACTTGTATGCATTCTCTTCATAACATAACTTTAATTGTGCCTTAAATCACATTAAATAATATGAAATAGGAATACATTAAGTTAAGGACTCTATTTTACACAATAAAATAACAAAGAAGCTTCTGACTCTGGGCACTTAGGCACCCAAAGCATGAGCACTTAGTTGCTCAATACTGGATGATTTTGGAGTTGACCGATTAAGTAGTCACAAGTTGGGCACTTAGTCGCCCAAGTAGAATTTCATTCTGCCACTGACCGATTAAATGGTCAGTTTATAGGTGACTAATCACCCAGTGGCAAAATGTTCAGAATGGTTTCCTTTGAGTTGGAAACTAATTCATACATATCATACATTTCTCCAAAATGGATTCTACACCAAAACATAGTCTTAAATCATATAAATACATGTATATATCTCCCATTCACCATAAAACCCATTTTTATACTTTTATAAACTTAGAATTCTTTGAGCACATATGGATTCCAAGTTCTTAATCATACATGTATTAACTCTTGGCTATACAAATTTTCAGTTTTCAACCAAATTTACCAATCAAAGATTTAAAAACAAGAAAAATAAGGCTAGAGACAACAATCTCATGTACATGGAGATACTAAGCCACTCATAAGCTTAAAATCATAATTATGTTCATATCTATACCATCCAAATCCTTCAATCAATTCTTTCATATCAAGTCCTCCATATAACTTTTAAAAATCAAAGGAGAAAAATGAAAAGAAGATACAAAGCAATAACCCCTACAAGTGAAATGGTACATGATGCAATTAAGACTATTAAACCATCACAACAAAGCACTTTACCACTAGATCTATACAAAAGCTTACATAATCATCCATTCTTGGATTATAAACAATATGAGTCAGAAAAATCATTTACATGAATAAGCACTATACGTATGAAACCTCATACATGTGCTCAATTTTAAATACCATATAAAGATGTGTGAATTACTACGAAATGTATTTTCATGTAAGAAAGCAATTTAAGCTTCATTTTAACTTTGAAAAGATGGGGTTATCAAAACTTAAGTTTTACCTAAAAAGGCTTATTTTCATGACTGATTGCACTAAAACTTCATCTTAACTTCAAATATTCTAAAATTTATACATAAATAGCCTTATTTGATATCTTTCAAATGAAAAAAACTTCACTTCATTTGACTTAATGTGGCTTAAGTTATGCAACAAAATACAGAATCTGAAATAGGGCAACTAGTTATTTTACCAGAATTTGACCTTACTTTAAATTAAAACTGGGAATGCATGAAGAGTGCAAAATTCTTGAAATTTTTACCTATTATAGTCTTACATGTTAGCTTCAAAATATCAATAGTCTCATGTATTTTAGACTTTAGAGCAAAAAGTTATGTAATCTGATTTAACAAGTATTAGTCTGCTCGTTAATGCAGAATTTGTCTTAAATTAAAAAAAAAAACCTGGTGCTACATAGGTGGTCCTAAAATTCTGAAATTTTTATTGCAAGAAACTTTATGTATTAGCTTTCAAATGTGACAGGTTTTATGATTTTTAGGTTCCTATAGACCAAGTTATGCGGTAAAGTCTTTAGGCTGTCAATCCATGACAGCATAAAGCAGTTATGCATAATTAACCTATTTTCACTTGCAAATTGGAACTCTGTGGAGAGTGATAAAATCCTAAAATTTTTATTACATGAAGTCTTATATGTTAGCTTTCAAATGAAACAAGTAGCAACTCATTTAGATTCCTAGGGCCTAAGATATGCATCATTGATTGCCTGTTGTCAAGATGAGTTTTTTCTGCTCAATTTATCTCAACACTATATTCTTACTTCCTTGATCAGACCAAAACTTGCATCATAATATCATACTTCAAATTGTTACTTCATTTACAAATCAATCATAAAAATCTAGATAGCCTGGACCATGGTCCATTCCTATATAGACAACCCAAAATTCTAAATTAAACTCAATTTAAATTCATCTTGTACCTAGTTTCTAGGCTCATCTATTTATACTCGTGCTCAATATTTGATTCTATCATTTGGTAAGCCATATAACCCAAGACTCCAGATAAGTGAACTAGTAAATCCAAAACTTAGATCACTTTTAAGTTCGCTTGCCTTATATATTAGTTCCAATTCCAGCAATAGGATGACTAAACCTCTTAAAAAAATAAGATGATCTATACACTAAAACATTTTGAACATTCAAGTTATGAGCAAAACAACAGGTGCTTCTAGAATATGCAATTATGCATAAATAACATTGGCTTTGACATAAATATGATTTTAATGGAAAAGATTTATGAGTTGGAATTTGTATGCATGATAGCCTTACATGTCATTTTTCAAATGCAGAAAACATTGCTCAAATATGAGTTTGATAACTCATGTTAACATCAAAACAATATATATTACCAAATAAAGAAAATCTACAGAATCAGACCTCATTTCAAAGGCAAATCTTATTTTAATTAACCAAAAGTGAAAATGTGCAAAGTTTTAGGTTTTAAGCTTGATGTCTCAGCTATACAACACAATTGGAAATGTGTGCTTATGAATTCATCCCAAAATTTAACATATCAGAATAAAATAATATATGAAAATGGAATGGCCGAAACACACTCCAGCCTCAAATAACATCAAAACATGATGCCTTGATGTTTTACTCAAACAAGATACAAATAAATCCCAAAAGCATATGATCCTAGTCCTTAACATCCAAGATTTCTGAATTAAAAACCACACAAATAGCAATTTAGCCTTTAACAACACTAACTACCAAATACATAATCTAAAATCAACTTCTTCTCAGATATTGGTACTGTTTACAAAATGCACCTTAACATAGGAAACCAATAAGTATTCATAAGTACTGAGAGTAATTAGTGACATTTATTTAAATATGTTAAAAAAATCGTTTTCTTATGCCACTTTAGCAAAATTGAAAAAGCTTGAGTAAAACATGCATTAAACCAACTACTTAGACACAAATGATAGATACTCTTTTTTCAATCAAACCATTCATCTAACACAACAGAGGCTAAAGCATAGGCAATAAGAAGGTAAAGAAAAAGGTATCATAGAATTTGGGTAAACAAGAAAATGGGATTGGTTACTCACATTTAGAACCAAAGCTCAGAAATTGTCAAACTCATAGCTCAAGAATCAAAAGAAACAAATCCATATTTAATCATCCAAACTCACAATGCATCACAAAATAAAAATGCACAGAAATATTAAAATGAACTCAGAATGGGAGAGCTGAAATTAATAAAATAGTCTCAAGCCATTTTAATTTACAACCACTTCCCTAAAGGTTCCCATGAGTTGTCATTTCCCTATCGACAAAAATATGCCTAGTGCATGCTATTAGTTTATGGCAAACAGAATAATACATATTGAGTTAATCAGTTTAAATATCATATAAATAATGTGACAGAAGCTTCTAACAACCACACCTAAGGCAGTTATGCATATCTAAACTAACTATACATCTCTTCATTAGAGACAAGAAAATTATAATGCATAATATAAAATTGAAACTTCTATTATGATACAAACATAGCCAGTCCATACCCCAGGCTCATCAGGATGAACTGCTTTGATATAATATAACATCCCTAATACTAATACTAAAAGTGCATCCAGAATCATACCTTAATAATTAGTATTAAGCACTTCACTTATAACTAATAACAAAAATTTGAACATACATTTATAAGATATACAAAAAAATATATATATAAGCCTACTGTGAATGAAGTAATATACATATATTGAAATGGTCTTTAGACAAGAGTATATCATTGTCCAATAAATACATATTAGGCCTCCGTGGCACCATATATATAGTCCATATACAAAAGTAATACATCAAAGTATTCTACAACTTCTTTCTTTGACCACGTACTGCAGAATTCATCCCTAGAATTATCATGGAATAATAATACAAAAAGGGGTGAGAATTCTAAATTATCAGTAATTCTATTATAAAAAAAAATTGTAATCACAATAATTCTAGTTGTTTCAGAGAAAATTCATTTCAGAACTCATGTTGTACTTTAGAAAGGTGCGAAAAACCAAAATCAAGTCTTTTCTCTTACTGAAACAGAATTCCATATATTAACAGTTCTAGAAAACATCTGTTATCAAAGATCACAAACTACTTGCACAAATATCTTCAAATACAAGATTTCAAGTTAATTTCATTTTCTCAATTCATCTTTATGATTTTTTATGAAAACATTGTCAAATTATGACATTCAAATACAAATTCACCTCAGTGCTCATTTTTATATCCATTCATCACCATAGAACCCATATCATTGTACCATAATAAGTAAGAGCTATTTCATATAGCTCGGGTTCTAGCGCTCATTTCCACAGAACCCACATCAGTATACCATAATAGGTAAGAGCCACCTCATATAAGCTCAGGTTCTATATACTCATGGTAGGGGGTGAATTAGGGCCTCACACTACCACTACCACTTTTATATCCATAGGGAAAACATAGGCAAATGAGGAAACATAAAGAGGAATTTCAAGAATATAAGATCCCCTTTCCCATGGAGGATCATCTCCATAATTCTAATGAGATTTTGAATACCCTTTCCCCAAATAGGATCATCTCGAAAATCCACTAATGCCAAGTGAACTAACAATTCAAATCAAAAGGAGTACTAAGTGGGAATAACGTATTAGGACTATTTTCCTTCCCATTCAAGGATAAATGCCCAATTCTCATATTAAAATCAAAATCAAATTCCATGAGCACTGATTATTCAAATACAAGTTCAAAATACTATTCTAGCTTATCTCTGTAAAAATCTTCTTTAGCTCCCTTATCCATTCCTTAGCTTTCATAGGATCATACCCTCCTTTGAAAGATGGAGGATTCGCTTTTCTGAACTCGGATAAGTTATGAAAATCTTGGTTCTCCACCAGAACTGTATTATTCACTGGTTCCAGTTGTGCTGAATGTGCATTATTTATTATCTCTTCTAATATTCTAGTAGTCATAGCTTCCTTTTCTCTAACCACATCAGCTATATTTCTAAAGGCTTTTGACATGTCTAATGTATTATTTCTATCACCAGCAGATGCTCTTCTACCTCAGCCTCGGGTACGCTTGATTGATGTCATAGTCTCTTGCACACTTAGCACAATATATATTGAGTTGATCAGACTCAATATCATGTAACAGTATAACAGTCAACTATTAATATTCAAACTCAATGTTATTATGCAATTCTACCTATGCATCTCATCATCAAGACAAGAAAAATGCATAACATTATGCTTAAAGCATAGCTAGTACGTACCCCGACTCAATAGGATGAACTGCTCTAATACCATAATATAACATTCTTAATACTAATACTAATAGTATATCCGGAATTACACTTTAGTATTTAGAATTAAGCATGTCACTTATAACTAATATAAATAATTTAAAAAATATAATTATATGATATATACAAAATATGAGCATGTTGAGAGGTTAACGTTATATATATATATATATACAAAGTACAACTCATTACATAATAAATTACATAATATGCTTTGAGGCACTATTTATACATTACAATTACAAAATGTTAACAAAACCCATACTACAACTTTTTTCTTCGTCTCCTTACTGAATAGTCTTTCCTTGGAAATATTATGGAATATAATAAAATAGGGGTGAGAATTCTCAGTAATACTATTAAAAATTTGTGTCTTTATAATAAATCTAATTGTTTCGGAGAAAAACAAGTTACAAACTCAAGTTATTCATTAGAAAGGTGACAAAAGCCAAGTCAAGTCCTTTCTCTTCCCGAAACAGAATTTCAATTATTAATAGTACTAGAAAACATTTATTAACAAGCATCATAATTATACTCATAAATACTTTCAAAAATAAATTTCCAATCAAAAACCATAATCTCAAATTCACTTAAAGGTCTATATAAAATAACTTTTCCATAATATGACATTCAAAGTCACTTCAGTGCTCATTTATACACTCGTTCATTCCCATAGAACCCATATCACTGTACCATAATAGGTAAGAGTCATCCCATATAGCTCGGGTTCTATATACTCATAGTAGGGAGTGAATTAGGGCCTCATACTATCACTAGTACCCTTATATCCTTGAGGGAAACTATATTGAGGAAACTAATGCGGAATTTTCTAAGAATATAGGACCCCTCTTCCTCAAGGTGGATCATCTCCATAATTCTAATGAGATTTTGAATACCCTTCCTCCAAATAGGATCATCTCCAAAATCCACTAATGCTAAAATGAACAAACAATTCAAATAAAAAAGGATACTGAGTGGGAATAGCATATCAGGACTATTTGCCTTCTTATTCAAGGACAAATGTCCAATTCTCATATTCAAATCAAATTCAAATTCTATGAGCACTAATTATTCAAATACAAGTTCAAAATACTATTCTAGCTCAACCCTAAGAAATTAAGGGAGCTATACAAATTTAGATTCTAACTCAACTTGATTAGTCAAGGAGCAATATAATTTCTAATACACAACAAGTGTACAATATCCATATTCACCAATGAACTAAATGCAACGAATTACCATTACCAAACTCATATAATATATCAATTGAACATCAAGATGAGCATAGACAAATTCACTTTGTTACACGGCCAATCCTCCAAGGGATTTCCATACAATCAACAAATTATGAATTATAACTTAGAGTTTAATAATACTTTAAGCACTTAAGCATTAGAATCAACATGTCCTTGGTTCTGGCCTCCATAGCCAAAGTAGCAAATCAAGGGTTATTTTACCCAATTAAGGCTACTATAAACTACTACAAGCATATGAAAAAGATAGAACATAATTAAATTCCAAATTTTGAAATTTCCAGTACAAGACCTACTATAAACATCCAAAGGTCCAAAATTTAAATACTTTACACAAATCAATTATTGGATACTAATTTTGCAACTTGTAACAAAGTTAAATCTTTAAAATTCAATCAAAGTCAAGTCACGACCATATCTCCCCTTTTATGACCAACTCGAAAATTTCATCAACCAACCACCTTCTCACAACTTAATTAATAAACAAATATAGAAATTCAAGGAGTCATAAATTGGAACACTTAGTTCTTCATATTGGAACTGTGACCATCCTCTTCCTAATCCTACATGAAAATTTCTTATCAAGCTTGTATCAACCTCATCAACTAGAATTAAGGAACAAAAGCTCAAAATTAACAAGAATTCCTCTTGAACCTAGTTTGGCCGAGGCCCACTTTCACCCAAAGGCACAAAGAATTTCATTTTTTTCTTATCATAATCAATAACAAATTCAATTCAAGAATCAATAGAAGGAAAAGAACAAGTTTTAGGCAAAAACCCCTACTTAACCATAGTTTGGCCGTGACCTCCAAAGACACAAAGACCACAAATTCAATTCAAAAATTAATAGAAGAAGAAGAGCAAGTTAAAGGCAAGGTACCCCTGCCTCTCTTCCTAGCTTATTAGGGATTGGTTCTTTGGGTCTTCTTCCTTTTCACTTTCTTTCTCTTTTCTTTCTCTCCTTTCTCCTTTCTATATTTCGTTTCCTCTCTTTCTCTTTGTGGCTGCAAGAACCGTGGAGTATGAAGGTAGAAAATGAAGAAAGAAAAGTCAAATAAGTTTATAAAGATGAAGAATGAAGAGGCAGTGGAGTGAGTAGGGAGAGATAAGAATGAATTACTTGTTGAAACTTCTATATCTCTTAGGAATACTTTAATTTTATAAAGGTGAGTTTTCTAATTTTCATAAGTGTTATAGAAAATTTTAGAACTACACTTAGTTCTTATATTTATATATCCATAATTTTTCATGCACTGCTATTTATTAGTGAAGTTTTATTACTCTTTCCTAAGTTAAATTAAACTTGGGAATTAAGTAAATATGTTTACTGATACGTACCTTAGTTTGTATTTTATACAAAAATATTGTCCATGCTCTATTTGTCATCTCCATATAATTTCGTGATTTTTTGAGCTACTTAACTGTTCAATTTGGCTCTTTTTGTACACATTCAGTATCCTTAAAAATGTCAAAGTAGTTCAGTTGATTCTTCAAAATTTACTACAACTCATATCAATTATTTATGACTAAGAAATAAATTTTTTATATTTATTTCTATCATATCAGTTGTTTATGCTAAAATCTTAGTTATTCTTTACATTCAGTGTTATAGAATTACGCTCAAACTAATTCATATGATTACCAAAATTTGCGAACAACTTATACTAATATTATTGAGCTTCTATAATCTTGATTAGGACTATTAGGTTAAGGAGAGTGTTACAAATACAACCTATACATAGGCTACTACCAGGCATTCCAAGGGACAAATATATATAAAGTTACAAAAAATTCTTAATACTAAACTAGATAAATAACTATTGTTTCAAAAAAGGTAAGCTAAGCTCCATAGGTTCTTGTTCAGTGCCTTACTTTCCAAAAGTCTTCTTCCCTGGAATTAACATGGAAATTCAATTCACGGGTGAAAATTTTAAATTCTCAGTAGATCAAATATATAAATCATGTCATCATAATGATTCCAGCTGCTACGGGGAATATTCAAATAAATCATAAGTTATTATAGAAAGGTGGCTAAAGGCAAAAAGGGTTTCCTTTCTCTTCTCGAAGCAAAAATACCAATTGTAGACATTTATCAAATATCATTTGCATATGCAATCTATATCTCGTTATCATATCAATGAGTCAAAGACAATAAGCTCAAAATTAAGTAAATCTACTCATTCGAGTGTCAATCATCAATCAATCATATCTCAAGCATCAAGAGGTAGAGAGAGAATGTTCATCCTCGTACTGCCTTAACAATGAGGGAATGCATATCCTCAATCTAGAGATTCATATAGAGAGGGAATCATCCTGCCTCACACAACAAATCATCTAGTATCATCTCAAGTAGAGAGAGAATGTTTGTCCTCAACTACTCTGATAGGGAGGGAATCGTCCTTCCTCACACTATCAATTAATCAATAGGGAGGGAATCATCCGTCCTCACACTATTAGTCATCTAAGATCACCTCAAGCAAAGAGAGAATGCTCACCCTCAACTACTTACTACCTAGGGCAAGCTCAGGTATACAGAGAAGGAATGTACATCATCATGCTCAATTACTATAGTAGGGAGAAAATCATCATTTCTCACACTACTTTGATTAACCCCAGGTATGAGGATCATCTCCTGTATCAATCATTTAAACATAACACACACTTATAATTTTTCAATAAGAAATAGCTCCTCAACATATCACAACCTTTAATTATATCTAGTGCACTTTTCTATAAAACACAAGGTGTGCAATCATAATACAAATAAACTCATTTAGTAAACTTAATCAAATTTCATCATAATAGACAATATGGAACTCCCTTCACTCAAAACTGGGATTTACTAAGTTAGTAACAAGGTTTGATAACCAATAACAACTCCAATTTCTTTTACTTTATAAAAGGATAAACGGTTAGCTTTCATCTCTAACCAATTATCACTATCCAACAATGACATTGCAAGAGCCCATAATTGATTGTCATTGCTAGTTAACTAGTTATGAACATGTTATGACATTTTGAGAGCTCAAATAATCTGTTATCCCATAACTATAACCGGTTATTTGGCTAACATAATGTTCTATAAGAAACAAATAATCGGTTATCACTCGGCTATAATCGATTATTTGACTAGCATATCATTTTGTAAGTCACATAATTGATTAGTCCTTCTCTATAATCGGTTATTTGGCATGTTTAAACAAAAAAAAAATAGAGCATAATTGAACCATCTTCCATTCCTTCTATCATTTTCATTAACTTATCATAAAAAATCAACATCTATACATATACAACCACTACCCAAGTGAAAAACCAATAAGAAACAATCTCAAGAATTCTTAAAACAAAACCAAAGGGATTAACAACAAGACTTAGCCATCAAACCATAATTTTACTTACATGTTTATGAAGAGTTCAAGCCATAACTAAGCTCAACAACCATAAACACAACATTCACACAAACTCTAATCTTCTTTAAACTCAAAACTCATATCAAGTTCCACTCAATAAACCATTGAAATCAAGAAGAGAAGATTAAAGTAAGAAAACACATAACCCCTACCTCTATTCCTATGTGGTTCCTTCTCCTTTCTTTCCTTCTTCCTTTTTCTTATTCTTTCTTTTCTTTCTGTCTCACGTTCCTTGCTTCTTGTTCTCTATTTCTCTATTTTCTTACTTTTCTTTCTCTTTCTCTGCAACTCCTCCAACGTGAAGAGAGTGAGACAAGATGAAATAAAGTCAATGGAATAGGGATAAAAACGGTGGGAAAAAGATGGAGAGATAAGGTTGAGCTGAGATATTTGTCTAGAAAGATTATATCTCTTAGGGACACTTTAATCTTCCATTAACAAGTTTGCTAACCTTCATACATGTTATAGAAAATTTTAAGATTCATTTCATTCTTAGATTGATCATTTCATACACCATTAATTGTCATCTGTGCTCTA
Source organism: Ormosia emarginata (assembly GCA_029884605.1). Classification (NCBI taxonomy): domain Eukaryota; kingdom Viridiplantae; phylum Streptophyta; class Magnoliopsida; order Fabales; family Fabaceae; genus Ormosia; species Ormosia emarginata. The sequence continues at coordinate 5,574,954 of JAQQTP010000033.1, read as the reverse complement.
TTACTCTTCTTTAAGTTAAGATAAATCTTAAGAATTAAGTTAATAAGCTTACAGGTACCTGCCTTAACGTGTACTCATTACTAGAAAATTCTTCATCTTCTAATGAGTATTTCCTCAAATTCTCGTAATTTTTCTAAGCTACCTGTCTATTTAATTTAGCCTTTAAACACTCATCATGTGTTATTTAAAATACCAAACTAACTTAGTTAATTCTCCAAAATTAACCACAACCTATTCTAATTATTTGTAGTCTACAAGTAAATTTTTCTTACTTATATCTATCATCTAAGCCATCAATGCCCAGTTCTTGGTTAATATTAGTTATTTTTCACATTCTGTGTTATTGCATTAGGCTTAAAATAACCCAGAAAGTTACCAAAATTATCAAGCTACCCAAGGACGGATTGAAAGGGGGGCATGCATAGGCCATAACCCCCCAATAAAAAAATAAAAACTATTTTATTAAATATTTATAATGTGACACAAAAGTCAAAGTTTGACGAATAAAATTTATCCCATGACAAACGTTAATATTAAGATGTTATTTTGTTAAAAAGCTTAAAAGAAGATAAATGAAGCCCACCAATCTCATCTTCATGTGAGCTTTGATAGCTAGGTTGTTGTTAATACTAGGTAATCAAAGTCCTACAAGAAAACATTTTTAAACTATATAAAAAAAGAGATCATTCACTTTTTAATTCGTTTCGTAAGGATCATAACTCTTCATTCATTTAGCGAAAGTAAAACATCTCTTCACAACCCTTTGGCAATCATATAACTGAGTTTGTTTCGTGAATTGTTCTAATTAAATCGATTAAAACTATCGATTTGTCCCTTCTTAACTTTGTTGTAAGTCTCCATTTCTTATTTCTTAAAATCTTCATCTATCTAGTATTTTATTAAAACTATACCTCCTTATGTTTTAATTCTTCTTTTTTGTTTGGTGTTTTGCTAATTGACCTTTATTTTTGCTTTTAATTTCTTTTCATTGTAGTTTATATTATTTATTTTAGGGTAAATCTTTGCTTTTGTTTGTACTAAAAACTAATTGCTCATGAGTAATTTCTTGAAATGTATGCACGTATGATTTTTAGCAGTAAAATACATGTATTTTGAAAAAAAAATGTCATGCTCGACTTCGATAAAAGTATTATATATTATTTTTTGTACTATAATATAAATTTTATTAGTAGATACTATGATATAATTTGATAATATGATTCATAACTTTTTGCCCTTCCACTAAACATTTTCTGGATCTGTCCCTGAGGTTACCCACATAAGTGTTATTAAACTCTTTTAACAATAAATATTGCTATTAGGTTAGGGAAGACGTTATACATGTCATTGATGGGTCGTCTGCCTTATTTCCACCCCTAGGTCCTCTGACTCGAACTTCAATATCTCCATGGATGAACTCGCCCATGCCACCGACAACTTCTCCTCCCACCTCATTGTCGACGATGACAACTTTAGCCTTGTTTACAAGGCTCACCTCTCCTCCAATGCTCTCATCATTTTGAAGAAGCTCTCCCTATATGCCTTCCAAGGCTTCTGCGTATTCATCGAGATCCTCGACTACTGGGCCTCTAGCCCCGAACACTTACTCGTTGACATCGTTCAGGTCATCAAACACCACCCCACCCCTAGTTGCTAGTGCTAGAGAGGGTGGAGGGCAAATCCCAAATCATAAACCTCAAACTTATCTACAGTGCAGATTCCAAATTTTATTCACAATCATTGATCATTTTGAATATATCATCAATGGTGTATACTTGATGAAGCATGAATATTTCAAAAAATTTAAGGAGCTTGTTAAACGTCACCACATAACAAACAAATATATGGTGATAATTTTGGCATGAATAGCTCACTCAATCCACTGGATTTTCTTAACCGTAGAAGAAGAGCATGGTCATGGCAGTGCCAACTCAGCAGCTAGTTAGTTTCGGTTAGCTGGCATTAGCTGTTAGTTAGTTATAAATGTAATTACATTTCAGTTCCCTGTAATTTTCATTTTCATTTCATTTCAGTTGTAAGAAGTATAAATACTCTGTAGATCATTTTCTTCATTAATATGAATCAGATGAATTTTTCTTCCTTCAGTCTTCGTGTGTTCAATGGAGGTCTCTGATACTTTGATGGTATCAGAGAGGGTTCTACCCGTTCTACTTCTGTCGAGTGCAGCACTCTGATTCTTCGATCTCGATTTGTTTCTTTTCTTCGTTCAATCAATTCAATTCTTCAATCTCGATTTGTTTCTTTTCTTCATTCAATCGATTCAATTGATTTTGATTCTCATTCGATCATTGAAAAATGGGAAGAAATTCTAACAACAACAATTCTTCTACTTCGAATCAAGGCACAAATCAAGATCAATCTCTTGATCCGTATTATGTTCATCATTCAGAAAACACCAGTTCTGTGTTGGTTACACCGCAATTATCTGGCAAAAATTATCATAGTTGGGCGAGGAAGATGAAAAGAGCTTTGGTGTTAAAGAACAAGTACAAGTTTGTAGATGGAACAATTCCAGTACCAAATGAGTCGAATCTGAATTTTGCAGCCTGGGACAAATGCAACAATCTGGTGCATTCATGGATAATCAATTCCATGACTCCAAAACTTACTGAGAGTGTTGTTTTCATAGAGAATGCCATAGATGTATGGAATGACTTGAAGGATAGATTCATGAGAGGAGAAGGATTCGAGTTTCACAGTTACAGCAAGAAATTTCCAATTTGAAACAAGGTAATCATACAATTTCAGAATATTTTACTGAACTGAGAACTTTATGGGAGGAATTAGAGCAATATAGGCCTTTGCCTCAGTGTATATGTACTGTCCCTTGTGGTTGTTTAACCATGAGAAATGCAAGAAACTTTAAATTAGAAGACAGGATAACACAATTTTTAGTTGGCTTAAATGATGAATATCAAGGAGTGAGGTCACAAATCCTTCTCATGGAGCCTTTACCTTAGATAACTAGAGTTTTTTCAATGGTGATGGAGCAAGAACGACAGCTGCAAAAAGGTACTGCCTCAAGAACAGATCCTGACAATGATGAATCAGGAGCTTTGATTAATGCTGTAGAAGGAACAAGGGGCTATGGAAGAGGCAGAGGTAATAGCAGTTTTCAAGGAAGAGGTAACAGTGGCTTTCAAGGAAGAGGAGGAAGAGGTAATGGAAAAGTGTGTACATTTTGTGAAAAGTTAGGCCACACTGTTGAAACCTGTTACAAGAAACATGGCTTTCCTCCTAATTTTGGTCATGGAGGACCATCTCATGCAAACAATATCACTGCTGAAGATTCAGATAGCAAGTCAGTGATAGGTTCAGCAAAAATAGAAAGTGAAAATGTAAGTTTGACAAAAGAATAGTACAATCAGTTGGTCAGTCTGCTTGAAAAGAGTTCTGTAAATTCTGGAGATTCTAAATCTTCAGTAAATATGGCAAAGGGAGAGAGTTACTGTCATGCAGCACATGGAGCAGGTAATCCTTCTTTAATGTCTTTTGATTCCAAAAGTAATAAATCAAGGTGGATTTTAGATACTGGGGCTACACATCATATTTGTTACTGCATAGATTGGTTTGTTTCTTATCAGAATATTAGCCCAATTACAGTTAATTTACCAAATGGTAATTTTGTGAGTGCATCGGTTAGTGGCAAAGTCAAGCTCACAAATGATTTAATAATAGATGATGTTTTATATCTGCCTTAGTTTGCAGTAAACTTGATTTCAGTAGCTAAATTGAGTAAAGCACAGTCATGTTCATTGTGCTTTGGACCTGATGGTTATGTCATACAGACCAAGGAGGATTTGAAGAGGATTGGTTTGGCTAGAGAAGCTGGCAGCTTATACTACTTGGAGATAGATCAGGTTCCATCAAGTGTTGTTACAAATTTAGCTACTGCTTTTAGTCTGAATACATGTGAAATCCTCTGCCATTCTTTGGCATTTGAGGTTAGGACATCTATCTTATGATAGGATGCATTGTTTGAATAAACAATATCAATACATTCCTGCAGCTGAGCATACTACATGTGATGTATGTCATATGGCTAGACAAAAGAAATTGCCATTTCCTATTAGTAGTAATAATGCAAGTTCTATGTTTAACTTGATTCATCTTGATATTTGGGGACCTTTTTCTACTAAATCAGTACATGGCTATCAATATTTTCTGACTATTCTAGATGATTTTAGTCAATATGTTTCGGTGATAATGATAAAATTGAAATCTGAAGTATCTGCATGTGTTAAAAGATTCATTGCCATGGTAGAAAATCAGTTTGGAAAAAGAATAAAAGTAGTAAGAAGTGACAATGGGTCTGAGTTTATATTGCCAGAATTTTATGCTTCAAAAGGTATTATTCATCAAAGGAGTTGTGTAGCTACTCCTCAACAAAATGGGAGAGTTGAAAGAAGACACCACCATATACTTAATATCAGTAGGGCTTTGATGATTCAGTCATAATTGCCTAAAAGTTTTTGGTCTTATGCAGTACTTCATACAATGTTTTTAATGAATAGAATTCCTACAAGGTTGTTAGGAAATAAATCCTCTTATGAGATGTTACATGGTGCAATGCTTGATCTTAGTTGTTTGAAAGTTTTTGGATGTTTGTGTTATGCTTCAACCCTCTCCAGCAACAGAAATAAATTTGACCCAAGAGCAAAGAAGTGTGCTTTCTTAGGGTACAAATTAGGGATGAAAGGTTATATATTGGTTGATGTTCATTCCAAGGAAATTCTGGTTTCCAGAAATGTTCATTTTTATGACTTGGAATTCCCTTTTCATTCCATAACAAAGCCTTCTATTTCATTTCCTTACACTATTGCTAATTCCCAAGTTATTAGTTCCATGCCAGCAGTTCCACAAAATCAGCAAACAGTCACACCTTCCAATCCCATTTCATCTGTTTTACCTTCTGTTTCTACACCTAATAATTCTTCTTCAACATCTTCTCCTAACAGTGATCAATCAAATTTTGAAATTTCACCAGAATATATTCTTTCTTCTTCTACCCGAAAGTCCACAAGAGTTAGCCAAAGACCTCCACATCTCAATGATTATGTTTGTAATCATGCTTCAGCCATCCAATACCCTTTGTCTAATTTTCTTACATATGACCATCTTTCACCTAAACATCAAGCCTATGCCATGTCTCTCACTTCTATTCCTGAACCTACCTCATACTCAGTTGCTAGCAAAGATCCAAAATGGGTTGAAGCAATGAATCTTGAGATAGCATCTCTAAACAGCAACAAGACTTGGGAATTTGTAGATTTGCCTACTGATGCTGTACCAATAGGTAACAAATGGGTTTACAAGATAAAAAGACATGCTGATGGATCCATTGAAAGGTTTAAGGCCAGATTAGTTGCTCAGGGATTTAATCAAACAGAAGGCCTAGACTATTTTGAAACATTCTCTCCAGTAGCAAAACTGTCTACAGTCAGAATTCTACTTGCATTGGCAGCCATTCATGGGTGGCACTTGCATCAACTTAATGTAAACAATGCTTTTTTACATGGGGACTTACATGAAGCTGTTTATATGAAGGTTCCTCAAGGAGTTTCAACTCCCAAACCTGGCCAAGTCTGTAAGTTGCTTAAGTCTCTTTATGGACTTAAGCAAGCTAGTCGACAGTGGTTTGAAAAGTTGGCTGGTTTCCTTACTTCTCATGGTTTTGTTCAAGGACAAGCTGATCATACACTCTTTATCAAGTCTACCAAAGATTCTTTCACTGTGTTGCTTATATATGTAGACGATATCATATTAGCAGGTAATTCTCTTGGTGAATTTGATCTGATTAAAGCACTTTTGCATGATGCTTTTAAGATTAAAAATCTTGGGCAACTTAAGTTCTTTTTAGTACTTGAAGTAGCTCATTCATCCAAAGGGATTTCTTTGTGCCAAAGGAAATATTGCCTTGAACTACTAGCTGATTCTGGTCTCACTGGTTGTAAACCAGCTAGCACTCCATTAGATCCTGCTGTTCGATTACATCAGGATTCTGGTTCTGCTTTTATTGACATAGCTGGTTATAGAAGATTGGTTGGTCGGTTGCTGTATCTAACTACAATAAGACCAGATATTTCATTTGCCACACAACAATTGAGCCAATTTATGTCTAATCCAACTGAGGCACATCATAGAGCTACTCTTAGAGTATTAAGGTACCTCAAGAGATCACCTGGTCGTGGTCTTTTCTTCTCCAGAAATTCTGACTTACATATTCTGGGTTTTTCTGATGTAGATTGGGGAGGATGCATTGACACTCGAAGGTCCATCTCTGGGTTTTGTTTTTTTATTGGGCACTCACTAGTGTCTTGGAAATCAAAGAAACAACCCACAGTGAGTTGCTCTTCTGTTGAAGCCGAATATCAAGCACCAGCATCTGTTACTAAAGAGTTGCAATGGATTTGTTACTTACTTACAGATTTGTCTCAGCTACCTTCTTGGTCCCCTGTCATTTACTGTGATAATCAAAGCGCATTACATATTGCGGCTAATCCAGTGTTCCATGAGTGCACAAAGCATCTTGACATTGACTGTCACATAGTGAGGGAAAAGTCTCGAGCTGGTTTAATAAGACTTCTTCCTATATCTACTCAATTCCAAGTTGCAGACGTGTTCACTAAAGCTTCATGCCCTCGGGTTTTTCGTGAGTGTATCACCAAGCTTGGTATGGTGGATATCTTCCACCCTCCAGCTTACGGGGGGGTCTTAACCATAGAAGAAGAGCATGGTCAGGGCAGTGCCAACTCAGCAGCTAGTTAGTTTCGGTTAGCTGGCATTAGCTGTTAGTTAGTTAGTTACAAATGTAATTACATTTCAGTTCCCTGTAATTTTCATTTTCATTTCATTTCAGTTGTAAGAAGTATAAATACTCTGTAGATCATTTTCTTCATTAATGTGAATCAGATGAATTTTTCTTCCTTCAGTCTTCGTGTGTTCAATGGAGGTCTCTGATACTTTGAGATTTTGCACCATTACTCGTTCCACTTGCTTCTTTCTTTACTTAAAATCCTTATCTATTTGATTAATTTTCACACCATAAACAGTTCATGCACTTTTCGGTGACAAAAGCAGCTATTATCATAAAGTGACAACAGAACCTTTGTACAATTTCATAACTTCAATCATCATCTTTCTTTTTTCTCTTGGAATCATTCAAACATACTTGTACCCAGAAAAGAGTAATCCCCTAAAATGGGGTATTAGCAGAAACATTATCTCCAGTAATTTTTTAGAAGTTAAAATAAAGATGGTGTTTACAAAGGTAAAATCAAAACAAGTAGAATTACAAGTTACAGCTTGGCTCACCAATTGGATTGTACATCCTTCTTTTGGCAACTAAGAGATGAATCATCCTACAAAATACACAAGTTTGATTAGTATGAATGAAGCATCAGCATGCATACGAAGAACCATTCCCCCCACTCAATATTCATAAAAATTTTCTATTATCATAGTGCTCATTTACCATTTCAGTCACAATTTTCTTTCAAAATTTGCTCCCATCATATAAATAAGTGAGTAAATTTTACCACATTATTTTTTCTCATATGAGGAGAGATAAAAAAAAGTTTCTCTAAAATAAACATATGTGTAAAGTAAGCAAGTAAAAATGTATCAATTCTTAATTTTATTTAAAGTACATTAAAATCTTAATACATTGATAATTTAAGAGTAAATAGATTCTTACTTATTCACTTTACAAACAAATTTACTTTAAAGAAATGTTATCCAAAAATAAATACGTTGCCTTTGCCCTTTAACTCCTTACTCCATTTTTTTTTATTTTTTTGATAAAATTTTTATCCAAAATTTCTCAGTCCGTCACTAAAATAATAAACATAAATATTAGTGAAGTAATTAAATAGACAAAATAATTGTTCAAAAAATTTATTATTTTTTAATGTTCAAATAAAATTTTGAAAGATGGGGGAACGGCCACAAGAGCCAAGAGGAGGGGGAAGGTTTAACGGCCCAAAAGAATAATTTAAAACGTGAATTGGGTCGGTGATGTGGTCCTATCCAAATAGAAAGAAATGCTAATAATACGATAAAAAAAAAAAAAGGTTTTTTTAAAATAAATTTGTCTTTATAATGAGGAAAGGAGAGTGTATCTAAACTCAATTTAAAGAAGTCTAGTGTAAAAATAATAATATTTTAACATTTACTTCTAAAATATATCATTAAAATAAAAAATTACATTATTTGTGTATGTAAGAAAAATAAGAAAGAGCAACAGTCGTTGACCTTCTGAAGTCTTCAAAAGTGTTGGAATCTATATGTGTGTCTTCTTCGGCACCGTCTTCTTCTAAGAAAGTTCTAACATTAATTTTGAATACCCATACACCACTTCCCTCCCATGACTTGGTTCCATGCACCCCTCTCTACTATATTAATAATTTAAATCTCCATTTATCGAAACCTCATCTAAATTCACTTTCAAACCCAATCACACCCACTTCCTCACAAAATCGCCACCAGATCGAGCCATCACTCCGACATGGCGCCGCCCATCACGGCGCACCTCACGGCCTTCGCCCTCCTCCTCATCACCGCCGCCTCTGCCGCCGCCACAAACGGATACCACAACCACACCGTTGGTGGCGCCGCCGGGTGGTTCTTCAACTCCACCACCAACACACCCGCCACAAACTACTCTTCTTGGGCTGCAACTCAAACCTTCAACCTCGGCGATTATCTCAGTAAGATCGATCACTCACTCTACCTTTTCTCTCTTTCTCTTCTTATATATTGCACTTTGAGCAATATGGCCTCGTTTTATGCCTTGAAAATGAAATTTCCTTGTTTGGTTGCCGCGGAACCGAAGGAAAAGGATAATCAGTATGAAATTGAAACAGCATAGACTAGCTAAAAACTTTGAAATTAGATCAAGCGATTGCAGATTGCACTGTTTAATAAATTTTCCTCAACTTTCTCGGAAACTAAACGGAACAAACTGATTTTCTGTCTTTGTTTTTCCTGTTGTTTCCTTTGGCCTTGATCCTCAGTTTTCGTTTTTCAACACGAACTCGGAGAAATTCCATATTTGGCTATCGACAAAATGAAGGAAAATCAGTTTAGAAACAAAATGAAATATCAAGAACTCTTTCTTAGCTCAAAATTTCGAAATCAGATAAAGTAATTGCCACTTGCACATTTGTGTTATACCATAAAATTTCCTCAACTTTCTCGGAAACCAAACAGAACAATCTAATTCATTTTCCTTTTTTTTTTCTATTTTTTTCCTTTCACCTTGATCCTCAGTTTTCGACACGAACTCAAGAAGAAAGTCCCTGTTTGACGAAGGAAAATGGAAAATCAACACAAAATCGAAACAGCAAGCACTATTTCTTAGCTAAAAATTTCAAAATCAGATCAAGTAATTCCCCATTTCACTTGGCACTATGTCATAGATTTTCCTCAACTTTCTAAGAAAAAAAACTGATTAAATTTCCTGTTTTCTTTTTCTTGATCCTCAGTTTTCAACACGAACTCAAACGAGACCGTGATTCAGACTTACAACAAGACCTCCTACCTGAACTGCACTGCTGACGGTTCCGACAACGGCACCTTCGTATACGACAGCGGAAGCGGTCGTTTCGGCGAGGCGTTGACCATCCCAGTTCCGTTGACCATGGTGGGACCCAACTACTTCTTCTCCGACGCGGGCGACGACGGTGTCCAGTGCAGCAGCGGCATGGCCTTCGAGATCAACGTCAACCGCGGCCTCGGCTTGCCGCCCAGCCTCAACCAGCCGCCGCCGCCGCCATACATTGAGCCGCCAGGTCCTGACACGCCTCAGTCTCCGCCGATTACAGTGGCGCAGCCCCCCAACGGTGGAGGCGAGTTCGCTAGCCGCGCTAACGTTCGCATGGCGGTATACGGCTTTGCTGCCGCGATGCTGTTTTTGCAGTCACGGTGAGGAATAGATTCGTTTACGTGGGTGCGCAGCATTTGATAACTTTTATTACAGTTTACGGATGAGAAAATTATCGAACATCTTTTCTCTCTTTTTTTTTTTTTTTTTTTTACTTTTGTTTATTTATGAATCGAGTTTTGAGTCCACGCGCTTGGAGTAACTTGACTCATTATTTGCTAAGCGTAACTCACTCAAAGAATATGAATGTTAATAATATCTCACATAAATAAGAATTATGACACAGAATAATGGTTCTTCGGATCTTATGCAACAACATTTCAGATTCTCGACGTCCTAAGAGGCTCCTATATATACCCTCAAAGGCAAAAAAGTATAGATCCAATCTCTAATTCTATATACTACCCTTCTTACAAATAAATTGACTTGAGCGTTGAAGTACATTTTACAAGTATCTACCCCTTGCACCATCGTTATTGCTGCTGTGCTATGGAGGTTTTCACTCATCACTACCTTCTCAAGTAACCCTCATAACCAAGTTTTGAATATTGACATCGTCTATGGGAAACGATAAACTTCTACTTCTATCACCACCACCAACACTCTCTTTACTACTATCATCATGGTTAACACAAGGAGGAGACAAACCTCAATCAACTAGAACCGTACTTCTATTGCATGCAAACCACCATCTATGAATCGTCGTCCAACATTTGTCCTTGCTGCTCACGAACCATTCGTATCCCATCCGGAATCCAGGCAGGACGAGCTGAGAGACTTCTTTCACCGAAAAGAATCTACCTTCTCCATCCCCGAGAGTTCTAGTGAGGCAACGCCTTGGTTCGCAAAGAGTGCCTTCTAGGGATGCTGGGCAGCAGGTGTCAGTACTGCAATGCCTTGGAGACTGGGTGGAGAATGAAGCTTAGTCCCCCTAGGTTGAGACAGATCACCAGGAGATATCTAGAGCATAATTGCTCTCTTTGGTTAGACTTCAGGATGAGAGAATTCATCGTCAAGAAGAAAGAATTCATGACTTGGAAAGAGTTGTTAACAAGGACAATGAAGCTGAAAATCGATCTCTGAGAAGGAATCGCGAAAATAGAAGAGATTAACATCAGGAAGATGATCGCCATGCAGAGAACTCTAGGATCTCGGGTCTTGGTCATAATGCTAAACCTGTCTATGCAAGAGAGCAAGAACATGGTTTCACAAAACCAACCCTTCTCTGATAGACTGATGACTTACGAAATCCCTTGGTGCTTCAAGTATCCAACCGATATTGAAGCTTATGATAGGACCACGTACCTTCAAGAACAATTGGATGCCTACGTTTTTGCACTTTTGTTTATTGTGGGCAATGACTCTCTCATGTGTCACGCTTTCCCCCTGTCTTTAAATAAAGTCGCCTTGAGATGGTTCACTACCTTAACTCCAAGGTCTGTGGATAACTGGAGGAGCTTGTCCTCGAGATTTTTGCTGCACTTCACCACCAGCAAAATGCAGCCTAAATCCATTTCATGCCTCTCACATATCAAGCAAGGAAAGGAGGAGTCTCTTTGAGACTTTATATCCTAGTTCAATAAGGATATTATAAACGTGCGCGACTAGGATGAAAGACTTGGATTGTACTATATGAGAGAATGGCTCTGACCTGGACCATTCTCCTTTTCACTTGTAAAGAAAGAGCTCAAGACCATGGACGAGTTTCATGCCTATGCTGACAAATACATCAATGATGATGATGTTCTCCGTGCTAAGAAGCATCTTGTGAAAGAAGATGCTAAGCCCAAGTCCAAGGAGCAGCCGAACCAACAATGGCGGAATTCAAAGCCACCTTTCAAGGGGACGTACGACAACTATACTCCCCTCAATATGCCTCAAGCTCAAATCTATCAGGAGGTCATGAACACCGAGTTCTAGGATGTGCAGTGTAACATCCTTAACTCAATTATTAATAACGTATTCAGAATTTTGCATTAGTAACAGGAATTAAGCACGTCACTTATAGTAAACATAATAAATTTGAAAATACATATAAGATATACAAAAATAAGAGTCTGTTTTGGGTGAAATATTATACATATACCGAAAGAATCCTTATACAAATACATCAATATATGCCTCCATGACAATACTTATACAACTTTCTTCACAATACTTTTCTAATCTCTACTATTAAAATCTTTCTTCATGGCTCTGATCTTCACTTCTGATTGCTAAAGTCTTCTAAGCACTTGAAAATAATACGGAAATACAAAATACGAGGGGGTGAGAATTCAAAGAATTCTCAATAGGTTATAAAAACGTGTCATCGTACTATTTTTAGTTGTTTCAGGAAAAAACATATTCTTTTAAAACTTAAAATAAATACATACTTATATACATATATATAACTAGGAAGGTGGCAAATTGCCAAATCTTGTCATCCTTCTTCCCAAAACAGAATTTCATTTAATAGTTTTCGAAATTAACCATTATCAATAGTACATACCATACTCATATAATTTTCAGAAACAATACCATAATTCTAGATTCATTCAAAGATTCAAATACATATTCAAATCATAACATAACATATAAATTTAATTCAACAGTCATCTATCCAAAATACTTACTCATCTCTCAAGTATAAAAAAAATACCTTATACTCGTAGGTTATTCTAAAGTCTTATTATGACATTTACTTTTGAGGTATATACTTCAGATACAAGGATTTTAGAGTACCTCCAGGTACGAGGTTTAGATTTTATCCCTCAGGTACAAGGATAATTAACTGAATATCATTCTCTTATTATCTTCTCCAAGTACGAGAAGTATTCTCTTAATCACCTTATACAATATCAAATTTAAAATCAACTCTAGATACGAGTATCATATCTAATAGATAATGAGGGTAATCAATACAATATCCATCAGGTACATGGATATTTTTCATAGTATCCATCACGTACATGGATATTCTTCATAGTATCCATCAGGTACATAGATATTCTAGATTACTCCTTACCCAGAGTACATTCAAGTTTACTCCCTACCCGAAGTATTTTCAAGTTTACTCCCTACCTAGAGTATATTCAAGATTACTCACTACTCGGAGTATATTCAAGTTGACTCCATACCCGGTGTATTTTCAAGTTTACTCCCTACCCAGTGTATTTTCAAGTTTACTCCTAACCTGGAGTATATTCAATGCAAAACCTAGCTCAACTTGAATAATCAATGAACATTATAACATATTACATCATCACATTTCACAACTCTCAACAAGTATACAATGTCAAACTCATTTGATTCCTGTTCAGATATTCAATTATTCTTCAAATAAATGCAATCCATTCTCATACACATCAATGTTACGTGGAGATTTTCACATCTCCATTTGCTTCTAATTCGGCCTAGATGGCCTTCACAAGATCAAATATGCATTATTAAGTATGCCAATTCATATTCAAATTATATTACAACCAAGGAAATAGAAACAAATCACTACCTTACATAGCAATCCATATACAAATTAAAATATACATATCCAAGAACAAGTTACGGCCATGTTTCATTTTAATTGCCATATTCACAAATTTATTATCAAATCATCATTTCTATAATCAATTCAATTAACAATTAATATAGGAATCCAAAGAGTTAAATAAATCAATAAGGTTAGTGTTCTTCCTAGGGTATGGCAGTGAGCCACTAAAATCTAAAATTCAAGCATTTTCTTTTCATACATGCCAAAATCAATTCAAAAGGTGCTCAATGTATTAAAAACACATCAGAACATTAACTAAATAATCATTTTCCTTGTTTGCCCTGTGTTGGCCGTGAGTCTCTAGCCTCAAAACATCTATTTTTTTTTTTTTTACTTCACAACATCACAAATTTATCACAAGAATCAATGAAAAAAAAAGAACAAATTGGAACCAAAGACCAACCACATAAAATCAACCCTAGCCATGGACAACCATGAAGGAAAATACACAATTTCAGTCCAATAATTCATGGGTAAAGAAGAAGAAACAACCTCTACCTTGTTTCCTTTAGTTTATCAAGTTTGGTCTTCACTTTTCTTCACTTTTTCTTTCATTTTCTCTCCTTCTGTTATTCCTTTCTGCTTGCTGTCTTGACCTCTATTCTTTGCCCAATATAGTGCTGTTCCACCGTGAAAAACAATGAAGAAAAAGCAAGGAAGAACTATGTTAATTGTTGAGGAAAATAGAAGGCGAAATATGGAAGTTAATGTGTGGAGATTTTGGTGGCCGTGTAACTTTCTTCTTCCTCTGTTTTTGTACGTAGAAAATGAGAGAAAGAAAGGTACATAAAGTGAAGGAATTATCTAGAAAGATGAAGAAAAGTTTGGACGGTGGAGCAATTCAAAAAATGGTCAAAATTTTTTATTATAACTTTTGGATTTGATAAATACATTTTAATTTTTTAAAGTTGAGTTTTTAAGTTATTATAAGTGTTATTAAAAATTTTAGGACTTAGTCCTCAGATCTATTTTTCAATAATCCTTCATATACTGTTATTTATCAGTTAAGTTTCATTACTCAGTCTCAAATTAAATTAAATCGATGGATTAAGTAATAAGCTTACTGATACTTATTGTAGTTGATATTTTATACCAAATTATTCTCCATATCTTACTTGTTACCTCCACGAAATTTCATAATTTTCTGAGATACTTAACTGTTCCATTACTGTTCCCTTAATTCATCTTCGGTATCCTTAAAAATACTGAACTTGCTTTGTTGCTTCTCCAAAATTTTTTACAATTCTTATCAATGGTCCTTAGTTAGGAAATAAATTTTTTATATTTATTTCCATCATATCAACTGATTCAGTAAATACCTTAATTATTGTCTTGTATTCAAAGTTACCAAATTACGCTCAAACTGGTTCAGAAAATTACCTGAATTAATAAATAAATCTTACCAGTATTACAGAGCTACTACAACCCTGATTAGGATAATTAGGTTAAGGAGGATGTTACATACAGAGACCTCCCCCTTTGAGAAGCATTCACAAAGAGACACATCCAAGCACTGCACATGGTATGACGGCCATGGTCACAACACAGAAGATTGTGCCAACCTCGAAGATGCCATTGAATCTTTCATCTAGGACGGATGTCTGGGCCAGTATGTGCACCAAACCTAGAACAACAATTAGAAGAGAGGTTATTGTAGGAAACATAGATATAGCCCTCAAAGTCCCTCTCCTCCCTACCAAAGAAGACATTCTCCAGCTAGGAATAAGAACCCCGACCCACGTTCACCTTGGGTTAATGCCCATAATCAAGATAGGGTGCAATCCTGAAATGACAACCATGAAGACGATTGTCATCATGTCGAAGTAACCCGGACAATTTTGTTATACTTTTTAATTGTTACTTGTATGTAAAAAGCATCCCTTAATATCAATAAATGTTATTTTTCCAATTGTTACATTATCTAAGCTAATACCTGGGCCGCGACTTTGAGTCCACGAGTACTTCGGTCCCACATCACCTAAGCCAGTACCTCTGCCGTGACCTTAAGTCCATGAGTACTTCGGCTTGACATCACCTAAGTCAGTACCTTGGTCGTGACCTTGAGTCCATGAGTACTTCGACCTGACACAACCCCCAAGGTTACCACACCTTGGCGAGGTCCAAGGAACACAAGGTTCGAAGAGGATCAGCTATTCCGATATCTATACATGACAGTCAAACATGAGAATCCACTTGACTGTCAACTGAGGTCAAGGAGTGCATTCAAGGATTTTCACCAATACCTTTATGGTCTGACCTTAACCCATAAATCGACCAGGTTTACAAAGGTTGAGCGTATTCTTACATGACATCCAGACAGTGGAATCCACTTGACTATCAACTGAAGTCAAGGAGCGCTCTAAAGGGTTTTCACTCGTACCCTTATGGCCTAACCTAAACCTATAAACTGACCAGGTTTACAGAGGTTAAGTGTAACTGACATAGCCTGGGACCGTGGACTCTATACTAAGAGGCTTTTGTGTCACTTTTTCCACAATTTCAAATCAAATTGACAAAACTAAGATTAAACGTAGTTATAACACTATGCCTAACCCATAAACCAAACCAAAGGTTTAGCATGGTTATGCGCTCTAGACTGTAGCCTAGGATAGTGAACATCACTACGAGAGGCTTCCATGTCACATACACCTAAAGTTCGAAGGTTAACTATTCTTAAACGAACTCGACCACCGAGATCGAGCTTTGGACTCATCTTGGTCAGGCAAAACACGTGTTCGTCAAACCTGACCATTAAGATCGAGCTTTGAACTCATCTCGGTCAGGCAAAATGAGCGTTCGTCAAACAAAGGAATGAATACTGAGATTGAGCGATGGACCCGTCTCGATAAACTACATAAGCAAATTGCTAAGTACAAAGCGAATACCGAGATCTAGCATTGGACTTATCTCAGAATTACAAAAAACAAAACTACATAATATAAACAGCCACCAAGATCGAGCAAGACATGGAGTAGCTAGCCAAACTACACAAGACAACGAAAAGCAAAATGTTCAAAAAAAAAATTATTATTCACATTCTAAACATCATCAACTATGAGAAGACCCTATAAGCTACTCTTGCGCAAAAGTGTCCACTTGAAAGAAGCCAAGAAGGTAGCCTAGTAGGATGATGATGATGATCAAGTACTAACCATGACCATCTCAACGGTTCCTTAAGATGTGAGCACCCACCTCCTCCCTTTTAATCAAGATAAAGAGAAAGCTTCACAATCCCACGCCTTCAAAACACCCCTATGCACCCAAGGTATGGTGAGCACCTTCAGCGATAGTCAGGAGCGCAGAGGAGGGAGAGTGGTGAAACCCTTCTATGCCTTACAGGAACTACAATAGAAACCATGAGCCTTTCTGACATGAGTAGTATCTTGTTTTGCTGTTGCATACACTTGGGAAGAAAAGCTTCTGTTACTCGGAGACGTGTTGACCAAGCCACATAGAGCAGTTACTTGGCCCCTTACTGAGCCATTATGTCTGGAGAGAAAGGCCTCCACTAGAAGAATATGCAGGGAAAAAAGAAAAACCTTTAATAATTTGGGAAAGAAATGAAAGATGATTCTAGAAAGAGATATGATCCTCAACATGCTCATAAGAAGCAAAAAAGGGGGGCCACCCTATTGAAAAGACCTAGTCTCAAACATAGCTAGAAAACGAAAGAAATGAACAAGTGAAGTCCTTTATGCAAACATTCCCTATTTATAAAGGGAGTAATATGCTCTGATTGGCTCCTAAAAAGGTCCACGTTTAATTATTCCTCACTTGTGATTGACTACAAGAGCAGCGGACAATTAGGAAATGGAGCATAAAACTGCTATTGACATTAAAGTGGCTTTAATTCCTAATAAATTCAAAGCAGTGGTTCATAAGCAAGCATAGACTGCTACAAATTGTAGGGTAAAAGGTTGCTAAAGGGAAGTCAAATCCCTAAGAGCAATAAAGTCCCTACCTTCCTTCAAGTAACAATCAACAGAGAAACTATGGAGGAACGCGTTGGACATTGACTTACGATTATGGGCCATGAACCCCAACAGGGAGGCGGACCCCTAAATGCTTCAACAATCCAAAGTCTTGCCACCGAGATCAAGCGTTAGATCCATCTTGGTGAACTTCACGAGCAAATTGCTAAGTGTAAAATGAACACCAGGATCGAGTGTTGGACCCATCTCGGCATTGCGAAGCTAAAAATGTGACAAATATGAAATAAAGTAATTGAGATTGAGCGTTGGACTCATCTCGGTGGAAGCAAAGCAGCCATCATTATGAAGAAAATTCCAAGTACTAAAATTAAATAAAGGTGCTCGAGGTCGAGACTTGTCCAATTACACTAATAAAACCCCTCTCAAGAGGCAATGAAAAACAAGTTAGGAATTAGAAAGTGGGGCTTGAGTCCTCCGAAGTCACCAATGTAACACCTTAATCCTAGATACTATAGTATATTATCAATATACTCAAGTGCATAGAATTAAGCATGTCACTTCTAAACTTAAACATAAACACAACCTGTATATCAACTATCAATAAATAGATATATAGAGCCTTTAAGATAAAAGTAAAGAGAACAAGACACTTTACAAAATCTAGAAACTTGCTCTTTATTAAACAACCATATGATATATCTAAGATTACATACTTTTACGTAACTAGCCATACAGACTTAAATATAGAATCATAAATCTGAGTACAATACTAACACACACACATACACACACATAAGCAACTTTACTAGATCTTCAACACTTTCCTTTGCTCTTGCTTTGGTCCTCCTCTAGATTTATCATGGAAATAGAAAACTGGGGTAAGACTTTACAAATTATTAGTAGTGCATTTTAAAAATCGTGACATCATAATAAATTCAACTGCTTCAGGGAAAAACATGTTGTACATAAATATATATGTGGAAAGATGACATAAGCCAAAACTCAGTACTTTCCCTTCCTGAGGCAGACATTTCATTTAATTATAAAAATAGTGTAAACATCACATTGTAACTAGCATAAGTAAACATACCTACTCATAAAGAAAAAGTATATAAATAACACATCTCAACATTCTAGGGCTAACAAAACCATTATCCTCAGTCCTCATCACTTAAAAAAAAAAAGACAATTGCCTATACAATTGTCACTTTATATAATGCATGGTGATATATGATTATGCCTAATAGAATCCCTAAAGTATGCTTATGCAATGTTTTTAAAAGATTTTGTTTTGGAAGACATATGTTACTTGCACATTTCTAGGAAAACCTTTGTTCCAGGAAGTCCTTTTGTTCCCTATATATCATAGGTAGGAAGGGGTAAGATGCCCTTTTGTTCCTTATCCTCCTTGCACTATCTGGTATGCGTGGTTATCTTCTCCCACAATAGTGGGATTAACCCTTAATACCATACTAGGTATGAGTGGTTATCTTCTCCCACAATAGTGAGATTAACCCTTAATACCCATAACCTTGACGCTAGGAGTCCTTTTGCTCAAGCCATAGGGCCATTCATACATGAAAATAGCAAGCAACCAGTTTGAAAACAAAACATGCAAGAGTACTTTAAAACTTTTCCTTTATTCACTTTTCACATTACCTTTTTTTTTTCTTTGCATAATAAAGAGGCATAACCTTAATTATCAAGTTTTTCATTCATACAATTCATTGTATATAAAATTATTCAATCCTTTCATTTATATTCAAGTAGAGATGGAGTGTCTCACTCAACCTCATTCTACCATTACCCTTTCATTTTTATGCCTTTCAATACCATGCTTATCAACATTATTCATTAATATGCATATAACAATATGCTCCTCAACATCATTCATTACATATAAAGTAACGATTCATATCATAAGTAATTAATTCATTATATTCATATATCAAATATCATATATTCATTTCATTTCAATACTCAATAAATGAACATTTAGTTTAAGTTTAACTTGTAAGAGAGCAACCACACTCATACTACACTACATTAACTAAACTTTAGCTATTAAAGGAGTTACTAATATTCCTAGAGTTCAAACCATTAAAAAAATACCTCAATTTTCATCTAAAAAGACTATTTTTCATGAGTGCACCAAATGTACATTTTAACTGCAAAAATTCTAAAATTTCATGAACAATTAGCCTCATCTCATATCTTTCCACTGCCATAAACCTCACTTCATTTGGCTAAGTGTAACCAAAGTTATGCAACAAAATGCAGAAGTTAAAATAGGGCACTAGTTGTTTTACCCGATTCTGACTTAACTTTAAATTGAAACTGAGAACAAACTAAGAGTGCAAAAATTCTATTTTTTTTTACCTCTTATAGCATTATATGTTAGCTTTAAAATGCCACTGGTCTCATGTAATTACGACCTCAGAGCAAGAAGTTATGCAATCTAGTTTACTGAGTGCCAAATTGCTTGTTTATGCAGAATCTGTTTCGGATTCAAACATAAATTGATTTTATTTGGGTTAGCCTAAAAATTTGAAATTTTTACTATATATAGTCTTATGTCTTAGATTTCAAATGCAATAAGAAGTAAGTCATTTCGATGTATGTAGCTCAAGATATGCAACAAACATCACTGGCTGTTAGAGTGAAACTTCTGCAGAATTCACTCTCTGGTCTTTGGGCGCCTAAGCGCCCAACGTTGGCACCTAGACCAGAACAAGAATTCATTTAGTTTGTCACTTCCAAACCAGAATTCCATCTTTCCCAACCATGATCCAAGTGATTTCCTACATCCCTCAAGGCCTTTAAACAAGATTAAACTACCAAACACACTTTTAACTTCATAATACATGAATCTTTGAATCAAATCCTCAACCCAAAAACCCATTTTTTATAACTCTTAGAATCAAGGAGAAACAAAGCCACCATCTAGCTCCAAGCCACAACCATACTTCAGCTAAATCACAATTACCACAGAGCAAGCTATAGAAATAAGATCAACCAAGAAAAATATCACAACCCACTAAAACCATTTTTATTCCATGCAAAAACACAACCAACCATAGGAAGAAATGAAGAGATGGAGTTAAGACACAAGATCCCTTTACCTCTTTGTGAAGATGAACTTTCAACTTGTCTTTATCTCTTGATTTTTTCCTCTTTCTTCTCTTTGTTTCCCTTTGTTTCTCTCCTCTGTTTTTTTTTTTGGCTTCAAAACCAACGAGAGATGAGAGAAAAGAGAGTGGAAACTCTCTTTAAAGATAAACATTAAACTAGGGGTAGTTTGTGTAACACCCTCCCTAGGGTATCACATGTCTGACTTCCGACTCATAATCTGAAAATGTTTTCATAAAAGGTTTGAGTTAAAAACGTGGGTTTAAAAAAAAATTTCTTTCTTGCTGAAATATAAACTTACTATAATCCATAAGTATTACTGAAAATATATTTAAACTGATTCATATACAACATTGACACCAATTAAAATTTCACAATTTAAAGAGAAATATAAAATTAACAGACTTTTTTTTTCAACAGTAGCAAACCCCATGACGGGTCCTACTAAATAGCACGGTATAACACTAACGATAAAACTTAACATACTCATTCCTTATCTTGTATCCAGCTTGTTGCATCAGAACTCTACTCCTTGTCTACTCAGAACACCTTCGAACTTGAGACAACCACTTTTCAATGTTTTCATCAATCTCTAAGTGTCCATCGCCCGTTATGTCTAAGACAACTCATTCTTTCTACTGTTTAATTTTAATAATACGTATTACGGAAGAGACAACATAACAAAGAGGTGAGATCACCTACGCCAATACCAACACATGGCAAAGACACGAGAGATAACACAAGCAAAGAATATCATACAGGGATATCATATCAAATTTCCAATAATATATTCAATATTAATCAACTATCATCATCAATTCATTTATCAATTCAATTATCATAAACAATAATTACGATAATGTCCTAATTATCATCATCATCATCCAAGTATTCAAAACAATTGTCATAGCCAATATTCCTCAATTAATATATCACACAGATATAAATGTTCAGATTATACATATACACAAGACTCGATTTCCTACTCCATGGAGCTAAAACTCAGGTCGGAGAAATGATCGAAAAGATCTGCCGATACCACGTGCCTCAGACCACGTGCTTTAATTCTCATTTCAATTTTTGCACATCTAGCACATACACGACAGTCTGTATCAGATCTTGATTAAGAATAGTGTCTCGGTCCGGATCATCGGTGTGTTGCATCGGTCTAACATACGGGAAGAAGTGCGACCAACCACCCGTGTAGACAACCCGCACCCCGATGCCCCCAAGGTCAACAAGTGACCTATACTACGTATATCGCACCCACTCAAGAGGTGTGTTTCTCCTAGGCAATCAGCCATATCCAGTCCTCATCGGACCATTCCAATGCATGTATAATGCACCAAATCCAATCATAGACAAATATGTCATTTTCTCACAAACAGTATATGGACACTGGTTCAACAGTAATCATATTATCACGTTTTCATAGTTGTAAAACACTTTTACCGTATTTTCACAATCGCGTAACATTTCTGTTACGTTTTCACAATCCAAAAACGTTTCTGTTATGTTTTCACAATACCATAACACTTCTTTTATATTTTCACAATATCGTAACACTTTTGTTACGTCTTTTTAAAATTCCAAAACGTTTTTATTACGTTTTTACAATACCGTAACACTACTGTTACGTTTACAAAATTTCGTAACATTTCTGTTACGTTTTCAAAATATTGCAACTCTTCATTGCACTTTTTTAAACCACGTACTAATTTTTAACGTTTTTTCTCAATCGCGTAAAAACATACGTTTCTCAAATCGCATAGTATTTTTCCACTGTTTCAAAATTGCGTAACTTAAAAATCATTCTTTTACGTCACGTAAATCATTTTTCATCATTCTCAAAATATTTAAAACACTTTCCAAATCACATAACGATTTTCCTTCATTTTCACAATCACGTAAAAATAATTCATCACTTTTCAATCACGTAGTGATTTTTCAATAGTAATTCAAATTACGTAAAATATTTAAACATAATTCAAATCGCGTAGAAATATTTCAACGTATTTAAAATTGCGTAGAAATATTTTACTGTATTTCAAATTATTTTTAAGATACGTAAAATATTTTTCAATATTTTTCAATCACATAAAATATTTCTCAATATTCCAAACATTATTTTGGACTTAAATAAATCAATATCATTTTTAACACATTGTTCAAAATTACGTAGCTTAAAAATCACGTTTTTAAGATACGTAAAATATTTTTCATCACAATTTCATTACAGAAAATACTTCTTAACCTTCAAAAATTCCTCTTCAACTTTTCTCAAAATAATATAACTTTATATTTCATTTAATATATTTTCTTACTCAAGAAAATATTTTTCCACAGTTCTTTACTCAAGAAATTCTTTTTCAAAATATACTTCACAAAAATCACTTTTCCATTGATGTAAATCAACGTTTCAAAATGTAACATTTTTCTAACGTATTTCAAAACTTGAAAATAAGTTATACGTTAGTAAATTTTCAAAACACCATTATATTCTCCATTTTTCCCAAATCATTTCCAAACACAACCTTCTTCAAAATAAATTGAAGTTCGAAAACATTTTCGTTTACAAAAACTTGATTTTCTCAAGTGATAAACGCCTGATTCCCTTTCCAAAATCCTCAGTATTAAATCCATTCACGTTTCCACTTTGAAATTCACTTTGTTCATAAAAATCAAGGCATTACAAGCCTTAAAAAAAACGTGGACATGACTATTGAAATAATCAAAACATTTTTTTTCTTCTAAATCAATATGATTTTACACAAACAAAATCATTAAAGCCATCAAATACTTTTCCTTTTAAATTGATATGGTTTTACACAAACAAAATCATTGAAATTTTGTTTTTCAAAATCGAAATATCAATGGTTATAAAACCAAACCATTTGTTCAAATTCATTTTTACTTTCTTTACAAATTTTTTTTTCACTTTCTTTGCAAATCCTTAAAATCAACGTTTGCCCGTTTTCATTCAAAACTCATGTTTAGAAAAATACTTAGCATCTTTTTACATAAAATAAATCAATAAAATTTTCTCCAAAAATCATATTCTTGTTCTCTTGAAAAACAAATCCTTTGTTTATTTCCATACTCTTCAAATCATCCATTTTCATCTTTCATGAAAATATTAATTTGTGAACACCTATTTTGAGGTGTCTTGTTCGAAATCCACCATTTTCTAAGTACTCAAAAATCAATTCTTTTGTTCTTGAAAATTTTCAACATGAACCTTAATCAAGGGCATCAAAATTGTAGCTCTTCCTTGGCTATTGGAGCCAAAAATCAATTTCCTTTCCACCATCAAGTCATGGCATATACATATATATTTCATCATAAATAATATAAGCATACCATCAGAGCCATAAAAGCATGTATAGCATATCAAGCATATCATCAAAGCTATAAAATCATGCAAAGCATATCAAGCATAGAAAATTAATCAAAGCTCATAAACACCCACAAATTAATTACATGACCATGGATATGAATCCTCACATGGATTCCACATCCATAAAATAAAATACCATCTCTCACCACCATGCTTGGTTGGTGAGATGGATCTTCCTCTTACCTCTTGAAGATCCTCCAAAGCTTCTTGATTTGTTTCTTTTTCCAAGTCCTTCACCATCAAGGACTTCTCAAATACAAAACAAAACACAAGTTAATTAACATATTAAGCTTGATTAAGAGGAACCATGGATCAAACATGGTTTAAATCATGAAAAAGAGAGAAGAAAATGAAGTTTCCTTATACTTCACCTCAAAAACCCAATAACTTTGATCTTGAAGAAACTCCTTGAAGATGAATGATTTAGAAGAAGTCTTCAACATGAAAGTTGCTTAGAATATCATGGAGATTCAAGATCTAAGGTTGGATGAAATTAAAAGAGCTTGGATGGTGGTTTTGAGGGTCTTGACCGAATGGTTTCTCTTGAAGAACAAAGATGGAATTTTTTGATTTTTGATAGAAACTTGAAGCTTGGATTTGAAGCCCAAGATGAATGATTTTGGAAAAACTCATAACTAGAGATGTTCTTAGAATGATGTTTAGGTTTAGAAAATCAAGTTGGATGAAATTTTTGAGTGATGGAAGGTGCTCTTGGAGTGCTTGGCCAAAACATGAAGAAGGAGAGAAATGGAGAAAAACTTGGAACTTAAACTTCTTGAAAATGTCTAATGATGACCAAGGATGGCAATAATGGTCTTCAAACTTTTTCCTATGTCCTAAAGCTTCTCAATTTCGTGGCTCCCCTCCAATGCATTCTCCTTGAGTACAAATTGATCAATAATGATCAATTATGATGAAACATTGACCAAGACATGCAAAAATGACATAAAGCTTGTCTCTTTGTCTTCTAAACACTCCAAAACCATCACCTTCTCTTCATAATGCATTCAATAAAGTTGTCTTCATTATTTGCCACCATTTGAAGCATTTCTAGCCATTGATTAATCCAATGGTTAGGATTTAGGTAGATTTTTAATTTTAGAAGACTAAATCTAGGCCATTGGATTTTTCTCCTTTAAATTCTAGCCCTTAGATGTGTCTCCAAAATTAAGGGTCAAGATTGCTTCTTCAAACTTTAAATCCAAGGGTCCTAATTAGTCTTTGCTACTTTAGAAGACCAAATCTCCACCATTGATTGATTCTTCATCCAATGGTCATAAATGGTCTTTGTTATTTTTTAAGATTAAATCTCCACCCTTGATTTAATCTAAATCCAATGGTTATAAATGGTCTTTGTCATTTTTCAAGACCAATTCTACACCTTTGATTACATCTATGGTTGATATCAAAGCTTTCCTAACTAAGCTTATTCTCACACCATTGATTAAATCAATGGTTATTATCCAAGCTTTTATTAAGTTTGTTTCTTAACCTTTGATTAAATCAATGGTTAATATTCAAACTAAGTATTCTCATCCAAGGGTATAAATCAAGTCAAGCTCTCTTTGTTGACTACGCAGTATAATATTTATTCTTATCTGCTAAAAACCCCCACAAAAGATTATATTTACTGTATTTTTATCATCCGATAAATTTAATACAGTATAAAATATAGTACAAGAAATTTTAAAAACTGTTTCCGGATTCAGGTTTAGTAAGATCCCCTGTCTCCGTCTAAGCAGTACAAATTTTTCTATGTGTAAAAAAATTTTTGCTTTGCGGGACCCACCTGGGCCTATGTAAGGTCACCTAGGCCCACATAGGACCACCTGGGCCCACAAATAGTAAAAAAATTCATAATCATCCACAAAAATCACAAATATTATAAAATGCACAATTATCAAATCAGATTACGTAAAATAATTACCTAACGGTAAAAATTAAATTACGTAAAGTTTTCCCTACCAAAAATTTTTATTTTCCTGACGCGGAGTAAATCACTCAAAACAATCAAATATGCTAACGGAATAAACAAAATAATTTTACAAAGGCATTGTAAATTACTAAACAAGAAAATTTTGTTAACTGTCAAAATTACTGTTTAAGAGATAGGAAATTTGGGGTGTTACAGTTTGGTCATTTTACTAAACTTTGTATATGTTAAGAACACTTTGATTTTACTAAATCAAATTTCCTAATCTCCAAAAACATGAAAATAAATCCTAAAATTCATATTAATCCTTATTTCACCATTTCCTTAATTTTTCATAGCTACGACTCGTCGATCCGGTATTTAAACACTCACTTAGTGTCCTTAAAAAAACCGAACTGACTTCGTTTATCCTCAAAATTTAACTACATCCTTTTCTACACATTAATGACTTAGAAATAATTTTTTTATATTTATTTCTCTTAACCAAGCAATTTATGCTATTTTTTTGAGTTAAAATAGTCATTTTGCATATTCTGTGTTACAACAAAATGCCTAAATTAATTCAAAATGTCACAAAATTTAGTGGACATGTTAAACAAATATTAACCTACCTTCGTAACCTTATACAAGTCTAACATGTGAAAAAAAGGATGTTACAACCACCACCTCAATTTGCACCTCTTCGACTTGTGCCACCTCAGTCTGCACCACCTTGGCCCCAGCCTCTTCTTGTCCAGCCCCCGATGTAGCTTCTATCCCTCTTTTGCCATCCACCCTTCTGTCTACTTAATCATTTAGAGCAGCTATAGTAATAATAACATCCACAATTTGGCCATCCCAAACCTCTCTCGTTGCACTGACCCCCTTTTCATTAATACTAGGGTTAAGTAGACAAAACTAGTTAAGAGCATTCTCCAATGATTCCACCAAAGACCTCGACCAGTCACCTACCATTTGTGAAAGTTCTTCATTTAGCTTGGTCTCAATTTGGCGTAGAGATTCACACTGGGTCTGGACATCGGTAAGGATGGACTCAATATAGGTTAGGTTCTTTCTCAACGTGTTCTCCCGTGTCGTTACTTCACCAAGTTAAACTCAAAGTGTGTCAACCTCAATTGCCTTAGCTTGGAGCGAATCCACCTCAGCAACTTGAGCCTAAAGATAAATGAACTCTATAGCATCTGTGATAAGGCAGACGACCTCAACCCAGAGCCTATCCATCTTGGAGTTACGCAACTTAAGCTCCTTGATAGCCTAGGGTAGTTGCCCATCCTTCTAGGTAACCTCCATGGTAGCCTGTGCTAGCTGCCTATCCTTTTGGGTAATATCCAGTTCAAGTTTTTGCTTTTCACCCCGAAGGGTATTAAGCTCCCCCTTCAAGCTAGTAACCTCTCGGACAAACTCCCAAGCCTCCTCTATAAATCAAAGGAAAAAGATGATGCACAAACCTCGGAGTTGGGCCTCACGGAAGAGCTTCGTCATGTCATGTTCGATCAAGACATCAGTCTCGACAGGACTCAACAAGGCACTGTCTATGAAGCTGATAGGGTCAACCCCCCCAGTCTACACCGTTCTAGATGGAAAACGGGGTGGAGTGCCTTTAGACCGCAAAACACCCTCAAACTACGGAGCACCCTTAAATCCTGGACTGGTTGGGACCTCAAACCCCCAGGCTCCTCTAGAATACCTTCAATTGTCAGCCTCTTTCCCCTTGCATCCCTACTGCTTTTGGCTTGCCTCTCTCAGGGTCGTAGCGGTAGAGTAGGAGAATCGTTCCCAATATCTCGAACCTCAATTTTTGTGGGAAGCAGAGGGACCACCTCAGCCGTGTGCTGAGGGACTACGTTGCTTTAAGGTGGAGGAACAGCAAGAGTCACTAGTGAGGGAGCCTGAGATCCGGACATTGTAACACCCCAATTTTTAGAAAATGTCTCGAATGTTCTGTTTGCTGTTTTTCGAGCTTTTGTGTAAATGACTGTTATGTCCCTGTTTTACTGTTTCTTATTTTTCTGTATGAAATACAAATATATTTTACAGGCTAAAATTTTATTTGATCGTTTTACGTATTTTGCTTTGAGACGGTAAAATAAAAATTTTCTCGAGCTACTGTTTTAATTTTTCTGGGTGATATACAGACAATTAATACTGTCTGTAATTTTATTTGAACGTTTTGGATGATTTGCTTCGTCGTGGGGAAAAATAGAAAAATGACCGTTATGTCCCGATTGTACTGTTTTTAATTTTTCTATATGTTACAGTGCTTAATATTACTGTCTGTGATTTTATTTGGACTTTTTGTGCGATTTGCTCCGGGACAGGAAAATAATATTTTTTCGGGCCGGGGAAATCTTGTTTTAATTATTCAGACTGGGGGATCTTACTAAACCCAATTCTGAATGAGACAATAATTAATCTTTTAATTTTTAGGATTTAACTGTCCAATAAAATAATTTTGTGTATTATTTTATTAGTCAATATAATTAGATGACAAGGGACCCTAAATATTTTGCAGGACCCACGTTTAGCTAATACAGTTAACTTAGTAGCTTAATTAATCATCATTAGTGAAGGAACTCTCTAGAACATGATGACTAGCTTAGTGACTAGGTTAGTGTGATGATGAAGCTTAGTGACAAGGCTTAGTGACTAGGTTAGAAGGAACCAATGGGAGACAAGCTTGCTAACCAAGTTTTGATCTTGGCCTTTGATGCATTCTAAGGCTTGGATGAAGCCAAGCCATGGACACCTTCCATGGCATTGAAGTCTACGGCCAATGCATGTTGGAAGACCAAAAATCACTTTGTCTTCAAGCATTTTCTCTCTTCTCTCTCTTCCAAAAACCCTAAACACCATTGTTGTTCTCTTGGAGCTAGATTCGGCCAAACCTAGTTCTACACCATCCAACCACCTAAAATTCTATCCAACCAAGTTTTCTAAACCTAAACACAATCCTAAGAACATCTCTAGTTGAGAGTTCTTACAAAATCCTTCATTTGAAGCTTGAAAACCTACTTGGAAGATTCAACCAAGAAGGTGAAATTCCTAGTTTTTCTTTTCTAAACACTTTTTCAAAGTTCTAAGCCATGATTTCTCCATGGTTTAAGCTCTCTTTCTATGGTTAGTAACTTGTGGTTTTGTTTAAGCTTGCTAGGTGATATGGTGGAGTGAAACCGAAACCCTAGGAGGAGTGAAAGAATAGTTTTAGTCTTCATTTAAGGTAAGAGGAAGACTAATCTTATCATCTATGGATGGTGGTAAGAAGATGGAATGTGATTTTTGTGATTGTAGAATCCATAAGGATTCATTTGTGTATTTGTTAGTAGCTTGTTTATGTGTTTGTGTATTTGTTAGTAGCTTTCCTATTTGATGTTTGTAATAATTTGCATGTCTACAAGCTTTGATTTAGGTTATATGTGTTAGAAATATATTGCATGTGTTAGAATTGCATGATAATGTATAGGATGTGAATAACATGCTAAGGTATGCATGAGTGTTCCAAAGAACACAAACTTAAGGCTCACGGCCATGGACACAAAAGAAGAACCAAAATGTTCTCATATTTTCCCTAAAGTGTAATTTAATTAACCTAGGAAAATTAACAAGAGATAGCATTGTTTAGATCAAGGATAATGAATTTAGAAATCAAATAATCCAAACATAAATTTCGGCCAACATGCCAAATCAAGAATTCATGATTTCTAAAATCAAATTCCAAACTATTTTCAAGTATAAAGATGCAATATATGTTAAAAAAGAATTTTTCTCCAATGAGTTTTAAAGAAATAAAATGATTTGAATTAAGTTTAAAGATTAAAATTAATGATTTTATTGTTAGAAAAGAAATACAGTAACTTTCAAAAATTTCTAACATATAGCTCATGCTGTATTTTGAAGCATGTTAGTAGTTTTCAAAAGGATTAATTATATGGTTTAAAAATTCAATAAACAGAATTTTACGATAAAATTAGGAAACCATTAATATAATTTTCTAAGCAAAATACTGTCAATTTTTAATAAAAACGGACAAATAAGATAGGAAAGATGTCCAAAAAACAGTATACGGTATTGAAAATATTTTACGTAGTTTAAACGTATTATTTATTATTTCTGTTTATTTAAACAGTAATTTTTAAGGAATTTGGACAAGAAAATAATTTAAAAATCTTACGCGATTGAGAAAATGTATTAAAAACTCTATGCGATTTTGAAAACAGAAAAATAAATTTACACGATTTAAAAACGTTTGTAAAAACGACAAGATTGTGAAAACGCGATAAAATTTCTACGCGATTGATCGAAACGGTATTTTCCATATTCTTTCTGGATTTTCTGTATTTTTCTGCTGTCGGGCTATGAGATGAACCCGTACAGGCTTTGGAACAGTATTTGTCCGGTGGGACTTACTGTATCTTTTTATCTTAGTTATGCCAGTTTTTGGTGGATTGGTTGACGAGGGGAATCACATCGTGTTGTCGATGCGATAAACGTAGTGTGGTTCATTATTCTTATGAACTTGGAGACGTTAGTGTACGGGATTCCATATATGGACAGTCGGTCGCTCCGCTGGGTCGTGGTAACCGATAGCACACTAATGAACTCGACACGCATTATTTTTAATCGAGATTTCGTAAAGTCTAATAGTACATTGCCTGTAGTGCCACAATGTGAGACAATGAACTACACCATGCTTTGGATGATGGATTCCATATGACTTGGGACTATAGACGCAAAGTGTGACAGCGCAATAGTTTGGTTGGGCAGCCATGGTACTAATAGATTTTGCGAGTCATTCTCTCTCTGATATCTGTTTGTGTTTAGCTCCATGGAGTAGGGTTGTGTCATATTATATCTGAATTATATCTTGAACATTATTTATCTTATCTGTTTATTTATTTAGTGATTGATTCTGAGAAATTGTCTGTTTCTGAAATTATTTTATTTGTGATGTTATATTGTATGTGTTATTGTTTTATCTATGAAATCATGTGTTGTTATGATAATTAGATTTTTACACTATACTGTTATTAAATTACTGTTATAGCTTTTCATATTGCATGAACTGTATATCTGTTGTTTGTCGTTTTCTTATTTGCCATGTTTGTGATGATTTTAGATTGTCTTACCTCTTTCTTTATTGTATGTGTTTTCTGTATTTTATTTTACGCGGTAAAGAGTTTAAGGAAGAGGAACAACCTCTTGAGATTCTGTATCCCGAGGAGGAGGAAGATCAGCAAGCCGAAGATCAGTTCGACGATCAAGAACCATCTGATCATCCATATCCATTGGACTGATTAGTTTGGGTATGGCGGTGCCAGGATTTTTGGGGTTCATGACACTCGAGTTTCACGGTGGATCGTTAGCTTGGCATATGCGAGGAGACAGAGACTCCGTGACGTATGTGGGACGGCTGACTGTGTCCCTACGTCATAGGTTTGATGACGAGCCAGTGATGACGACGACTGTGTTTCTGCACTTAGAGTTACCTTTATCCATTAGGCGTCATTGGGGTGGTGTATCCACTGAGCCTAGTGAGATGACACTCGTTTCGACTGCGCGGTCTCATGTCCGCCAAGTGTCGAGACATCCTGGATATTTATCTTCTGATGAGTTTCCTGAGAGTGATCCATCAGAGGAATAAATGTTTATGATGTGTATTTTGGGCGCGTCTGCGTATGTATATATTGACTCTTTACTGTTTTTCTTTACTGTTTCTGTTTAAATATTTGTAATTGTAGTTGTAAATTATTTGTATAACTTATAACTTGGACCATATGTATATTATGAGTGATGTTGTTTCTGTTTATTTTATATTTCCGCTTTATTTTATTTAATATAATTCTATTTAACAGGACTTATTTTACAACCCGTATTAGTACGTAATAAATGTTTTACAACTTGGGTAGATTTTATTATCTTTCTTTATATATGTGACAATCCCCACAAGGGTGTTACAGACATCCCACCACTCTTTGCTGCCAACTTCTGAACCAGGCGATAAAGTCCAGTCTAGGGAGCCATGTTTTCTGCAAAAGAAAGAAAAACATTACAACACTTAGACAAATATTAACTATAAAACAAATTTTAAATACAAGAAGAAATATGCAAGACGACATACCTAGCAAGGGCTTTACGGAATTGGCGGGCTCATTTAAGATATCCTTGCAACAGATGCCCCCTTTTCTTTGGTCCAGTTAATCAGGAAGTGTAGGATCTCAGTCTTGGGAGGAGAGATCTTGAAGATCGGAGTCTCTATCTCTTCATTCCTTTGCTCCCAACAAGATTGGGTCTAGTATAAATAAAGGCGTGTTTGACCCTCTGGGGTGACGAAATAAGGTGTTGACCCTAGAGTCCCTTATATCCTAAAAAAGTTCTTCTTGAAATTCTTAAAGGACTCTTGATGGGACTTAAAAATTTTGTGCCCACTCTGTGCATGCAGTGTGACCCACCCTTTAGGTTGGCTGCTCCCGGAGGATGACAACCAAGAAAAAAGGAAAAAGAAAGAGTTGATCGAGTAAGGCCACTCAAAGACTCAGCACACGAGCTCGAATGCTTAAACAAATCCTTAAGCATTCAGATGAAGTTGAGTAGGTGTCATTTGCAAGTGATTGAGGACATCCATCTTGAACTTTGTGAATGGTAGTCGAACCCCAATCCGAGTGCAGAGAGCCTTATACATATACATAAAGTGTCTACCCTCTGTGCAGACCGAGCATACCCTCTCTTTTTCTAATGGATGCCGGATCACGAACTCCTGATCTCTAAGCTCATCCTCATTCAATTGTATATATTGTTGCTTCCCATGGACATCTTTTGCAATTTTAATATTAGACGAGGTGCCCTAGACTTCCCGGTCCACCTATAGGTACATGCTTATATATTGTAGAAAGATAAGTCTCCTCTGCTCGACAAGTGGCGCCCTCTGATTTCATGCCATACTTGTAGAGGATGCACCCATGTCAGACTCCGAAGAATCACTTGAGTTTCCTAGTGCTATCATAAGCTCAGAGAGTAGATGACCGACCCATGCCTGGCTAGCTCTCAGGCTTGATTTGCCCTCAGGAACGCCTCTAGGATCCTTACCCTAACCGAGGAGCTTGGACCCTCATCAGAATCCCCACAGAAGGCTTGAAGCCTTTGTCGTGGCTGAGTAGTTAGGGATAATAGAAGACTCAGAGCCTCTACTGATGGGCCACTATTCTGCACCGTCTCCTCACTCCTTGACATTTCCTCCCACTAAATGTTCACAGGAAAAAAAGGGGTGAAAGTGATGAGTACCTTGAGTTTTGAAGAAGGAAAAAAGCCTTAAACAATGAATAAAGTGTAGTTGGCTTTGAATCACCAACAGCCACCGCAAGAGTTACTAGAAATTTCCTAGGTCATTGGAGGAGGAAATCTAAAGTGTAAGAGTAGGCAGAAAGTGGGAAGGGTTAAACCCCGTGCCTATTTATAAGCATGGAAAAATCGCCGTAATTGCTACCATTAATAGGGGTAGATACACATTTTCTTTTAAAGCGCCTCATCATGTTGCATACTTTTTGAAATTTAAAAATGGCTAATCATGACGCTACAAACCCAAAATGAAGGCTATCACTGTTCCTTAACCATGTGGCGTACTGTTTCTGAATAAAGGCAACCGAAAGGACAATGCCTAGAATGCTCGAAATTCAAAACAACGTGTGACGTTTGAGGACATTTGGGCCGGATCACGGACTCCCACCTGGACCATGGTAAAACCACAACTCGAAACCCAGACCAAAATCAAGGTACATTCATAACATAGACCTTACAAACTACAAATAGAGGTAAACTACTACTTACCTTGGACAACGATGATGACTTAAGCAGAGCAATCCATCACGAATCTCAAACTTACTCATTAACCTCGGAAGCACACTATGATACATCACGGATCTCAACCTTTTAGGAAAAACATTGCGAGATTCAACGTTGACACTATAACTCAGATCCCTTTGTCCATCGCGCGTTGTGTGCTCTAGTTGAATTCATATCTTGACACTTAGCTATCCCATCTACACTCTAAGCTTGGGGCAACAGTTCTGTACTAGGTTTTGGGTCCACGAGTCTGGAGCAACCCGATCCACCAGAATAGAACCCAAATATTACTGCGCATTCATAACTGCCTATTTGCTAGGCGTAACTCCCTCAAAGGATATAAATGCTAATCATATCCCACATAAATAGGGATTCTGACTCAAAGAATAACAGTTCTTCGGATCTTATGCAACAACATTCAATTCGCATTGAATGCTCATATTCTCAACGCCCTAAGAGAATCCTACATATATCCTGTAAGGCAAAAAGGTACAGATCCAATCTCCAATTCTATACACTACCCTCCTTGTACATAAACTGACTTGAGCGTCAGAGTACCTTTTGTAGGTACCCACCTGCTCACACCATCACTGCTGTTGGTGTGCTACGGAGGTTTCCACTCATCACTACATTCTCAGGTAACCCTCAAAACTTAGTTCTGAACATAACTAATAATATTTTGAATAATAATAGCTTATACATTTTTGTTGTGGAAAAGTTGACAAGTAGGACAATTAAATAATTTCAAAGTTGGTAACAAAAGTTGGCTCACTTGGTCGACTTTCTGTTCATGATAATAATATAACTTGGGTTTGATTCCTGACCTTGTAATGAGGAGAGCTACCCCATTAGTAGGTGATCTTTAATCCCATTATAAATCATCGCTAAGATTGATGGTTTGCTCTGACCTTGCAATGAGAAGAACCTCCCCTTACCAAAAACTTTTTTTTTTAAAAAAATAATCAAAGTGATTACAATTATATTAAATAGAATAGAACAACTAATTTAGACGATGTGGTATTATGCTTGTTACGACTTAAATCAGAGTCCAACTTAACTGACTAATCTTTTAGGTGAGAGAGTTTTATGGCTTAAGACCTTAAGTACCATATTGAGTTTTCTTATTCACCCAATGTAAGACATAGCATTGCCATTCCCTTTAAGAGTTGTTGTTTACGGTAGCTTTATTTTATTGACACTGACCCAGTAATAGTTCTTTCCCCTCAAGCAGCTTCAGCCAATGTTAGTAAAAATAAATAAATAAGTGATAATGTGCAAAAATTTTACTTTAAAATAATTTTACAAAGTGTTTTACAAATGACGCGGCTGATGAATAGGTGTTTACAGGAAAATTTGTCTATACTTTGACAATTTTTTGACTTAAATTGTCAATCTATGAAGGGAATCTCCTCCATATAAATTCTTAAGTTTTTGGTAATTTGTAAAGATCAAGTATCAGATTTGACAATTATGCATGCATATTTGACAAGAAACATAAATGCCAGAATTAGAACGTTATGATTTAAAATGTCAAATAAACAAAATTATTTCAACAAACTGAAATCAAAGGTAATGTAGATGACAGTAATGTAAAAATGCAGAAACTTAAAGGTGCATGAATTTAAAGTGTAGAAACATAAAGTTGCATGAAATTAAATGTGAAATATGAAGAACATCAAATAACGAATTTATTCGACGAATTGAGATGAAGAGAGAAAAGTAAAATACATTGCAATAAAATAAAAGTATATGAAAGTAAAGTGGAAGACATATTTGAATTTAATTATGTGATTTGTGAGCGTTAGAATGACTAAAAGATATTATGATGTGTTCAAGTAAACTAATCTAAACGTCTTTGTCAAATATGTAACCTCCTAATTCCTAAGATTTGGAAACCTATCCTTATTTTTCTAAGATTTTGACACTTGTTTAACAAGTGACATGCATGCAATATACATACAATATACATACATACATATTTATTCAAATCCTAATAAACTAACTAAAATTGACACTGAGCCACTAATTCAGTTTCTTTTTTGAATTCAAATTCAAACTTCTTTATTAACTGTCAACAATTATATTCTCTTTGAATTTGAACCTTCAACTACCAATGTTTTCTCAAATGCATCCCAGGTTAGCAACTCCTGAAATTTGCTAAGTGTTGGCGTTGAGTTGAATGACTTCTTTTCATCAAATACACACCATGCTTACAACTTCTGAGTTCTTCTAAGTGTTATATTTTCGTTGGATAACTCTCACTTGATCCTTCTTGTCAAATAGACTTCGAGCTTTAATTCTCGAAATCTAACCAAGTGTTGATGACGATTCAATTAACAATCTTCTTTCCACAGTCTTCATTAAGTTGATTAGCACTCGTTTGCTTCAACAAAATTTCATAATTTGTCGAATACCTCATTGCTATTTATTATATATGATTTTTATTTGACTTTTCTTCAAGTATTCTCATTTAACACTCTCAATTCTAACGAATTTCTTGGAGTACCATTTTGTCAATTGGACCTTACAACCTATTTTGTCAAATGAGCTTAATCATTCAACTTGTCAAATACTTTGTTTCTATTTATCAAATATAAATACCTATTTGGCTTTTTTATATATTTTCACTTGACACCTTCACCTCGAAGGTCTTTTTGAGATTTTCATCATGACAAATATACTTTCTTGCCTTATTAAGTCAAATGAACTTACTTATTCGAATTTTAACAAAATTTGTCGAAGATTAGTAAAAAAAAAAAACAAAATTTGTCGAAGACTTGATTTTTTACCCCTAACAATAAGAAAAGAAAAAAATAGTTTGATCTTGCATAGAAATTCATGGGATGATTTGAACGATAAAACACACACCGATTTTCCATTTTGTGCTTTGTTTCACGAATTAACTTTTGTGGGAAAGAGTATTTATCTATTGCAACTGAGATAATGGATTACGATAGATTAATTTTCTACAACATTTAAATATGAAGTAAATGAACTGGAAAAAATTAATTAGAAGAACTAATTTTATATTCAAAAGTAATTATTAAAATTTAATTTTATAAGAGTAAGTTTACTGTAACAACCACAATGTTTTTTGTGCCGAATGTTATCGTTTAAAATCATATTTTGGTTATGATAAATGAAATACCATACTTTGTATAAACATTTTTTTTTAAAAGAATTATATGTTTGATTTTGATTATTTTACAAAGTTCTCTTCGGAAATATTTTGAAAAGGAAAAGACTTAACAGTCCCAAAAAGTTAATTTAAAAAACTTAATGTTACCTGACATTAAGATTATGTTTGTAAATTTTAAAATAAATAGAATGAAGTGACTCATAATAAAATGAAGTAGAAAAGAAAGAAATAAAATAAAAAAATATGTCATTTTATTATTTAAATATTTAATGAAGAGTGAAAGTAGAATATTTAAATTATTTTTTTTACTCCTAAATTAAGAAAGTAAAAATTAAAAATTTTGAATAATAAGAGAAGGATTCCTAACTCTCTCTTATTATTTTACTTTATTCTTTAAATTAACTCTTAAACACATTTTTATTAAATTTTTTAATTTCATTTTATGACATTTTTTCTTTTGCCATCTCCCAAATGTAGCCTAATAATGGGCAGGTTGGACTTTGGTTCACCTTGCCGAAAAATGGGATCCACTTATTAAATACTTGGGCTACGAAACACGTAGCATCATTCTTTTAACAATAATTTTTTTTGAAAAAACTAAAATATATTATTGCTAAGAGAGTTTGAACATCCTAAAATTTTGTGGAACTGACTTTGTTTTCAAAAAAGATAACTTTCATTTCTATCAATTCCAATTCTCCATCAATTTGAGCGTCTTTGATGTTTTTTTTTTTAAAATTTTTTTCTTTATTTTTATTTTTTGCTTAGCGTCTTTGTTTTAACTTTATGATTAGAGATGGTACATACAAGACTCTTCAAACATTAGTTGTTGACTATCATAAGGAATTTATTTCTAAATTTGAAGCTTGTATAATATTACAATAATGCTAATTAGAGACACTTGTACACATATTTATATAATTATCATTATTATCTGATTATATCTTATATTACATCATTTTTACATATTTGGACTTTGATTTTGTCATTTAAACAAATGTGAGACATTCATAAATGTATAGGAAGCATTTCCCATAATATTTATAAGATATTGTTTGCTGAATTGATGGACTAGTGAGATTTAAATAATTTTTAAGATGAGGCTATTAGCATTTAAATATTTCTATGTACACTCCCTACTTTATAATTTTAATGTTACTTTTCAAATTTACCCTTATTTAATTTTTTCTTTTATATAAAAGTCAAAATATTTTTCATTTATATATAAATTTAAATTATCTAATTGCCTATGCATATACTCCAAATTATTTATAACAAATTTTTACCAAAAACTAGTTATAAGTAATTTATAATCTTTATTAAATTAATCTAGTTTATGCTTTAGTGAAATTGGAAAATATTTTGTTTCTTTATTCTTTTTATACTTAGTATATTTTTTTATTAT
The DNA here is from genome assembly GCA_029884605.1 of Ormosia emarginata. Taxonomy (NCBI): domain Eukaryota; kingdom Viridiplantae; phylum Streptophyta; class Magnoliopsida; order Fabales; family Fabaceae; genus Ormosia; species Ormosia emarginata. The sequence continues at coordinate 5,536,753 of JAQQTP010000033.1, read as the reverse complement.
AAATGCAATATTTTAATAATGTAATACTAACGATATTTTTATATACCTCATATAATTTTACTTTTATTATAAAACCTTTATATATATATATAATATTATTGAAAAATAGTATAATTTAATGATAATTTTTATCATATTATATATATTAAATAATAATTTAAGTGTTTATAATAAATTATATTTAATTAAAAATTACCTGTATTGTAAAGTATAAAGATTTTTTGAATCTACTACATAGAATAAGAATCTTTTAAAGTAAAGATTCTTATAAAATAAACAAATAAAATTATATCAATTATTAATAATTAATGTAAATTCATTTATTAATAATTAATATAAATTTATTACCCATTTTTCAAATATCTCCACTTTAAAAGATTTTGTCCCAATTATATATATATATAAAGCTCACGTGGATGGGGACAAATTATTTTGTTTTGATTTGTAAATAGGTGGTGAAAAATTTATAATTTCCCTTCTCTTCTTTTTATTTTGTCCCAAGATCTTCGTACTTTGATATAGTACATGAGCATCACAACATTATAGCTTGCATTCTTTTCTTTTCTTTTCTTTTCTTTTTGTTTCAAGCACTTCCTACTTTGATATCGTTGGTATTACATTATTAAAATATTGTATATATAATAAAAAGTTATAGTAAGTATAAAAAGAATAAAGCAACAAAATATTTGTGGATTTCAATGAAGCATAAACTAGATAAATTTAATAAAGAATATAAATTAGTTACAACAGTTCACCAAAAATAAATAAATTAGTTACGACTAGATTTTGTAAAAATTAGTTATAATTAATTTCGAGTGTGTGTAGGCAACTATATATTAAAGAAAAATGATTTTGACTTTAGAAGAAAAGAAAAAATTAAATAAGGGTAAATTTGAAAAGAAACATTAAAATTGACAAGTAAGGAATGTAGATAAGTATGTTATAGGGCTAATTGTCTCACCCTAATTTTTATTGGAACCACTATATTAATCCATCACTTGTCAATTTAAATTGGTCAAATTATCCCTAATCAATATTTAAAAGAGTGTAATATTTTTATTTTTCCTCCAAAATCTAAAGTACTATTTCATCATAGATTATAATGCTACATAGCAAAAAAAAAAAGATAAATTTAACAAGATTTAAAGATGATTCATCATAATAATCAAGAGCCAGTCTTAATTTTCTCTTCTCCTTTTAGTATTCTCTCTTTTATTGGGTGTTTATTTAGTAGGGGCTGCTGTCCCAATCTTTTGGCGGCAACCATCTTCATTTTATTTCCTCTTTTTTTTTTTCTTTTTTAATGTTGTCCCGTAAAACAATTTAAATCTTTCATATCTATTACCTTTGGAATAAATACGAAGAGTTTGGTTGAGTTTCTCATATCTATTTCATGTTATGATAGATATGAAATTTCTAGTTTTAAATTTTTCAAGTTAGTCTCATACTTTGACCTTACATAACAATAAGACTTTCAGATCTATTGAGATAAACAATGTGATACTCTCTTCACATGACATCACATTATGTGTCGGTCTCCATAATAAAAGATGCGTCATCATCGATAGTATACGAACTAGAAACAAAAATTTAGATTAGGGATTAGTTTGGGTGAAGAATATATATATATATATATATATATATATATATATATATATATATATATATATATATATTATTCCTCTTAATAGAATCATTGTTTTTATTGAAATGTAAGTGTTACAGAATTTTTGGTGTCCTATGCTTTGTCTTTATATAACAATAAGACTTTTAGATCTATTGAGATAAACAGTATGATACTCTCTTCACATGATGACATTATATATTAGTCTTCATAATGAAAGATGCGTTGTCATTAATAGTCTACATACTGAAAACAAAAATTCAAATTAGGGATTAGTTTTGGGTGAGGACTATATATATATATTCTTCTTCTTAATAAAATTATTGTTTTTACTGAAATGTAAGTGTTACTGAATTTTTAGTTGAATGAATTTATAATTTATCATAAAAAACATAATAATTGTTGAAATAGTTAAAGTGGTCGGAACTATTCATGTATCTAAGAGTCAATAATAAATAATGCCAATTTATTCTGATAACAATTTTTGCAAAAATAACTCTAACTATTTAATATGTTACTTTTACCATATAGAGCTTTCAAACTTAAATAAATAGTAATAAGATTGTCTATTTTCTAATTTTCTTCATCAAGTCAGTAATGTGGACATTTTGTTTCTCTAATCTGCACATTCTACATAATGGGACCAACATTGCTATCAAGGAATAAAGATATTGTGATTGTGCTTCGAATCATAGTCCGGCTAATCCTAATTGCGATGCTTGATAACAATATGTTTTTTTAATGCTTACCAAAAATAAAATGTTAAAAGTTTAAAACAAAGAGACAACGGAGATTGCACCCCTATTGTAATTACGAAAAACTTACAAGAAAGTAATTTGGCCACATGGAAAAGAAAACGAAAAAAAATTGAAATATAAAAATTCTCACCTTACTACCTTAGTAGCGAAACAACTGACCATATAGTTATTAAGCTTATCTCAACTTCACATGCGTTATATCTTATATGCAAATGCAATTGACTGAGTTTGTTACGAAAGATTAAGAGCAGAAGTAAGAATAATTTGGCTTAGAAATTAGGATTTGGATTCTGTTTGGAACAAGGTTAAGAGGAATACCTGAATAGGTGGTTGAAGGAGGAATCCTTCGTAGCACGGCAGTAGCAACGGTGGTGCGAAGATGGTGAGTACTTGCAAAAGGCACTCCGATGTTCAAGTTATACAGTGCACAAAGATGATAGTATTTAGAATTAGATGCATACCTTTAAGACCTTGCAGATTATTTATAGGAGCGTATTGAATGATAAGAATCATAGTTCAATCTAAATTGAATGCTATTATTTAGGATCAAAACCCATGAGATTGTTATATCTAATAGCTAATTTCTCTATTTATGTGAGATATAATTAATATTCGTATCTATGAGGAATTCTACGAGATATTTGCTCCTCATAAATAAACAGATGTACTTATCTAATAACACGCATAAATATCTGAGATATTATTCTGGTGGGTCGGGTTGCTCTTGAATTGCTAACCTAAAACTCGGTCTAAAATAGTTGCCCTCAGCTTGAAGCTTAAATGTGACAGCTAAGTGTCAAGATATCTGAGTTTAGCAGGAGCACACGATATGCACAAGACAAAGGGATCCAAGTCACAACAAAAATACCGAATCTCACGATTTTTTTCCTAAAGGGCTGAGGTTCGTGATGTGTCATAGTATGCCCTTGGTGTTAATGAGCAAAGTTGAGATTTGAAATGAATCATTTTGCTAGAGTCATCATACCGTTATTCAGGATACAAAGTAGGTTGCCCCCATACAGATTTGTTTATGGGGCCTATCCAATTTTGAGTGTAATTCAGTCTGGAATCGAGATTTGTGTTATGATTTTACCATGATATCTTGATGAAAGCATGTGATCTGACTTGGGTGTCCTTCTGAAATGTCACACATCGCTTCAATTCTGAACATTGTCCTTTCAACTACTCTTGTTCAGAAATAGTACGCCACGTGGTTAAAGAACAGTGGATGTCACCGTTTAGGATTTGTAATGTCATGATTAGCCATTTTCAAATTTTGAAATGATAAGGAAGAGACACTTCTGCCCCCATTCATCACAATAGTTGGGGAGGTTTCCCTTGCCTATAAATAGGAGTGAGGGTTTTCTCCTCCCGCTTTCTCCTTCTCTAGCATTTCTGCTCTTCCCCTTTGCGAACAAAGGTGATTTCCAATGAGCTCCAACGATGGTTGTTGGTGATTTCCAACTCTTCTCAAGCCTTTTTCACCATTTAAACTCAATATATTTTCCTTCTCCACCTTTTTTCCCTTCTAAAAACATCATTGTGAGAGGAAAATGTCGCGGAATAGTAGTGAGGAAATAGTGCAAAATGGTGGTGTTTCTGTAGAGATTGTTAGTGCACCGTCGTCCTCACTGCCTCAGTCACGACGGAGGCGTCAAGCTCACGGTGGGGATTCTGATGGCAGTCTGAGTTCGTTGACTAGGATGAGGATCTTGGAGGTGATCCGGAGAGCGGATCATGCGAGAGAGTTGGCAAGGGAAGACCAGCCCATCCGCTCTCCAAGCTCATGGTAGAATTAGGGAATCTTAGTGAATCCTCTTTTGAATCTAACATGAGTGCGGCCTCTATAGGAGACGTTATGGCTTGAACCCAGAGAACGGCTCCATCAGAACACAGGGAGCTCATCTTCCCTCGTGATGTCAGCCTATATCAATGGGTCGACTGAGAAGTCTTGGGCAGTCCCTCAAGTGAAAGAAACGTTAAGGATGCATATGAGAAACAACAATACTTACAATTAACTACTGACGAGTTAAGAGATAGAGAACACGCCCTCTGCCATCCTCATGAGGAAGAAAGAGTATGCTCTACGCGGACAGAAGGCGATAACTTCATTTATATGTATGAGGTGTTTTTTATGAGGATCGAGGTTCAACTTCCATCCACTGAGTTCGAGATCATGGTCCTCACCCGTTTGAGTGTGGCTCTAGCCAAGCTCCACCCAAATATATGAGGGTTCATATGAGCTTTCGAACTCATTTCTCGGGTTTTCAATTGGCCATATTTCGTCATATCTGATGAGTCGGAAACTAACCGTTCTTTTGCTAAGCGCAAGTGCATGGGTCGCTCAAGTAATAAAAATGATAAGTAAGATCATCTCCACATGGACTATGGTAACTTCTAAAAGCTAAATATTAAACTGCATCTTAATTAATTCTATTCAAGCAAACGTAAATTGTAAAATGGTTGACAAATAAATTACAATGTATAAAGAAAAAAAATAAAAATAGGTAAAGAACATAGAGACTCCTTCTTTACCTCCTATTTCAACCAATAACATGTAATTCTTTTGAGAAAACAAACGATTAGATTAGGTTAGCCTAAGAAACTAACTTAGTTAAAAGCATATGTTTAGGATGATTAACCCTATGCTATTTACCTAATTCACTATGCGTTCATGAGAACCAGAGCAAACAATAAGCATTAAGATCGATTCTCAACTAAGACTATACATAGCTAATAAGTATATGTCTATCCTATTAACGAATCAACCCACTCTGCCATTAGAATGAAATCGAACATGCATCTATCATACAAATGATATAAAACCTAAAGTTCAATGTCTACGCTCAATAGATTTCAACAAATCACCCACAAGTTGATCAGACAAATAAGAGCATTAACCACAATATGATAGAACAAAACCCAAATCTTTCATATAAACTCAAAAGGGTACAAATCAATCAATATTCAAAGGAAGATTCAAAAAATACTCTAAACACAACTAACTACACATTGAATACGAAAACGTAATACAAAAAATCCGTATTCAAGATAAATGGAAAAGAGAGAAAAGAAGAAACAAAAGAAGAAACCTAATTGGGTTGAACCTTGAAGCTTGAATCTCCTTCCAAGACGAAGAGAACCTCTGATCTTGGATCCTTCAATCCTCTTTCAACCCCAAAATGTCTTCCTAGCTGCTAGATTCTCTAATGGGCAAAAGCTCCAAAATGTTATATGAAAGACAGAAGAGAGAGAAAGTGAAGAAAAATAGAAAAACCTAGAAGAACCCCATTGAAATATGTGTTCCACTTATTTATAGATGCACAGATTTAGCACGTCACGCCGTGGATTTAAACAACACATGTCGCGGTGTGCAAAACTTAGGGCACCAGAGTCGCAACATTTAGTTCCTTGCACCACGACGTGAAAGCTTCGGGATGACAGGGTGCACAGGCCGAGAGCAGGACACCGCAATGTGCAGTTCCTTGCGCCACGGCGTGATGTACTGGAGCTTGTCTTGTGATTTCTCTTCCATTGCAGGACCTTTGCTTGCTTCAAGTTAGTTCTTTTAGGACCATCCTGCAATTGAGAAATCAACCAGTCAAATACAAATGCAATCAAAGATTAGGACAGATTTAAACAAAATTGATAAGAAAGACCTCAACATGGATTTTGCATGAAAATGAGGCTAAAGCCTTCTAACAATGCATCACAACAAGGACAAAGCCATCAATAATACATAGAGATAGGGCACAAATAACTACATTCTATGGAGTTATTACACCCCCAAATCTAAGTTTGTGCTAGTCCTCGTGCAAAATAAAGTCAGACAACACTTGCAAAGACAAGCTCAACTCAAACACTAGTGTATGATGATTGCATTGAATCTCAAAGAATACACATCCCTCAAAATTCTGGTTCACACAAACACAATCCTTATCACACCAACAATCCAAGCTTCAAATCATGCATGATTCATTTCCCAGAAACATGCAAGTCAAACCTTTTCATTTCAAATCATACTCAACCAAATAAGCTTATGAGCAAACACATGAATATTAATCAAAGAATCGACAAAGTTGTAATGCAACTTTCTCTCCACTAATGTAAATCACACATGAATGAGGATCAAAAGGGGCTTTATTAGCTTGTAATGTAGGGCCATAGTTATGGGGTGAAGATAAAAGGGGAAAGGATAACAAACAAACATTAAGAAACAAAAATATGCAATTTCAAGACTTGAGAACAAGTGAAACTAGCAGGGTATTCAACAGCAGAAGATCAAAACTTGCCAGATCTATGCAATGCTTTTCATTTTTAACTTTTCTTCTTTCTTTGTTTACTTTGCTTTTCTCTTTTCTTTTCTTCTTTCTTTTTACTTTTACAAAGCAATTTCTTTTTCTTTTATTGCATTCAGTTCCTTCAGGCTCATTTTTGTATTTTGAGAATATTAATACCCTTAATCACAGAACTCACTTCAAGAAATAGCATATTATGCACTTAACAAACATTGATGGTAGGAAGAAAATGCAATGCTATCACATGCATTAGAATGGTTAACAAGTGAACGAACACACTCGTAATGAAAAACAAATAAGGCCAAACAATTAAAAAACTTCAAAGGAGACCAATGAATATCATCATTTAAGGTTAAACTTAAAAGGCTCAATCAGTCCAAAGAATATCCCAATCATTTCCTCAATCATGCACAACTTAGGATTTCACTTAAAGAGAATTTCAAAACAATTTCAGAGATGCAAGACACATCCATATGTACTTGTTATAACCATTCTCTAGAAAAGACTCAAATCCAATCCAATGCCAAACAAGTATAGGAATAGAAAATTTATTATGCATAAAAAGAATCTAGATTGTTTGGCATGCTTCCAAGATCACATAGGGATTCACAGAAAAATTTGAGGTGAATTTGCATCCTTAATTATCATTGGGCAATCATTACACTAGCAAATGATATCATGTTATGCATTCAAATAATTTCACAAGAATCAACTATGCAAATCAACCATTATGTGCACCAAATCAAATAATAAACAAAAAGTAATATCAACAATATCAATAATTAAACTAATAATATCAATAACTAAAAATACTAGGACACCTCCCTAAACTTGAGGGAAACAATGTCCGCACTGTACCATACATATATATAAAAAGAAATAGAGTGAACATGAAAGAAAGATGCCCTAAATACATCTTACTACTTATCAGCATCAACATCTGGTAGGATCTCAGTGCCTGCACCACTGTCATCTTCACTCGGAAGCGGCTCAGTATCACTGTCATTGTCATCATGGTGGGCGGCTGGGTCCTGATGCTGATGCGAGGGTTCGGCACCATCGAAAGGTAAGTAGGGTGGCTGCTGCTGGTGAGATGGGCTTGCACTATCAAAGGGTGGGTATGGAGGAATAAGGAAGTCAAGGGTAGAGATCTGGAGGCGCTCCACCAGCCATCTGATGCTCTCAATAGTGTATGCCTGCATAACTGCAATCTAGCGAAGCTCTGCATGCGCGTCATCCATCTCTTGGGGAATTTGGGGCCCTGGGGCCACTCTTTGACCTCTTTTCTGCACTCGGCGGGGGACTACTGCCTCTGGAAGAGCTCTTCCAACCCTACCGATGAAGTACTCATCGAAAGGCTGTTTAACCTCTAAAAGCTCCTCATGTAGACCAATGGGCACACCCCTCCGCAGACATAGTCTATGAATAAGGGAAGAGAAGAAAAGGCTGTGTGGCTCCATGGCTGCCTTCTGTAGCTGCAGGTATAGGATATAAATGACATCTATCGAACATCGCTGCAGGATGATGTAGATGAGGATGGCTCAGTCGCGCATGACCTCTGATAGGTTGTTGGAGGGTAGGATCCTGTTACTGATGAAATGGTACCAGACCCTAGCCTCTGTAGTCAGGCAAGAATGAGGGAAGAATCGCGCACGACCCTGCTAAGACATGGTCCAGACGACCGGTTGTGACTCAGTAGTGTAGATACGGGTGGTGACATCTTGCAGGTTAATCCCCTCCACAGGCTCCCACTAAGTCAACTCCTGATAATGACACATCTCAGGAGGAGGAGACAATGACAATGCAGTTCTGATGGACTCTGGAGAAAAAAGAGACTCGATGCCTCCGTACACTAATAGTGGAGGACTCCTGATGGATGAATGCAAGGTTCACATAGAACTCACGAACTAATGGAATAGGAGCCCTACTGGGGTGTTTTGTGAACTCCCTCCATTGGAAATGATGGATAGTGGCCTCCATATCAGGCTGTAAGGAGTTCTTAAAACTGAAACCCCTTTAAAACTATGACTTTCTTTGAGACTAGTTGTAACACCCTCCTTAGGATGTCACATTTATGACAATTATATAAACCTTTACCCAAGTTATAAATAATTTCTTAATATATAATAATATAAGTTGTGAAAAATTTTGTTTTGTACATTATATCATTAAATAAAATAAATAGAACATGAAATAAAACAAACCATCAAATACACACCATAATTATATATATGATTTTGTTTTTAAAGATACGAATATTTACATACCACAAACTATTTAACAAAGCAGCAAATTATTTGGCTTAAAGCAAACCATAAACTAGCCTAAGTACAAAACTAAAAGTTCTGATCCTCCGAAGGATCCTTCTCTGGGAGATCATCGGAAAACAGAAACCCTGGGTGTTGTGAAGCCCTATGCACAGGAGTCTGCGCGGTCGACACACTACTAAGCTCACTAGGGGCATGGAAACGACTACCCCAATAGCACCTAATAGTCAATGGCAACTCCAAATGCACATAGACGGTAGTAGAGAACATCGGAGCACCGTCAAACTCCCTATGAAGAGACACAGTCAAACGTCCCACATAAACAACCGACTCCCTATTAGCTCGTAGACGCCAGGCCTCAAAAGCTCCATGAAACTCCAGTTGAACGAATCCCCAAAACTCCAGTAAAGCCATATCGCATCACAATCAATCAAATGATATGGATGATCTAGAGGCTCGCCCTCCTCGCACTGATCGCTCGGATGCTGTTTCGCCTCGTACTGACAATCTAGAGGTTGCTCATCTTCTTCTTCCTCAAAGTCGTTACTGAACAAAAATAATAATACAGAAAATATATACAAAGAGGTGAGACAATCTACATCAATACCAGTATGACAATACAGAAAATGATAGTACATACAGATATAATAATTGATACAACAATTCATATTATCACATCATGCATAATATCTCAAATCAACTATACATAATCACATTATGATGCAGACTACATATGTAAAAGTACACAGACTCGTTCCTACTCCATGGAGCTAAACATAAACATCAGAGAGAATGATCTGAAAGGCATGTTTGTAGCTCCGGCTGCCATAGCCAAATATTACACAGTCAAAAATAGTATATAGTCAAAACGTCATGTACAACAGGCATTGTACCGGATAGTCTCCACTAAACCCTGATTAAGAATAGTGCTTGTCGAGATCGCTAGTGCGTTGCCTGTTACCACGGCCTAGAAGAGCTACCAACTGTCCACATATGGAATCCTCCGCACACTAATGCCTCCAAGTTCACTCAATGAACCACACTACGCCTATCATACCTGCATTACAGTGTAATTCATCTCGTCAGCTAATTGTCAATTTCAACCAAATTGACACATTCCTCAATGCATGTACATGAGCTAAAATACATAGATAACCATATTATCAGTATTTTCCATAGTAGTACGCCACCACTTGACAGTACCATTTTTTCACATATCTGGGTCTACCACTTTAACCTGACAGTAAACTACTATTCCTTTCAGTCGCGTATATATTTTATCACATTTTCACAATCGTGTCACATTTTTTCAACATTTTCAAATTGCGTAAATATTTTTTGACGTCTTTGAAGTCGGGTAGTGTTTTAAAATCATTTTCTCAATCGCGTAACATTTTAAATCATTTTCTCAATTGCGTAACATTTTTAAATCGTTTTCTCAATCACGTAGTTTAAAAATCATTATTTTAAATACACATAAGGTATTTCTAATATTTTTCAACTGCGTAAAATATTTCTTTACGTTCTAAATTATATTTTGAATTTTTCTCCACTATATATCTATTTCTAGCTTTATTTACATCATTTCCTTTTGAAAATCCTTTAGGTACTATTTTCTACTGTTTCCTTTAAAAATTACCTTTCTTAGTCATAACCAATATTTATATCTCGAAACTTGCTAATGCGCTTCAAAACCCAAAGGATGAGCTCTACGTTAGTACTTTTCAAGTGTTCATTTTATTTCTCATCCATACTTAATTTCTCTAATTAAGTTTCTAGAATAACTTCATTCATTTTATTCTGTACAATTCATTCAAATTGAGTTCTCTTTTAATTTAATTACATAGTCCACACTTAGAAATGATTTTGGATCAAAGGTATTTCAAATGGCATGTTAACCGAAATTCACTATATCCTCTATAAATCATCTTTAAATTAATTTCTACTATCTAAGTCCTTGTAAAAACCATTAATCCAATTAAATTAATTAATCCATGCTTTTGAAAATAGTTGAGAACATTTTGGTTTTCTTTGTGGTGGTGAAGTTGTGAGCTTCATGTGTTCTTTGGAACTCTCATGCAAATCCTCAACATGTTATTCACATCCTACAATAGCTATCATGCATTCATAAACACATACCAAATATATTAAAGATATAGACATGTTTGCAAACAAAATCAATCACAAATAGGTAAAAACTTTAAACAACCAAGTGAATGAATCCTTATGGATTCTTCACTACAAACACATCCATTTTCTTACCACCATACATGGTTGATGAGATTAAATCTCCCTCTTACCTCTAAGGAAGACAAACTCCTCTTGGACTTCCTCCTAGTGATTTCATATAGCTCCAAGAAAAACCCTAAGAAACTTAAACAATCTATAAAGTCATAAACTATGGTTGAAAAAAGAAAAACCATGGATTAATCATGACTTAGAACTTCAAGAATCAAGTTAGGAATAACAAACAAGGATTTTTACCTTGTAGAAAAGAAACTTCAAGGTTGTTTTCCAAGCTTCAAATGGATGATTTTGAAGAAACTCTCAAGATGAAAGATGCTTAGAATGATGTTTAGGTTTGAGAAATGGTATTGGATGAAATTTTTGTTGGGGGTAATACTACATCCCCCTTTCAATCTTTTGGGGAAAACCATACCCCCATCAATCTTTTTGGGGAATATCACATCCCCTTCTACACAAATATACAATAAATATTAGTAATTGAGAAAAAACATCACACAAATCACGCACAAGGTTTAACGTGATTTGGCTAATATGCCTACATCCACAGATGAGAAGAGTCAATTCTACTATCAAAATAAATCTAGCTTGCAGGCCTTACAAAACAATCCCTCTCAGACTCTCATTATCACTCTCATAACTCTATCAATTCCCAAATACAAGTATTTATAACCCATCACTCCTAGTTTCCTATTATAAACAAATCACTCACAAATCTTATTCATATCTCACAAATCTCTAATATATTTTTCAAATCTTTTAACAAATCTTTAACATATCTTCATATATCTTTTCATATCTTTCATATTTTCACAAATCTTCACAAATCTTTCATATCTTTACAAAATAGGAAACTAACAATAACAATCTTTAATAGAATTTGAGTCAAACCCAACAATTTTAGAAGAGTGGAGGTATGAATATGGTGTGTTGGCCGTGAGCTTCACAAAGAGAAGCTATGGTGTTCTTGGTTCTTGGAAGAAAGAGAAAGGAGAAAATAGCTTTTGTGTGAGATAGCAAAGATGAAGATAAAGTGAAAATGATCTCCTAACTCTAGTACTTGACCATGGAGCTCAATGGAGGTGGCCAACTTAGTTGACCACTCAAGACCTCCTAGTAGCCTTAGATTAGATCAATGGTTGATATCCAAAGCTTTGTCTCTAAGTTTGCTTCCTATTGGCTTAGAGAATCAAGTCACCAAGCTTCTTGATGCTTCTTGAAGATGCCATAACCGAATGGCTCAAGGGAGAGCAAACCAAGTTTTGGTTCACTTAGGTATCTAGTTAAGCTTAGGTTAATCTAGTTAGGTTTCTTAGTTACTTGGCTAACCATTTAGTTACTTAGGATAACTAACCACCTTCTTGATTATGCTAGAACATTCTCTAACTAAAGCTTTAATGAATAGCTAACTAAGTTTGTTCCACTTAGTTACTACTTAAGCACTTTGGATTAACTTAGTTAGGTTTAAGCTAACTTAGTTAGGTTTTTTTAGTTACTTACTAACTAGTCCAACCATTTTTGTGGACTACCATCCTATTAGTTTAGAAATTCAAGCCATTTTCATTGACTGATTCTCATTGGCTTAGAAATAATTCAAGCCAGAAACGTTGACTGATTTCTATTAGTTCACTGAATTGTAAGTCATAAAGACTTTTTCGGTTCCTATTGTACACTGGGCAGAAGCTACTGCTCTTAAGTCAGTAGGTACTGTCCATCGGATAATAAAATAATATTATAATATAAAATATTTTTATTTTATAGATAAATTGTAAAAATTAAAAGATTGATACACGTATCACTCGGAATTGAGTTTAGTAAGATCCCCCAACTCCGAATAATCAGATAAAGATTTTTCTCAGCCCGAAAATTATTATTTTCCTGACTTGGAGTAAATCACACACAAAAATCAAATACAGTCATGAAACTGTCAAATTAATTTTATAACATAGAGAAAACATAAAATAATACATTTTGGACAATATCGTAATTTAGCAAAAATTTTGGGGTATTACAACTCTCCCCCACTAATAGAAATTTTGTCCCCGAAATTTATCATACCTTAGAAAAGATGTAGGTATTGCTCGTTCATTTTATCTTCTAACTCCTAAGTAGCATCTCCCGTTACCTCATTCCATATTACCTTTACCAATACAATCATTTTCTCTCGAAGCTGCTTCACTCTCCTGTCCTCAATATTAACAGAAAACGTCTCATACGTCAAATTATCTTTCTGTTGTACTTCATCGAGTTGAATGACATGCGTTGGATTGGGAATATATTTTCTCAACTGAGAGACATGGAATACATTATGGAGATTGGAGAGAAAATGTGGTAAAGCTATTTGGAAGGCTACGGGACCTATCCGTCGAATGATTTGGTAAGGTCCGATGAATTTAAGAGTGAGTTTTTTGGATTTGATAACCCTTCCGACACCAGTCGTAGGTGTTACTCGCAAGAAAACATGTTTACCTTCCTCAAATTCAAGAGGTCTCCTTCGCTTGTCAGTATAGCTTTTCTGTCGACTTGGAGTCGTCTTCATTTTCTCCTGAATCATTTTCACCTTTTTCGTAGTTTGTTGTACAAGATCAGGTTCAATAGTCATACTTTTCCCATCCTAATACCAACACAAAGGTATTCGGCATCGTCGCCCATATAGTGCTTCGTAGGGTGCCATCCCTATGCTTGAGTGAAAACTATTGTTTGTAGGTGAATTCTATCAAAGACAAGAATTCATCCCAACTCCCTTGTTGTTCTAACACGCAAACACATAATAGATCCTCCAACGATTGGATAGTCCTCTCTGTCTGACCATCAGTCTGCGGATGATAAGCAGAACTTAGACGTAGCTTAATTCCTATAGCTTCTTGTAAACTTTTCCAAAACCTCGACATAAACCTCATATCTCTATCAGAAACTATACTTGCGGGAACACCGTGAAGTCTAACAATTTCACTAATGTACACTTGGGTTAATCGTTCCAATGAATACTTGATATTGATCAGCAAGAAGTGCGCTGACTTCGTAAGCCTATCAACTATAACCCATATAGAATCATGACCTTTCTTAGTTCTTGGAAATTCGGTAACAAAATCCATTGTGATACTATCCCATTTCCATTCTAGAATAGTTAAAGGTTGTAACATACCGACAGGTCTTTAATGTTCAACTTTTACCTTTTGACAAACCAGGCAAGACGCCACACGTTCTGCAACATCTCTCTTCATTCTTGGCCACCAAAACATTTGCTTTAGATCTTGATACATCTTAGTCATTCCTGGATGCATACTTAACCTACTAGTATAAGCTTCGTCCAAAATTGCTTGCTTAAGAACGGGATCATCAGGTATACAAATCCTTCCTTCAAATCTTAAGACCCCATCAGATCCTTCCTCAACCGTTGCCTTATGACCCTGCTTTAAAAATTCTTTCTCATTTTGCAAAAACGGATCATCTTCCTGTCTTTCTTTGATTTCCTCTAGCAAGCCATTCAAAACAGTCACTCTATTTAGATGAATCCTTCCTGGTGCTAATTCCACAGACAACCACAAATCTCTAAACTGATTGATCAATTCCTTCTCCTTTATTATCATTGGAGAAACACTGATCACCTTCCTACTTAAGGCATCTGCCACCACATTCGCCTTTCCTGGATGGTATTGAAGCTGAAAATCATAATCCTTTAAAAATTCTAGCCATCGCCTTTGCCTCATGTTCAATTCCTTCTGATCAAACAAGTATTTCAAACTCTTGTGATCACTGAAGACATTGAACGTGGCCCCATATAGAAAATGTCTCCACGCTTTTAATGCAAAAACCACTGTGGCTAGCTCCAAATCATGCGTTGGGTAGTTCCTCTCATGTACCTTCAACTGTCTTGAAGCATAGGCTACCACATTTCTGTTCTACATCAACATACGTCCTAACCCCTAGTAAGAAGCGTCATAATACACCTTGAAAGTCTTGCTTGGATCCGGCAAAATCAACACTGGTGTAGTCGTCAATCTCTTTTTTAATTCTTGAAAACTTGCTTCACATTCTTCTGTCCAAACAAAAGCTTGACTCTTCCTCGTGAGCTGTGTAAGAGGTCCTGCTATTTTAGAGAAACCTTCAATAAACCTTCGATAATATCTGACTAATCCAAGAAAACTCTAGATCTCTGTCACTGTCTTTAGCCTTTCCCATTGTAGACTGTTTTCCACTTTTGATGGGTCTATCGCAATACCTTCCTTGGAAATCACGTGACCCAGAAACTGAACTTCTTTCAACCAAAACTCACACTTCGCCAATTTTGCATACAACTTCTTTTCTTTCAAAATTTGGAGAACTATATTGAGATGTTCAACGTGCTCTTCTAGATTTTAAGAGTAGATCAGAATGTCATCAGTAAAAACAACGACAAACCTATCTAGGTATGGATGAAAGATCATATTCATGTAATCCATGAATATCGCAGGAGCATTCGTCACTCCTTACAGCATCACTTGATACTCATAATACTCGTAACGAGTTCGGAAAGTTGTCTTAGGTATATCCTCTACCTTAACACGAATTTGATGATAACCTAATCGCATATCTATCTTAGAGAAAACAACTGCTCCTTTTAATTGGTCCATCAAATCATCAATCCTTAGAAGTGGATACTTATTCTTTATCGTAACCTTGTTCAGCTGGCGATAGTCCAGACAAAGACGAGAAGTTCCATTCTTCTTCTTGACTAGTAGCACTGGTGCTCCCCACGGTGAAATACTCGGTCGCACAAACTATTTTTCTAATAATTCCTTATGTTGCTTCTTCAACTCTACTAGTTCCGATGGCGACATCCGATATGGTGCAATCGAAATAGGACCTGCTCTTGGTACAAGATCGATAGAAAACTCTATCTCTCTCTCCGGTGGTAAACCGGGTACCTCATCGGGAAAAACCTCGAGAAACTCATTAACGACAAAAGTAGCATTCATATCTTTCTCACTCTTGACTTCTAAAGAAGACAACAACATGTATTCTTGAGCTCTATCCCTCAATAATGATTCGACTTTTGTGGCAGTTAAAAATCCAGAATTCTCATCCTTAAGAAAAACTAAGGTTTTATTGGCACAGTCTAATAAGATATGGTTAAAAGATAACTAATCTATTCCTAAGATTATATCTATTTCAATAAGAAGTAAGCAAATTAAATTAACAGAAAAGGCTCGATTATGAATGGTAATAGGGCAATTCAAGCATACTTTAGATGTAACAACAGACTTGGTAGTTAGTGTAGAAACAATCAATTGAAAACTCAGAGAAGACACAGGCAATTTCAACTGATCCACACAGTCATACGCAATAAATGAATGAGTTACACCCGAATCATATAGTATAGTCAAAAGATTACCTTCTATGACACCTTCTCCCTGAATAAGATCTTCAGACTAGGAAGCTTCAGCTCTGCTCATCGTGTATACTCGCCCTCCAAATCGCGGCTGAGTGGCACGAACGTTACTCATAGTTAGCTTCTTTTTTGGCTGGTTGCATTCCCTAGAAACATATCCAGGTCTTCCACATTTGAAACAGATCGTTCCCTTGATCGAACAATCTCTGGATATGTGGCCACTCCTTCCACATTTAAAGCATCTTAGCGTAAACGTCACATTTGGACCAGCTTTGTTACCACTAGAACTTCCCCCAAAAGATGGACGTTGGGGTTGATTCCTTGGTGGTCTCGAATACGGTTTACGCTGAAACCGGCTGTTATTGTTGTTACCTCCTCTTTGGAACCTAGTTGGTCCAAATTTGCAATTTCTTGGGTCTCTTGACGACTCCAGCTCCTTGAGTCATCGACACGTATCCATCAAAGTAGGAAATTGATTCATCCTCATAGGTAGCACTCCCCTTTCTAACTTTACCCTCAGTGCCTCTTCAAACTTGTGGCATTTCTACTCCTCATCAGGCTGGATTTGGAAATACCTTGAGAACTATGACAAGCTCTCAAATTTGGTAGCATACTTACCAATAGTCATATTGCCTTGTTGTAAACCAAGAAATTCCATTTCCTTGGCATATCGGGCACTAGCGGGAAAGTACTTCTCCAGAAATACTTCGCAGAATACCTCCAAGTAATTTTAGTTCCCTCAGCTTGTAGTAATCGACGAGTTCCTCTCCACCAGTTCTCACCGTCCCTTCTCAGCATAAATGTAGCATACGTCACCTTTCGATCATCTGCGCACCCCATTCCTTCAAAGATCTTTTCTAGGTCTTAGATCCAAAGACTTGCCTTTTTAGGATCAAACTTGCCTCTAAACTGTGGCGGGTTATTACGTCGAAACTCAGACAAATTCAGAGCATCAGCAGTCGCCTCATGTTACTGGGCTGCTTCTTGATTCTGTTGTGTAATCACTTCCGCCATACGCTGTATGGCCTCAGTAGCTGCAGTTATTGGATCAACATTACGTTCCACGTTTGCACGCATTCTTCTACCACCAGACATCTTTTTCTTCAATCAAGCAAACAACACAAAACAAAGTCAGATGTAACCTTTTGGAAACAAATTACAGTCACACAACACAAGCAAAACAGACCCAACCACAACTCCAAAAGACTCTAACTTGGGCTTTGATACCAACTAATGCAACACCCTTCTTAGGATGTCACATTTACGACAATTATATAGATCTTTACCCAAGTTATAAATCATTTCTTAATATATAATAATATAAGTTGTGAAAAATTTTCTTTTTATACATTATATCATTAAATAAAATAAACAGAACATGAAATAAAACAAACCATCAAATACATATCATAATTATACATATCATTTTTGTCTTTAAAGATACGAATATTTACATACCACAAACTATTTAACAAAGCAGCAAACTGTTCGGCTTAAAGCAAACCATAAACTAGCCCAAGTACAAAACTAAAAGTTCTGATCCTCCGAAGGATCCTCCTCTGGGAGATCATCGGAAGACAGAAACCCTAGGTATCGTGAAGCCCTACGGATAAGAGTCGCGTGGTCGACACACTACTAAGCTCACTAGGGGCATGGAAATGACGACCCCAATAGCGCCTAATAGTTAAGGGTAACTCCAAATGCACATAGATGGTAGTAGAGAACATCAAAACATCGTCAAACTCCCTACGAAGAGACACAGTCAAATGTCCCACAAAAACAACCAACTCCCTATCAGCTCGTAGACGCCAGGCCTCGGAACCTCCATGAAACTCCAGTTTCTCGAATCCCAAAAACTCCGGTAAAGCCATACCACGTCACATTCAATCCAAATGATATGGATGATCTAGAGGCTCGCCCTCCTCGCACTGATCGCTCGTATGTTGTTCCTCCTCATACTGACAATCCAGAGGCTGCCCCTCTTCTTCTTCCTCAAAGTCTTTACGGAACATAAATAATAATACAGAAAATATATACAAAGAGGTGAGACAATTTACATCACTACCAACACGACAGTATAGAAAATGACAGTACATACAGATATAACAATTGATATAACAATTCATATTATCACATCATACATAATATCTAAATCAACTATACATAATCACATTATGATGCAGACCACATATGCAAATGTACACAGACTCGTTCCTACTCCATGGAGCTAAACATAAACATCAGATAGAATGATCTGAAAGGCATGTTTGTAGCTCCAGCGGCCCCAACCAAATATTACACAGTCAAAACGTCGTGTAAATAGTACATAGTCAAAACGTTGTGTACAACAGGCATTGTATCGGATAGTCTCCACTAGACCCTGATTAAGAATAATGCTTGTCGAGATCGCTAGTACGTTGCCCATTACCACGACCCAGAGGAGCTACCAACTGTTCACATGTGGAATCCTCCACACACTAACGCCTCCAAGTTCACTCAATGAACCACACTATGCTTATCACACCCGCATTATAGTGTAATTCATCTCGTCAGCCAATTGCCAATTTCAACCAAATTGACACATTCTTCAATGCTTGTTGTGCATGAGCCAAAATACATAGAAAACCACATTATTAGTATTTTCCATAATAGTACGCCACCATTTGATAGTACCATTTTTCACATATCTGGGTCCACCACTTTAACCCGATAGTAAACTATTGTTCCTTTCAGTCGCGTAAATATTTTATCACATTTTCACAATTGCGTCACCTTTTTCCAACGTTTTCAAATCGCGTAAATATTTTTTGATGTTTTTGAAATCAGGTAGTGTTTTTAAATCATTTTCTCAATCGCGTAACATTTTTAAATTGTTTTCTCAATTGCGTAAGTTTTTAAATTGTTTTCTCAATCACGTAGTTTAAAAATTATTATTTTAAATACGCCTAAGGTATTTCTAATATTTTTCAACTGCGTAAAATATTTCTTTACGTTCTAAATTATATTTTGAATTTTTCTCCATTATATATTTATTTCTAGCTTTATTTACATCATTTCCTTTTGAAAATCCTTTAGGTACTATTTTCTATTGTTTCCTTTAAAAATTACCTTTCTTAGTCATAACCAATATTTACATCTCGAAACTTGATAACGCACTTCAAAACCCAAAGGGTGAGCTCTACATTAGTACTTTTCAAGTGTTCATTTTATTTCTCATCCATACTTAATTTCTCTAATTAAGTTTCTAAAATAACTTCATTCATTTTATTCTCTACAATTCATTCAAATTGAGTTCTCTTTTAATTTAATTACATAGTCCACACTTAGAAATGATTTTGGATCAAAGGTATTTCAAATGGCATGTTGGCCGAAATTCACTATATCCTCTATAAATCATCTTTAAATTAATTTCTACTGTCTAAGTCCTTGTAAAAACCATTAATCCAATTAAAATAATTAATCCATGCTTTTGAAAATAGTTGAGAACATTTTGGTTTTCTTTGTGGTGGTGAAGCCGTGAGCTGCATGTGTTCTTTGAAACACTCATGCAAATCCTCAACATGTTATTCACATCCTACAATAGCTATCATGCATTCATAAACACATACCAAATATATTAAAGCTATAGACATGCTTGCAAATAAAATCAATCACAAATAGGCCAAAACTTTAAACAACCAAGTGAATAAATCCTTATGGATTGTTCACCACAAACACATCCATTTTCTCACCACCATACATGGTTGATGAGATTAAATCTCCCTCTTACCTCTAAGGAGACAAACTCCTCTTGGACTTCCTCCAAGTGATTTCATATAGCTCCAAGAAAAACCCTAAGAAACTTAAACAATTTATAAAGTCATAAACTATGGTTGAAAAAAGAAAAACCATGGATCAATCATGACTCAGAACTTCAAGAATCAAGTTAGGAACAAGAAACAAGGATTTTTACCTTGTAGGGAAGAAACTTCAAGGTTGTTTTCCAAGCTTCAATTGGATGATTTTGAAGAAACTCTCAAGATGAAAGATGCTTAGAATGATGTTTAGGTTTGAGAAATGGTGTTAGATGAAATTTTAGAAGAGTGGAGGTATGGAAATGGTGTGTTGGTCGTGAGCTTCACAAAGAGAAGCTATGGTGTTCTTGGTTCTTGGAAGAAAGAGAAAGGAGAAAATAGCTTTTGTGTGAGATAGCAAAGATGAAGATGAAGTGAAAATGGTCTCCTAACTCTAGTACTTGGCCGTAGAGCTCAATGGAGGTGGCCACCTTAGTTGACCACTCAAGACCTCCTAGTAGCCTTAGATTAGATCAATGGTTGATATCTAAAGCTTTGTCTCCAAGTTTGCTTCCTATTGGGTTAGAGAATCAAGTCACCAAGCTTCTTGATGATTCTTGAAGATGCCATAACTGAATGGCTCAGGGGAAAGCAAACCAATTCTTGGTTCACTTAGGTATCTAGTTAAGCTTAGGTTAATCTAGTTAGGTTTCTTAGTTACTTGGCTAACCATTTAGTTACTTAGGATAACTAACCACCTTCTTGATTATGCTAGAACATTCTCTAACTAAAGCTTTAATGTATAGCTAACTAGGTTTGTTCCATTTAGTTACTACTTAAGCACTTTGGATTAACTTAGTTAGGTTTAAGCTAACTTAGTTAGGTTTTCTAGTTATTTACTAACTAGTCCAACCATTTTTGTGGACTACTATCCTATTGGCTTAGAAATTCAAGCCATTTTCATTGACTGATTCTCATTAGCTTAGAAATAATTCAAGCCAGAAACGTTAACTGATTTCTATTGGTTCACTGAATTGTAAGTGATAAAGACTTTTTCGGTTCTTATTGTACACTGGGTAGAAGCTATTGCTCTTAAGTCAGTAGGTACTGTCCACTAGATAATAAAATAATATTATAATATAAAATATTTTTATTTTACAGATAAATTCTAAAAATTAAAATATTGATACACGTATCACTCCAAATTGGGTTTAGTAAGATCCCCCAGCTCCGAATAATCAGATAAAGATTTTCCTCGGCCCGAAAATTATTATTTTCCTAACTCGAAGTAAATCACACACAATAATTAAATACAGTCACGAAATAGTCAAATTAATTTTATAGCACACAGAAAACATAAAACAGTACATTTTGGACAATATCATAATTTAGCCAAAATTTTGGGGTGTTACACTAGCGTCCCAAAACGGTCATACACCTCAGCAGACATGAAACACGAGTGATAAAAAGCACGGGGAGGAGATGGCTCCCTGGGCTGCTCGCTGCTCTCACACCTAACTCATTTAGGACCCATCTGTAGAGTATAAATACCTGAAAATGAGATGAGAGGGTCAGAACTGAGCAATAAAATGAATATGACAATTAAAAGCATTCATTTTTTTTTGGAAAAACATGGGTAACATGTCGCGGCATTGATGCCAGCGCCGTGGCATTCAAGGACATTCTCACAATACCGCAATGTTCTAACCCGTGCCGCGGCATTCAATTAGTTCATACCAATGCTGTGGTGTTATGAACTCACACCGCGACATTCAATGAAATTTAAGCTTATGCTACGACATAAACAAGACACACTGCGACATTCATGAACAAGCAAAATAGAACCCGCAGCCCACAACAACCCCAACCCAAAAATGCAACATACTAACAACTAAAAACAAGCGAAACAAAAGTGAAATACTCAAAACTAAGCTAAAATCTAACTACTAAGAACCTAAAGCTAGAAAAACACGAAAATATAGATAGAAAAATAAAAATAAAAAACAAATAAATAAATAAATAAAGAAAAGGAAGAAAATATGTACCTTAAGATTGGAAGGGGTGAAGGAAATGCAAAGGGATACTCGAAAATGCACTAAGTAGAAGCTTGAGGGAGAATGGGCGAGGGGAGAGATGAGAGAAAATACAGAAGGGAAGGCTTGAAGGGTTTGCGTTGCGGCGCAAACCCTATTATGATTTAACCTATTTAAGCTTAGAACGTCGCGACGTTCACTAAACAACCATGCAACGCGCATTTGTGCACAGACGTTCAATTTTTTAAATTTTTTTATAATAGAAAATAGGACGCTGCGACGTTCACAGCTTCACGCCGCAGCGCTATGCTCTCTGTCTCAAAATCCTGATAGGGCAAAGACCAGAATATTGTGGTGCAACAAATCCAATGCCACAGCGTGAGAGGTTTGTCTACAAAATTCTGCAGCAACCATCACACAACACCCAAACTCGCCTCAATGAGGCCTCAACCACTTATAAAAACTGTCTAGCAGGTTTAACAGATGTATGCAACAACAAAATAGCATGAATTATCCAAATCAAATACACTACATACTAGACTTTAAAACTTAAGAAATTAACGCAAAAAGGGTGGATACATCCAAAAAGGTGCCTTTTTTTATAGTCCAGGCAGGACTTTTTCTACTTCGTCAACTTAGGGGAGCATGCTTGAGAGAGGCTTCCCTATCATCACTTGAGGACGACCCCAGGGGCCTATTGTTCATTGCATAGGCCTACTACCCCACTTGAGTTTCAAGAGCCCTGATTGAAGACATTTGACTCTGAAGAAGAGAATCAATTTTGGCTAGATGAGCATCAGTTTTAGTCATGTACGAATCAGTTTTCACCATGAATTTCATGTACATGTCTTCCAATATTGGTTTTCTTTCTTGCATAGGTGGCCTTGCTTGCGATGAGAGACCAAGAGGATATGGTGGTCTCTTATTTCTAGTAGATGAAGATGTTGACCCTTGGCTATCCCTCCATGAAAAATTGGGGTGGTTTCTCCACCTAAGATTATATTGCTGTGAGTAGGGGTTGTTTTGAGGTGGACAATAGTTCCCCGCATATTAAACACTCTCCAAAGTGGATGGACAACTATCATCTGCATGATTATTCCCACACCGATCACACAACATGAAGGGGCTTTGTTTAGGGCTTGTACCCAAACTGTCGAACTTGTTTGCTAATGCTGCCACTTGAGCAGACAAAGTTGTGAGTGCATCACCGTCATGAACTCCAACTACCTTCCTTTGAGTGTTTCATGCTGAAGGCCATTGGTAGCTATTGGCAGCCAGTTCTTCCAACAGTTGGTATGCTTCATCAAAAGATTTACTCAATAATGAACCACCTACAACCACATTCACAATTGGACGATGGTGAGGTAGTAATCCTTTGTGAAAGGAGTAAATCTGGTGCCACGGAGGTATTTCATGGTGTGGGCACCTTCTAAGCAGATCCTTGTACCTCTCCCAGGCTTCGTACAAGGATTCAGGTTCCGATTGCGTGAATGAAGTGATGTCATTCACCAACCCAATAGTTTTGGTCAGAAAAAGTATTTGTTGAGGATTTTTTTGCACAGATTCTCCCAAGTAGTTATAGATCCCGCAGGTAGAGACTGCAACCAGTTTTTGGCTCGATCTTTGAGAGAGAAGGGAAAAAGCCTAAGGCGAATGACATCTTCTGAGACTCCATTGTGCCTGAAGGTGTCACAAATCTCCAGAAAGTTTGACAAATGCACATTGGGATCTTCATTCAACAAACTGCTAAATTGTACAGATGTTTGAATCATTTGGATGATGACCGATTTTATCTCAAAATTATTCACGCGGATGGGAGGCCGTCTGATACTTGATTGGAGATTTTCCATTTGAGGATTAGCAAACTCCCTCAGAGGCCTCATATGATCATTGTTTTCCACCATTGATGGTACCTTATTCATAAAAGAATGAAATATTAAATCAAAATGTAATTAAAGAAAAGATTTGAATTAGAACTAACAAAGCTCGATATCAATATTAACAATACAAAAATTAACCAAGGTCCCCAACAACGACGCCAAAAACTTCCTGAGTTAGAAACCAACCGCTCTTTTGCTCACCGTAAGTGCACAGGTCACTCAAGTAGTAAAAATGATAAGTAAGATCATCTCCACAGGGACTATAGTAACTTCCAAAGCTAAATATTAAACTACAACTGAATTAATTCTATTCAAGCAAACGTAAATTGGAAAATGGTTGACAAATAAATTACAATGCATAAAGAAAAAAAATAAAGATAGGTAAAGAACATAGCGACTCTTTCTTCATCTCCTATTTCAACTGATAGCATGCAATTCTTTTGAGTAAACAAACGATTAGATTAGGTTAGCCTGAGAAACTAACTTAGTTAAAAGCCTGTGTCTAGGATGATTAACCCTATGCTATTTACCTAGTTAACTATGCATCCATGAGAACTAGAGCAAACAATAAGCATTAAGATTGATTCTCAACTAAGACTATACACAACTAATAGGTATATGTCTATCCTATTAACGAATCCACTCACTCTACCATTGGAATGAAATCGAACATGCATATATCATACAAATGATCTAAAACCTAAAGTCCTTTGTCTAGGCTCAATAGATTTCAACAAATCACCAACAAGATGATTAGACAAATAAGAGCATTAAGCACAATATAATAGAATAAAACCCAAATCTTTCATAGAAACTCAAAAGGGTACAAATCAATCAATATTCAAAGGAAGATTCAAAGAATACTTTAAACACAGCTAGCTGCATCTTGAATACGAAAACGTAATACAAAAAATCTGTATTCAAGATAAATGGAAGAGAGAGAAGAAGAAACAGAAGAAGAAGCCCCATTGGGTTAAGCCTTGAAGCTTGAATCTCCTTCCAAGATGAAGAGAACCTTTGATCTTGGATCCTTCAATCCTCTTTCAACCCTAAAATGCCTTCCTAGCTGCTGGATTCTCCAATGGGCAATAGCCCCAAAATGTTATATGAGAGATGAATGAGAAAGAAAGGGAAGAAAAATAGAAAAACCTAGGAGAACCCGACTGAAATATGTGTTCCACGTATTTATAAATGCATAGATTTAGTGTGTCACGCCGCGACGTTAAACAACACGCGTCGCGGTGCTCAAAACTTAGGACACTAGTGCGACGACATTCACTTCCTTGCGCCGCGGCGTGATGTACTGGAGCTTGTCTTGTGATTTCTCTTCCATTGCAAGACCTTTGCTTGCTTCAAGTTTGTTCTTTTGGGACCATCCTGCAATTGAGAAATCAACCAGTCAAATACAAATACAATCAAACTCAATCCAATCAAAGATTAAGAAGGATTTAAACAAGATTGATAAGGAAGACCTCAACATAGATTTTACATGAAAATGAGGCTAAAGCCTTCCAACAATGCATCATAATAAGGATAAAGCCATCAGTAGTACATAGAGATAGGGCACAAATAACTGCATTCTATGGAGTTATCAATATCCTTCTTCTTCCTTTTCACCCAGTTCTCACCCTCCGAGAATAGTCATAATAAAGGTGGGTCACTTTGCCAACAGAGACCAGACACAAAGAGTTCAAGCCCTATCAAAAGTCTTTCAAAAACTTTAAGAAGGATTTCTTCAGAATTGAGGGGGCTCCTGGGCAACACCTTTTTTTGTTACCTTGGATGGTGAACCTTGTCTTTATTTATACAAGACTCAAGTTGTATAGGAATGGAGGATAGAAGATATTGAAACTTCGATCTCCAAGCTCCTTGAGGATGAGGCTGAGGTCCTTCATTTTCTTGTTGAATGAGCTAATATGAGTGGGACTATATACTGTAATGATATCCTCGATGAGCCTGCGGACTCAATAAGGCCACTATTAGGTATCTCATCCAATATATATTTATCTTGTATTTTAGATATTTCTTAAGTATTGTAACACTTGTTTTCTTTTTATAGAAAGCATGGCATGTCTCGGTGGACCCGAGCTCCTTGCCCAATGTTTGGCAACCAGGAGAGTAGGAGCTTCTCGATCACGGGCCCCGCTGCCACTCTAAGGGTCATCTCGCAATTCCTTCACCTCAACCCGTTGCAGTGTCAGAGGCGAAGCCCGGTTCCATTGAATAGCCTCTTTGACCTCAGAAAAGGAATGTTGATAACAAGAGAGAGCAGAAAGGTAAGAGGTTGGCTTCTGAAGTTGCTCTTATTGAGGTTCCTTTTGGTCTAGGATATACAATCTCAGATGGTGCTCCACTGTATTTCTCTCTTGGGTCAGTGTGGGGTAAAGGGGTTGATCCCACAAGGTTCATTGACAATGTTCTTCTGTCTCCCTCCGACTCAGATGTATTAATAGAGCATGCTATGGTGGAGCTTCTCTGGGATGCTCAAGCACGGTGCATGTGCAATGCCTTCATCCTTCGATTTCTAAAAGGGGTTATTGAGTTTATTCATGGGGCTTAAGAGTTGGAAAGAGAGCTTAATGCCCTCTGGGTTGAAAAACAGAGTCTCAAACTAGCTGTTGCACAAAAAGACGGGCAGTTAGCCCAAGTTACTCAAGAGCTTGAGGTGTTGAGATCTCCAAGCTCTAGACCAGGGTCACTAATCTCCCCGAGGAGGCCACCTAGGTGATTGCAGTCTAGGCTAAAGTTGCTGAAAGGGTGGCTCAAAAAAATACTCTAAAGGATCATATATCTTTTATCAAGACCATTCTAACTACCCTCCGAGCCGAAAACAAATTTCTCCACCAGAATGAAGCCAGGCTCAATGAAGAAATCATGGCTCTTGAAGAAGAATGAGCCAAGTCGGTGGATGAATCATTTTCAAATGCGCTCACCCAACTCCATATTCTGAACTCAAATCTAAATGAGGAAGGAATTGGTTCAATGAAGCTGGTCTGGGATGGTCAAATTATAGATGCTACTCTCACGACTGCTCTTGTTGACTAAGTTACTCAAAGGGTAGATGTCGGTGAAGAGGAGGAGGGTGGGG
Organism: Ormosia emarginata; assembly: GCA_029884605.1. Lineage (NCBI taxonomy): Eukaryota > Viridiplantae > Streptophyta > Magnoliopsida > Fabales > Fabaceae > Ormosia > Ormosia emarginata. The sequence goes on along the minus strand of JAQQTP010000033.1, from coordinate 5,509,417 downwards.
CATTAAAGGACTTCCAGACAAAGGTGAGGACCTCAAAGATGGTAATGGAGGCAACCTCAGAGAATGACTAATCATACTTTTTATTTTTTCTTTTCATTTTTCCCTATGTAGGGTTTTATATTATTTGTAAATGAATAAGTCCTGATCTCGGGTGTCCTTTAATTTTAGCATTTAGCATTTTTTTTTCATATTCTTGCTGCTTTTTCTCTTTCTTCTCCAAGATGAGTCCAACACTTGATCTCGGTATTTTGTTTACACTTAGCAATTGCTTGTGTTTTTTTTAACAGAGATAGGTCCAACGCTTGATCTCGATGGTCGTTTTAGACTTAGCGAGCACTCATATTTTCCCAACCGAGATGGGTCCAAAGCTCGATCTTGGTAGTCGGGTTCGCTTAGAAATGTTTGACATTTAGCCAAATTTTTAGGTGTAAAAGTATGACACAAAAGCCTCTTAGAGTGATGTCCACTATCCTGGGCAACGATCTAATGCTCATAACCATGTTAAACCTCTTTTAGGCCTTTAGGTTAAGCTTAATATTGAATTTATAGAATTTAGTTGACACGAAAGCCTCTTGGGGTGGAGTCCACTATCCTGAGCTATGGTTAGATATGCTTAACCTCTATAAATCTTTTCAGTTTATGAGTTAAGGTCAGACTCATTAAAAGTACGAGGGAAAACCCTTGAATACACTCCTTGAACTCGAATATCGGTCAAGTGGATTCCCCTGTTTGGCCATCATGTACTGATATCAGAATATCTGATCCTCTTCGGACCTTGTATTCCCCAGACCTTTCCAAGATGTGGTAACCTTGTGGGTTATAGTAGTCATTGATGAATAAAGTAAACAAGTGCCAAAAAATTAACATAAGATTTATTCATGATAACAATAACAAAAAATACATTTAATTATAATATTTCCTTAACTTGTCCGTATTCCAAAAATTTTTGATAGTTTTTCTAGAGAGAGTTTTAAGAGTGTAGGCTTCTGTGTTGGTTTTGGATACAATCTTGTATGGACCTTCCCAATTAGGAGCTAACTTCTCATCCTTCGCATTTTTCCCTTCGATATCTTGTTGGGAATTGCGGATACATCATGTAGCTGAAAAACAAAAATTATCACCAAGGATCCATGCGAAAAAGGACCATAATATGTGTTTTTAAGTTTACCTCTTGAAGTAGGATGAAAAAATGATCAAGCAAATCATAAGCACCATAACAATGATGATGCTTCTACGATACCCACATGAACAAACTTGCAAAACGTCCAATGTCCATATTCTTGGAGTTCAATCTCTCTATAACAGTGCTAGCTGCGAAGAGAAAAGAAACTTGTCACTCTCTTACTCACTATTTCTGTCAAGTGCGGCTAGGGTTTGTAATGCGTGCCATGACAGCCCCTTAGCAGTGCTATTTATAATAGTTGTTGCCTTATGCAAGTGAGAGTAGCAACAAGGTAAGCTGCGTAATCCTAGACTCATCTGTTATAAGTCTGGCACACGATTGAATCCTAATCCAACTTGGATCTTTATTGTTCCACTTAAGTCTGTTCTAAGTGTGTGACTTTGTAGGTTCTCATGATGTTGGCAACAATATTAAAATCTCATTTAATATTACAAGCAGTGAGTAGTATCTACACATCACTGCTACCCAAGTAATGAGAATGTTAATGATTTGACATCTGTGATCAATGTTTCCATGTAGTTTAGTCTCTTTCTCCAGATATCAAGATTGAACACAAGGCATAGACCATGTCATCCTTGTATAGTTCAATCTTGTGTTTCCTGATACTCGAGTAGACGTAGTAATAACAAATGAGATCAATATCTCATATTGACTCATTTGAACGTGACCATGCATTTCATAGTTTCACTCAATCAGGAGGCCCAAAGATATCACTCTTGTTATGTAGGAGGGACAAATCCCATCTAGGTCACTTATATCCCTCCGCATGATTCGCGGTATGTCCAATAACTAACTTTATAATCACCTTATTACAGATGACATTTGATGACATTAAAACATACAACTCCTCATGTAGGAATCGTAGTGATTTCAAGTAAAAAGACCTCATACACCATTATCACTATGAGAATCGCTTATGATACTCACGTAACGATCCACGTAGCGTTCTCATGGCGGGTCAGTCTAATACATCATTACTCTAATATGTATCCATGTGAAGACTTGATATCTCATATCCATGACCCGTGAGATGTGGCCATCAGTCTACGTACATACTAGTCTCAATGTATTATTGTCATCCTAATTAAAAATAATACTTGACTAGGGACATTTAAGAAGAGTGTTTTGATTCTATCCAATAGGATCTCACGATCACGTCATCCACTTGATGTCCTATGGCATAAAACCTACTATTCTAAGGACTTTATTATGTTTATCAGAAATAACACACAATAAATGAAATGTCTCATATATTAAATAAATAGCAAAATACAATGTAAGTTAGTATGTTCAAAATAAATTAGCCTCTAGGGCAAACACCAATATATTCTTCCTACGTAGCACGAGGTCGTCACAATTAAATCTTCGTGTAATTACTTTAGAGTTATACCGTGCAGTAATCCTCTATGTAAGGAAGACTTCTCAGACATAGATAATGAAGCGTTGTTCTTCTAACAAGTCCAGTTCATGGCGGATGAAGTCTGGATTGGCTTCTTCAGAAAAGTTCTATTTTTTCCAGATCGACTTTCTTATTTCCATCGGGATCATAACCGTGCAACCGTAGGTCAATTTAAAGGGAGTTTCTCCTATAGAGGAATGAGGTGTGGTCTGATATACCCATAGGACATGAACGAGTTGCTCCACCCAATTCCCCGTAGCATCATCAAGTTTCTTTTTTATCCCTTTAAGTATAACTCAATTGGCGGCTTCAGCTTGCTCGTTGGTCTTTGGATTCTCCATCAAGGTGAAATGCTACTTAATCTTAAGACTGGCCAAGAGAACCTTGACTTTGGGATTCTAAACCTGCTGATGATGTTCTTATAAGTGAACTTTTGGATTCGCACAGAGGTTATAATGGATAATGGTTATGCCTCAATCCATTTAGTGAAGTATTTAATAGCTACAACTAGGTACTTGATTTGCCTTGGTGCTTGGGGGAAGGGACCTAGGATGTCCATCCCCCACTGGTAGAATGGTCAGGGGATGGACATTGTAGATAACTCCTCTAGTGGGGCTGCATAGATGTTTGAGTATTGGTTATATTTATGTACGTGTTCCAAGCTGTCAACTTCCATAGTGGGCCAATAGTATTTAGCTCTCAGCATTTTCTATGTTAAGGATTTTCTGCCAAGATGATGGCTAGAGCTTTCTTCATGATTTTCGGCCAAAACATATTCTGTCTCCTTAGGTCCAAGACACTTAAGGAGGGAAGAAGAGAACTTGCAATGACACAAGTGGTTATTAAGGATGGTGTACCAGGCCGTTGTTTGAAAAATCTTCTAGGTTTCCTTTTGATCTTTAGGTAATGAGCCATTATGAAGGTAGGCAACTATGGGCATCATCCAGGTTTCGGAGGACTTTATTATCCGTAATACTGGGAGTGAGTAAGGTGTCCTAGATCATGGACCTGTTGTTGTTAGGGCTCTTAGTGTTGGCAAGCTTTGATAGGATATCGACTCTAGATTTCTGCTCCTTTGGGATATCCTCTACCTTAACAATATCAAAGCTTTCCATTAACTTCTTAACCCCTTAGCCTGTTATTTGCCCTGAATCTGCATATGATTATATTTTGGCTCCCATCTCCTTTGCTATGTTGATGCCTGCGATATATGCTTCATATTCAGCATGGTTGTTTGAAGTAGGAAACTTGAACCTCAGAGAATGTTCCAATAGGAGACTGGCTTCATTTTCCAACATTACTTTGGCACCATTGGGATTCAAGGATCCATTGACATAGATGGTCCAAGAATGCACTCTAGGATGAACGAAATCTGGTGTAAGCACAACCAAGAAGTTGGGTAACACTTAATAAGCCTTTATGATTGGTCTTGACTTGTAAGTAATACCAAAACACAGAGAGCTCTACCGACCAAACAATCATTTTCCCAGCGAGGTCCGACTTATGCAGTACTTGCCTGATTGGTTGGTCTGTCCTCACTATCATGGAGTGACATAGAAAGTATTGTCTTAGCCTTCTTACAGTAATCAACAATGCTAGGGCCAATTTCTCAATCTTATGATAACATATCTTAAGACTTTGTGTAACATCCTAATACTAGTACCTCAGTATATTCAGAATATACAAGGGTAAACAGTATAAGCCACGTCACTTCTAACTTAAGAACAACATTATAGATTATAATAATCATACATGTTACTATAAAGAGCCTTGAGAGAGAAAGTAAAGAGTACAATAATTTATACAACTAAAAAAAAGAAACATAAGACATAAAACAAAACTATAATGTACAACATAAGCCCAAGGGCAAAAAAACAAACCATAAGACATAAAACAAAACTATAATGTACAAAGCATAACTACTCTAACACATCATCTTCATTTCTTATTCTTGGAAGGAACTTGACCTAGATTTATCTTGGAAACAAACAAAGGGGTAAGAATTCACAATTCTCAGTAGTAGAATTCCATAATCAACCATTAACAAATAGTAGTATGATATGTTATTAAAACACTTCCATAGCACAACTTTAGCAAATAAAGGAACCAAGTTAAGATTTTATCTCAACAACAAAAGAACCAAGCTCATTAAACATCCATGACTCAATGAAGGAACCAAGCTCAACTTACATCCATGGCTCAATAAAGAAACCAAGCTCAACTTACATCAATGGCTCAACACAGAAACCAAGCTTAACTTACATTCATGGCTCAACAAAGAAACCAAGCTCAACTTACATCAAGTTCAACTTACATCCATGACTCAACAAAGAAACCAAGCTCAACTTTTATCTATGGCTCAACAAAGGAACCAAGCCCAATGTCTTAAATACTTACCTTTGGCAATCTATAATACCTCGAAATTTCTTGTTTTTTAGTTATATGTGATTTTTATGATTTTTATGATTTTTGTGAATGGTTTGATTTAGTTAGATTATTTTATTATTATTTTTGGATTTTTTGTGTGTTTGTTGCGGGGCTGAAAAATTTTGGACAGTTAATGCGGGGCTGGGAGAGCTTACTAAACCCGAATCTGGAAATAGTTTTCGAAATTTTACTTTTCTGAGATTTTATTTAACAAATAAAATCTAGGTACGTTTTATTATCCATTAAACAATAAACACTAGTTTTGCTCGCAGTAACCTTTGTCCATTGGATAATAACTTTTGGTAAAGATATAGTTGGATGATTCTAGACTTAAGTCTAGTCATCTTCTCTTGAGACTTCTCTTTGTGACTCACTTTGGTTGAACCAATTAGAAGGCTAGTCAACCAAAGTGGCCATGACTCACTATATGACTCATATTTTGTGACTCACTCTAGGTGACTTCCACGGCCAAACATGTGCTTGGAGAGTCCTAAAACTTAATTCTTCATTTGTTCATTCTTATCTTTCTATCAAGAAAAGAAAACAAAAGCTCTCACATTTTCTCTCTTTGGAGCTCATGGCCAAGGCACCCAAAAACATCTTCCAGTCTTCTTTAATTCAAACCAACCTCATATCTTGAACCTACACACCATTTGGAGATACCTTTGTGTTGTAACCATCATCTAATTCATCAATCTTCAACCTTTTTCTTCAAGCTTAGGGTTTGAGGATTTTAAGGTGAAGTTCTTTAATTTTCTTTTTTCTTTTCATTTTCAAGTTCTAGACCATAACTTTGATCCATGGTCATCTTAGTTCAAGCTTTGGATGTTAATATTTATACGCTTGTTTTATTTTCAAGAACATCTTGGTGATGAAAGTTTGCTTCAAGAAGGCATACAAGGAGCTTTTGATCAACATCTAAGGTAAGAGGGAGATTAACCTCATCAACCAATCTTGATGGTGAGAAGCAAAAATTTGGGTTGTAGGTTAAAAATTCATGTGAGGATTTATTCACTTGATTGTATGAATTTAGTGGTTTGTGCTTGTTTATTTTATATGATTTTATGAATTTGAAATTATGCATGAACTTGTTATAGTATGATTTGATGATTGAAGTATGTTATATGCTAAGAATCATGTTGGAATGGAAATAATTTTTGGTCCCAATGACCATTAGGGCTCACAGTCTTCATGCCCAAATTGGGTAATCTAAGTCAAAAATGTTTTATTAATTGTGAACTTAGATGATTAGGTGACAAGGAATTGGATTAAGGATTTACAAAATAGAAAAGGAAATGAATAAAATCTTTATTGTTGAACACCAAGTAATTTTCAGCCATGATCTTGGAAAATAGGTTTGAAAAGTAAATTTGGAACTTAAAGTATTTTACTTAAGAGGATTGTTAATAAAGGTAATGGAAAGAATTTTATTAAATTAAAAATAATATAGGTTTTGTGAAAAATGTGAGAAAACATTACCTAGAGAAGTTTTAGGAAGAAAATATTGGAATTAAGGTTAAATTTTATATTAAACTTGGAAAGTTTCAAAATTAAGTTTAGAAAGTCAATAAAAGTTTTACGTGATTGAAAAATAGTGATAAAACTTTACGTGTTTCAAAAATGTTGACTTTTAAGCTACGCGATTGAGAAAACGTTAGAAAATGTTTACACGATTTGAAAACATAACAAAAGTGTTACGCGATTGTGAAAATGCAATACAAGTGCTTCGTAATTGAGAAAAATAGTAGTTTGTTGTTGGGCCGACGTACTGGATCCGGAGATGTCAATATATGGTTTTGGCCAGTGGTGGCTTGTTTTTATGAAAAATCATGTTATTGATGTTTATCTATGCATTAAGTCATTAATTATGCATTGAAAGTCATGTAAACTGTGTTTTGTCGAGGCTTTTTTCCTAGGAGTAGAATTACACTTAAGTGCAGGAGCAAATTATGTAGTGTAGGTCACTTGTTGATCTTGGAGGCATCGAGGCACGGGTATCCCACAAGTGGACAGTTGGTAACTCCACGGGGCCGTGATGATTGAGCAACAGATCGACGATCTCGACCAAACATTATTTTATTCCCGATCCGATCAAGAATGTCTTGTATAAGTCATGATGCGTACACTGAATTTGTGATAGCACTTTATTGAGGGTAACGATATACAAACATGTTTCCCTAATCATTCTCTCCGAAATTGTGTTTTAGCTCCATGGAGTAGGAATTAGTCCATTGTGCATATGCATAGTCAGTTGACATATCATGGTGATGCATATCTGTTGAATTATTTGTTATTTAATACCATGAATATACTTGTTATTTCTATATTTGAATGATATTATTGTCATTATTGTTTCTATGTTGCCATGGTAGTATGTGATGTAGGGGATCTCACCTCTTTGTTGTATTATTCTGTTTTATGTTTATGCTTGATAAAGACTGTGAAGAAGACGAGGCAAGATTGCTCGGGTTTTGTTTGGGTTGATTTTTTTAAGTCTTGGAATGGCGTCGAGACAGGATATTCTCAGTTTTGTTAGAGTTCAGTTTCACGGAGGCACTGATGCCTAGCGTATCAACCTGGATACGGAGCGTGTTATCTATGTTGGGGATGTGACCCTTGTAACGCCCCTTTTTGGGAGGAAACGTCACATTGTCAAATAAAAATGCGAAAAAAAAAATTTCAAAATTAAGGCCCGGTTCATTTTAGTTAAGGTTAATTTGTTCGATTTGTTATTACATAAGTAAAATGACGATATATATATATATATATATATATATATATATATATATATATATATATTTATAATTATGTATATATTATATATATTTTTGAATTATTATTATTATTTTATTTTTCTTCAATTAATAAAACATAGTGACGAAAAGTGAATAACAATAAGGAGTAAGACAAAAGATAAAACTTACATATGAACAACATGCGCATATATATATATATATATATATATATATATATATATATATATCAAATATGTTCTAGATACAAGCCTGGAATTTCCAAAAAGTAAAACTATACCTGCCCAAAGGATCATACATATACATCCCCAAGATATCAGAATATACAGCCCGTCCAAATAAAACATCAGGCCCCCAAAATAAAACACTGGCAGCCATCAGTAGCTACCAGTAATGTCAGTCCCTCAGATGAGGAGGAATCGTGTCAGGATCCTCTGCGGGGTCCTCCTCATCCGAGGAAACCTCCATAGGAACCACAGAGCCACGGGTAAGAGCCCGAGCAGTGGAATCAAAAGAGTCCTCCTACGGGATGTAGTAGCGCTCACCCTACATCCCCGAATGGGCAGATAAAACTCCAAACGCAGGCTAATGCAGCAGGTAAGGATCGGCGGCTCATGACGTCTCCAGGCCAAAGAGATCGATACGTCTCCAAGGTAGACACAGCGGTCGGAACTCAGGTTAATATGCCAGTATTTTGGCCCCCCAAGGAAGGTCAGATGCACATCACATAGAAATCCACGCATGTGTGCCTCCATGCTCCACAGTAGATGTTAATCATGATCAAGCCAGAAGTCGAGGAAATCGAAAGCTCCAACTTCCTTGCCGTCGTCTTCGATGGGACACAGCATATAGGTAGAAAATAATAGAAATATAGGAAAGAGGTAAGATATCCTACCATCATTACCAATTATAGCAGCAAGAAACAAAATGGCACGACGTGCCCAAATAGCATTTCAAGAACAATAATAATAATGATAGACAGTAAATACAACAGTAAGCAGGTAAACAGTTCCAGGCAGTCATTCATCATAATAATAATAAACAGTTCAAATCCACATAAAGCAGTAATTATTAGATGGTATGACATCTCATGATGCATATGCACACAGTACCCAAATTCCTACTCCATGGAGCTAGACACAAACAGTCGGAGAGAAAGATCAGGAGACACGTCTGCAACTCGGCTGCCAAGGCTAAAGTGTTATAACTCAACAGTTTTCCACGTGCACATCCAGGCATTGTACAGACAGTCTACGCTAGATCACGATATAGGATAATGTCTTGGTCTGGATCGTCGGTGTGTTTGCATCGGTCTGCCCCACGAGCAGGAGAGCTACTAACTACCCATTGCGAGGAACCCGTACCCTGACGTCCCCAAGGTCATAACATGACCTACACTAGTCTACTCGCACCCGCACTAAGGTGTGTTCAATCTCCTAGGCAACTTGGCCTTAACAACAGTCCAAAAGACTTTCACAATGCATAAAGACTCTATGCATAAACATGTATGATCATCATTACATACTATTCTACAATATGTCACAATTGGCCTAAGTGAGCATCAACACATCATTGGTCACTCACATGGACCCACAATGTCATAATATTGGAATCAAATAATGTAACACATTTTTAAGGTCTATTATGAATTTTTACTTAAAATTAGTCATTCTTCCAAAGTTCGTCTCTAATTGAATTATCATAATTAGTTAAATTTTCTAATGTAATTTTTTCTCATACACTTAGAAGGTTATTCTAAAATCTCAAAGTCTCACACTCTCTTGTTCTTGCCCTAGTAAAATTACCTTAAGTTTTATGACAAATTTCATTCTTGGTTCTTTAAAATTTATGAATCTCAAGTTATATCCAATTGTTCCAATTTGCTAATTTTCTATCATATTACCTATGATTTAAATCATTTGATTATCTAAGTTCCAAGGTTACCAAAATTGTGCAATTAAGTCCCAAAGAGGCCGTGGCCTCCCTAGGGGATTTAGTTCCCAATTCTTCTATTCCATTAATTTTATATTACACACTTGATTAATTTAAGTCTTTCACTTGTTACAATTGTTCACAAAGAACCCAAATTTTTGGGCCCCAAAACCGTGGCCTTCCAAGAGAGAATCTCAAATCATTTTCTTTCATTTCATGTCTTCCAATCCATTCCAATATACCAATATACCCAAACAATTAATCCAATAGCATAAACATTGTATAAACAACATGTAAACACACAAATCATGCAACCAAAGAATAACCCTCATTAGGGTTTTCTCACAATCAACCACAACCAAGGTTTCTAAATGCTAGTAGAGGTTGAGGAGGAGAGTCTTCCTCTTACCAAAGTGAAGAAAACAAGAGAAGCCTCCAAGAAACTTCTTGCAATTTTCGGATTGGGCACCACCAAGAACCCTAAAATTTCAACTTCATCAAAATAGCGCCAATGCTTGAAAAATAAAGCATGGATGGTCACCAAGAAGACCATAAAAACGAAAATGAGAAAGGAAAGTGAAGAATCAAGAAGCTTACCCAAAAACCCTAAGTTTGAGGCTTGAAGAAAATGGTGAAAATGGTGGATTTTCAAAGAGCCACAAGCAAGAGAAGTGTTTAGGAGGTGGAGAGGATTAAGAAAATGGGGTTGGATGAATTTTTTTGTGATGGATGAGGGGCTGGACTGCTGCTGGCCGTGAGATTCTAGAGAGAAGAAGGAGAAAATTTCAAAAGGAAGAAGAAGAGTGAAGGTAGAGAGAGAAGGTGCATTAGGTGTAATTTTAAAATAATGTGATATGATTAATTAAGTGAAGCAAAAATTATTTCTCCCCCCCCCCAAATTGTTGCTTCAGCCGTAAGTGAGGAGAGAGAAAGGAGAGGTGATCATTTGCATGGGTAAAGAGGGAAGGAAATTTCCTATAAGCTTTCTCCAAGCTTGCATGGGAAGTTTCGCACGTTTCACGATAAAGTGAAAGAAAGGTTGTCTCCTAATTGGGCACACTAACACAGATGAATATTTACACTGTCAGTATCATTTTTCCCCCGGTGTAGAAGAGTTACAGATGATGAAAAATAATATTTTATTGTTCGTCAGATGATTTTACGGTACTGCGACTTCATTTATCAGGTAAAATATCAAAAAATGTAAACTTCGTAAATTATGCCTAGCCTCGGGTTTAGTAAGATCCCCCGTCGACATGTCCACAATTTAGAGTTTACCAGCTACAGGAAAAATTTTGCATCTTTCCTGCTCCACTCGGGCGCACGCAAAACGAGAAATATATTACAATATTCGTCGTTTCCAAAAAAATCTGAAAGAATTCACATAAATCACAAATATTAAAAAATGACTATTTATGATAAAATAAATGATTTATGGACCGTTACACTGACATCTGCAGATCTCTGCTCAATGTGCACGCAAAATGAGAAATATATTAAAATATTCAACGTATTCGGAAAATTCCAAAAAAATTCCTAAAAATCAAGAATATTATAAAATGATCATTTATAATTAAACAAACACTTCTTGAGGTGTTACAACCCTAACTCTGAGTAGGACTTGTAGTGGGGTTTCTATGTTTTCTTTTGATGTTTTTGTACATTTGGAGTTCTCTATGCTTATTAGAGAGTTGTGGGGTGATCGTCATCGTACCCCTAGAGAGGACTCTATTATGTCATCTGGACGAACTCCTATCCGTAGGACCATGTACCACCCGAGGTTTTTATCTTATGAGGAGACAGAGAAGGATCCAACTGAAGACCCTTCTCATTAGATGTATGATGTTGGGATAGTTGATATATTACTACAGAGTCTGTATATATATCTTTTAAGTACAAATCTTATGTATGTAAATTGTCAGTGAAATATGTCTTATATGTATATATGATGTGTATTATTCAGTTATAATAACTCGTGTTCTTTTTATTTTGTTAAATTATATTATTCGAAAAAAAAGAAATTTTGAAACCTGTACATTACAATATTAAATCTTTTACATCTTGTTTTTCAGTTTTAAAATTTAGTCTAAAATGTAACTCCCAGCGGAGGGTGTTACATAATCCACAACCATTGGATGCACAAAAGTATATACTTTTATACATATGCAATATGGTTATTCCCTTTATGAAATACCCCTAATAGTGTCTTAACTCACACTAAAAAGCATGCATAAAAGATCCCAACGAGTAAGGAACTCCAATTCCTCAAAATAAAAAGCATAGAACTATTTGTCCTTAGGCACTTAGTCGCTCACTTTTCTAGTGATTAGGCACCCCATGACAATAAAACTCTGCTAGTTTTTCAGCGCCCAATTTCTGACCAATTAGTCGCTTAACACCAGACCATTCTAGCCATGAGCGATTAGGCACTCCCTTTTTGGGCGCTTAGGCGCCCAATACATCTTTCCTCTATGGACATAGGCGATTAGGCGCCTAACTTCTGGGCAATTAAACACCTAGCACTAGACTTCTCATGTCCTATTATTCCATTGAATTTTTAACCAAATCATGACCCACAGAAACATGCCCTAAATGACTTTTAACCTCATACATGGTTGATCTGTCGATTATTTCCATATCTTAAGTGCCTTATAATTAATTCTTTTGGATTCCATTTGTGATTAATTGCTACCATTTAACTAAGTTTCTGATATTTAGCTTATTTGGAACCTTGTTATGAAACTTAGCTTAAATGTGTTCATAAACACTCATAATTGATTTGTACTTTTCAGGAAACCTTTGAATGTTGGAGTTCATTGGCCTCAAACAAGGCTTGCTATCCACTTGAAAAAGGTACCAAGGATTTATAAAGATCAATACCATCTCTTGAAATAAGGAAAGAAGGGTATTTGTTGAAGATTTAGGCTGAAAATGAGAAAGCAGAGTGACACAGCCCGTGTCCCATTACATGGGGGATGGTGTCCTTTGCTGTTTTGAAAAAAACTGAGAAAAATTGAATCAGAGGCTGACACAGCCTGGGCCGTGTCATTTGACACGGGACGTGTCATCGTGTCAGAGGAAGAAAACATATGAAATTGAAGGAATTAGGTTAAGAGGCCTATAAATAAGGATGCTAGGCTCTCAAGAACGGAGAGTTCGACCTTGGAAGCTGCCAAGGAGCTGAGGGGAAGGCCAAGACCAAGGAAGGGAGATTGGATTGAAGATTGGAGTCTTGGGTTCAAGCAATTAGATCTCCAACATCCCCACCCCTTGGAAACTAGTTTGCTCTTTAGTTTTCTTCTGCACTTTCATTCTAGAACTATGATTTTCTATTGTTTTTCTGTTAATTTTGTTTTAGATATGTGTGGCTAAGTTTCTCATTTAGTTAAGGGAAGATGAAACCCTAGTTTTGATATTATGAACCCTGCATATTCATTTATTCCAACATAGTTATGTTTCTATTCATATATTTCTGAATATTGTTATTGTATGAAGGTATTTATTCTTATTTCTAATTTCAAAGTGGTAGATCTAGGATTATTATGCGCGGTTGCGGTAATAAAACTAGAGGACTGTATGTTTATGTTGCAAATGTCTTCATACTCTTTGCCAAATGCTAAAAGTGGTAAATCTGGGTTTGTTATGTGCGGTTGTGGTAATGGATCTAGAAGAATATATGTTCTAAGTATTTAATCTCGGTATGTGATTAGATCTTATTGTGATTGGTTTTCTAAATCTTAATGCAATTACTAGATAGTTGTAAGAGCGGTTGCTTTATGACTAATCGGTGATTAGGAGTTGATTTGAGCAGTTGCTAAATTGGCCAAAGCCTAAGGAAAATAGAGATTTCATCTCACAATTACGTAGAAATATAATTAGTCATGTTGGAATAAATGGATATGTGGGCTAGCATTGTTATATAAATCTAGTGGTGGATTCTATCTCTTAACCAAATTCTTTATTCTGTTAATTCTCATTTGTTTATTGTTATTGTTGTTGATTTGATTTGATATCCATAAAAACCTAAAACCCCTCTTTTTACTGCTTGTTAATCCTTGGAGTCTAAATTAGAAATTGAATTGTAGTGTTGATTAAATTAGTTCTCTGTGGATCAACCCTTACTAACTATAACTGGTTGCAAGGTTTTTATTTTCTGGTGGACTTGGCAACTGTATTTAATATCAAATTTTAATCACTATCCAAAATACACAAGAATTTTGGCGCCGTTGTCGGGGAACCAATTTTTTAATTGCGTTATTAACTTGTTTCCTATTTTTTACTTTGTTTTTATTTTTATTTTTAAGTTTTTGATTCGTTCTTTCTGAGTATTTTGTAGGTGTTGATGTCCATTAAAGGATTGGATGAACATTTGCAGAATTTGAGGAGCTACATTAATCAACTCAACTCACATCTGCAATTTCCATTCCATCCATCCAATTTCTATTTCACACTTGATAACATTGCAGCTGCTTGTCACATTGATCTATCAAGTTCAGAGACATCTGAGTCATCTGAGACAACTGAAAAAGTGATAATGACAGAAGATACTTTAAGAGCATTGGGTGCTCCAGACCTGGATCAACAACCTCTATGCATTGAAATTCTAGAAAATGAAGAGGCATTTGAATTGAAGTCCGGCCTAATCCATCTCTTGCCATCTTTCATTGGATTACCTGGAGAAGACCCCAACAAGCACTTGAAGGAAATTCATGTGGTATGCTCCAGTATGAAGCCTACAGGAATCCTAGTAGAACAAGTCAAACTCAGAGCTTTTCCTTTCTCTGTGAAGGATTCTGCCAAAGAGTGGCTTTACTATTTGCCACTTGGATCCATCCAATCATGGCAGGATATGGCTCGAGCTTTCTTAGACAGATACTTCTTTGCATCAAAGGCCACAACCATCAGAAAAGAAATCTGCGGCATTCAACAAAGGCATGAGGAATCACTTCATGACTACTGGGAGAGATTTAAGAAACTATGTGCCAGCTGCCCTCAACATCAAATCACTGAGCAACTATTAATCTAGTATTTCTATGAGGGTTTACAAGTGATGGATCACAACATGATTGATGCCGCCAGTGGAGGAGCATTAATTGATAAAACTCCTCAAGAGGCTAGGAATTTGATTGCAAGAATGGCTGCAAACACTTAACAATTCTATACTAGAAATGACACTAGAGTGAGAGTAGTTAAAGAGGCAGAAACGACCAGTTTACATTAACAAATGACTCAATTAACTGCTTTGGTTAAGCGGTTAGTGAACAATGGAAAAGCACTTGTTCATGCTTGTGGAATTTGTTGTTCACCTAGACATCATACTGATATGTCTCCCACTCTCCAAGAAGACACAAATGAGGAGGCAAAAGCAATAAGGGATATTCTGGACCTTCCAAAAATTACAACCCTTATGCCAACACATATAATCCGGGGTGGATGGATCATCCTAACTTCAGTTATGCAAAGCCACCCCAAAATCAACCTCCAACATATGGACTTCTAGGATTTCAGGAAAAACAAGCACATTTCCCTCCAAGACAACAACAAGTTCAAGTACCAAGGCAACGTGAACCTTCATTGGAAGATTTAGTGAAGCAAATGGCCACTAATAATGTGCAATTTCAATAAGAAACAAGGGTCATAATCATTAACTTGCAAAACCAAGTGGGACAATTAGCCACAAATTTCAACAAGCTTCAAAGCCAATTTTCGGGGAAATTGCCCTCACAACTAGAAATAAATCTGAGAGAAAATGCTAGTGCTGTCATGTTGAGAAGTAGGAAGACATTGGATGAACCTAAACCTTCTCTACTAATCACTAAAGAGAGAGATGAATCACCCAAGGAAGCAAATGAAGAGGTGCATAGTTCTAAAACTCCTAAGGTAAGTATTCCTGAACCACTTCCTAAATATGTCACTAAAGCACCTTTTCCTAGTAGACTAGTAAAGACTAGGAAAGAAGAAACAGAGAAAGAGATCTTAAAAACCTTTAGGAAAGTGGAAGTTAACATTCCTTTGTTAGATGCCATTAAGCAAGTACCTAGATATGCTAAGTTTTTGAAAGAACTATGCACTAACAAAAGGAAATTAAAAGGAAATGAAAGTGTCCAAGTGGGAGAGAATGTTTCAGCTATAATAAAAAAGAAAATCCCAACTAAATACAAGGATCTTGACACATTCACCATACCATACATTATAGGTAACACTAGGTTTAAAAGAGCAATGCTTGATTTAGGTGCATCCATAAATGTCATGCCTTATTCCATTTATGCATCTTTATACTTGGGTCCTTTGGAACTTAATGGTGTTATTATTCAATTAGTTGATCGATCTAATGCATACCCAAAAGGTGTTGTGGAAGATATCTTAGTGCAGGTGAATGAGTTAGTGTTTCCAGCAGACTTCTACGTGTTGGACATGGAAGAGGACAAATCCCCCAGCTCTGCTCATATCTTGTTGGGAAAACCATTTTTGAAGACTGGTCAGACAAAAATTGATGTGCATTCCGGGACATTGACAATGGAATTTGATGGGGAACTGATCAGATTCAATATCTTTGAGGCCATGAGATACCCTGTAACACCTCAACTTTTGGCTAATTTACGATATTGTCCAAAATATACTGTTTTATGTTTTCTGTGTGCTATAAAATTAATTTGATTGTTTCATGACTGTATTTGGTTGTTTTGTATGATTTACTCCGAGTCAAGAAAATAATAATTTTCGAGCCGGGAAAAATCTTTATCTGATTATTCGGAGCTGGGGGATCTTACTAAACTCAATTCCGAGTGATACGTGTATCGATCTTTTATTTTTTAGAATTTATTTGTAAAATAAAAATATTTTATATTATAATATTATTTTATTATCCAGTGGATAGTACCTACTAACTTAAGAGCAGTAGCTTCTACCCAGTGGACAATAGGAACTGGTAAAGTCTTTATGACTTACTATTCAGAGAACCAATAGAAATCAGTCAACGTTTCTAGCTTGAATTATTTCTTAGCCAATGAGAGGTAGTCAATGAAAATGGCTTGAATTTCTAAACCAATAAGAAGGAAGTCCACAAAAATGGTTGGACTTGTTAGATTATTAATTAGAAAACATAACTAAGTTAGCTTAAAACCTAATTAAGTTAATCCAAAGTTCTTAAGTAGTAGCTAAATGGAATAAACCTAGTCAGTTATTCATTAAAACTTTAGTTAGAGAATGTTCTAGCATAATCAAGAAGGTGGTTAGTTATCCTAAGTAACTAGATGATTAACTAAATAACTAAGAAATCTAACTAGATTTATCTAAACCTAATTAGGAAACAAAATGAATTAAGACTTGATTATTTCTCCCTAAGTGCAATTCGGCCAAGCACATTCAAGAAGGATCAACAAGCTTGGTGACTTGATTCTCTAAGCCAATAGGAAGCAAACTTGAAGACAAAGCCTTGGATATCAACCCTTGATCTCATCTAGGGCTATTAGGAGGTTTTGGAGGGTAACCTAAAGTGGCCACCTCCTTTGGGGGGGGGAAGCTCCACGGCCAAGTGTTTTAGGAGGAGGTAGGAAGGCATTTTTGCTAAGTTATTTTCATCTTCATCCATTCTCTAAAGCAAGATAACAAAAAAATTCTCTCCTTTCTTCTTGGTGAAGCTCACAGCCACCACCCTACAACCATACCTCCACTCTTCTAAATTTTCATCTAACACCACTTCTCAAACCTAAACACCATTCTAAGCATCTTTCATCTTGAGAGTTTCTTCAAAATCATTCATTTGAAGCTTGAAAAACAACCTTGAAGTTTCTTTCCTACAAGGTAAAAATCCTTGTTTCTAACTTGACTCTTGAAGTTTTATGTAACACCCTCCTCAGGGTATCACATTTCTGACTCCCAACTCATAATCTATAAAGAAGTTCATAAACAAGGTTTGAGTTATAAAAGATGGGTTTTAAAATTTCTTATTACAGAGACAGAAACATAAACTTACTAAGATCCATAAATATTACTGAAAATATATTTAATATACAATATTGACCCCAATTAATAGTTAACAATTTAAAGAGAAATATAAAACTAACAAAAAACTCTCTCTTTTTAACAGTAAGTTTATGTTTATTGTATATTTAATATACAATATTGCTTTAAGTTTGATTTTGAGAAAGCCTAAGATAAGGTGGGCTAGAAATATCTTCGTCATACCCTAATTGATTTTGGGTTTCTCTCTATTACTATCAATTTGATTATTCTTTATGTTACTACATCGTCTCTCTCTCTTTATTTTTTAGAATGGTGAGAAGCTCCTTAGTTTTGTCCCCACGCATAGCTTGAGGTAAGGTGACCTAATGTTCCCTTACCTTTTTTTGTTTTATGCATGGAGAAATTAGTTCTAATGACTAATAAGAAGGTCTTTTAAAAAAGAATGGCTTCCATTAAAGTTTCCAAAAGCGAACTGGGTATGTACCCTCTCTTTTTTTTTTTGCAAATGATATTTTATTATTCACTAAGGCCAAAGAGCTCCCACTTTCATCTAATTAATGGGAATTTTCAGAAAATTTATAAAGCTTCTAGTCTAAAAATGAACAAAAAAAATCAAGGAAATTCTTCCAACTGTCCTCCATTCGCTTTATTAATAACCTTAGTTGTTACCTTGGGTTCCCACTCAATCATGGAAGACAAAGGAAAGGGGACTTCAATTTTCTCTTGACCAAGCTCGATCAGCGTCTATCCTCTTAGAAAAAAAAGATGTTAATAGAGCAGGGATAGTTGCACTAGCTAATTTGTGTTGACGTCATTACCCATGCATCCTATGCAAATATTCTGGCTGCCAGAGTATTTGTAGGGAGATTGATGGTACTGCCAAAAAGTTCATTTAGAGCAATAACAACAATGATTGAAGAGGCCTTCACTTGGTTAGTTGGGATAAGATCACATGACCTAGACATGTTGGTGGTCTTTGGGACAAAGTGGCCAGGTTTTCCAATATTGCCTAACTAGGCAAACCTATATAGGATGTTCTCCAAAAGAAAAACAAATTATGGTAACCCATAAAAAAAATTATCAGATCAAACTCTTTGTTTATTAGTCACTTAAACACTCAAGCTTACTTATGCTTAAAAGCCATTCTTCGTACTTGGAATATATTGAAGGGTTAGTGTTCATAACCGTATTGGAAATGAACTCTTATTCTGGTATGATCATTGGATGGAGGTAGGTCATGTGTGTGAGATGATGAAGGGGGTTAATGTTGGTGTATGCCTTAGAGGCCAATTTATTTTAATCATCTTACATACATTGTATTATGTTATTTATTTAATATATGAGATATTTCATTATTGTGTTATTTATGATATATATAATAAAGTCCTTAGAATAATAAGTTCGATGTCATAGGACATCAAGTGGATGACTTGATCATGAGATCCTATCGGATAGAAACAGAACACTATTCTTAAAAGTCTCTAGTCAAGTATTATTGTTAATCAGGACGACAATAATACATTGAGACTAGTATGTGTGTAGACTGATGGTCATATCTCACGGGTCATGAATATGAGATATCAAGTCTTTACATGGATACATATTAGAGTAATGATGTATTGGACTGGCCCACCATGAAAACACTATGTGGATCGTTACGTGAGTGTCATAAGCGATTCTTATCGTGATAATGGTGTATGTGACTCTTTAACCTGAAATCACTACGATTCCTACATGAGGAGTTGTATGTTTTAATGCCATCAAACGTCATTTGTAACAAAGTGATTATAAAGTTAGTTATTGGACATACTGCGAATCGTGTGGAGGGATGTAAGTGACCTAAATGGGATTTGTCCTTTCTACATAACATGAGTAATATCTTCGAGGCCCCTAATTGAGTGAGATTACAAAATGCATGGCCATGCTCAAATGAGTCAATATGATATATTGATCTCATTTGTTTTTACTACATCTACTTGTGTATCAGGAAATGAAAGATTGAACTATACAATGGTGACACATTCTATGCCTTGTGTTCAATCTAGATATCTAGACAAAGTGACTAAACTGCACATTAACATTTATCACGGAAAGGTTATATTAAATCACTGACATTCTCATTACTTGGGTAGCAGCAATGTGTTGCTAGATACCATTCATTGCTTATAGTATTAAAATGAGATTTTAATATTAATGTCAATGTCATGAGAACCTATTGGGTCGTACACATAGAGCAGACTAAATTGAAGTAATTAGAATCCAAGTTGGACTGGGATTCAATCGTGGGTCGGACTCATAATAGATGAGTCTAGAGTTGCATAGCTTACCTTACTGCTGCTCTCACTCGCATAAGGCAGTAGCTATTATAAATAGAACTGCTAAGGGGTTATCAAGGCATGCATTACAAACCCTAGCCGCACTTGACAGAAATAGTGAGTGAAAGAGTGATAGGTTTCTCTTCTCTTTGCAGCTTGCACTGTACCAGAGACGTAGACATTCGTGAGTCTGTTCATGTGGATACCACAGAGACTTTGTTGTTGTTACGGTGTTGGTGATTCACGAAGCTTGATTTTATCACACTTCAAGAGGTAAACTCTTTTAAAACTAGGATTATGGTTTATTTCGCATAGATCCTTAGTGAGAATTTTTTGTTTTTACATTGTGTGATGTATCCGCAATTCCCAATAGTGGTATCAGAGCCATTTGAGAAACCATGATTCAGTTTTCTGTTTACGTGTTGTTTAAAATAATATGATCTTGAATATGTTATTTCTAAAATCGAAAGAATGCTTTACGTAAAACGTATTCTGTTTGATTTGTTACATGTGAAACATGATGATGTTTTCGAAACCATGAAGATGTTCATATGATTCTGTGAAAATTGTTTTAGTATGCTATTTGTTTTTGTGTCCTTTCTAGTATATATATGATATGTACAGCGCAGCGCGATGCAAGGATTCTGGAAACCTTGTTTCTGGTTTGCGGCAACATCAAGTGTTGATGTGAAGCAATATGCGAAACATGATGATGTTTTCAAAACCATGAAGATGTTCATATGATTCTGTGAAAATTGTTTTAGTATGTTATTTGTTATTGCGTCCTTTCTAGTATATATGTGATATGTACAACACAGCGCAATGCAAGGATTCTGGAAACCTTGTTTCTGGTTTGCAGTGGCATCAAGTGTTGATGTCAAGCAAACTGTGTTTCTGGATAGCAGAGCGACACAAAGGGTTTTGGAAACCTGGTTCTTGGTCTGTGGCGGCATCAAGTGTTAATGTCAAGAAAATCGTGTTTCTGGATAGCGAAGCAGCGCAAAGGGTTTTGGAAACCTGGTTCTTGGTCTGTGGTGGCATCAAGTGTTGATGTCAGGCAAACCTTGTTTCTGGACAGCGGCGTTAATGTCCTCATGTGTTCTGGAAACCCTGTTTCTGGATAGGTGACTGCGGCATGAAGTATTCATGTGATGGCGGCACGAGGGTTCAAGTGTTGTTACCCTAGCCGTCAAGGAGATGAAAGAGGTCTACCTTTTAATTTTTTGTTAGAAACTAGTGGCAGGCAGCAGGACCCCCGTGCATCGAGGCGTGAAATTCAAATATGTTTTTAAATGACTCACAACATAATAATGTATTATTATTTTGAGTTTATATGTTCTTTGTGGTACATGGTGCATGGTTATGGCCTAAGTCCTCTTTTTATACTAATTTGGTTATTTTAAAATACGGACTGCGTGTTGTGCCTTTCTCTCTACATTTTGGTTGTACATTCTCTTTTCACCTAACTCCCTCGTATGTAAAACAAGTTTTCTATATATGTAATCTTGATGTGGAGACAAGAAGAAGGCATCAAATGAGGACGTTGGTGGGAGATGCTTAGTGAAGCTTGGAGAATTAATGCGTTAAGGGTCATAACCATGTCACATTTATTATATGCTTTATATGTATAAGATGCATGGATATTTATGGTATGTTAAACAGTTTAATAAATGGTGAGATCTAATAATAATTATAAAATTCCCTCAAAGCAATTATTAAGTCATTATGTGATGCCTTCCAATGTGTGGCACTCGTCAAGGCCAGTATCGATTAAGTGTAGGTATACCAAAGCAGGATGCCTTTATCTATATTAGTAAGACGCAATGGGATAAAGGTAATATCCAACTGCCAACCATTGGGTGTGACTTAACTAGGCCATTTAAATAGGATTGAAGGCTTAAAGGCATGGAGTTCGGCTTTAGTCCATTAGATGGATTAGAATAAGTGTTATTCACCTAACTATCCAAGAGTTGCATAAGATGTAATTGAAAGAGTTTCCTACCTAAATAGCCGAATTTTGAGTGATTAGCCAAAGCTGACTAAAACCTAGGTAAAATATGGATCTTAGCCCACTACAAAATCTTTCGATGGGATTTTTCGAGTCAATGCTGAGGGTCATTGATTTGAATAAAATAGTGGGAGACATATTTAATTAAAGACCTTATTAAATATTTTTATACTTTGCATATTTTTCTGTTGATAGATTACCATGACAACAAACACTACTAGTAACTTATCATTGCGAATATGAGGAATATGAGGATTGTCCTCAAGCATGGAAAAAAAGTTGAATGTTCTAGAGCAGCCCATTCTTGAGCCACCAGCTGCAAATGCCCCTAGAGCTGAAAGGGATGCTTATAAGAAGCATCAAGATGATGCCTTAGACGTCAGTTGTCTCATGTTGGCCACCATGAACTCTGAGTTACAAAAGCAACATGAGAACATTGATGCATACAATATGATCATACACTTAAAGAAGCTCTATCAAGAGCAAACTAGGCATGAGAGATTCGAAGTCTCTAAGGCACTTTTTCAGTGCAAACTAGTAGAGGGTAGCCCTATTGGTGCTCATGTGCTCAAGATGATTAGGTACATTGAAAACCTAGAGATGCTTGGTTTCCCTTTGGGCCAAGAGTTGGCCATTGATCTTGTCTTGCAATCGTTGCCAGAAAGCTTTAGTCAATTTATCATGAACTACAACATGAATGAAATTGACAAATCTCTACCAGAGCTGCTAAGCATGTTGAGAACTGTTGAACAGAACATTAACAAAGGAAAAGGAAAGGTCATTATGATAGTCCAAAAGGCTAAGAGCAAAACTAGCTGAAGAAGTCCAAGGACAAATGGAAGGGCAAAGGTAAGGAGAAATTCAAGCTTAGAACTTCTGGCTTGAAACCTACGAGCGGAGTGGCTAAGGAAGGTACTTGCTTCCACTGTGGTTAGACCGGACATTAGAAGAGGAACTGCGCCAAATTCGTAGAGGAGCTGAAGAAGAAAAAAGGAAGTAAGACTTCCACTTCAGGTATTTTTGTTATAGAAGTCAGTTTGTCTACTTCTGCATCTTGGGTATTAGATACTGGATATAGATCTCACATTTGTGTACATGTGCAAGATCTAAAGAATAGTAGACCATTGGCTAAGGGTGAAGTCGACCTACGAGTAGAAAATAGAGCAAAAGTTGCTACTTTAGCCGTATGGACTTATTTATTATCTTTGCCCACTGGGCTTGTAATTGAATTGGAGAACTGTTATTTTGTGCCTGCTATTAGTAGGAATATAATTTTTGTTTCTTGTTTGGATAAGGAAGGTTTTACTTTTATAATAAAGAACAAAAGTTGTTCTATTCATTGGAATAATATTTTTTTATGATAGTGCACGGCTGAGTAATGGACTATATATCATTGATCTCGAAATGCACGTTTATAACATAAATATAAAGAGGTTCAAATTAAACAATATGAACCCAACTTATCTTTGGCATTGTCGTTTGGGTCATATAAATGAGAAACGCATCTCCAAACTCCATAAAAATAGATTCTTGGACTTATTTGATTTTGAATCATATAAGATATGCGAGTCTTATTTATTGGAAAAGATGACTAAG
This sequence comes from Ormosia emarginata, assembly GCA_029884605.1. Classification (NCBI taxonomy): domain Eukaryota; kingdom Viridiplantae; phylum Streptophyta; class Magnoliopsida; order Fabales; family Fabaceae; genus Ormosia; species Ormosia emarginata. The sequence goes on along the minus strand of JAQQTP010000033.1, from coordinate 5,485,839 downwards.
GCCCAGTCACTGGACAAGGTGAAAGGGCTAGTGATCTTTTAGGCCTCACACATAGTGATGTATGTGGATCCCTAAATACACTGGCTAGAGGTGGTTTTCAATATTTCATTACATTTACTAATGATTTTAGTAGATATGGGTTTGTATATCTTATGAAACACAAATCAGAATCCTTTGAAAAGTTCAAGGAATTCAAGAATGAAGTACAAAACTAACTTGGAAAGAGTATTAAAGTCCTTCGATTAGATCAAGGTGGTGAATACTTAAGCCAACAGTTTGATGATCATTTGAAAGAGTATAGGATAATACCTCAACTCACTCCTCCAAGAACACCATAATGGAATGATGTTTCTGAAAGGAGAAACCAGACCTTGTTGGACATGTTTCGATCCATGATGAGTCATGTAGACCTTCCAGGCTCCTTCTGGGGACATGCTTTATTAACAACAACTTTTACACTTAATTGTGTTTCATTCAAGACAGTTGTCGCGACCGAGATCGCGGCGAAATAGCAACTCGCGTGATTTAAAAAAAAATAATTAAAATATGGAGTCGCCACCAATTTTATTTAAATTAAGGAAAAATTGGAAAACCTTTTTTGAAAATGGTCCTTGGAACCAAATCGGATTCGGGAGTCGATTATGGTTAAGGAAGGGTGGAAACTTAATCCCACAGCACCCCTAACACACCCGTCCTAAGACGGTACCTTAAGTCAATTATGCAAAAACTTGATAATCTCAAATTTATTTATTTTATCCCTTTTAAAAACAGACTTTGCAATTATTTTATTTTTTTATTTTTTATTTTTTTTATTTTTTATTTTTATTTTTATTTTTTTTTAGGAAAAAAAGAATAAATAGGAGAACTTAGTTATGAAAATTTAATTTTAACTTGACAGAATAAAAATTCTGCTCCTACGTACCCTCAGGTGCAATGAGGAACTCAAAGTCACGTAGTTCTGTAGAAAATAAGTGCGAGTTGGTTGATTTTAATTTAGAAAATATTTTGAAAAAAAAGAGATTTTACTTAAAAAACAAAAAACAAAAAAACAAAAAAACAAAAAAAAAAAAAAAAAAAACAAAAAAACAAAATCGTCCTTGCACAGGGTTCAAGTTAGCACTAGGCTAATCAATAAACCCTTATGATCCAAACGACGTTAAAGATAGCATCCGCTATTCAATCAACATCATTGGTCACTGCATTGATTAAATTTTTTTTTTCGTTTTTGTTTTTTTATTATTTTTTTATTTTTTTTCAAAAAAAAGTACAAGGACAAACATAAAATTTTTCATAAGTCCGATTAACAAAAAAAACAAGACTAAACATACTCATCACAAATCAAATATCTCAAAACATTTTTTTTTTACAGTTTTCACGTAAAACACATTATTTAATAAAAGCACTACCCAACAAAAATCTAAAAAACAAACTAAACTAAAAAACAGACTTTTTATTATATATTTTTTTATTGTCATTTTTTAGAACCTATCACTTCACCAACTACCTTTCCTTATTATTATTATTATTATTATTATTATTATTATTATTATTATTATTATTATTATTATTATTATCCTTGCTATTTAAAAAGACCAACCCACGTAATATGGGTTTCATATATCTTTGACCCAAACATATATACATAAACTACCGAAAACAATGATTTAATCAAGCTAACAAAAACACAAACAAATCCAATCAAAACAAATTTCAACCTAAAATCATTAAACAAACAATAATAATAAAGAAATAAAGCAAGGAAACCTGCATGCATGGAAATAACAAAAAAACAGAAAGAAGGGAAGAGAGGAAAAAAAAAAAAGGAAAGGGAAAAACAGAAGAAACGAAGGAGAACAACCTGGGCTCAACAGAGAGGGAGTCACAGTTGCAGCACGGAGGACAGAGACGCTGAATGTGGCTGCTGAACGGAGATGCTGGCTCGATGTTGAGACGTGCTGCACTCGGTTTGGTGGCTCACAGTTTGGGCTCTGCTTCACGGTGGTGGAGCTGCCTGGACGTAGGGCTCCTGCTTAGACGTAGGTGAGCGGAGTGGGTGCAAGATGGTGGGGAGTTGTTTGAGTGAAGCTGGAATAGTAGTGAAGGTTGGTGGGGTATTATGTGGATGGGTGGTTGCTACGGTTTGAAGGCTATGGAGGTTAGAGTTGAAGGTGGTTGGTTATGGTAAGGGGTGAGTCAACTCGGTGGTGGAGCTTGGAGGTTGTTTGGGTGGCTTGGAGGTTAGATGGTGCTTGGTGGGTGATGGAGGTGGTGGCTTGTGGTCACGGTGAAGGTTGGTGGCTGTTATGGAAGTGGAGGTGGTGGCTTAAGGGAGCTTGGTGGTTACGGTTGGAGATTGGAGAAGAAGGTTGATGGTGGAGGTGTTGAGATGCTACGGTTGTGAGGGATATGGAGGGTGTGCAGGAGCTTGGTGAGGGGTGTGGTGCTAGTGAAGGGTTGGAGGGTGAAGGAAATGGTGTGTGGAGAGTGAAGATGGTGGCCACGGTTGGGATGGTGTTAGGTTGGTGATGGCTTGAAGTTGATGGTGAGAATCAGAAAGAGGAGCCAAAAATGAAGTCCCCCTTGGAGCCCTACGTGAATGGTTGATGGGTGTAGGAGAGAAAATGGTGAAGAGGATGAGCTTGGGGTGCAAGGTGGTTGGAGAATGGTGAAGACGGTGAAGATGGTCACGTGAGGGGTGGTTGGAAGGAGAGGTGAGATCACGGTTTTGGGGTGATGGTTATGTGGGTTGGTGGAGGTGTTTGGAGGGCTACGGGTTGATGGTGGTCATGGTTGCTTGGCTGGATTGCTTGAGGTTTGAAGTGGTGGAGGGTGACGTTGTGGATGTTGGTTGTTGGTGAGGGTGAGAATGGTGAAGATGGTTTCTGTTGGAGGCTTGTTTGTTTGGTGGGTGGAGCTTGAGTTGATGGTGAGGGTGAAGGGAAGTGGAAGTGAGATGAGTTATGGTGTTGTGGTTGAAGAAGAAGGTTGATGGTGGAGGTGATGAGGTTGGGTGGAGGTTGTTTGTTTGGTGAGTGGAGCTTGAGTTGATGGTTGGTGGTTCCTTTTTTGGTAAGCTCGGTGATGGAGGGATATGGTGAAATCAAAAATCAAAAGCCCAAGATCCCCTTCCTCGTATGCAAAGAACGTGAGGAACCAAAAAAAAAAAAAAATATGTGTTCTTTGGTGAGAGACCGGTGTCTAGTGAAAACCGAATGGTGCAAGTGAGTGAAAGTGAGTGGGTAAAGGGACGTGAGTGGTGCAGTGCAGAAAGTGCCGAGGCAAAAAAGGTGCAGTGTAGGTAGTGTCAGTGTTTGCATGCATGGCTCAAAAAGAAGCTATCTAAAGAAAAGCACAACTAGTCAGTATACCAAGAAAGGAATAAAACAAAATGGAGAGTGCAAGAGAGAGGGATGCAACAGATACCTTCATTCATTTTTTTATTTTTATTTTTTTAAATTATTTTTCTTTTATTCTTTTTTCCTTTTTTTTTAAGTGGGCTTATGTTTGGGCTCTAAAAAAAAACTAGAAAAGAAAAAGGACCACAAATTAATTTTTTTTTGTCCGGTTAAAATTGGGTGTTCACAGTTGCCCCTCTTTACTTGTTTTTTACTAGATAATAGAAATAACTGTAGTTTTTCAAATTATCGTCGTAAGAAATGAGTAAAGATATGAACCTCAATTTTGTCCGGCAATACAAAACTAGGCAAGAAAATGAAATGCATGGAGTCGATGCACTCAACGGAAACTAAAAATGCATGGAGCCGATGCACTCAACAGAAATTAAAAATGCTTGGAGCCGATACGCTCAACAGAAATTAAAATGCATGGAGCCGATGCGCTCAACTGAAAATTAAAATGCATGGAGCCGATACGCTCAACAGAAATTAAAATGCATGGAGCCGATGCGCTCAATGAAAATTAAAATGCATGGAGCCGATGCGCTCAACGAAATTAAAATGCATGGAGCCGATGCGCTCAACGAAAATTAAAATGCATGGAGCCGATGCGCTCAACTGAAAATTAAAATGCATGGAGCCGATGCGCTCAACTGAAAATTAAAATGCATGGAGCCGATGCGCTCAACTGAAAATTAAAATGCATGGAGCCGATGCGCTCAACGGGAAATTAAAATGCATGGAGCCGATGCGCTCAACTGAAAATTAAAATGCATGGAGCCGATGCGCTCAACAGAAATTAAAATGCATGGAGCCGATGCGCTCAACGGGAAATTAAAAATGCATGGAGCCGATGCGCTCAACAGGAAATTAAAATGCATGGAGCCGATGCGCTCAACAGAAATTAAAATGTATGAAGTCGATGCGCTCAACAGGAAATTAAAATGCATAGAACCGATGCGCTCAACAGAAAATTAAAATGCATGGACTTAAAATCTTCTTTTCTCTCTTTTTGTTCCTCTTTTCTTTTCTCTCCTTTTCTCTTTTTTCATTTTTTCATTTATTTATGCAAAGTCATCTTAACCAACGGCGATCCTGGAAAGCTTTGACCAATCAAACCCTTTATCCACGTGCTTTTCTTCATCAGACCCTTTTGTCGGCTGAGATCCCCTAGATCATAACCTCGTTTGAATTACCGATTTGGTGAATCCCTCGAAGAGTTTCGAGTGCCCACTTTCTTTGAGATTTTGCCTATTTATTTGTCCTAATTTTTGCTTAGACTCGCTTTTCGGGTTTTCAAATTTCGGACTCTTTTTTCTTTTTTCTTTTTTTTTTTTTTTTTTTCATTTTTTTCAATTGCTCTAACTTTTGCTTAGGCCGCCCTTTCGGGTTTTTAACCTAACGAGCTTTTTCTCTTCTTTTCTTTTTAGGCATAAAATCTCTTGAGAACATCAGTATTCACGGGCCTTGGCAATTCTTCTCCATCCATATTCTGCAAAATTAACGCTCCTCCTGAAAATGCCTGCTTGACTATGTACGGGCCTTCATAATTCGGAGCCCATTTTCCTCTGGCATCCTCTTGGTTAGGGAGAATCTTTTTCAAAACCAAATCGCCTGAACGAAATTCCCTGGGACGAACTTTCTTGTCGAAGGCTCTGGCCATTCTGCTTTGATACAATTGCCCATGACAAATAGCTGTCAATCTCTTCTCTTCTATCATATTTAATTGCTCATGCCGAATCCTCACCCATTCAGATTCCTCTAACTCTGCTTCCATCAAAACCCTTAGAGAAGGGATCTCGATTTCTATTGGAGAGACAGCCTCCATCCCATACACCAAAGAGAAAGGCGTTGCCCCGTGCTTGATCGTATATTGGTACGATATGCATGCAGAGCATAGGGTAACATTTCATGCCAGTCTTTGTAGTTCACCACCATCTTAGCAACAATTTTCTTGACATTCTTATTTGCTGCTTCAACTGCACCGTTCATCTGAGGCCTATAGGGAACTGAATTATGATGCTTGATTTTGAAATTTTCACAGAACTTTTTAATCTCAACACCATTGAGATTGGTACCATTATCTGTGATTATCCTTTCGGAATTCCATATCTACGAGACAATATCCCTTTTGAGGAATCTCAAAAACACTTTCTGAGTGATGTTTGGCATAAGAAGAAGCTTCTACCCACTTGGTGAAATAGTCAATCGCCACTAAGATGAAGCGATGACCATTGGAAGCTTTGGGATTAATGGGTCCGATGACATCTATTCCCCACATTGAGACAGCCGGGGAGATACCAAATTATGCAAAGGGAAAGGAGGTGTGTTGACTCGATCTGCATACATCTGGCATTTTTGACACTTCCGTACATAATCTATGCAGTCTGTTTCCATTGTGGACCAATAATAACCACTCCTTAGAATTTTTCGAGCCATCATATGACCATTAGCATGAGTTCCACAGATTCCTTCATGGACCTCAGTCATGATTATACGAGCTTCACAAGCATCCACGCATCTAAGTAAAGTACCATCATGACTCCTTTTGTACAAAACCTCTCCATTCAAGAAAAAGGTTATCGCCAACCGACGGATAGTCTTCTTATTCACCTCACTTGCCCCCGTTGGGTATTCTCTATGCTGAATATACTGTTTGATATCATGATACCAAGGTTTACCATCTGGTTCACCTTCCACATTAGCACAATACGCAGGTCCACTGTGCGTCTTCACTTGGATGGGTTGAACATTATTATGAATATCCAACTTGGTCATTACAGCCAAAGTGGCCAAGGCATCTGCAAACTGATTCTTGTCTCGGGTCAAATGGGAGAAGGTCACCTCCTCGAACTTTTCAACCAGCTGGATCAAATACTTTTGATAAGGTACCAACTTCGGATCTTTGGTTTGCCATTCACCATTTACCTGATAAATGATGAGTGCTGAGTCTCCAAATACTTTTAAACGCTTGATCCCCAAGTCGATTGCAACTTGTAAACCATTAGCACAGGCCTCATACTCCGCAACATTATTGGTGCACTCAAAATCTAACTTGATAGCGACTGGGTATTGTTTTCCAGTTGGTGAAACAACCACGGCTCCTATGCCACTGCCATGCATGTTAACCGCTCCATCAAAATACATCTTCCAGCCAGGTTCTTCTTCTTCTTCTCCTTCTTCTGCCATCAGTATTTCTCCATCAGGGAATTCAGATGTCACTAGTTGTCCACCCTCAAGAGGGTTTTCAGCTAAATGATCAACAATCGCACTTCCTTTGATGGATTTCCGAGTCACGTACTTGATATCGAATTCTGATAGCATCACTTGCCACTTTGAAACCCTTAATGAAACATGAGGACTTTCAAATATGTACTTCAGAGGGTCTATTCGGGAGATCAACCACGTGGTGTAATAGAGCATGTACTGCCGTAACCGCTTTGAGGTCCATACCAGCGCACAACAAGTCTTCTCAATAGCCATGTAACGAGCTTCACAGTCATTGAACTTCTTACTCAGATAGTAAATTGCTTACTCCTTTTTTTCCAATTCATCATGTTGTCCCAACATTGCCCCCATCGAGGTTGGCAATACAGTTAGGTACAAAATTAAAGGGCGACCTGGCGTAGGAGGTACCAAAACAGGAGGATTCGTTAAATAAGCCTTTATCTTGTCAAAAGCTTCCTGACATTCTTCATCCCATTTCCCTGGTTGATGCTTCTTCAACAACTTGAATATAGGCTCACAGGTGCTGGTTAAGTTAGCAATGAATCTAGCAATGTAATTGAGCCTCCCGAGAAAACTTCGCACTTCACTCTCCGTCTTAGGGGCAGACATCTCTTGTATTGCTTTTGCTTTATCTGGATCCACCTTTATTCCTTCTCTGCTAACAATGAATCCGAGTAATTTCCCAGTAGATGCTCCAAAAACACATTTAGCAGGATTCAACCTCAGTTTGTACTTCCGGAGTCTTTCAAACAGCTTACGCAAAACCGCCACATGACTTTCTCCTTCTTTAGACTTGGCTACTATATCATCTACGTACACCTCAATCTCCTTGTGCATCATGTCATGAAACAGTGCCACCATAGCACGCTGGTAAGTAGCCCCAGCATTCCTTAATCCAAACGGCATCACCGTGTAACAAAACGTTCCCCAAGGAGTAATGAAAGTAGTCTTTTCTTTGTCATTGACATCCATAGGAATTTGATTGTATCCTGAGTATCCGTCCATGAATGAGAACCTGTGATTCTTAGCAGTGTTATCAACCAGAACATCAATGTAAGGGAGTGGGAAATCGTCCTTCGGGCTAGCCTTATTCAGATCTCTATAGTCCACACACATTCTGACTTTTCCATCCTTTTTAGGCACTGGCACGATATTAGCTACCCACTCTGGGTGTCTTGACACCTCCACAAACCCTGCTTCTAACTGCTTAGTCACTTCTTCTTTGATCTTCAGAGACATATCAGGATGCATCCTCCTCAACTTTTGTTTCTTTGCCTCAATATTCGGGTATAGTGGGATTTTGTGCGATGCTATCTCTGGGTCCAACCCTGGCATATCCCGATAAGACCAAGCAAAAACATCCATATACTCTTTGAATAGCATGATCATCTCTTCAAACTCTGGGTTTGCCACTACTTTCAATTCCTTTTTCTCTTCCTCTGTCCCCATGTTGATAACCTCTGCTTCCTCGCCATTCAAGTTAAATCCCTTCTCTGAGTACTCCAGTAATTTTGCAAAATTTTTAACAACTTCTTCTTCTTCCCCAGATCCAAGGCCTTCTTCATCAAACATTGCAAGAGAATCAATTGATGAGTTTCCGGGGTCCCTCTCAGGAGGCGAATTTTCTGTGAAACTCAGATCCTTGGAAAGCAATTTTGCGTGGAGTTGGAAAAGCAAAATAGAGTAGGAACGACAAAGGAAGAACAAGATATAGTACATAAATGTAAAAAGGGAATTGATAAATGCGAAAGGACAAATCAAAGGGTACGACAAAGAAGGAATGCTGAATATTCATGCAAATTCATTTAATCAATGTCTCAAATAACATAAACCATAAGTTCAAAACAACTTAAACATCTGTTTCACAAAATGACTAGACAATTACTTTGAAACAATCACATCAATAATTGGTTCAGATTTCCAGTTCTTCAGCGGCTCCTCATCAGCAACAGGACGGATTGCCTTGTGCTCTTCTTGGCTCTCTTCATGCAAAGCATTGATAGTGAGGCGGTATTGAGGGTGAATGACCTCGTCAGGCATGATTACCTCGGCCGGTCTGGCCGGGAATGTTTCCTTAAGTGGGGAATATGCTTCATCTTGCCCTTGCCACCCTTTCCTCCAAGCGTCATGCTCCTTATATGCTCCTCTAGAGATGCTTCGTACCCTATCCCAAACTTGTCTAACTTTCCTGGGAGGGACACTGGTGACCGAGTACCTTGCAACTTTGAACCCAAACCCTTTCCTTCCTGGTATCCACTACTACCCATGATCCGGGCCACCACCGATTCACACTTGGTGTGAGAGATTCATCTTTACCAAGTCCGGTCTCAACTACTTCGAAACTATGCCACATATTCTCCTCTTCTTTTTCTGCACTCTCCACATACGGCACTGAAACCGGTTTTGACAGCATAATTTCTTCCTCTCCATGTATGGTGATAACCGACCCATTCTCAATGTATTTAACACTTTGATGCAGGGTGGAAGGAACAGCACCGGCGGTATGGATCCATGGTCTCCCCAGTAGCATGGTGTAGCCAGGCTCCATATCCATGACTTGAAACTGCGCTTGAAAATTACTTGGACCAATCTCTAGCGGCAACATTATCTCTCCCATAATGCCTCTCTTATTTCCATCAAAAGCTCGCACCACCATTTCTCGAGGCCACAATTCGTCCTCACTTATTGATAATGAGGTTAGAGTTGACTTAGGGATGATATTCAATGCAGACCCCTCATCGATCAAAACTTTTGCAACTATGTACCCTTTGCATTTGAGGGTTATGTGCAAGGCCCGCGGGTTCTTCTCAAATTGAGAGATGATCTCCTCATCAGTGAATGTGATCATGTTAACGCGTTTCACAGGGTCTACCATGTTAACCACACTTTCAGGAGTAACATCGGGCTTCACATAGGCTTCATTTAGAATTCTTAACAGCGCCTTCCGATGCATCTCAGATGTCAAGATGAGTGACAAAAGAGATATCCTGGCCGGAGTCTTTTTAGTTGTTCCATCACATCATATTTGCTCTGCTTCATTATCTTCAGGAACTCCTCTTCACCTTCTTTCTCTCTCTCGTTTCTTTTGACATTTCCTCCCTGCTCCCTTCCTTAACAATTTTCTCCTTTTCCAACTCTCCTGGGCCATAGCATCACCCACTCCTGGTAATTCCCCCTACCTTGACTATATTAGTCACCAACTCCTCATCTTTGTGTACTTCAACAATTCGAGCCTTCGAAGTCTCTTCCCCGACTCCTTTTGTCTCTACCTTGGTTTCATAATTCCACGGCACTGAATGAGTGTCATTATAAGCAAATGGCATTGGCTTCTTGATTGTTACCACTACTTTCTCTGACGTCGAGACTTGGTTGAGAGGTGGCACCTTAAGCACAAAGCGTTCGATCACATTGACCTCTTCGGAGGAGGTTAACCCTTGTCTCGCATGCATTACTCCCAAAGTAAGCAACCCTTGGACTCGAACCTTGAAGTCCCAACAATTCTCAATATCATGTCCCATTCCCCCACAATGATAAGCACAATTTGACTCTGCATCATATTTTTCCTCTTCTTTCATCGTGGCAGCTGGTGCAATGATATTGTAGTCAGCTTTCTTCAACCCTTCGAATATCCTTGCCATCGGTGTACGCAAGCTCATGACACTTCTTATGGATGACTCTTCCACTTCTAACACATTCACCACATTCCTTCCGCCATGATTAGGAATTGGGTTGTTAACGATACTGGGTCCAGCCTCTTCCTGGATATCGAGCTTCCCATAGGCGATTAATTTTCTTACCGCGGTCTTAAAAGACTCACAGTCTTCAATTGAATGCCCTGGGATATCCATGTGATACTTGCAGGTTGAGTTCGGGTTGTACCACGATGGAAATGGTGGTTCTAATGGACGCACAGGAATTCCCGAAATAAGATGAGCATCAAACAACCTTTGGAATAGGTCTGCATTCGAAATGGATAACGTTGGAAAAGGGGAAGGTTTTGAGGACGAAAGCGGCTTTGGTTTTGGAGGCTCGGGCGAGGTTGTGAGTGGTTTGGGTAATTCTACGCGAGGTGCGGTGGGTATCGGGTATAGGTTGGGCGGGTTGGTGTATAGGGTTGTGGCGTGGGGATGTTGTTAACTTGGAATTGTGGTGTTGGGGTGAAGTTTGTGGCGGTATAACTTGGGGGATGGATAATGAGGCAAAGGGCGTGTTTGGTATGGAAAGTGAGGGTTGGGGTTGCGTGATGGCGATGGCTTGGGCTATATCGCGGTTTGAGATTCTCGTTGAGGTTGGATATAATTCACCTCGGGTTCCTTTTCTTCGGCTGGAATCCTTTCTTGAAAGTAGTATTCTCTCGTGCTACTCATTGGCAACTTCCCGCTTTGGCCAATATTTCAATTCTTTCTCCATAAGTTATTAAATCTGCGAAATCCTTATAGGCTGCCCCAGCCATCGCCCCAATAAAAGGGTTTCCTAGGGTCCCCAAGAAATACGAGCACATCTCAGACAATGTTAATGGAGGCTGGACTTGAGCCGCCAAGGCTCTCCACCTCTGCGCATATTGCTTGAACGGTTCTTCATTACCCTTCTGCATTGAACTCAACTGTTCTCGGGTTGGGGCTGCGTCCAGATTGAATTTGTACTGATCCATAAATAAGTCAGTCAATTCTGTCCAACGAGAGATCTTTGAGCGATCTAACTAAAGATACCATTCTAGGCCAGGACCTGTAAGACTTTCATGGAAGAAACTGATGAGGAACTTATCATCCCTAGACCAAACAGCCATCTTAGTCCCATAACTGATCAAATGGAAACGAGGGTTGCCGCTCCTGTCATACTTCACAAAATCAGGAATCTTGAAGTTGTTGGGGATTACTACATCCGTAGTAGGACACAACTCCTCTATCCTCAGAGGTCCATAAGCATTTGGGTCCTTTATTGCCTTGATCTGTTCCTCCATTTTCTCCATCCAATCTTCTTTCATTTTATCCTTCTCAGTTATGACGTGACTATTCCCAGAACAAGGCATGGTCATGTGTCCCGGAATGGACACATGAGGTGGTTCCCAAGTAGGGCCCGCATAACCAGGGATTTCATTATGAGCACCTTCCAGAGTGTGATACCCTTCCCCAATGGGCATGACTATTGATGCTGTCTGAGGTGGTCGCTCGTGGATTCCTGCAGCGACGCCTGAGGTTATGGTTGAAAAGATCGGAGCAGTCACTGATGGCACATTTGCACACGTTTCAACCCCATTTGCATTTCTATTTCCACTGATTAAGTGGAGAGACTCCCTTATATCTTACAATATCGCTTCCAACCTCGCTTGGTTCTCTGACACCTCATTTATTCTCCCTGTCATTTCATCGACCTCCCTACTCAAGTTTCTTCCTGTCTCAGAATTATCAGCAGCCATTCTGGTCCGAGATCTGGTATTGTGAACTCGGGTTAGATTGGTCTCTTCTTTCCTAGGCCGCGCAATGATTCCTGAGCCAAATTGATTTATTAAAGCAAAAACACATTAAATAGAGAAAAAGAAAGAAAGAGTTAACACTATGGTGAGGATGCTTGGCGATTATGGGAAGATTCGCATGGTCATTCAATAGCAAGGCAGGATTCCTGATTTAGCATTAGCGGGTTCACTAATGATGCCCTCTTCAAACAATGCAATCATTCTTTCACCAAATACCAAGATTCCCGAAATTTCGCTAAAGGACGAATTGTCTCAGGGCGAAAATACGGTTGACAACCTATTCAAGGGGGAATTCACTCCTCAATGAATAGTGCCTGAATAAAAAGCAGTAACATCAATATTCAAAGCAAAACACTACAACTAGTCATTCATTTCATTCCAAAATTAATCAATACAAGGTCTCAGTCTCCTCAAAGTGTAACATAAATTACATTACATCAATAATTTCGTTTGTTTCTTCCTAAGACCTTTAGCAAGACCTCGACAATACATCATAAACTCGGCTATCTTCTGTGGTAACCTTAGCAATGGATTCATACGAATCTGAAGGTCTGCTTCATCAAAACGACTAACTAGTTGCGTAGTGTAATATTGCAAACTGTTAGACATGTCCTCATATTTCGTCATCCAATATTCCTTTCGAACCCTTTCATTTTGAGCTGCCCATTGCCATGCACCTTCACTTTCTTCTTTTTGCAGTCTTTGTCTCTGAGCTTCGAGTCTCCATCGCTCCTTTTCTTGCTCTAGTTCTTGAGCTTTCAACTCCAAATGCCTTGCTCTCTTGTTTGCTTCCTTGAGTGAATTATAATATTCTGCAGCCAATACCTGTCCTTGATCGGAGCGTCGTTTCACTTCAACGAGAGCCTCTTGTAAAGATTGCATCCTTTGGTCTTGTGCTCTAGTATTCGCTTCCAATTCTTCTTTCTCTTGCAGAATATTCTCTATCAATTCTTCTTGAGCACTTACTTTCACTCGTAGCTCTTGGACTTCTAAAGTAGTCTTGTTTGATCCCACCTCTCTTCCTCTTCTTGCCCTTTTTACCCGGCTCGGGGCTTCAGCAGCATCAGCTTGTGCATCCTTTAAGTCTTCAATCTTGTCGGCTAACTTCTGGCACCGTCTTGAGTGGATGACGACTTTTAACTCAGCGGCTTCTTTCCCTTGTTCCAAAAACTGCATCTGCGCTTTCATCCTCTCTATCTGGGTAGTCATTTGAGATATAATCTGGGAGTGATTTTCATCACTTGACACCGCCTGAGGGGTACTATTTTGAGCCCTCCTTGTTGCTCTCCATTGTAGGTACTCAGGAGTAGGAATTACCACACGTTTTCCCAGTTCTTTCCTTCCTACCCTATGAATATTCTTCCAAGCATCCCTGACCTCCTTTTCCTGCTTGGTAGTGCTTCCATCTTTCCCATATAAAAAGCTAAATCCTCTGAGTTGTGTCTCATCAGGCACGTGGTGAGTCCATTGGAGCTGTCTAAGCACGAGGACCGGTGAGAACGATACACAACCTCTCACGCCCATTAAAGGAATATTAGAGAAGTCACCACAACTGAGCAATATCTCTTCCCCATGATACCATGAGCAAACCCATTTGAAAGAGTCTGATCTCGTCTTCATGAACTCATCTTTCCATTCATGGGCTTTCTGCTGCTTCATTTGAATGCGACCAAAATTTCTTAGCGGATTAGGTAAGAGACCCAGGCAATTGTGTACATCCATGTGCGTCATGATCCAAATATACAACATGTGTGTGCAACATCGAATCATTCCCCCACCTTTTTTGTGGCAAATCTCCATGGTTAAGAAAGTATCAGCGAGAATAGCAGGGATTGGATTTGCCCTATGATTCTCAAACTTGAAGAAGGCATCCATTGCTGCTTGGTCCACTACATCTGAAGTGAATGGGAATAAGACTAATCCGAAGATGGTTAGTGCCAATGTCTTGTTAAAGAGATCCCACCTTCCTTGTTGCGCTAGTATCTCAAGATGCGCTTCCAGGTAACTCTTCTTCAATCCTTGTGTTCCTCCTCTCTTTTCCATTCCTAACTGATTTGCCTGAACTCCTATGAGTTCTGCTATTTTTCCTTCCGACACATAATATCCTCCATAAAGGTAAATATTGGGGTACTTGCTCATTGGGAGTCTCAACATGATGGCATACTCTTCTATGGTCGGTGCAATATCCAAGTCGGGCAGCTCAAAACATCTCAGAGAACAATTCCAAAATTGGGCAAGGCCACTCAAGACAGGTTCTTCAACAGGGATGCGCAACAAATCTAGTATCTGCCCATAACTGCTTGAAAACTCTGATCGAGCCTTAGGGGTCATGTGTTGAGTAATGTCCTTCACACGCCTCAGGTCAATGCCATTTACTATAATCTTCATATTCCTCTTGAGATCAACGGCATTGCTGGTGTTTTTCTTTTGGCCTATCTCTTCCATTCCTTGCTATTGAATGAACACTAATCTTTCCACTTTACCAACTAAACTCACCCTACAAAAAGAGTAAAAGAAGAATGTAAGCAAACTAACAAAAATGAAGAATGCATCCTAAGGGTACCCCTCATCGAGGTAACTCTAAAATGTATCCTAACATTCTACATGAAGAAATCCTTATAGGGTCGTGAACCCAAAGGATTATGCCTGATTTGCTGATGCATGCCCTCTTTATTTTTATTTTTTTTTTACGCAAGAAATTGACATGGAACTGTAAGATGATGCTCATTTTTTTTTTGGGAATGTGATGCAAATGCAAGATAATGCATGTCCTTTTTTTTTATTTTTTCTTTGGTTTGAGAAATGCTATGAATGTCATGCAAATGCAAGACGATGCATATCTTTTCTTTATGTCTCTTTTGTTTAAAAAAAATGCTATGAATGTCATGCAGATGATATGAAAATGCAAGATGAAACATTCCCCTTTTTCTGATTTTTTTTTTTTACAAAGAATGAATGATATGAGAAATGAACAGATAAAGAAGAAGTACGCTCCCTTTGTGTCCTAATCAGGTGAAACTTAAAAGTTGGATTTTCCTTAAGGTCACGACTCTAATTTTGACAGCCACTATGTTTAATCTATCAGTGCAAGGTTTTTAGAACAGATCTAGACCTCTAAAAGTCATGGTCCTCAGATTGCCCCTATCTCGAAAGACAAGGATCCAATTCATGAATTAATCACAAGTAGGGATAAACCCTCTCAATATGATTAGTCCATGATACTGGTAACAATCTGAGTGGTGTCCCAATCAATGTCAAGTGAGCATGAAGCCCCTCAATAACAAAGGTCAAGACCCCTCCTATTCCTCGGGTTCGCACAGACTCGGGTATAGAGCCCAAAAGTGTGTGACATAAGTGGCAGTGACGCGTGTGAGGGAGCATACAAACCTGTGCCAAAAATTTAAAAAGACCAAAAATTACCCCCAACCTGCAAAACATATATACAACAGCCAGCCAACAATCATCTACCCTATGGTTTAAACAAATAAGTACAAAAATATATACAAGTTAAAAAAATACACAAAATAATGCTATCAAGTATTTACATAAAAGTATTAATCAAAAACTATTTACAAACAAATAAGAAAACAGAAAAAAACAAGAAAAAGGGCAAAATAAATACATAAAGATTATTAAAATTTTGCACAATTAACCACAATAGGCCTGACTCTCCAGGTGTCCCCAGTGGAGTCGCCATCTGTCGCGACCAAGATCGCGGCGAAATAGCAATTCGCGTGATTTAAAAAAAAATAATTAAAATATGGAGTCGCCACCAATTTTATTTAAATTAAGGAAAAATTAGAAAACCTTTTTTGAAAATGGTCCTTAGAACCAAATCGGATTCGAGAGTCGATTATGGTTAAGGAAGGGTGGAAACTTAATCCCACAAAGACTTTTTCTAACACACCCGTCCTAAGACGGTACCTTAAGTCAATTGTGCAAAAACTTGATAATCTCAAATTTATTTATTTTATCCCTTTTAAAAATAGACTTTGCAATTATTTTATTTTTTTATTTTTTATTTTTTTTTATTTTTTTTTAGGAAAAAAAGAATAAATAGGAGAACTTAGTTATGAAAATTTAATTTTAACTTGACAGAATAAAAATTCTGCTCCTACGTACCCTCAGGTGCAATGAGGAACTCAAAGTCACGTAATTCTGTAGAAAATAAGTGCGAGTTGGTTGATTTTAATTTAAAAATATTTTGAAAAAAAAGAGATTTTACTTAAAAAAAACAAAAAACAAAAAAAAACAAAAAAAACAAAAAAAACAAAAAAACAAAATCGTCCTTGCACGGGGTTCAAGTTAGCACTAGGCTAATCAATAAACCCTTATGATCCAAACGACGTTAAAGATAGCATCCGCTATTCAATCAACATCATTGGTCACTGCATTGATTAAATTTTTTTATTTTTTTTGTTTTTGTTTTTTTTTTATTTTTTTTATTTTTTTTCAAAAAAAAGTACAAGGACAAACATAAAATTTTTCATAAGTCCGATTAACAAAAAAAACAAGACTAAACATACTCATCACAAATCAAATATCTCAAAACATTTTTTTTTTTACAATTTTCACGTAAAACACATTATTTAATAAAAGCACTACCCAACAAAAATCTAAAAAACAAACTAAACTAAAAAACAGACTTTTTATTATATATTTTTTTATTGTCATTTTTTTAGAACCTATCACTTCACCAACTACCTTTCCTTATTATTATTATTATTATTTATTATTATTATTATTATTATTATTATTATTATTATTATTATTATTATTATTATTATTATCCTTGCTATTTAAAAAGACCAACCCACGTAATATGGGTTTCATGGCATGCTGCAGCCCAAACATATATACATAAACTACCGAAAACAATGATTTAATCAAGCTAACAGAAAAACACAAACAAATCCAATCTGAAAACAGCTCAACCTAAAATCATTAAACAAACAATAATAATAAAGAAATAAAGCAAGGAAACTGCATGCATGGAAACAACAAAAAAATAGAAAGAAGGGAAGAGAGGAAAAAAAAAGGAAAGGGAAAAACGGAAGAAACGAAGGAGAACAACACGGGCTCAACAGAGAGAGGAGTCACGGTTGCGGCACGACGAGGACGAGAGACGCCGAATGTGGCTGGCGAACGGAGATGCTTGGCTCGATGTTGAGACGTGCTGCACTCGGTTTGGTGGCTCACAGTTTGGGCTCTGCTTCACGGTGGTGGAGCTGCCTGGACGTAGGGCTCCTGCTTAGACGTAGGTGAGCGGAGTGGGTGCAAGATGGTGGGGAGTTGTTTGAGTGAAGCTGGAATAGTAGTGAAGGTTGGTGGGGTATTATGTGGATGGGTGGTTGCTACGGTTTGAAGGCTATGGAGGTTAGAGTTGAAGGTGGTTGGTTATGGTAAGGGGTGAGTCAACTCGGTGGTGGAGCTTGGAGGTTGTTTGGGTGGCTTGGAGGTTAGATGGTGCTTGGTGGGTGATGGAGGTGGTGGCTTGTGGTCACGGTGAAGGTTGGTGGCTGTTATGGAAGTGGAGGTGGTGGCTTAAGGGAGCTTGGTGGTTACGGTTGGAGGTTGGAGAAGAAGGTTGATGGTGGAGGTGATGAGATGCTACGGTTGTGGAGGATATGGAGGGTGTGCGGGGAGCTTGGTGAGGGGTGTGGTGCTAGTGAAGGGTTGGAGGGTGAAGGAAATGGTGTGTGGAGAGTGAAGATGGTGGCCACGGTTGGGATGGTGTTAGGTTGGTGATGGCTTGAAGTTGATGGTGAGAATCAGAAAGAGGAGCCAAAAAATGAAGTCCCCCTTGGAGCCCTACGTGAATGGTTGATGGGTGTAGGAGAGAAAATGGTGAAGAGGATGAGCTTGGGGTGCAAGGTGGTTGGAGAATGGTGAAGACGGTGAAGATGGTCACGTGAGGGGTGGTTGGAAGGAGAGGTGAGATCACGGTTTTGGGGTGATGGTTATGTGGGTTGGTGGAGGTGTTTGGAGGGCTACGGGTTGATGGTGGTCATGGTTGCTTGGCTGGATTGCTTGGAGGTTTGAAGTGGTGGAGGGTGACGTTGTGGATGTTGGTTGTTGGTGAGGGTGAGAATGGTGAAGATGGTTTCTGTTGGAGGCTTGCTGTTTGGTGGGTGGAGCTTGAGTTGATGGTGAGGGTGAAGGGAAGTGGAGATGAGTTATGGTGTTGTGGTTGAAGAAGAAGGTTGATAGTGGAGGTGATGAGGTTGGGTGGAGGTTGCTGTTTGGTGAGTGGAGCTTGAGTTGATGGTTGGTGGTTCCTTTTTTGGTAAGCTCGGTGATGGAGGGATATGGTGAAATCAAAAATCAAAAGCCCAGCATCCCCTTCCTCGTATGCAGCAACGTGAGGAACCAAAAAAAAAAAATATGTGCTGCTGGTGAGAGACCAGTGTCTAGTGAAAAGTGAATGGTGCAAGTGAGTGAAAGTGAGTGGGTAAAGGGACGTGAGTGGTGCAGCAGTGCACAGTGTAGGTAGTGAGCTGTGTTTGCATGGCTCAAAGAAGCTATCTAAAGAAAAGCACAACTAGCTGTATACCAAGAAAGGAATAAAACAAAATGGAGAGTGCAAGAGAGAGGGATGCAACAGATACCTTCATTCATTTTTTTATTTTTATTTTTTTTTTTAAATTATTTTTCTTTTATTCTTTTTTCCTTTTTTTTTTTTTTTTTTAAGTGGGCTTATGTTTGGGCTCTAAAAAAAAACTAGAAAAGAAAAAGGACCACAAATTAATTTTTTTTCTTTTTTTTTTGTCCGGTCAAAATTGGGTGTTCACAACAGTTCAAAAGACACCATATGAGATATGGACTGGGAGATGACCCAGTGTGTCTTTCATGTAGATTTGGGGTTGTGAAGCTTTGCGAAACGACAAATTTCTGATAAGCTTAGACCCAAATCAAATAAATGTTTCTTTGTGAGGTATCTTATGGAAACCAAGGGATACTATTTCTATAACCCTACCGAAAGCAAAGTGTTTGTTGTACGGACTACTGTGTTCTTAGAAAAAGAGTTTATCTCCAAAGGAACTAGTGGGAGGAAAATAGAACTTGAAGAAATTCAAAGTTCACAAAGTAGCAGCGAGCCGTTGGTGGAAATAGAGCAGCCTCCACAAGTCGTTGTGGAACCACAATATGCTCTAGTAACACAAGACACACGTAAGTCTAACAGGATACGTCATTAACCAGAGAGATATGGATTTCTCATGACTCAACAAGGTGACATATTGCTCATGGATCAAGATCAGCCTGTGACTTACTAGGAAGCCATTATTGGCTCAGAATCTGAGAAATGACTTGAGGCCATGAGATCTGAAATAGAACCCATGTATGCCAACCAGGTGTGGACCTTGGTTGACCCACTTGAAGGGGTAAAACCTATAACGCCCCTTTTCGAGAGGAAATGTCACATTATTCAACATAAAAAAAATGCGAAAAATAAAATTTTTAACAATTACGACCCGGTTCATTTAGTTTAAAGTTAACTTGCATGATACTTTAGTACATGAGTAAAATGGCAGTATATTTTTTTTGTTTCGTTTCTTAATTTAACGACGTGACATATGAATATCGATGAAAATATATAATATATATATATATAGAACTCATATATATATATATATATATATATATATATATTATATTTAGATGTCAAATGTAATTTTAGATACAGCCTGGAAATTTCCAAAAAGCAAAATTATACCTGCCCCAAGGAATCATACATATACATTCCCCGTAATATCAAAATATACGGCCCACCAAAATAATACATCAGGCCTCTAAAATAAAACACTGGTAGCCATCAGCAGCTACCAGTAAAATCAATCCCTCAGAGGAGGAGGGACCGTATCCGGGTCCTTAGTAGGATCCTCCTCTTCAGACGAAACCTCCATGGGAACTGCGGAACCACGGGCAGGAGCCCGAGCAGTAGAATCAAAAGAGTCCTCCCAAGGGGTGTAGTAACGATCACCCCACATCTCTCAGATGGGTAAGTAGAACTCCAGTCGCAGGCTGACGTGGCAGGTGAGGATCGGCGCCTCATGACATCTCCAGGCTAGGGAAATCGATATGTCCCCTAGGTAGACGCAGCGATCAGAATTCAAGTTGATATGCCAGTACTCTGGCCCTCCGAGGAAGGTTAGACGCACATCACCTAGAAATCTGCACATGGGTGCCACCATCGCCTTAGTAAATGCTAATCCCGTTTGGGCCAGAAGCCAGGAAAATCGGGATCTTCTGCCTCCTTACCGTCGTCTTCGATCAATACAATGTACACGCAGGCAGCAAATAATAAAAATACAGAAAAGAGGTAAGACATCCTACCATCATTACCAATTATAGTAGCCAAAAACAAAATGGCGCAATGCGCCCAAATAGCAATTCAGAGCAGCATTTCCAAATAATAATGAGCAGTAAGTCCAACAGTAAGCAAATAAACAGTTTCAGGCAGATATTCATTACAATAATGATCAGACAATTCATAGTTACGGAAAGTAAGGATTCAAAATGACAGATTATATCGTGATGCACATGCATGCTTTCCCAAATTCCTACTCCATGGAGCTAGACACAAACAGTCGAAGAGAAAGATCAGGAGACATGTCTATAACTCGGCTGCCGCGGCCAAAGTGCTATAATCAATAATTTCCACGTGCACGTTCAGGCATTGTACAGACAGTCCACGCTCGATCACGATATAAGACAGTGTCTCGGTCCGGATCGTCGGTGCGTTTGCATCGGTTTGCCCCACGGGTAGAAGAGCTACCAACTACCCATTGTGAAGGATCCGCACCCCGACGCCCCCAGGGTCAAACATGACCTACACTAGTCTACTCACACCCGCACTAAGGTGTGTTCAATCTCCTAGGCAACTTGGCCTTACAACAGTCCACATGACATTCACAATGCATAAGACTCTATGCATGAACATGTACGATTCACAATTTCATACAATTCCATAATATGCCACAATTGGCCAAGATAAGCATCAAAATACAAATGGTCACTCACATGGACCCATAACATTATAATATAAAGATCAAATCAATTGGTACATTCTTAGGTCCATTATGAATCCTAACTTAGAATTTGTTTCCCCTTTCAAGGTTCATATCCAATCTAATTCTTACAATTAGTTTAATCTTCCAAGGTAATTTAATTTCATACAATTTGTAAATTATTCAAGTTCTTAGGCCTCACACTCTCTTGTTCTTTACTCACTTGTAATTACCTTAAGTCTTATGACAATCTCACTCTTAGTCCTTTAAAATTTATGTAATCTTTGATTATATTAAATTCTTCCAATTTATTAATTGTCTACCTTATTACATAGGTTTTTAATTGTATAATTACTTATGCTTCCAAGTTACCAAAGTTACATATTTACACCTAAAAAGGCCTTAGAGGCCGTGGCCTCTCTAGGGATTCAATTCCCAAATCTTTTCAATTTATCATATTATAGGTTACACTCTTAATTCACTTAATCCTTTACTTGTTGCATTGGTTCACCCATAACCCCAATTTTGGGCTCAAAACTGTGGCCATCCTATAGGTTTCAATCTCAAGTTTTCCTTCCATTAAATTCCATTTTATCACTTGATTAATTTAAGCCTCATGCTTGTTACAACTTGTCTACAATTTATCCAATTTTTAACCCTCAAAACCGTGGCCTCCCTAAGGGCACTCCATATCCATTTTCTTCCATTTCAAGCCATCTAATCCAATCCAATAAATCAATGTACACAATCAATCAATTCAAGGTCATGAATATCATAAAATCAACATGTAAGCATAATAGTCATCCAATTAAAGAATAACCCACATTAGGGTTTTTCTTACAAACAACAAAATCAAAGTTCCTAGATGCTAATAGAGGTTGAGAAGGAGTGTCTTCCTCTTACCCAAGTGAAGAAAACAAAAGAACACCAAGGAATCTCCTTGTAATTTCGGATTGGTACTCCACCAAACCCTAGAAATTTTGACTTGATTAGAATAGCATAAGGACATAAAAAAATGTAATGTAGATGGTCATTAAAAGACCCTTGAAACCGAAAATGCAAGGAAGAGAAGAAGAGTCTTGAAGCTTACCCAAAAACTCAAAACTTGAAGCTTGAAGAAAGTAATGAAGATGGTGGAATTTCAAGATGCTCCAAGCAAGAAAGATGTTTAGAAGGAGGAGAGGATTAAGAAAATGTGGTTGGTCGTAATTTTTGTGAAGAATGAGTGGGAGGGAGAGGGGTTGGCCGTAGCTCTAGAGAGAAGGAGGAAAGAAGAAAATGAAGAAAGAAAGAAGAAGAAGAAAGGTAGAGAGAGAAAGTGCTTTGCTGAATTTTGGAAATTAATGTAGTATATTTGATTAAATGAAACAAAGCATTTTCCTTCCCCAAAGTGGGCTGCAGCCGTGTGGTGTTGGAGAGAGAGGAGGGAGAGTTTGTGGCTTCCCTTGGAAGCTAAAGGCTCTTTAGTCATTAATTCGTCAAAGCTTCTCAAAGAAGCAATGATTATTTTACATTAAATTTGAATTAAGGTGAATTGATTAGACATAAAGTAGATTGCATTTAGATAATGTGATAGGATTTTTATTACATGTTATTATCCAATGGATAATAGTTACAGTTGATAGAAGTCAGTATTTAATTAATCTGACAGATAAATTTTTTGCAGTATTATTTTATTTTATCTATTAGAATTTCTTGAAAACTGCAAAACCTCATAAACTGTGTCCTGCTCAGTGTGCACGCAAAATGAAAAATATACTAAAATATTCGACGTTTCCGGAAAATTCTCAGAAATTTCTCAAAAATTGCAAATATTATAAAATGACTATTTGTCATATAATTTTCCAATTTTTGAAGCGCTACAGTTGTTTTCCCGACTCTACTCAAGTTTCACGTAAAACGAAAAATATATTAAAATATTCATCATTTCCGAAAAATTCTGAAAGAATTCACATAATTCACAAATATTAGAAAATGACTATTCGTGGTAAAATAAATAATTTCGGGAGCGTTACACTGACCTCAGCAATTCTCAGCTCAGTGTGTACGTAAAATGAGGAATATATTAAAATATTCGATGTTTCCGAAAAATTCCAGAAAAATTCCTAAAAATCATGAATATTATAAAATGATTATTTATGATTAAACAGATATTTTTCGGGATGTTACAAAATCCGTTGGGTGCAAGTGGGTTTTCAAAAAGAAAATTGACATGGATGGTAACGTGCATACCTTTAAGGCGCGATTGGTCGCTAAAGGTTTTAAACAAATCCATGGTGTAGACTATGATCAAACCTTTTCCCCGATTGCGATGCTTAAATCCATTTAGATCTTACTTGCTATTGTAGCATACCACGATTATGAAATCTGGCAAATGGATGTCAAGACTGCTTTCCTGAGGGTTTTGTGTGGAAGGTCGCATACAGCCTACCTCGCGTCATGCATTCATTAATCAAGCATCACTTCAATCACTTTGCAATTAATGTGTCTGTTACTTGGTTTCATCAAAGTCGTTGATCTTTGACTTTTAAAATCTCACCATTAGATATATGCAACAGTCTACTTTGGTTTCACTAAAGCCGTTGATATCTACTCTTAAAATCTCATCAACAATCTAGATTAAGACTTTTCACTATCTGTGATTCTTGATTGTTGAATCAAGCAATTTTCTTTATCTAAAACACTCTCCTTAAACTATACTTCCATTTACTCTTCTCCTCTTTCTTTTCTTCGTGTTGCAATTTTGATTCTTCTTTCCTTTTTCTCTACATAGTGTCTTCAAATTCCAGTGCAAGTGCTTCATCAACACGCACGACATACTCCAGGTAATGTTTCAAACACATGTTCTTTATTTAATTTTCTGATTGTTTTAATTTCTAAGAATGAGGGGTGAGGTGACTGGAGATCTCTGAATCGTAGAATTTTTGTGCAACCAAGGTGCTCCTTAGAATAGCGCCACCAAAATGTGGTGGCTCCTAGAGTTATAGCACCGTAGGTCCTGAATCCTGGTGGAATATAGGTGTTTTCTACCCTTCTAATTTAGAACTCCAGACTTGTATTTAGGAAATCCAGGGAATGGGTTTGATGTTTAAGGATACGGTGTAGGATTCGAGATGGGTGACATGTTCGCTTCTCGAGGTCAGCCAATTGGAGAATAGTCGATAGGAACCTATGGCTGGGTGAACCTCGCTGTGAGCAAGATACATCAGCTTTTAACACGGTCGAGAGCATCGATATGCTCCGAAGACGCATATTGCTGAGTAGAGATGATGATGAAGCTCAGTTTGTTTGCCTTTCATGCCGAATGATGAACGAATATATATGTCACCTTGTGCCGATGAACAAGTTGGCTAGGTATATATGTATGACATGTTCTTCCTCCATCTACATTTAAAGTTGACCTTTACTAATTTTTAGTGTTTGGTCCTCGACCGATTAAATATTGCTCCGACCCAGCTTGTAACACCCTAATACCGGTAACCTAGTATATCAAAATATACCTGGATAAGCAGTATTAAGTATGCTACGTCTATCTTAAACATAATACTAATCCATATCATTTAAATAAATAATAATGGAGAGCCTTGCAAAAAAATAAAAGTTATACATATAACCTTTCCACTAAAGGGCTCATTGTATACATAACTCCATACAACTAAAAGCACGTAATTAAATACAAGCTTTAAACTAGAAAGTATAAAAACTATCTTTGTCTTCATACTTCTTCTTCTTGCCTTTGAATGAACATCCACCTGGATTTACATGGCAACAAATGGGGTGAGAAATCACATTTCTCAGTATAAGTATACCAAAACCAGCAGTTTAAACATTCGCAATGAATAAACCTAACTGAACTAATACTTCCTGCATAAGAAACAATTATAACTCTCTCTTTATGTAACGTTCTTAAGCAAACTATACTTCTGTTCTGATAATCGAAACCACGATGATATCAAACAACCGCCTATACAATCATTTGAAATCATCGACCAGACAACCGCCCATACAGCTGTCACCGATAGCACCGAGTAACACATACACAACAATCATACAAATATATTCAAACTAAACAAAATATTAAATAATGCAATGATGGAATAATGTATGTTTATGCTCAAAGAAAAGTGTATGTTAGTGTTGATGCAATGTCATGAATACTTAGCTATTCTCCCTAGGCACAGAGGAATTCTGCCATGATAACGTGTGACCCCTTATAGCCTATTTTTAGGAACGAAGTCTGTTACCACAACACCTGACCTCCTACACCCCTAGGCACAGAGGAATTCTTCTATGACAACATGTGACCCCTTATAGCCTACTTTTAGGAACGAAGTCTGTCATCATAACACGTGACCTCCTACACCCGTAGATCACTAAGTAATCTACCTTAACTAGGTGGATATCGCCACCAAAACTGAGTGAATGCCTCCATTACCTCTTCTCTAGGGATTAGCAAGCATATGTGAAATGTGATGTGTGTGTAAATGCGAGTTATGTCCTAACTCTAATATAACCACCACATGATCTCATATTAAGTCCATCTTGCATTACTAACTTCACCTCTTCTCTGTTGAAGCATTTTATGCACTACGACATTGAACCAATGCCAACTAGACTTAGTACACTACTATCTTTGCATTACTAACTCTCTTTCACTTTGTGAGAGCTCTTCATGCACTATGGCATTCACCCTTGCCAACTAGGGTCTATGGCACTTAACTTTTGCCAACTCGGCACATTGGCCCTTAACTCTTACCACTTAGGCACTATGGCACTTTACTATTGCCAACTCGGCACATTGACCCTTAACTCTTGTCACTTAGGCACTATAGCACTCTACTATTGCCATCTCGTTTCTTAAATCTCTTATCACCTCTCTTGTGACATTTGTGCAACTTTCAGTTGCTTAAGAAACTAAACTCTTGATCTATGGCAATCCATGTCTAATGAATGCTAACTTTTCTTTTATCTTTCATTCTAAGCCTCTAGGTTTTTCCATTTAAGAAATACCCTATTTAGTGCCTCCATACACTCTACTAGGCATAACCAAAGGGTTCCATCCACTAGGAATCTCAAAACATCCAAAAACAACATTTTGGAGCTTCAGGGTCTCACGCTGCGGCACCCAACTCTTGAGTGCAACTTTTGGGCTG
Organism: Ormosia emarginata; assembly: GCA_029884605.1. Lineage (NCBI taxonomy): Eukaryota > Viridiplantae > Streptophyta > Magnoliopsida > Fabales > Fabaceae > Ormosia > Ormosia emarginata. The sequence goes on along the minus strand of JAQQTP010000033.1, from coordinate 5,459,582 downwards.
ATTTTTGGTCTCACGCCGCGGCATGCCACTGCCTATGCAGCGGTGCGCTAAGCAAAATAACCCTCTCGCTGCGGCATTCCATCCCAACGCCGCGACGTTCTTAGTAGAAACCAGATTCTACAAAATTCTGTAGAACCGTGGTACTGTTCCATTAATTTTTCTCTTGGATTTTGGTCATTTCTATCCAATCTCTCGATGATTCTGAGTCCCTAATATGTTCTTTAACATATAGGAAACATCAAATACTAACTTAAACCTCTTAATTTGGATTATGGATCAAAATCCCTCATACTTTAACCTAAACCCCTCTTTGGGTATTTAGGATCTAAAAATGAATAACTTTTGTTTCTGATTCAAATTCCTTGCATGAACAAGTCATAAACCTCATTTATAACTCATCCAAACAAGAAAAACACCTACAACATCTCTAGAACTCAAAATGACACATTAAACCTCAAAGGCCTAATATGGAAAGATGAGAAAAAAGATGAAGTTAGAGCTTAAGAACCCCTACCTCTTGGTCTTGAAGATGAAGATGAAGCCAAGATCTACTTGATTCCTCTTCCTTAGTGGTTGATTCTCCTCTTTGGCCTTCCTTCTTCCTCTCTTTATTCCTTCAGTTTCTCTCTTCTCCTTTCTCTTTTTTTTTCTTTCTTTTCTTTCTTCTATTTTTGGTTTCTGCTGAGAGTAGCACTTTGCTACTTATAGCAAAATTCTCATACTGCTAAGAACACTTAGATTCCTCCAAATCCAGTATTGTAACTTTCAATAGACTCGAAATAAATCCTAAGATTCATTAAAAATCATGTTGTACTTTTTCTTTATTTTTCCATATCTGTTGGAGGTCAATCTGGTATTAAAATGCACAACCAGTATGCCTAAAAATACCAAATCAACTCCAATTACTCTGAAAGTTTAACTACATCTTACTTAACTCATTTGTGACCTAGAAACAAATTATCTAAATTGTTTCCCTTCAAATAGCAATTTATGTTATTCTCTGAGTCATTTTAGGCTACTTTTCACACTCGGAGTTGCAACAAAGTGTCTAAACTAACTCAGTTTGTCACTAAACTTCACTAACATATCAAACAAGTCATATGTTACCTTTGTACACATATAAAAGTCTAATATGTTTTTTCAGGATGTTACACAGCTTCATCCCAATAGTTGGGCATTTGTGAGGGCGTTTGAAGTTTTAATGAATTTCCTCAATAGAGCACCAAGCATAGGAGTTTTCTTCTTTTTCTTTTAGTGCAAAGAGGTCGGTATGGGTGACTGGGTTTCACTCAACAGCCACTCTTGTAAGAATCTTTTTTTCTGTTTTTGACACGTCGTATAAGAATTTTAAGAATAAATTCTGCTAGGTTAGAATTTAGCAAGGAGATATACCTTTTTATGTTGATCGATTTGAAGTAGAGAAATTCCCACTTTATTGGCAAGACGAACTGACATCAATACTCAGTGTTGAATACTAAAGTCTCCATTCGGCTGACCGAGAAATAATCGATTACTTGGAGAATTGTCCTTTAATGGACACTAGTTCGTTTGTCAAATTCGGGGATTATCCAGACGAAATAGCAAAACTTATGAGTAAGTTTTTAATTCAATTTTATTGTCATTCTAAGTTTCAGCTAAACTGACATTTAACCTACTATTCAAATTTTTAGAATCAATGGCGCCTTAGATGTCTATTCAAGAGTTGTAGAAATTCTTGAAGAAAAATGATTCGACTAAACCGACTGACGTCGTTGAGACATAAGCAACTGAAGTTAATGTGGTGAGAGTTGGAGTACCAACTAATGTTACATATTCTTCCAAAACTCAATCAGAGACTTTGGTCGAAAAGAGGAACTAAGAAGAGGCTGATGAAGAAACTGAAGTTGTAGGAGCAAAAAATTCATCAAGCTCCAAGCAATAGGCGAGGGTTCTTCCTCTAAGAATCAAGAAATTTGAGGCGCATTTAAAGCATTGAATGACTTCGATGTTAGTGCAGATGCCCCTTCTCTTTGGGCAACCTCATTCCCCTTTGAATCTTTCGTGGAGATGTAGATTACTCTTTCAAGTGACAATGAGAGGAAGGACAAGGTTGGTGGCATAGGTTTATGTTAATGGGCAGAAGTCCAACTACTTCGAGCAACAAGCGTGATTAGATCGATTGAGATTAGATTGGTCGAGCATGAAGAGGAAGACTCAAAGTGGAAGTTATCATTCTTCAACAAAATTTATAAGACATAATTGGAGAAAACTCAAAAGGCGCATTTAGCAGAAGTCTTTGAGCTAAAAAAGGAGATTGAAGCTTTAAAAGAAAAATCATATTGTGTTGATGGTCTTGAGGCCGACATTAGCTTGAGCTGGGGCTAGTATCAGCTTGGATTGTAGATCAACTTGGGCTGGCATCGGCTCGGGGCCAATATCAGTTTGTGCTGCAATCGGTTCGGGGCTGACATCAGCTTGTGTTTGCATTAGCTTAGGCTAGCAACAGCTCAGGGTCGGTTAGTGGCTCAGGACTGTACATCAGCTTGGGCTAGCATCGGCTCAGAGCCGACATCATCTTGGGCTAGCATCGACTCAAGGTCATACATCAGCTTGGGCTGGCATTGGCTCTGGGCTGGTTAGTGGCTCGAGATTGTATATCAGCTTGGGTTGGCATCAGCCTGGGGCCAACATCAGCTTAGGCTAGCATTGGCTCGGGGCTGGCATCAGCTTGGGCTGGCATCAGCTTGGGCTGGCATTGCTAAGGGGCCAACATCGGCTCGGGGTTGGTTCTATAATGTTATGGTTTTTAACTCCGAGCTAAAAAATGCAACTTCTAAAGTAATGGTAAATAACTTAATTGATAATATAGCAGAACTAGGATGTGCCTCATTAAAACCTTCCAAGCAAAACTCAATGGGAAAAATCCTAGTAAGAAAAAAGAGTACATCACCCTAATCCCTGTATGTTGCAATGAAAGTAGATTCAAGAATAATAAAGACTTAGCTAAAATATTTTCGAAGAGAGGTTGAGTTCCATGTTCTGGGAAGAGCTTTCCCAGTGAAATCTCTGATCTTATAAGCTCCTTCACCGATATTTTTAAGGACTCAGAAAGGGCCTTCCCAAGTGGCTGACAATTTTCCTTCGCCGTGTAGTTTCCTAGAATCTTCAACTTTGCCCAAGACTAAGTCTCCCTCTTTAAATTTCCTTCCTCTAACCTTTTGATTATATTTCCTAGCTGCCCTTGCTATGACAGCTTCTTCCCAGATATGGGCGATCTCCTTTTCTTCTTCTAGCAAATCAAGGTCAGTCTTTCTTACTACATCGTTGGCCTCTTCGCTAAACATCGACCTTCTAAAGCTCGACTCCCTAACTTCGACTAGAATCATGGCGTTGGCACCAAAGGTAAGTCGGAAAGGAGATGAATGCGGTGTATTGTGATATGCCTAAAGGACATTCGGTAGTTCTTCTGGCCATAGGCTTTTAGTGCGGTCCAACCTTCTTCTGAGCCCGGTCAGGATAACCTTGTTTGCTGTTTTGGCCAAACCATTCGTCTGAGGATGCTCGACCGAGGTGAACACCTGTTTTATTCCATTCTTCACACAAAAACTCTTGGAACTTTTCGTCAGTGAATTGCGTTCTGTTGTTGGATACAATAATGAATGGTAAACTAAATCGATAGATAATATTTTTTCATACATACCTTTTAACCTTTTCCAATGTTATGCTAGAAAGGGGTTCGGCCTCAATCCAATTGGTAAAATAATTGACTGTAACTACGATATACTTTAATTTTTGAGTTGCTACCAGAAAGGGCCCCAATAAGTCAATTCCCCATCTACAAAAGGGCCATGGAGTTTCCAGGCTATGAAGTTCTTCTGGTATAGCATTATGCAAATTTGTAAATTTCTGGCATTTATCACACTTTTAGACGTATTTTAATTATCAGCTTTCATCGTTGGCCAATAAAGCCCAGCTCTCAATACCTTTCCTGCCAATGATTGTCCTCTAATATGATTCCCACAGAATCCTTCATGGACTTCTTCTATAACCGATCGAATCCAATCTTGGCCCACACATTTTAACAAGGGCAGTGAAAACCCTCTTTTAAATAGCTCTCCCCCGACCAAGGTATAATAATTGGTGGACTTTTCAACTTCTTTGCTCTTTTATTGTCGATCGAGACTTTCTTATCTTGCAAGAACTTGATGATCGGTTTCATCCAAGAACTTAGATCACTGTTAATAGCAAAAGATTCATGCACCTCAACACTCGGACTTTCAACCACCTCTTAAATGATGGATTAGTTGTTCCTTGGTCCCTTGTGTAACACCCTAATACCGGTAACCTGATATATCAGAATACACCTGGATAAGCAGTATTAGTTATGCTACTTCTAACTTAATATAATACTAATCCATATCATTTGAACAAATAATAATGGAGAGCCTTGCGGAAAACTAAAAGTCGTACATATAACATCGCCACTAAAGGCTCATTGTATACATAACTTCTTGTACAAACTAAAAGCAAGTAAATAAATACAAGCTTTAAACTAAAAAGTATAAAAACTATCTTTGTCTTCATACTTCTTCTTCTTGCCTTTGGATGAACCTTCACCTGGATTTACATGGCAACAACGGGGTGAGAAATCACATTTCTCAGTATAAGTATACCAAAACCAGCAGTTTAAACATTCAAAATGAATAAACCCAACTGAACTAATATTTCCTGTATAAGAAACAATTACAACTCTCTCTTTATGTAACGTTCTTAAGCGAACTATAATTCTATTCTGATAACCGAAACTACGATGACATCAAACAACCCCTCATACAATTATTTGAAATCATCGGCCGACATTACAAATTCCATATAGTCACCACCAATATCTGAGAGTAACACATACACATATATATTCACCAAACAAAATATTACATAATGCAATGATGGAATGATGTATGTTTATGCTCAAAGAAAAGTGTATGATAGTGTTGGTGCAATGTCATGAATACTTAACTATTCCCCTAGGCGCAGAGGAATTCTGCCATGATAACGTGTGACCCCTTATAGCCTACTTTTAGGAACGAAGTCTGTCATCATAACACATGACCTCCTACACCCCTAGGAAGGGAGGGAATCTGATACGATAACAAGTAACCTCCTATAACCTACCAAGTAGGGAGGGAGTCTGCAATCATATCATGTAACCTCCTATAACCTACCATAAACTGAGTGGATGCCTCCACCATCTGCTGTCTAGGAACAACAAGCATATATGAAATGTGAAGTGTGTGTAATGCGGAGTTATGTCCTAACTCTAACATAACCGCCACATGATCTCATACTAAGTCCATCTTGCATTACTAACTCCACCTCTTCTCTGTGAGAGTATTTCATGCACTACAACATTGAACCAATGCCAACTAGACTTAGTATACTGCTGTCTTTGCATTACTAACTCTCTTTAACTCTTTGAGAGCTCTTCATGCACTATGGCATTCACCCTTGCCAGTTAAGGTCTATGGTACTTAACTTTTGCCAACTCGGCGCCTTGGCTCTTAACTCTTGCCACTTAGGCACTATGGCACTCCACTATTGCCATCTTGGCACCTTGGCCCTTAACTTTTGCCATTTAGGCACTATGGCACTCTATTAATGCCATTTCGCTTCTTAAATCTCTTATCACCTCTCTTGTGACATCTCTGCAACTTTAAGTTGCTTAAGAAGCTAAGCTCTTGATCTCTAGCAATCCATGTCTGATGGATGCACTACTTTTCTTTTATCTTCCTTTGTATGCCACTAGGTCTTTCTCTCAAAGAAATAACCTCTCAAGTGTCTCAACAATCATTACTAAGCATAAACAAAGGATCTTAACAACTAGGGATTTCAAATCATCAAAATAATATCTTTGATGAAATCTGCTCTGGACCCTTTAAAAGGCTAATTTTCATAAATGCACCAGAGGTACATCCTAACTTCAATGATTCTAAAATTTTATAGGCAAATAGCCTTATGTCTTAGCTTTCAAATGGCTCTGGAATCAACTCATTTTGATATTGGTAGCTCGAGTTATGATAAAAACACTACAGGCTGTCAGAAATGATTTTTCTTTCTGTTTCGGGTCTATTCGAATACCTCTGATGGTATTCGAATACCACCCACGAAAATTCACTTTCTGGAGCTGTCTGTGGTGTTTTATTCGAATACCAACCTTGGTATTTGAATACCACACTGCAGAACAGCACTCCTGGAGCAGAAAACAGCTGTGTTTCTTGTTCTATTAATTATCCTATCACATCTCAATCCTCAAACATGGATTCTAAGTGATTTCTAAGTTCCTAACTAGTTCATTAACACTTAGGAAACATCAATCACTAACTTAAACCTCTTGATTTGGATCAAACACCAAAAATCACCCTCTTGGTTGTTCATGACCTAGGTTCAAACTCAAGAACCAACTAGCTCCAATCTATGGATAAATCCATCTATCTTATTCTCAAAAAGCTAAAAACATACTAACTTAGTCCTTGAAATCAAGAACCAAGTCAAAAACATGGATTTGACTACTCAAACCCCTATTTCCATTCACAAAACCTATGTTCATTCAAGATGAATCAAAGGAATAGATGAATAGAAATCCCCTACCTCTTGCTAGATGAAGATCTTGAAGCCTTGATCCTTGTCTTTGATCTTTCCCCTTTGATTTTCTTCTTTTCCTTCTTCCTTCTGTTTCTCTCTTCTTTCTTTTCCCCTCTCTATTCTGTTTTCTGACTCTCTAATATCTCAACCGTGAGATATTAGACAAGGGAAGTCAAATATGACTTCTCTTGGATAAACACTAAAACTTTAATCTGCTAAGAACACTCAGATTCCACCAAATCTAGTATTCTAACCTCCAACAGATACAAAATAAATCCTAGTATTCATTAAAAATTATGTTGTACTTTTTTTCCACTTTTCCATATCTGCTGAGGGTAAATTCGGTATTAAAATGCACAACCAGTATGTCGAAAAATACTAAATTAACTCTGATTACTCTGAAATTTTAACCACACCTTACTTAGCTTATTTGTGACCTAAAAACAAATTATCTAAACTTGTTTCCCTTTAAATAGCAGTTTATGCTATTTTTTGAGTCATTTTAAGCCACTTTCCACACTCTGTGTTGCAGCAAAGTGCCTAAACTAACTCTGTTTGGCACAAATCTTCACTGGCATATCAAACAACTTATATGCTACCTTTGTACACATATAAAAGTCTAATATGTTTTTCCGGGATGTTACATTCTCCCCTCCTTTTTAAAATTTTGTCCCCAAAATTTGGTTTATCTCATGCAAGAAGTCATATGCAACTCACACTTTAAAACAAGTACAACCAAACCTTGAAGAAACAAAACCAAACACTTATGTTTCTCTGAATCCTTAGGTTGTGTTGTCTCCTTGCCTTGCACGATGTAAACCCTTCCCGGAGCTATGTGTCTACTATTGGGCTGAACCTCTTCTTCCTTTTTTGAACACTCCCTGGCAAAATGCCCTGGCTGTCCACACTTATAGCACACTGACTGACCTGCTAAACAAGGTCTATCACCATGCTGCCTTCCATACTTAGGGCATTGACCCTTCTTAACCTCCACCTGCTCTGATCTACCTTTTTCACCTTTTGTGAACTTTGACTCACTATGCTTCCTTTTCTGAAAACCTTGAGACTCTTGGCCCACTGTAGGTCTCCTCTCACATTTTTCTATTATTCTACACTTGTTGACCAAAGAAGAAAAATCTCTGATCTCCAAGGGTTCTACCACATCTCTGATATCAGCTCTCAGACCGGACTCGAATTTCACGCATCTCTAGTTCTTATTCGGGTTATGTCTAAAATGATATGAAAACTTTGATAGCTGCTCAAACTTGGCCTCATTCTGGCCCACTGACATACTCCCCTGTTCTAACCTCATAAATTCCACCTCCTTTGCATCACGCAAAGTTTGCGGAAAATACTTTCCTAAGAAAGTTGTTTTAAACATTTCTCAGGTCATCTGAGTTCCAGCAACTGCCATCACTCTTGTGGTACTCTTCCATCAGTACTCTGCCTCTCCCTTCAGCATAAAAGAAGCAAAAGAAACTTTCTGCTCATCAGTGCAGGCCATCACTTGAAGAATCCTTTCTATCTCATTTAACCACCCTTCTGCTTTCACTGGGTCAAACTCACCATTAAAAGGTGGAGGATTCATCTGTCTGAACGCTGCCAAGTCCTGGAAGTTCTGATTCCTTTCGACTGGTTCTTCTGCCGCACAGTTTGTACAAGTTGATTGGCTTCCAACCTCTCTAACATCCTTGTCATCACATTGGTCATAGCCACCACCGCATCGGCCATGTTGGGATCTTCAAGAGCTGTGTTCCCTGCTGCTCTGGTTCGCTTCTTTGGTGCCATAACTTCTTGCATACACCGACACAATTAATATTGAGCTGCAGTCTCAATATCATGTAATCGTGTAACAGTAGCTAATAACCACCAACTCAAAGCAAAATATGCAATTCAAGCATCACATTAAACATATGAGACAAGAAATGCCTCACACTTAGCGGAAAAACACTAAATGTGTCTAAGCCTAGTCAGTCCATACCCCGGCTCAACAGGAGGAACTGCTCTGATACCATAATGTAACACCCTAATACCGGTAACCTGATATATCAGAATATACCTGGATAAGTAGTATTAGTTAGCTACTTCTAACTTAACATAATATTAATCCATATCATTTGAACAAATAATAATGGAGAGCCTTGCGGAAAACTAAAAGTCATACATATAACATCGCCACTAAAGGCTCATTGTATACATAACTTCTTGTACAAACTAAAAGCAAGTAAATAAATACAAGCTTTAAACTAAAAAGTATAAAAACTATCTTTGTCTTCATACTTCTTCTTCTTGCCTTTGGATGAACCTTCACCTGGATTTACATGGCAACAGCGGGGTGAGAAATCACATTTCTCAGTATAAGTATACCAAAACCAGCAGTTTAAACATTCAAAATGAATAAACCCAACTAAACTAATATTTCCTGTATAAGAAACAATTACAACTCTCTCTTTATGTAACGTTCTTAAGCGAACTATAATTCTGTTCTGATAACCGAAACTACGATGACATCAAACAACCCCCCATACAATTATTTGAAATCATCGGCTAGACAACAAATTTCATATAGTCACACCAATAATACAGAGTAACACATACACAAATATATTCACCAAACAAAATATTACATAATGCAATGATGGAATGATGTATGTTTATGCTCAAAGAAAAGTGTATGATAGTTTTGGTGCAATGTCATGAATACTTAACTATTCCCCTAGGCGCAGAGGAATTCTGCCATGATAACGTGTGACCCCTTAGAGCCTACTTTTAGGAACGAAGTCTGTCATCACAACACATGACCTCCTACACCCCTAGGTAGGGAGGGAATCTGATACGATAACAAGTAACCTCCTATAACCTACCAAGTAGGGAGGGAGTCTGCAATCATATCATGTAACCTCCTATAACCTACCATAAACTGAGTGGATGCCTCCACCATCTGCTGTCTAGGAATAGCAAGCATATATGAAATATGAAGTGTGTGTAATGCGGAGTTATGTCCTAACTCTAACATAACCGCCACATGATCTCATACTAAGTCCATCTTGCATTACTAACTCCACTTCTTCTCTGTGGGAGTATTTCATGCACTACGACATTGAACTAGTGCCAACTAGACTTAGTATACTGCTGTCTTTGCATTACTAACTCTCTTTAACTCTTTGAGAGCTCTTCATGCACTATGGCATTCACCCTTGCCAGTTAGGGTCTATGGTACTTAACTTTTTCCAACTCGGTGCCTTGGCTCTTAACTCTTGCCACTTAGGCACTATGGCACTCCACTATTGCCATCTTGGCACCTTGGCCGTTAACTTTTGCCACTTAGGCACTATGGCACTCTACTAATGGCATCTCGCTTCTTAAATCTCTTATCACCTCTCTTGTGACATCTCTGCAACTTTAAGTTGCTTAAGAAGCTAAGCTCTTGATCTCTAGCAATCCATGTCTGATGGATGCACTATTTTTCTTTTATCTTCCTTTGTATGCCACTAGGTCTTTCTCTCAAAGAAATAACCTCTCAAGTGTCTCAACAATCTTTACTAAGCATAAACAAAGGATCTTAACAACTAGGGATTTCAAATCATCAAAATAATATCTTTGATGAAATCTGCTCCGGACCCTTTAAAAGGCTAATTTTCATAAATGCACCAGAGGTACATCCTAACTTCAATGATTCTAAAATTTTATAGGCAAATAGCCTTATGTCTTAGCTTTCAAATGGCTCTGGAATCAACTCATTTCGATATCGGTAGCTCGAGTTATGATAAAAACACTACAGGCTGTCAGAAATGAGTTTTCTTTCTGTTTCGGGTCTATTCAAATACCTCTGGTGGTATTCGAATACCACCCACGAAAATTCACTTTCTGGAGCTGTCTGTGGTGTTTTATTCGAATACCAACCTTGGTATTCGAATACCACACTGTAGAACAGCACTCCTGGAGCAGAAAACAGCTGTGTTTCTTGTTCTATTAATTATCCTATCACATCTCAATCCTCAAATATGGATTCTAAGTGATTTTTAAGTTCCTAAGTAGTTCATTAACACTTAGGAAACATCAATCACTAACTTAAACCTCTTGATTTGGATCAAACACCAAAAATCACCCTCTTGGTTGTTCATGACCTAGGTTCAAACTCAAGAACCAACTAGCTCCAATTTATGGATAAATCCATCTATCTTATTCTCAAAAAGCTAAAAACATACTAACTTAGTCTTTGAAATCAAGAACCAAGCCAAGAACATGGATTTGACTACTCAAACCCCTATTTCCATTCACAAAATCTATGTTCATTCAAGATGAATCAAAGGAATAGATGAATAGAAATCCCCTACCTCTTGCTAGATGAAGATCTTGAAGCCTTGATCATTGTCTTTGATCTTTCCCCTTTGATTTTCGTTTTTTCCTTCTTCCTTTCTCTCCTTCTTCCTTCCGTTTCTCTCTTCTTTCTTTTCCCCTCTCTATTCTGTTTTCTGACTCTCTAATATCTCAACCGTGAGATATTAGACAAGGGAAGTCAAATATGACTTCTCTTGGATAAACACTAAAACTTTGATCTGCTAAGAACACTCAGATTCCACCAAATCTAATATTCTAACCTCCAACAGATTCAAAATAAATCCTAGTATTCATTAAAAATTATGTTGTACTTTTTTTCCACTTTTCCATATCTGCTGAGGGTAAATTCGGTATTAAAATGCACAACCAGTATGCCGAAAAATACTAAATTAACTCCGATTACTCTGAAATTTTAACCACACCTTACTTAGCTTATTTGTGACTTAGAAACAAATTATCTAAACTTGTTTCCCTTTAAATAGCAGTTTATGCTATTTTTTGAGTCATTTTAAGCCACTTTCCACACTCTGTGTTGCAGCAAAGTGCCTAAACTAACTCTGTTTGACACAAATCTTCACTGGCATATCAAACAACTTATATGCTACCTTTGTACACATATCTAATATGTTTTTCCGGGATGTTACACCTTGGTGCTGGCTAACTTGGATAGTAGGTCGGCCTGGGCATTCTGATCCTTTGGAATATGTAAGATCTCGAACTGCTCAAACTTTTTGATAGCATTTTGCACCTTTATTAAGTATTTAGTCAATCGAAGATCTTTGGTCTAAAACTCACCTTTAACTTGCCTAGTAACTAGCTGGGAATCCAACTTAGCAATTAGTAGGGCCTCTCCCATTTTCACAGCCAATGATAGTCTGACAATAAAGGCTTCATATTCGGCCTGATTATTACTTGCTCAAAAGTTGAATCTCAGAGATTGCTCTATCAAAACTTCATTTGGTCTTTCCAAGATAATTCCTGCCCTACTTCCTTTAACATTGGAAGCTACATCCACGAAAAGATACCAAATGTCATTGCTTAAATTAGGTGGAGAAGGCGAAGATAACTTAACTAAGAAGTCAGATAATACTTACGATTTGATCAGTCATCTGGGTTGATACTGGATATCGAACTCGGACAATTCCACTGACCACGAGATCATCCGTCCAACCAATTCTGGCTTTCTGAGTACTTGTTTAATCAGCTGATCAATTATGACGATGATTGGGTGACTTTGGAAATATTGTTGGAGTTGTCTTGTTGTCACCACCAGAGCCAATGCCATTTTTTCAATCTTCTTATATTGGATTTCTGGTCCTTGTAAGACCTGAAAGATGAAGTAAATCAAACGCTGCTCCTTCCTATACTCCTTAACCAAAATCGAACTCAATGCTTTCTCAGAAACAGAAATATAGAGGAATAATTCATCACCTTGTTTGGGTTTGGTCAAGAAATGCTTTAATTCCTCAAAAACCCTTTCAATTTCCTTCGTCCACTTGAAATTGTCTAGTTTCTTGAGACATTGGAAGAATTGTAGAGCCCGATCGATGGATTTTGAGAGAAATCTTGATAAAGCGGTAATTCTCCCTATTAGTCTCTGCACTTCCTTGATCGTCATTGGGCTCCTCTTGTCCATTATGACTTTGCATTTGTTCGGATTGGCCTTAATTCCTCTGTTGGTAAGTAGGAAACTGAGGAATTTTCTAGCCTAAACCCCAAACACACATTTTTCTAGGTTCAACTTCATGTTATATTTTCTTAATTGAGCAAAGATCTCAGAGAGGTCAGAACAATGGTTTCCGTTGACTAGTGTTTTGGCCACCATGTCGTCGACATAAAACTTCAATGTTCTTTCTAATCTATTCTTTGAATATATTGTTCATTAACCACTGATAGGTTGCTCTAGCATTACTTAAGCCAAAGGCCATTGATCGGTAACAGAAGTTTCCAAATTCGGTAATAAAAGCGATCTTTTCCTCGTCATCTGGATGCATTTAGATTTGGTTGTATCTAGAGTATGCATCCATGAAGCTGAGAAATTGATAACTGGAGTCTCTATCTACCAACCGATCTACGTTGGGAAGTGGATAACAATCCTTAGGATAGGCCTTGTTGAGGTCAGTAAAGTTTGTGCACATCATCCACTTTCCCAATGACTTTTTAACCATAACTACGTTAGATAAGCACGTAGCATACTCTACCTCCCTAATAAAACTTACTTCCATGAGCTTTATAGTTTCTATAGCAGCAGCCTTCTGTCTTTCGACCTTCAGCTTCCTTTTCTTTTGAGCAACAAGTTTTACTTTTTGATCTATAGAAAGCTTATGGGAGATAACCTCCGGATCAATTCCTGGCATGTTTTGTTGTAGTCCATGCAAATAGATCTGAGTTTTTCTTAATAGTTCCTCCATTTCGCGCTTGACATTAATCAGTAGATGGGCCCTAATGTGCATCACCTGATCGGGTTTGGGACCTAAAGAGATAGTCTACAATTCCTCAGTTGACTGAGGTCAGTCTTGCTCATCGTTCCTCGGTCAAGCTCAGCCATGTTGACATGGATCAACTATTTACTGAAAGGTTCTACATGGTCAATCAACTCCTTCAACTTTGGCTTCAAACTCTCATTGTAGTAGATCTTGGCCTCTTTCTGATCTGCATGAACTACCTCGACCTCGTTTTTGGAGACTAGAAACTTCATTGTCAAATGAGGAGTTGAAACTACTGCTCCAAGAGAATTAAGAGAAGGCCTTCCAAGAATAACATTGTATGAAGTATGGCAATCAATTACCAAATATTTAATAGGAATAATTTTTAAAAGTGTACCTATCCCAAAAGTTGTTTGAAGTTCAATATATCCTTTCACATTTACTTGTTTTTTGAAAAAGCCAACCAAGCTCCCGTTGAAAGGGGTTAAGTCATCTTCCAGAATTTGTAATCTCTAGAGGGTAGACATGTAGAGGATATCAGTCGAACTTCCCTGGTCGACCAATACCCTCCTTACTTGAAAGTTTCCAGCAATAATAGAGATCACTATCGAATCATCCAAATTCTCATCAAGGCTAGCAAAGTCCTTATTTAAATATGAAATAACTAACTCGTCCTCGTGCTGCATAATTTGAGATGGGGAAGGATGACTTACTGACATGATAGCTCGAAGATGACGCTTCTGAGATGAATTTGAGCTTCCTTCTCCTGCAAAGCCACCGGTAATGGAGTCAATAACTCCTCTGATCATGTTATCTTGAGAATTAGAGACAACGGTGACAACTTTTACCTTTTCACCTAGACTCGGACTCCTTGGTCTAGATTGATTCCTTTCTCTAGCCTCTCTACTTTGGCTTTTGTGTCGGTAGATGTGTTTCTTGAGATGACCCTCTCAGATGAGTTGCTTAATTCTATTTTTGAACGTAATGCACTCCTCAGTTGAATGCCTGTACATTTTATGAAATTCACATCTCTTACTTTTATCGATATCAGACGGGATCCTCTATTTTTTGGCGTTCCTTGGAACCTAGATTAAACTAGTATTATATACCTCCTGGAAAATATGATCCTGTGGAGTGTTCAGTGGGGTATATTTATCAAACATAGGTCGAAACCTTTCCGACGCCACCTGAGGGAACGATTATATCAGTCAGACCGATCTTCATCGGTCTTCCTCTCTGGTTCAGGCGTCCTTCCTGGTGTCGGTCTTGCAAAATTGGTCAGATAGAGATTTGTGGATTACTTATGTTTCCTATTATTTCCGGCTCAGAGAATCGTTGCTCCATTTGCTTTCTTGCAACAACAATTTCCTCCATGTTAATGTACCCTGCAGACTTGACCCTCAAATCATCTAGATCCAAAGGAGGCTTGTTGGCCAGAGAATTTGCGAATGGTCCCGCTTGCAGGCCAGCCATGATTGCGTGCAGGGATATAGCGAGATTGAGGTCCCTTATTTGAACTGCTTCTTCTCCAAACCTCCTCATGAAGTCCCTGAGGGGTTCATTCCGACCCTGCCTTAGGTTAATAAGGCTAGCCGAAGTTTTCTGGTGTGTCTTGCTTATAGTAAAGTGGTTAAGAAATTTATTCGATAATTTTGAGAAATCATAAATCGAACCTGCTTCAAGGCTCGAGAATCAAAGTAATGATGATTTCTTTAAGGTCATCGAGGAAGCCCTATATTTGATCTAGTCGGACCCACCGTTCAAGAGCATCATGGAATTAAACATTGTGGATGCTCCTGTGGGTCGGTCATCCCATCGTAAAGCTTCATCGTCGGAAGTCAGAAACCATCCGGAATGGGGTTGACATGATGAAGTCAGAGAAAGGGTGGTCAGTGACAAGTGAAGGACAGTTTGTTTGTCAGCAAACTTCTGGATCGGTCGTAATGCCTGCCTGTCGACGGACTTCTCTATTCGGAATATCTTCCTTAGTCACTCTCTCAACCTCCATTTCAAGCTCCAGGCTATGCTAATCTCTATTGGTCATCTGGTCAATTCGATTGTTTATGTCCCTAATGGCTTGCATCGACATTTCAATGGGGTTGAGCTAAGAATTTCCTTGGTTGACTCCATTAAAGACGTTGTTCTCATTGGTAGCCATGATCAGTTAGAAAAGTGGTTGTGTTGTTGATTGGTCAGAGGGAAAGTTGGTTGACCATGGGGTAGGATAGTTTTACCTGAGCCCCACGGTGGGCGCCAGATGTTTCGGATATTGACTGGGACCTAGGTCGATATGGTAGATAAGAAGAGGACTCACTGGAGACATATGGGCGTGGCAACAGCAAGGTCAAAGACACCTAAGAAAGTTAGCAGAATGATTGCAAAGTATGGTTGGTATGAATATTTGGGTAAAGATAGAACATGTCTGGTTTAGGCTGTCAGACCAGTTTATATAGAGACCTAAGGATTGGTTCCTCAAATACCCGTCGTTCAGCCCATTTAAGGTCCTGAACGTTAAGATGGCGTTATGCCTGGTCATTATAGTGCGAAACTATCGTTTCTTGAACATGATGGCACCGAAAGGCTAATGGTCGTTGGCGCGCAAAACGTGTTATTAACGAGTTATGAACCGTTCGGGTTCAAACTGGTCGGGTCCTATTGGCAGGACTTCGATCGGGCTACCCAGACGTAACTGAGCCTGTTGTTTTGAAACAGGTCTGCCCAGCACAGACGTTGAGCTTGTAAGGTTAGTTCGATAAGGTCCGCTTTAGATATGGCAAGCCTACTATTGGGGTTAGGACGGTCCGCAGTCCCTGAGTTCGATCGATTACTGGGATGGATCGAGTTTATGAAAGGCTTGACAACAATTGGGTCAGGACGGTCCAGAATCAATATTCCATATTGCTTAATCTGGGGTCCTTCTATGAATGGTATGTACAATGTGAAGTCACGATACTCTTGGATCTTGAATGGACGTAGACAATATGTCGGTGTGTAATCATGGAGCTATATATGGAAACTTAGTTTCTCGAGAAAAAAGAGAAAGAAAAAAAAAATGCTAAGTTTCATGTCTGGCAAAATGAACATGAAGCAATTCCAACTAACTCTTTAAGAGTGCGTCGAGCCTTGTAACTGATACTTCCTACATGTGGTGCACATATCCGATGGAGTATATTATTCACTGCATGAGGGACTATCCCAAAACTAAGGCTGTGTAGCTGCGACTTGGGTTTGGCTCAGATCAAACCATTTTCTCTATGGATCTTCATCAATAGCTAAAAGAAAATGTGGTGAAACACAGCAGCATCTTGTTTCTTAGCTCGCTTTCGTGTATTTGGCGCTCAAGAAACATGTATGTCATGGCTAATTAGCTTATTGAGAAGCCTGTGATTATTTGAAATATATTGACACTCTCAGAGCTATGCAAGAACACTGTTAGTCATACTCAAGGTTTCAAAAAACGGTCCGAGATGACTGTAGCGGCCGCGACAAAACGGTCGCGGCGGCCGCCGGTACCGCTTCAGCCCGTGACACGGCTGAGCTTGAGATTCACGCGCAACGGCCGCAACGGAACGGCGTTGCGGCCGCAACGGACGAAATGTAACGGCGTTTCCGCCGCAACACACCTCCGTTCAAATCTCAGGACTTCCAACAGGACAAACACCGTTCCGTTCCATTTTTCTCGGCAAGGTTTCAAAAAACGGTCCGAGATGACTGTAGCGGCCGCGACAAAACGGTCGCGGCGGCCGCCGGTACCGCTTCAGCCCGTGACACGGCTGAGCTTGAGATTCACACGCAACGGCCGCAACGGAACGGCGTTGCGGCCGCAACGGACGAAATGTAACGGCGTTTCCGCCGCAACACACCTCCGTTCAAATCTCAGGACTTCCAACAGGACAAACACCGTTCCGTTCCATTTTTCTCGGTATAAAAGGCAAAAAACAGAACAGAGAAGAACACCAAATCAACCCTAATAGAATTCTAACCTGTTGAGAGACTCAAACACCCATTTTTCTCCTCATCTCTGCCGCCGCGTCTCTGCCGTCGCGTCTCTGCCGCCGCGTCTCTGCCGTCCCATCTCTGCCGCCGCATCTCGGTTCAGGTTGCAGCAGCTCAGATCTGGAGGCGTGGAGCTCTGTTCTTCTTCGATTTGAAGTTGCAGGCTTGCAACAGCTCAGATCTCAGGTAACCCATCCTATCCATGGTTGATTTGTGTGTGGTTGTTGTTGATTTGGGTGTGGGTGGTCGTTGCTGTGTCGTGCCCTGTTCCGTGCGGCCATGGCTGACGTGAGCTCAAAACAGAGGAGAGGAGGAGCAACCGAATGGGAAAGGGGAAGGCTATCATGGGTGAGGGAACGGGAGAGGGAAATTTGGAGGAGGGAGGGAGGGAGGGAGTGAGGAAACGGAAATGGAGGAAGAGGAATTTCGAGAGATGAGGGAGAGGGACGGACGATCGGGTGTGGTGAGTGAGAAACAGGGGAAGGAAGATGACGGGGGGAGGGGAAATTATGGGAAATGGGGAAAAAAAAAGAAACCGTGGAGGAAGTCGAAATGAGGGGGGGAATGAGGGGGGAACGGAAATTTTGTGAAAAATGAGAAAAAATTGAGAGAATGTGTAAAAAAATTAGTTAAAAAGTGAAAAATTTAAGATTATGGAAAGAAAATTAAAGATTTAAAATAGAAAATTGAGGATGAGAGAAAAATTTTGTGTTATAAATTCTTAGAGAAATTTAGAAAATTTTAAGAATTAAATTAAAATTTATTTTCAATTAACTTGTTAATTAACAAATTTTAAGAATTAGCTTAAAGTATATGTTATAATATTTAAGTTTTAATTATATAATTTATCATTGATTTTATTTTAAAAAATTACAAACACATATCTGTTTATATGTAGGTTGGTTAAACAATGCCGCCAAGAGAAGAATTTCCAACAGGTAAAGCATAAGGTGCTCCAAGTGAAGATATTGGTTGGCACTTTGGAAGACTTGTACCTGGTAAAACCGTAGAATAATGTACAATGCAAATTCTCGTGGCGAGTGTTAACGGGTGGAATTACTCGGTTGAAAGAACATCTTGCACACATGCAAGGAGAAGTTAAAGGTTGTGCTAGGGTCTCAACTTTTGTCAGAGAAAATATGATGAAGCTTTTGTTGGATAATAAAGCAAAGAAAATTGACTTTAGAAAGAGAAAAGAAGAACTTGTGGCACGTTTAAGAGGAGATGAGGACGATGATATTGAAGGTTTTCTTGATGAAGACAGGGTTATAAGGCAAGCTACTGAAGAAAGCATTGTATCACGGAGACAATGGGAAGACAGACAAAGATTTAGACAACAAACTGGAAGATTGGATTCTATATATGAAGGTGGAGGCAGCTCTCATGCCTGGGTGGCAATAGCGAGCTTCTCGTCAACAACAACCAAGCGATCTTGAACGCAGATTGAGGTCAGTGGATGTTGATTTGACTAGAAGTAAAAGTATGAAACAGACCAAAATTACTACAAGCATGATGAAAACACTAAGAAATAAGTTAGCGAAGCGGTCTCTAAATTGATAATATATGAGCGTTTCCTATGAACTTATGCAATTCTCCATGGCTACACATTTTACTCACCGAAGTCGCAGAGTTGGGACCAGGAGTTAAATTTCCTACTTCTTATGAGGTTTCGAGGTGTACTTGGAAAAGGAATATCGATCTATGAGACATATATAGATGAAGAACTTAAACCAACATGGAAGGAAAGGGGGTGACAATAATGTGTGATGGTGGACAAATAGCATAAATCACATGCACATTATGAATTTCCTAGTGTATTGCGAAGAATGGAACAAAGTGTTCTTAAAATCATGATGCTTCTAATGTTCCCAGTAGAAACACTGATTATTACTTTAAGCTTCTTGATAAAGTTGTGGAAGAAGTCGGAGAAGATAATGTTGTCCAAGTGGTCACTGATAATGAGAAGGCACTAAAAGCTACTGGTTTGAAATTGATGGAGAAAAGACCACATCTTTATTGGTCCGCATGTGCACTCATTGCTTAAATTTGTGTTTGGAAGATATTGGAAAAAAATCTAATGTCCAAAAGATACTAGATGATGCAAAGAAAGTGACTTTATTTATCTACAACCACATTTGGACAGTAAATCTTATGAAGAAGTATACAGTGGCGGAAATTATTCGTCCAAATCACTCCTTTCGCAACACAGTTTTTGCAGGTTGAATCAATTGTGAAGCAAAAACATGCTTTGAGGAATATGTTTGAGTCTGAGGAATTCAGAAAATCTAAGTGGGGAAAGGAGAAATCAGGACCTGCATATGAAGCTAAAAAAATTGTTTTGAGCAAAGATTTTTGGAGTAAGGCCAGTGATATTATAAAGGTATTTGAGCCAATTGTCAAGGTTTTGAGATTGGTGGATGGTGATGACAAACCAACAATGGGCTTTGTTTATGAAGCAATTGATAGAGCAAAGCAATCCATTCAAAAAAATTGTCGTTATCATACTCAATATAATGAGATCATTGACAAAAGATGGTTCTTCATGCACTCTGACTTGCATGTCGCAGGTATATCAATATATTTAATTTAAATTTTTTTTCAAATGCTTATATTTGATTTTGATATGCTAATTATTATTATTTTTATTCATAAGGTTATTTTCTAAATCCTCAATTTCAATTTGGAGTTGAACATGGAAGAGATGTAGCAAGAGAAACCTTGGATGGAACTACAAAAGTAATAAGCAAATTGGAGGCAAACATTGATCATCAAATCAAAGCTATCAACCAGGTGAATTAATTTGCATTTAAGATTTTGAAATATATCATAATTTGTCATCTAAGAACCAAACGGGATATGTTAATGTTTAGAAACTTATAGTTTTTGAAGACTTATATGAATTATTGGTACTTGTAGTTGTTACTTTTTCGAGATAAGAAAGAGACATTTGGTACAACACAAGCTCAAAGAGCTTGGTCACAAATGAATCTGGTAAGATTTTGTAGTTTTTGGTGTTTGATGTGTAAGTGCAAGATGTTTTTTACCTTTTATTTTTTTTATTAATATATATAATAATGGTTAATGGACAATTGTTTATTTAATCAGCTGAATGGTGGATGATATATGGATCTTGTGCTCCTGAGCTTCAATGCATAGCTATAAAAGTTCTCAGCCAAACAACTTGAGCTTCTAATTGTGAGAGAAATTGGAGTACATTTAGCTATATTCATACAAAGACGAGAAATAGATTGAAGTACCAGAAATTACAGAAGCTTGTCTTTACATTTTACAACATGAAGCTGAGAAAGAGAGATTCTATGAGGAGAAGTCAAGAAGAGATTGATGCTAGCTTCAATCCTATTAATCTTGATTATATATTTCAGGAAGAAGATCCTTTATCTCCATGGCTTGAGGAGAGAGAAGGACCATTATTGGATGGGATCCAAAACTCAGAATGGCTCCCTATTGATTCTGATGATGATGGTGAAGGAATAGCTGGTGGAGATGATTCGATTCAAGTGAAACACCTAGTCAAGGTCATGATAGTGGATTAAGTCCACCAAGTAATAACACCTAGTGGTGGTAATGTCAAGAAGGAGGTGAAGGGTCGTATCATTCTTTTCGGGAAGAACCATACTTCGTACGTGATCAAAATCTCATGATTGACATGACAAATTATAGGATGGAGGTGGATGTAGATCCTTCTGATGATGTAATCGGTAGTAGTAGTAGAGGTGGATCCCAACCTAGGAAAAACAGAAGGCGTGAAATGCTATGTTAGATGATTCTTCCTCATCTAGTGTATCGCAATCCTTTGGTGATTTTGGTATTGGTGCATCATCTGAAGGCAATCAAGGCAACTATCCACCATATTATCGGATCTTCTTACATGTCTCATGGCTACTATCCATCTATGCTATATTATCGGTCTTTCATGAATTACCAAGAGCCTTATCGGTGAATGATCAACAACAACAAATGGAACCACCAAGAAATTTGATTCTCATCTTTGACGGAGCAGGATATAATGATAACCAAAGTGAAAGTGGAGGTTATGATCCAAAGACGTCATTCTTTCGTGTAAGTTCACTGTATGAACTTTGTTTAATATATTAGTAGCTAATGATTTGTTTATGTTGAAGTTGAGGTAATCACTCATGTATGAACTTTGTTAAATATATGATGTATTGATTTATTTATGTTGAAGTAATCATTTATATATAAATTTTGTTAAATATATGAAATATGCAGGTATTGATTTATTTATGTTGAAGTAATCATTTATATATGAATTTTGTTAAATATATGAGCGGTATTGATTTATTTATGTTGAGTAGTTACTAATTTATTTATGTTTTAATATTGGTCAATTAATTTATTACTTTTGGATATCTCTTATTAATAAAAAAATTATAAATTATTAGATGATACTTCTATAATAAAATAGATAATTTAATCTAATTTATCACTGTTAGCCGATCATACTACTCAACCATAAAAATCAAGCTAGAACCTTGGTCATACTACTCACCATACTAGAACTCCTAGACTAGTTGGTTAGAACGTGCCAGAGGAGGGGTAGTTCAAAGTGAATGTTGACGGGAGTTCACTAGGCAATTCAGGGAGAGCAGGTGTCGGAGGTCTCATATACTAGGACTCGTGGGTCTTGGAGTTTTTAGGTTACATTGGTCACACTACAAATCTGTTGGTAGAACTACAAGCGATAAGTTGTGGGCTAAGGCTGGCTTGGGAGCAAGGTTTTCGTGCTATGCTTGTTGAATCAAACTCTCTAGTCTAGACCCTGTTCGACTAGTAAACAACTGGATGGGAGGTTGTCATGCTTATGCAGTTGTTCTGGAAGAGATTCGAAGCCTTATGATGGAGAACTGGCAAGTTCAAATAACTCATTCTACGCGAAGCTAATATGTGCACAGACTTCTTGGCTAAGAAATGGGCGACTGAAGATGTTAGATGGCTCAGGTTGCTACAGCCACCATCCGGTATAGGTTAAATTACAAATTTTCTACCAATCCCTTTTAAATTGCTTAGCTATATATAAATATAATTGGTTAAATATGTTTAAAAAATGATCAAACAATTATCCTCTACCACCTCAGCAAATGGGTAACTGTAAGTAGTTAAAAAATTAATTTAGGTTAGAAATTGGTTAATCTCACATGTAAGATATGTGAGGGAAATCGCGTGTATATATATACAAATAATAGTTTTAATTTATCTTTGTTGTGAAGTAACCCATGCATAAATCAAAACTTATTAACTTGTTAAAAATAGAACTTACAGGATTACTTTTGTTTGCAAGAAATAGAGAGTAGGAAAGAAGAGATCGGGATGGTGGAGATTGGGACCTTGAGGGTAATAAATAATTGCTGGGCTGCATGGACAAAATGGCAGTGAATAATAATAATAATAACAACAACAAAGCAGCCACATTGGTGCTTTTTATTCTTCCAACCCAGACCAAAAGAACTCCTATAATTTTTCAGGCGTACATTATCATCTTAGATTATTCAGCGTTCTAAAGGAAATTCTACCAGATCAAAGGACTTCCTGTTATTTTATGGGTTATAACTCCTTTGGTCTTACAAATTCTAACAGCTTTAGGAAAGGTGATAACCCAGTAATCAGCTTCATCCAAAATCTATCACGATGTAAACATAGCTTGCCCTTGCATATGCCAGTCATAATAATAGGAAAATAACCAAACAAAAATCATTCATGAAAAGTCCAAAATTTGAGAGAAAAGACATCAGTAGATGCAAACATCAAATAAGTTTTCGAAACTGAACAAGAAAGCTATTTTTGAAAGAATACATAAAATTGTTATTCAATTTCTAGTCCACTCTTAGCATCAGTGTATTGTACAATGAGAAGTTTTTATAGTAAACAAGGTATACTACTTATGTACCTTGTTTCAAATTAGTGAGGTTGGTGTAAACAAATTAAATCAATTGAGAGCAAAAATCAAAGACGTGGGGAAGAGATGATGTAAGGGTATTAACACAAGCATTGACCCTATCCCTTCTAAGACAATTGATCATTCCAGCAAGGCACTCCAGTTGAAATTGCCAAGCTAGAAAGGAGAGAGGGAGGGTGGGGGCATTCTGGAGAAATAAAGAGTGTTCTCTGTACTTGGGACCTAGTTACCAGGACCATTCATTTAGCTTACAGTTCCAAAGATAAGGATGATTATACTTGACGTATTTGGTCCAGTAAGACCGATACTTTGCCATGGCTATCTCCAACCATGGCTTCATATTACCATTGTAGTGTATAACTGCTGCATTCTCAATCTCTGAACGATCTACACTTGGATTGTAACCCAAACCAAGTACATGCCATGATTTATTTAGCGGATGTGTCAATCCATAGAATGTCATTAGCCCTGGAGGTAACGTCCCCAGCTTCCACAGCACCCTGTCTTCATTCTAGAATCAAACAGGAAAAACAATGGTCAGTGAAAGATCGTTTGTACTCATTATTTGTGTGAGAACAGACACATGATGCATTCAACTGCTCACCATATTCTGCCATTTGTGATATATGCCAGTAATATCCTTCTTTTTCCACTCCTTCAAATCAAACATGTTCATCCCGTATGCCCAACCACAAGCATTTGGATCAAAATTTTTTGCAATATGCGGATTTGAAAAGTTAAGATACTTGTCAAATCGGTGAAAGCTCTCACCACATGTTTCAACTGCACCATTTACTTTTCCATGAAGATTCACAGTCCATAATCCAGTTAAATCCTTCTGGACGACAATGTCATCATCAAGAAAAAGAATCTTATCCAATTTTGGATAAACTTGTGGAAGATAGAATCTCAGGTGGTTGAGCATTGAGAGATATTTTGGGTTTCTGTACTTCAGATTAGAAGCACCAGAAGAAAGTGTGGTTGGATGGCCTGCCTTGAAATAATATTCTTTCATTGTTGCAGATTCAAGCTGCCTCAAAACTGGGCAGTAGGATGAGTTCAACCACTTAAATTCATCAACATTTTCAACATGGATTGTAGCTTTTCCAGGAGGGTTCAACAAAAACCATATGTTCATGGCTCCAAAATTTAGTTTATCGGTAACAAGGTGAAAAACATGCTTTGAAGGATCCTGCAATGTTGAAGACAAGAACATAAGGCAATGAAGGCAGGGTTTAATTATATAATTTATCAACTCATAGATGTACTAATGTACATGCAAAATATGTGTGGGTCGTACTGTCCTTTTCCAAGCACAAATTATTCATCATCTGTAAAAGACTGCGCATGAAAGACATGTGCACACACACTGGTATGGTAAAAGACAGTCTGAGTCACCTTTGCATTCACAATAGTTGAGTTGACAACAACAGATGCAGCCAATACATTGTCTGAGAACAGAGCATAATGATAAAGACTGGGATTCTCCAAATTCTCACTCCTAGGGAACTTTCTCTTTTCAGGAGGAAGGAGGTAGTAATCTATAGTAAGGCGCATTGATAAGCAATGAATTCCATTTGGTATGGTCTTGGCAGCCAACTGACTGAGGAATGTGCTTTGTTTCTTCAAGCTCCTAACTTGCTCATCAGCTGTTTGTAGCATTGCCCTCAATTTCCCAATGATCAACTTGCAGTCATACGATTGCTCTTTTGCTTTAGAAAGAATTTGGCCCATAGCCTTGATTTTTTCATGTGCACTAGAGATAATTAAACATTTGATTAGTTAAGTCAGTAAATGCAGGCAAATACATACAAATGCAGATAGATATACTCTTAAGAGAAAATTACACATAGCTTCATACCTGTGATGTAGCTCAGCATCAGAAGTTGCCTCACCTAAAGCGTGTTGACTCTCTTTAAGCCGAGATTGCAGTTCTTGGTACAGTTGAAGCTTGTTCTTCATCTTTGCAATACTCAAGTACACCCTAGCCATAATGATTTGGTCTCGCATCAACCGAACAGTAGAATCAGCATTTTCATTCTCATTTTCTTTCCTCCAAATGTTGTATTTACCTAGAACTGCTGAATCAACTGATTTTGAGCGTTCAATAGCTGAATCTTCAAGTTTTACAATTACTTCATTATCCTGTTTTACCAACTCAGCAGGACGCTTTTCCTTCCTTTTCTCTATCAATTGCTGCAGAAAATATTTATAAAGAACACGGAACAAGTTAATTTCCATTTTTTTTATTGTTTCCAAAATAAAGTATCACTCCACAGGTGTGAAACATTTTCGAACAGAACATTATACACATGTTTGCGTAATTGGTAACTGCTTGAGTCAAATATGTTTTGGAATAATTACTTTAGGAAGAATAAGCTTTATTTTTGGGAATCTTCAGCCACAAGGAATTTTATAAGAATGAACTGCTTTGATAGTGTTTGGTAAAATTACTTTTGAGTGTAAATTTACCAAAAAGTGAACAAAATTTATTTTTAAATAATATTTATATTGTAAGCAAGGCCAAAATTATAAAATGCATCAAAATATATTCTGGCTCAACTTCTGTTCACCAAGTAACAAATAGGACAGCCCACCGTGCAAGGCTCCCATCATTGTGGGGTGGGGTTTGGGAAGGATTATAGTATGCAACCTTACCCCCATGGACGGAGAGGCTGTTTCTGTGACTACCATGAATACCATGACCACCAAGTTACAAGGTAAGGCAGAATGCTTACCCACAGTACAAACTTACACTTGTGAATGGTACGCGAACAAGCTATATGTAAGTTAGAATAAGAAAAATATCCAAGAATGATGCTCACCCTTCTGGCAAGCTGTGCAGGACTATCAGTCCACTGAGCACGACCATCTGCATTAATAAAAGAAAGTGAATAATAAAGTAAATTAAAATACAACATAGGCATATTACCTGATAGTATGATACAACCTGAATATCTGCCTTCCTTCCCCTTTTTTTTTTCTTGTCTAACATGTGTTGCTGGTTGGTTTAGCTTTAATTAAAAAATAATAATGGATTAACATATAGTAGCAATAAAACTAGAATGCCTTTTTTCCAATACAGGAAATGAAAGTTTCATGCAGAAGCGCATCAGTCTTCCTAACCTCAATGGTAGCATTTGAAGTCTTTAACCCAACAACTCTCCACGAAGCAGACAAATTAGTTTTTCTGAAATTGTCAAGACTCAAAGGCCCCATATCATTTGTGCTGGACACAATAACATCAAGAACCTAAAATATAATATTTATCAGAAAGCCAGGAAGTAAACTCTTACATGAAAAAATGAAATGTGAGATACGGAAGAGTGAATCTCTATAGCTTGTGCTTGCCTCTTTTGAAAAAAGTGATTTAAGGTCCTGCAATGCCTGCCATTCTCTCCATTGGGCAACCTGCAACAGCTAACTTTATTTTAAGGCAAACAAACAAAAACAGCTAGAAGCTAATAAAAACAGGCTACCTGTTTACTTGGAAAAGCTGAAATATCATCTTGATCTGCACAATGTATTTGAAGTAATTAGACCAACTTAAACTCATTAATATGCGCATATAAGAGAAATTCTTAGAGATGTTCATTGGAATTTTTTTCTCCTCCTGTTTTTTGGAAGTGGGTTGAGAACTGGGACCAAGAAGATAAATGAAGTATCCTTCCCTCCCGTTAGGGACATTCTAACTCATTTTACACAATTTGAAAGTCTCTAACAACAAAAATAAGTACTCTTAAAGCCTATCATCTGCAAGTCCTGTCACTTTGTAGAGGGAAAAGATAAAATACTTCAACTCTTATTTCAATTTTACACACTACATTTGCCATCACTGATGTCCCAACAGTACAAAGCATAACCAAGTCACAATAAAAAATTGCTCTTCTTGTCCACAAAATGTTATTTTGAACCAATACAAATACAGTATAATACAAGGACCAAATTTTTCTTTAAAAAATCTATGGGTAAGGGATATTAAAAAAAATAATTAAAAAAACTTAAATACATATCTAAATTTATAGTGGTAGAACTTAGAACAACTAGAAAACAATACGATTATATGTTCATTCCAATGTCAAAAAATTTAAACATTTCATTGTGTTTAAAGGCTGTTTAGAATGCTTTAGCATAAAATTTAATACACTATAGACTTAAAAATTAAAAAAATTAAAAATTAAAATTAAAAAATGTAGAAATGAGTATCTGACATGATAACATGTTTGAGACATATGACATGCTGAAAGGTGATGGTCGGTGGCCAGTGTTGATGGTCGGTGGCCCATGCAGGTCGGTGGCCAGTTGGAAGTGTGGATAGACGGTTCCCACGTTTTTTTGTAAACTTTGTTTTTAGAGCTTTTTTGTTGCTTGTTTTCTAGGCCTAGATTAAATGTACAGCTCCCTATATATCCTACCTTCTTGTAAACATTCAGATTAATGCAGAAACATACTACTATTCTCCCTACTCTCTTTATTTTTCCTACTTTCTTTATGGTATCAGAGCTCTGGGTCTGACCGAACCCTTGATAGAGACGGCCATGACAAGAGCCAATCGTGGCCCGATTTCTTCTGGGGAGGTAGTGGACAGCTCTTCCACCACTACTCCAGCAACCAGCGTAGATCTCTTGTTCTCCACAAGATCTAGTTCCATTCAATTAGGTGTTCAAAAATTGAATGGCAAAAATTATCTAGAGTGGGCACAAACTATAAAGCTTGTAATTGATGGAAAAGGCAAGCTTGGACATTTTACTGGCTGGGTAAAAAAACCAGTAGAAAATTATCCAAATTTTGCGGCATGGAGATCAGAAAACTCCATGATAACTGCATGGTTGATAAATTCTATGGAACCTGCAATAGGAAAGCCCTTCCTATTCATGCCAATAGCCAAGGAAGTGTGGGACTGTGTCAAAGAGACCTACTCTGACTTGGAGAATTCATCTCAAATTTTTGCCCTTAAAACTCAACTATAGCACAACAAGCAAGGAGATCGAGACCTAACCACATATTACAACAAGATGCTGACATTGTGGCAAGAACTTGACCTCTGTTATGAGGACAAATGGGACTGCTCTGCAGATAGTGCAGGACATTTGAAGAGGGACGAAAACGACAAGATCTACATGTTTCTTGCAGGTGTAAATAGAGAATTAGATGAGGTTAAAGGGCGAATCTTGGGCAGTAAACCCCTTCCCAATATGAGGTAAGTCTTCTCAGAACTCAGAAGAGAGAAGGCACAACGAAACATCATGATGAAGAAGCAAGACACTACATCTCATCAAGGAATAGAGAGCTCAGCCCTTGTATCTAAAGGTGCAGAACCTAATGGGGATAAGAAGAAAAAATCGTGGTGTGATTACTGCAAAAAATCATGGCACACTAGTGAGACTTCCTGAAAGCTGATGGAAAGCCACCAAATTGGAAAAAAATGGGAGAAGGTCGAGCATATCAAGTCTCAAACGAAGTTCAAGGCCAAAAATCTTCTTCCGGAAAGCTTCCATTCACAAAGGAACAAATAGACACCATGGTCAAGCTTCTGCAGCCCTCAAACTCATGTAAAATCCCCTCCTTCTTGCTCCTTAGCCCAGTCAAGTAACTATTTACATGCTGCCCCTTCCTAGTGTCAATTCCTCCAATTCCTAGATTGTAGATTCTGGTGCTACAAACCACATGACTAGGTCTACAAATCTATTTGTTTCATATAGTCCCCGTGCAGGAAATAAGAAAATTAAAATAACGGATGGTTCTCTTTCTGCTATTGCAAGAAAGGGTTCTATTTCCATATCTCCTTCCATTACTCTTCATGATGTTCTCCATGTCCCAAATCTGTCTTGTAATCTCTTATCAAGTATGTTGGTTCATGACCTTAACTGTCAAGCTCATTTTTTCTCATCCTATTGTGAGTTTCAAGACCCAACCTCGGGGAAGATGATTGGCAATGTTAGATAGCAAGGTGGTCTTTAATTTTTTGAAGATGGATCTGACTTAGGAGGACAAGCTCCAAGTACTTGTTTCAATTTTATTTCTGCTTCCAATAATAGTGATATCATGCTATGGCATTTGAGATTAGGACATCCATGTTTTCATTAATTAAAAGTTATGTTTCCAAGTTTGTTCATCAATAAAAATCCATCTTTGTTTGATTGTGAAACTTGTGAACTAGCAAAACACCGTCGTACATCTTTTTCTATGCAACCATATAAACCTTCTGAACCTTTCTCCTTAGTTCATAGTGATGTTTGGGGGCCCTCATGAATCTCTACCTTATTGGGAAAAAGATGGTTTGTAACATTTATTGATGATCACACAAGACTCACATGGGTGTTTCTCTTGAAAGAAAAATCTGAAGTTGAACAAGTTTTCATAAATTTCCATAACATGATAATAACTCAATTTCAAACAACAATAAGAGAATGGAAAGGAATATGTCAACAACATCCTAGGAAATTTCATTGCAAAAAATGGCATTAGACATCAAAGTTCTTGTGTCAACACACCTCAACAAAACGGAGTGGTCAAAAGGAAAAATAGACATCTTCTTGAAATAGCTAGAGCCTTACTCTTTTCAGCCAAAGTGTCTAAATACTTGTGGGGTGAAGCTATTCTTACAGCAGCTTTTTTAATTAACAGAATGCCATCCAGAGTCTCGAATTTTCAAACACCAATAAATGTTTTCAAAAAGAATTTCCCAACATCTAGGCTAGTTACTGAGATTCCTTAGGTTTATGGTTGTCCTGCATTTGTTCATAATCACAGCAATAATTGTGGGAAACTTGAACCAAAAGCAAGGAAATGTGTTTTCGTTGGTTACTCACCAACGCAAAAGGGATATAAGTGTTTTTATCCAATTTCAAGGAATTTTTTTGTTACTATAGACGTAACCTTTTTTTAAACACAACTTTTTTAGATCTCATCTTCAAGGGGAGACTGAGAAAGAAGATGAAGAATTTGACAATACTCTACAAATTGAACTTCCTTTTTTTCCAACTCAGTCAGTGATTCCTAAAGACAATCAAGGTAATGTTGAGAAATCTACCCTAAAACCTGTAGCAACTACAGATTTGGAAACAAATACTTCTGAAATAGAAAACTTGGATAATATTCCCTCAATGCCATTACAAGACAAAACTGGAACTGAAACAAAGATGTTTGAGAAACCAAAGGAGAAATAAGAGGAGTTACGTGTCTTCACAAGGAAGAAATATCTACTAGAAAAAGAAGGCCTCTCGCTGAAACAATGTCAAAAGTCCAATATGAGAAAAGAACTAGACTCAATTAGGTCTTTAGGTAAAATTTCTGCTACCCCTAATGATTTTGAGTCCTTAGATCTTCCTATTGCCCATAGGAAAGGTGTCTGAACTTATACTAGTCATCCTATTTCCAAATATGTGTCATATGATAAATTGTCACCCTCATTTCATGTCTTCACCTCACAACTATCTACTGTGGAAATTCCAAAAACCATACTGGATGCCTTAAATGTTCCAGAGTGGAACGAAGTTGTCCTTGAGGAGATGAAGGCCCTAGACAAGAATGAGACTTGGGATGTAGTTGACTTGACCAGAGGAGAAAGGACTGTGGGATGCAAGTGGGTGTTTACAGTCAAGTATAATTCATATGGGACCTTAAAAAGATATAAAGTGCGACTGGTTGCAAAAGGGGTTTACTCAAACATATGATATAGATTATTCTGAAATATTCGCACCTGTAACCAAGCTCAATACTATCGGAGTGCTTTTATCAGTAGCTGCAAACTTGGATTGGCCACTACAACAATTAGATGTCAAGAATGCATTCTTGAATGGAGACCTAGAAGAAGAGGTGTACATGGAATCTCCACCTGGCTTTGATAAGATGTATGGTTCCAAGGTATGCAAACTGAAAAAATCCTTGTATGGGCTCAAACAATCACCTAGAGCATGGTTTAATAAATTTACTCAATTTGTAAGGAAACAAGGATATTCTCAAGGTCAAACTAATCATACTCAATTTATGAAGTTCTCACCTATAGGAAGAGTTATTGTTTTGATAGTTTATGTGGATGACATTATCCTTACAAGAGATGATGTTGATGAAATGGAGAGATTGAAGAAATGCTTAGCATCAAAATTTGAAATCAAAGATTTGGGATCTTTGAGATATTTTCTTGGCATGGTGGTGGCTCGAACAAAAAAGGGAATTGTGATCTCATAAGGGAAATATATACTTGATCTATTGAAGGAAACAAGGATGAGTGGCTGCAAACCCGCTGAAACACCAATGGAAGCAAATCAAAGACTTGGAGATGGTGAAAAGAGGGTTCTAGTTGACACCACAAGGTACCAGAAACTAGTTGGTAAGCTGATCTATCTTTCTCACACCTGGCCAGACATAGCACAAATGGTTAGTGTGGTCAGTCAATTCATGCATTCTCCTTATGAGGAACATCTAGAAGCTGTCTACCGAATCTTGAGGTATTTGAAAAGTACCCTGGGAAAAGGTCTATTCTTCAAGAAAAATTAACAAAGAGAGATTGTGTAACGCCCTCCTCAGGGTATCACATTTCTGACTCCCAAACTCATAATCTATAAAGAAGTTCATAAAAGGTTTGAGTTATAAAAAGTGAGTTTTAAAATTTCTTATTAAAGAAACATAAACTTACTGAAATCCATAAGTATTACTGAAAATATATTTAAACTGATTAATATACAATATTGACACCAATTAATATTTAACAATTTAAAGAGAAATATAAAACTAACAGACTCTCCTTTTAAACATTAGCAAACTCTATCACAGGTCTTACTTAATAGCACGGTACAACACTAACGGTAAAACTTAACATACTTATTCCTTCTTGTATCTATCTTGATGCATCAGACATTTGTTCCTTGTTCACACTGCACACTATCGAATCCTGAATAGCTACTCCCCAATGTTGTCACCAATCTCAGAGTATTTACCACCCGTCATGTCTAAAACAACTCGTTCCTTCTACTATATAATTTTTAATAACACAAACACAGCAAAACAATATAACAAAGAGGTGAGATCACATACGCCAATACCAACATGGCAGCACAGAGATAACACAACAACATATCATACAGATATATCATACCATCAACATTAATCAATTATCATCATCAAATCATTTATCAGTTCAAATATCATTACAAATGCTTAATAATAATACATATGTTATGCATGTACACATAGACTCAATGTTCCTACTCTATGGAGCTAATACTCAGTTCGGAGAAGTTGATCAGAAAGATCTGTCTGTACCAAAATGCCTCAGACCACGTGCTATAATCCTCATTTTGATTTTTGCACATCTAACATACACACGATAGTCTTTACTAGATCTTGATTAAGAATAATGTCTCCGGTCAAGATCATCAGTGTGTCGCGTCGGTCTAACCCACGGTTATAGTAGAGCTACTCACTGCCCACTGTAGGCAACCCGCACCCCGATGCCCCCAAGGTCAACAAGTGACTTACACTACGCATATCGCACCCACTCAAGAGGTGTACGTCTCTCCCAGGCAAATAGCCTCATACAGTCCATTGGACCTTTCCAATGCATGTTCAATGCACCAATGCCAATCATAAGCAAAATTCATCATTTTCTCATACAGTGTTCACACACTAGTCCATGCATGTAAAATGCACAATTCTCAGTTCAAATTCACAATTTCATATTCAGGGTCCACACATTGGCCCATTCTTAGTTCAATTTCATAATCTCATAATCAAATCCAATCATATCAGTATTTTCAACAAATAAATCATATTATCGCATTTTTATAGTCACAAAACACTTTCGTCGTGTTTTCACAATTGCGCAACATTTCTGTTACATTTTCACAATTCCGCAACACTTCTGTTGCATTTTCAAATTATGTATTGATTTTTCAACGTTTTCTCAATCACGTGAAATATTTACACATTACTCAAATTGCGTAGCGATTTTCCACCATTTTCACAGTCGTGTAACTTAAAAATCATTCTTTCAAGTCGCGTAAACCATTTTCCATCATTTTTAAAATATTTAAACGATTTCTAAATCGCGTAGAAATATTTCAACGTTTTTCAAATCGCGTAAAAATATTTTAACGTTTTTCAAATCGCGTAGCTTAAAAATCATGTTTTTAAGATACATAAAACATTTTTCACCATTTTACAATCACGTAAAATATTTCTCAATTTTCCAAACATTATTTTGAACTTTCAAACAAATCAATATCATTTCCAACATCATTTTTCACATTTCTCCTTTAAGAAATTCTTTGCTCAAAATAATATAACTTATCACATTAGTTTCTACATTTTCTTACTCAAGAAAATCTTTTTCACAATATATTCCACAAATTTACAATTCCATTGAATTAAATCAATGTTTCTAACTTTAAAATTACTAACGCTCTCCAAAACCCAAAGGATGAGTTACACGATAGAAAATATCAAATCACTATTATATTCTCTATTTTTCTCAAATAAATTCTAAAATCAATTCTCTTCAAAATAAATTGAGGTTCAAACACTTTCAACCTCTCTTTTCCATTCATATACAAAAATCCCATTTTCTCAAGTGATAAAACACTCTGATTCCCTTTCCAAATTCCTTATACTAAATCAATTATATTTCCATGTGAAAAATCACTTTGTTTCATCAAAATCAAGGCATTACAAATCTTCAAAACCGTAGTACATGGCTATTTAAATCATCAAATATTTTTCCTTCTAAGTCAATATGGTTTTACACAAACAAAAACCATTAAAAATTCTTCACAAAAAAACCGTGAGCACTTGGTCTTTGAAATCAAATCATTTGTTCATTTTTCATTTTCACTTTCTTTGTAAATCCATTTTCACTTTCTTCGCAAATTCTTAAAATCAACATTGCCCGTGTTTAGTAAAATGCTTAGAAACTTTTTACACAAAATAAATCAATAAAAATCCTTCTCAAAACCGTGAACAATACTTCTTGAAAACAAACCTTTTGTTTATTTTTCTTGCTTTTCTAATCATCCAATTTTATCATTCATAAAAATATTAATTTGTAAATACCTATTTTGAGGTGTCTTGGCCGAAATCCTCTTGGTCTTTGGAACCAAAAATCAATTTCCTTTTCATCATCAAATCATGGCATACATATACATATTTCATCATATATACCATAAGCATGCCATAATCAAAAACAATAAATCATGCAAATCATACAAAGCATGAACAAATAAATCAAACACATAAACACCCATAAATAATTACATGACCATGGATATAAATCCTCACATGGATTCACCATCCATCAAATATAAGACCATCTCTCACCACTATACTTAGTTGGTGAGATGGATCTCCCTCTTACCTCTTGAAGATCCTCAAAAACTCCTTGTTTTGCTTCTTTTTCCAAGTCCTTCACCACCAAGGGCTTCTCAAATACAAAACAAAACACAAGTTAATTAACATATCAAGCTTGAACAATAAATCATGGATCAAACATGGCTTAGAACATGAAGAAGAGAGAAGAAATGAAGTTTCCTTACACTTCACCACAAATACCCTATAACTTTGATCTTGAAGAAAGTCCATGAAGATAAATGATTTAGAGAAAGTCTCCAACATGAAAGTTGCTTAGAATAAGGCAAAGATTCAAGAAATAAGGTTGGTTAAAATTGTTGAGTGATGGAAGACATATTTAGGGTGCTTGGCCGAACCATACTAGAAGGAGAAGAAGAGAAAATTTTCTAAGAGCTTTAGGTTTTTGAAATGATCAAGAATGATCAATAATGAGTGATAATGGTCATAGACTTTTTGCTATGGCCTTAAGACACCAAAACCGTAACCCCCCTTCATGCATTCTCCTAAGAGTGCAAAATGATCAATAATGATCCATATTGACTAAAACAATCTAATAATGTCTTCAAACTTTTTCCTTTAGCTCCTAAACAACACAAAAACCGTCCCCCTTCCATGCATGCATTCAACAAAGTTGTCATCTTTTATAGCCACCATTTAGAGTCATTTAAGCCATTGATTAAATCAATGGTTAGGATTTAGGTAGACTTTTGATTAGAAGACTTAATCTAGGCCATTAGATCTTTCCTCCTTGAAATTCTAGCCATTAGATGCATCTCCAAAAATGAAGGGTCAAGATTACTCCTTCTTACTTTCAATCCAAGGGTCATAATTAGTCATAGCCATTTTAGAAGACCAAATCTCCACCATTGATTAAATCCAAATCCAATGGTCATAATTGATCCATCTCCACCGTTGATTAAATCCAAATCCAACGGTCACAAATGATCCTAGCCACTTTGTAAGATCAAATCTCCACCCTTGATTTAAATCTAAATCCAACGGTTATAAATGGTCATAGCCATTTTATTAGACTAATCCTACACCGTTGATTAAATCGACAGTTGATATCAAAGTTTTCAATATTAGACTTGCTTCCTATTGGTCCGTCAAAAGTTGTCATAACCACTAATGTTGACTTAACAGTATAATTTCTATTTTTATCTGCTAAAACCCCACGAAAGAATATATTTACTGTATTTTTATTGTCTGATAATTAAATACAGTACAAAACACAAAAAAAGAAATTTTCTAAAACTGTTTCTGGATTCAGGTTTAGTAAGATCTCCTATCTCCGTCTCAACAATACAAATTTTTCTATACGTAGAAAAATTTTCACTTTTTGGGACTCACCTCGGGCCCACATAGGACCACCTGGGGCCCACAAACAGCTCAAAAACAATCAGATAAACACAAATTTATAATCATCCACAAAAATCACAAATATTAGAAAACGTATGAAAATCAAGTCAGATTGTTAAAAATAATTAACAATCAAGAAAAATAAATACCTAAAGATTTTCCCCGGCCCGAAAATTATTATTTTGTTGACACGGAGTAAATCATTCAAAACGATCAAATACGCTGACGGAATACTCAAAATAATTTTACAAGATACGTAAATCACTAAACAAGAGAATTACATTAATCGTCAAAATTATCACAACTAGATAGGAAATTTGGGGTGTTACAGATTGAAGTCTACACTAATGCTGACTGGACAGGATCTGTAACTGATAGGAAATCAACCTCTAGTTATTGTACTTATGTTTGGGGTAATCTCGTCACTTGGAAAAGTAAAAAACATAATGTAGTAGCAAGAAGTAGTGCAGAAGCACAGTTCCGAGCAATGGCAAATGGAATTTGTGACGTGTTGTGGCTAAAACGAGTTATGGAAGAAATAAAAAGGGTAGTTGAAGGACCTATCAAGCTATATTGTGGTAACAAAGCTGCAATTAGCATTGCTCATAATCCAGTGTAGCATGACCTAGCTAAACTGTAGAAATTGTTAGACATTTCATAAAGGAGAAGCTGGAAGGAGGAGTGATCTACATGCCTTTTGTTCCTACAACTCAACAAACTGCTGATATTCTAACTAAAGGACTCCCAAGGCCACACTTTGAACTTTTGATAAGCAAGTGGGGCATGCTTGATATCTATGCACCAACTTTGAGGGGGAGTGCTGAAAGGTGATAGTCGATGGCCGGTGTTGATAGTCGGTGGCCCATGCAGGTTAGTGGCCAGTTGGAAGTGTGTATGGACGATTCCCATGTCTTTTTGTAGACTTTGTTTTTAAAGCTTTATTGTTGCTTGTTTTCTAGGCCTAGATTAAATGTACAGCTCCCTATATATACTATCTTCTTGTAAACATTCAGATTAATGTAGAAAGATACTACTATTCTCCCTGCTCTCTTTATTTTTCCTATTTTCTTTACTTAAATACATATATAAATTTATAAAGTGTTAGAACTTAGAACAAATAGAAAACAATATGATTATATGTTCATTCCAATGTCAAAAAATTTAAACATTTCATTGTGTTTAAAGGCTGTTTAGAATGCTTTAGCATAAAATTTAATACACTATAGACTTAGAAATTAAAAAAATAAATAAATAAATGCAGAAACGAGTATCTGACATGATAACATGTTTGAGACATATGATATTACTCATACAACCCTTTAATTCCATAGTTAGCTCACTCTCTATAAAAAGACACATGGAAAATCATTATTCACAATCCCCACCACAGTCTTTGGCCCTTAAATCAGTTTCAGTGTAACATATCTTATGGATTGCAAATTTACTGAGTCTGAGGCATGTTTATTATTACCCCATGAGACCCTATTATTAAAATGGTAAAGATAAGAAACAACAGGTTCTCTCCACAATATTTGAGCACCCTTAAACAGGATATACTCAACATTTTCTAGAGCATCCATATACCAGAAGAATCAAAGATTTAAAACACGATATTGATTCAGTTAAGCATCAATGAATTACGCAACATGGATTGGAAGCTTAAGTGCAAGGCACAAGCACATGCAATAAGAAAAGTGAAATACATATATTTGACATAAAATTATATGAATATTTATGAGAAATATTCATGACATGTAATATGAGAATAGATCAACTCATCATAGGTTATCATATCAACTAACAAAGCCATGGAGCTCCCTATTGGGCTGTTCCCAGTTAATCCCATGCTGAATCTTTCGTTTTCAACACTGTCATCACATTGCACTTCCTCTGTTAGTTAATCTCACAAAGCCCTAGGGTCTCTAAAAGAAAGTGCAAAGAAGAAACATTTACCATAAATTTCCACATTATACATCTTTATTACCACAATTTCTTAATCCACAAATGCAGCCACTTGCCAATTACAAAATTATAATAAAAAAAGAATAAAAGCATCAACACAATGAACTTAAGCCAAGCATACACTCTTGCCCAGATCTCTAATATAAAGATGCCGAATCAACCAAAATCAAGAAACAGATGATATCTCAAACTACAAAGGGCATCTAGATAATAAAATTGTGGAATAAAGAGGAAGGATAAGAACACAGTACAACTTTAGAAAACCTTCTAGCCAGAGCCAATGCAATGACACATCAGTGAAACTGTACAACTAGTTAAGTGCATTACTACTTCACACTACTTCCAGAACTCCCTTTTCCACTGCCATTGGAAGAACAGATCTTGCCACCGAAAATACCAAACGAATCAGCATTTCATTATCTAAGGCCATAGCAATGAATTGAAAATATGACACTTTCTAGAACTAAGGTGAAACACTTCCCAATTGAACAAACACAATAAATGCTATAAAAAAATAAAAAAATAAATAACAAACATTAAATTGGCCAATACCCAATTCCCAATTTCATTCAAGGATCTGCAAAACAAGCAACATTTGAGACATGACACACGAAATGCCAGAAAAAAAAATTAAAAATTTCAAAATGGGGTGTGAAGAAAACCAATGAAAAAAAAATAAACAAATAAAAAACACGCAGACACAGATATTCAAAGAGTAGAATACGAACCTGCAGTAGAGTGAAGGCCTCTTGCGAAGAAGAAAATGAGGGGCGCGAGAAGGCAGAGGAGAACGAAACCCAGAATGGGGAAATGGGATCCCTTGCTCCTGTTGTTGGGTGCCATTGCGGATCAGAAGAAAAATGGGAGCTTGGAAGAGTGGGAAATTGAGGGGAACCCTGAGAGAAAAAGAGGCATTTAGAGAGAGAGAGGTATGAGATCGCAGTGGAATCTGAATCAAAGTGTGAGCTTTGAGAGGGTTTATGGCGCAATGCTAGTCCAAATCCATCAAGACAAGAGCCAGAGAGAGAGAGAGAGAGAGAGAGAGAGTGGTGTGGTGTGTACGTGTGTATATATGAGTGTGGATCTACAACTTTGATATTCTTATCACAAAGAGTACATATATTTTTTTTTACACTTTATCTAATATCATTCATCATACTTATTTTTTCTTATCATTTTCTCTCTCTTAATAACACACTTTTAAAAAGAATATGTACAGTACTCACAACTCTAAAAAAGATGTGGGATGTTCTTTTTTTGTGAATCTATGAAGCATAGAAATGCGGTTTTTTTTAAGCGTGTCAAATATGTGTTTGTATCAGATATATGAAGATACTTATATGACATACATTTTCTATGTATTTGAATGTGTCTGATTAAAAAGATTATTATTTTTAAATTAGACATATCTGGGACATGCTTAAACACGTTTTGGACACGTTTAGACACGTCTCAGACATATTTGAATACGTCTAGGACACGAGTTGAACACAAATCATTAATATTTTTTTAAAAAATAAATTTACATGACTAACTTTCAATTAGTAAGTCTTTAACACACTCAAGTCCAATCACATGACTGACGTCTTAAGCCATTATTTTTACATACCAATATTTTAAATTTTATTTTTTCACACACTATTATTTTCATATGTTCCTTTTACCTCTGTTTGTATTAAGCCATCCACTTCGTCGTCACCAAAGTTTGTCTCACATTAATATTCCCTCTAGTTAATTTTTTTTAGATGCACATGTACTTGTATATGGTTAGTTCTATTAGTAGAAGTTGATTTAGGATTTAAAATATATCAATAGAAATTATGTTCTATATTTTTTTAGAGGGACTTACTAGGTAGCAAATATTGACACATATGACATATATTAAGATATTGTAAATTTTCAAGCTTATAGAAATGATATTAATGAATTATGAATTTTTTTCTTAAATTTTGCAACTATATATATAGAGGGGGGATCGGTTTACACCAATATAAGGCTTTTTTTACTTACACTCATTTTTAACCGTTAAATCTACTTTCATCTAATGATTGAGATTATTTCATTAAAAGTAACCATTAGATGAAAGTGAATCTAACAGCTTAAAATGAGTGTAAGTAAAAAAAAACTTACACTGGTGTAAGTTGATCCTGCCTCATATATATATATGTCGTGTCTGCATCCTACAATTTCTTTTAATTTAGTGTGTCCTCATATCCATGTCTGTGTCGTGTCTTGTGTCTATGTTCGTGTCTGTGCTTCATAGGTGTGAATGTTTTCTCTTTCTCCATTTTGGATGAGATTTTGGGCTACTTTATTTGAAATTTCTATTTGCAACTTGGGCACTGCTATTATATTAGAGTTTATAATATATCTTCTCATTTTACCTATAATTGTAAAAGAAAAATTTTGATTAGTAGGTCTTTTTTTTTGCACACTCTACTACTGTCGGTTGTCACCATTGTTGTCGGCAGTCGCCATCTCCACCATCAGTCGTTGCCACCGCTACTACTGGCCACTGCCACCTCTGCCAGCCGCCACCACATCCGCCGTTGACCGCCGCCACCTCCGTCGGCCACTGTCGTCACCACCACCGTCACTGTTGGTCGTTGTTGCCCCTACCACCGCCACCTCTGGTCGCTGCCCCGCCACCCCGCACTGCTAGCCGCTGCCACCCCTGCACTGCTGGCCGCCACCGCTATTACGGGCACCATTGTTGTCACTGTTGTTGCCATCATTACTGCCACCATCGTTGCTGCCATCATTATATATTCAAAGAATGAATATATAACTAAACAGTCTAATACATACTGATATTAATAATCCATATAATCTAGAACATTAGAGTTCAAGTGATACAAACTAAGTCTTTATAGACATTTGTACATATAATCTATATAGAAACCTATGCATATCTATGAGTACATATCAATAGTCAAAATGTATAGATAACTTAAACTACTTCGGCATCCTCGTCTTTATTCTGTTGGTGAGTCACGTGCTAGAATTACCATGGAAAGATAATATAAAGGAGTGAGAATTCTAAAATCCTCAGTAGTACTAACATATATAGTAACATCATAATAATTTTAGCTACTTCGAGGAAATGAAACCAATACTTAAATTTTTTTATAGAATGGTGGCAATTGCCAAAGTGGTTCATTTCTCTTCCTGAGGCAGAAAATTCATTTATTATCAATAATCAAATACACATAGTCAACCAATATGTCTAATTTCAGCACATCATCCATAGATCATGAATTACATCAAAATATATCAAGCATGAGTTATAATTCACTAACTCTAGAATATTCACATTTTCTCATAAAGTAAACATTCATTAACAATTCCATGGTTTATATAACTAACATCTTTATGAAGATATAAAAATACTTATTCAAGTATAAAACTTTCATTAGTACTCATTAACTATCATATATAAAGTATATTTCCATGGAAGTATATTTCCATGTCCAAGTTTCAAGTCATCCTCAGGTACAAGGATCATTCTCATAATCTATCATCCATTATTAGATCTAAGATCATCCTCAGATATGAGTATCATTTTCAATATCAAGTCTAAGATTTCTTTCAGTAATAAGGAACACTAACTCCTCCAGGTACGAGGATTGTCTTTATAACATATTCTCTAGGTATAAGGATTATCATTATAATATATCTCCTCCAGGTAAGAGGATTATCTTTATAACATATCTCTCATTCAGTATCAAATCTAGGATTCATAGGTAGTGAAGGCAATATCACTTCCTCAATCTACCCAAACATCTAGGATCACTCCCAGGTATGATGATTATGTCCATTATTTTCTAAACTTTGAGCACTATACATATCAATTCAATCTTAGGCCTCTTTAATATTTTAGAGGAGCAACTCAATTTCTAACATATCTCATACACATGACAAGTGTACATTTCAATTTATCTCATCAATTGAATATATGTAGTGCACATTTTTATCATATTTCTAGTTTATCAAGTGCACATTCATATTATCAATCACTTTACATTGTAAACTCAGTCAAATCTATTCATATTATATAGATTAATACCCTGTTTACTCAAAACAGGAGAGTGATAATTGATTAGTACCACTAGTCTGATCGATTATCACTCAAAATCTAACATTCTAGAACTGTATAATCGATTAGGCTCTTTGATCTAATCGATTATCACTCAAAATCTAACATTCTAGAGGTGGTTAATCGATTAGGCTCTCTAGTCTAATTGATTAGAACTTAAAATATAACGTTTTTGGAAGTGCTTAATCGATTAGGCTCTCTAGTCTAATCAATTAGCAGTTAGAATTTAATGTTTCTAGAAGTGTATAATCGATTAGGCTCTCTGGTCTAACCAATTATCCTGCACTTTTCACACCAGAAATAGTTTTAAAACACCATAATATCATCAAAACATCGTCATATATATATATATATATATATATATATATATATATATATATATATATATATATATATATATATATTCCATGTTATAAAACACTAAAAAATCAATCCAAAACAATATATATATATATATATATATATATATATATATATTCCATGTTATAAAACACTAAAATCAATAACATCCTAATACTAGATATCTTAGTATGTACTAAATATACAAAGTATAAAGCATTAGTCATGTCACTTCTAAACTAAACAACAAACTAACCTATAACATTTATACAAATCATTATAGAGAGCAATAAGAAAAGGTCATATATATACATCAACAGCCTCAATAGGCAAAGTGTTATACATACAACTTTATACATCTCAAAGGAATTATAAATAAATACATAAGCTTTGTCTATTAAAGCATATAAGATATACTAGTCTTCATGCTTCTTCTTCTTTCCCTTTGAAGGGTTTCCACCTGGATTTACATGGCAACACAACAGGGTGGGAATTCACAAATTCTCAATATAAGTATTCCCAAAACTAGCATTTATCTATTCACAATGAATAAACAAATCATTTAAATCAGGAATATATTTGTAACAAGTATATGAGTCACTATTCTATACTAAGGGAACAATCACATACTCACTCAATGTGTTACTCCCAAGCAAACATAAACCCAAAGATAAGATAATTGCCCCTACAATCGTCATTTTGTGTGATGCATTATGCTTTATGATTATGCTTAAGAAATGTCCTAAATTATGCTTGTGCAATGCTTGAGTCAAATTTTATTTTAGAAAAACATATGATACTTGCATATTTCTAGGAAACCTTTTTGTTCCCTGTATCTTCTTTAGGTATGAAGGGGTACTTGGCCTCCTTGCACTACATGGTGTAACACTCTTGTGGGGATGTCACATTTAAAAAGAAAATAAAAGAAAGATAAATAAAATCTACCCAAGTTGTAAAACATTGGTTACATAATTATACGGGTTGTAAAATTCTTCCTGTTAAACAGAATATTATTAAATAAAATAACGCGAAAATACAAAATCAACAAAATAATATCACACATAATATACATAGGGTTTTAGTCATAAGTTATACAAATAATTTACAACTAAAATATTTAAACTGAAACAGTAAACAAAAAGCAATAACAATCTATAAATACAAACGCAGACACGTCCAAGTACACATCATAAATATTTAACCCTATGAAGGATCACTCTCAGGAAGATCATCAGAAGATAAATATCCAGGATGCCTCGACTCTCGGCGGAAACGAGACCGCGCAGTCGATACAACGCTAATCTCACTAGGCGCAGTAAACATACCACTCCAAAAACGCCTAAGAGATAACGGCAACTCCAAATGCAAAAACATCGTAGTCGTTATGACTGGTTCTCCATCAAACTCATTACGTAGGGACACAGTCAACCGTCCCACGTAAGTCATCGAGTCTCTGTCTTCACGCAGACGCCAGGCTGTCGATCCACCATGAAACTCGAGTCGTACAAAACCCAGAAATTCTGGCATCGCCATACAC
The DNA here is from genome assembly GCA_029884605.1 of Ormosia emarginata. Taxonomy (NCBI): domain Eukaryota; kingdom Viridiplantae; phylum Streptophyta; class Magnoliopsida; order Fabales; family Fabaceae; genus Ormosia; species Ormosia emarginata. The sequence goes on along the minus strand of JAQQTP010000033.1, from coordinate 5,415,630 downwards.
AAGCAATCAATCCAATGGATATGGATGATCGAATGGTTCTTGATCTTCGCACTGATCTTCGGCTTGCTGCTCCTCCTCTTCTTCAGGATACACACACTCAAGAGGTTGTTCCTCTTTCTCAAACTCTTTAACACATAATTTAAAATATACAAATAACACATACAAGAAAGAGGTAAGACAACCTATATCACCACAAACATGGTAAATAAGAAAACGACAATACAACAGGTATAACAATTCATACAATATAGCATACTACAGTAACATAAATGAAATACGTAATAACTCAGATGTAATGTAACACAGAACAAAATGTAACAACATATAGTGGTACAGATAGACAAAATAACACAAATAAATCATGGTATAAATATATAAAATAATACAGATAGATAAAATAGAGCAAATAATAACCTTAAAATGTATAAGTCATAATTATATGAGATATGACACAACCCTACTCCATGGAGCTAAAAAAATACAGATATCAAAGTGAACGACCCGCAAAATCTATTAGTACCGTCGACCGCCCATAACTATTGCGTCTATAGCCCACTGAAATAGCATAGTGGTGTAGCACACTGTCATACGTCATGTCACTACAGGCTTGCACTAATAGATTTCACAAGATCTTGATTAAGTATAGTGCGTGTCAAGTCCATTAGTGTGTTACCAGTTACCACGGCTCAGAGGAGCGACCAACTGTCCACATATGGGATTATGCACACTAGGGTCTCCAAGTCCATTCAAATTTGAACAACACTAATCTTATCACACCGACAACACGATGTTATTCACCTCGTCAATCATTCCACCAAAACTGGCATGACTCAATGCATGATCAAAATTCCAGATATGCCCTCACTGGCAAAAATTATGAAAATGCCTTCACTGGCAAACCATATATATATACAGTACGCACCCACTTGGCAATACTGTTTCACCATATGCCCTCACTGGAAAAAATTACGAAAATGCCCTCACTGGCAAATCGCATATAAATACAGTACGCACCCACTTGGCAATACTGTTTCACCATCTGTCCGGGTCCACCACTTTGGCCCGACAGTAAAAACTTACTGTTTTCGTCAATCGCGTAGAAATTTTATCGCATTTTCAAAATCTTGTCGTTTTTACAAACGTTTTTAAATCGCGTAAATATATTTTGTTGTTTTTAAAATTGCGTAAAGTTTTTCAAACGTTTTCTCAATCGCGTAAGATTTTTAAATCATTTTCTTATCTGAATTCCTTAAAAATTACTGTTTAAATAAACAGAAATAATATTTAGTACTTTTGAACTACGTAGAATAATTTTTCATACCGTATACTATCTTTTGGACATCTTTTCTATCTTATTGATCTGTTTTTAATAAAAATTGACAGTATTTTGTTTAGAAAATTATAATAATGGTTTTCTAATTTTTCTGAAAAAATTCTGTTTTCTTAATTTTTAACCGTGTAATTTAACCCTTTTGAAAACCACTAACATGCTTCTTAATATAAGATGAGCCATATGTTAGGAATTTACAAAAGTTACTGTATTTCATTTCTAATAATAAAATCATTAGTTTTAATTTCTTAAACTTAATTCTAATCAATTTGTTTCTTCAAAACTCATTGTAGAAAATTTCCTTTTAACATACATTACATCTCTTTGATTAAAACTAGTTTGGAATTGACTTTAGAAATCATGGATACTTGGTTTGGCATGTTGGCCGAAACATATACTTGTGCTATTTGATCTCTAAATTCATTTTCCTTGATTTAAATAATTTTATATCTCATTAATTTTCCTAGGTTAATTAAATCACACTTTAAGAAAAAGATGAGAACATTTTGGTTCTCCATTTTGGTTAATGGCCGTGAGCCTCATTAGTGTGTTCTTTGGAACACTCATGCAATCCTTGACATGTTGTTCACATCCTATAAATTATCATACATTTCTAACACATACAATATTATCAAAGCTTGTAGACATGCAAATTTATACAAACATCAAATAGGAAAGCTATTAACAAACACACAAATGAATCCTTATGGATTCTACAATCATAAACAAATCTCCATCTTCTTACCACCACCCAAGGATGATAAGATTAAGTCTTCCTCTTATCTTAAATGAAGACAAATATGCTTTCACACCTTTCCTAGGGTTTCGGTTTTCTCCACCAAATCACCTAACAAGCTTAAACAAATTTCTACAAGTTACTAACATTAAAGAAAGCTTAAACCATGGATAAATCATGGCTTAGAACTTTGAAAAAGAGTTTAGAAATGGGAAACAAGAAATTTCACCTTCTAGGTAAAATCTCCCAAGTAGGTTTTCAAGCTTCAAATGAAGGATTTTGCAAGAACTCTCAACTAAAGATATTCTTAGAATTATGTTTAGGTTTAGAAAACTTGGTTGGATAAAATTTTGAGTAGTTGGATAATAAGCTAGGGTGTTTGGCCGAATAGCTTGAAAGAAAAACAACAATGGAGGTTGGTGTTCTTGGAAGAGAGAGAAGAGAGAAATTGCATGAAAATGAAGTGAACTTTGGTCTTCCAAAAGCCAAATGGCCGTAGACTTCAAGCCATGCAAGGTGTCCATTAGGTTGGCTCCATCCTAGCCTGAGAATGGATCAATGGTGAGGATTAAGCCTTGTTCACCAAGCTTTGCTCTCATTGGTTCATTCTAGCCTTGTCACTTAACCTAGTCACCATGCTTAGTCACTAATTAAGCCTAGTCATTAAGCTTAATCACTATGTTCTTGAATGTTCCATCACTAATGAGGTTTAATTAAGCTACTAAACTAACTGTTTTATCTAAACGTGAGTCCCGCAAAAACATTTTCGGGTCCATTGTTATTTAATTATACTTGACTAATAAAATAATATTATAATAATACAAAATTATTTTATTTGACATTAAATTTTAAAAATTAAAAGATTAACAACAAGATTATTCGAGAATCGGGTTTAGTAAGATCCCCAGGTTGAATAATTAAATAAGATTTCCTACTCCGAAAAATATTATTTTCCGTCCCGAGCAAATCACACAAAAAGTCCAAATAAAATCACAGACAAGTAATATTAAACACTCAGTAACATATAGAAAAATTAAAAACAGTACATTGGGACGTAATGGTCATTTTTTTATTTTTTCCCATGACGAAGCAAATCATCCAAAACATTCAAATAAAATTACAGACAGTAAAATATTTCTGTATATCACATAGAAAAAATTAAAACAGTAGCTTGACAAAACTTTTATTTTACGGCCTCGAAACAAATTACGTAAAACGACCAAATAAAATCTTAGCCTGTAAAAACGTATTTATAAACCATGCAGAAAACAAGAAACAGTAAAACAGGGACACAACGGTCTTTCACCCAAAAGTTTGAAAAACAGCAAACAGAACATTCAGAACATTTTTCCAAAAGTTGGGGTGTTACAACTCTCCCCAACAAATAAAAATTTCGTCCTCGAAATTCGCTGCTCATCAAAACAAATGAGGATATTGATCCCTCATTTTATCCTCCAGCTCCCAGGTAGCATCTCCTGTCACATTATTCCATATGACTTTCACCAGCTCGATCATTTTCCCTCGAAGCTGCTTTACCTTTCTGTCCTCTATTCTAACAGGTAAAGTCTCATAAGTCAGATTCTCCTTCAGCTGTATTTCGTCAGGTTGTATAACATGCGTCGGATCCGGAACATACTTCCGTAACTGAGATACATGAAATACATCATGCAGATTTGATAGAAAAGGCGGCAAAGCAATCTGATACGCCACAGGACCTATCCGTCGGATAATTTGATACGGTCCAATGAACTTAGGAGTAAGCTTCTTGGATCTAATAACTCTTCCGACACCAGTCGTAGGAGGCACTCTTAGAAACACATGCTCACCCTCCTCAAATTTAAGAGGTCGTCTTTGTTTATCTGCATAACTCTTCTGCCTGCTTTGCGTCATCTTCATCTTTTCCTGTATCATCTTTACCTTCTCTGTAGTCTGTTGTACAAGATCTGGTCCAATAGTCATATTTTCCCCATCTTGATACCAACATAACGGCGTTCGATATCGTCTTCCATACAATGCCTCATAGGGTGCCATCCCTATACTTGAGTGAAAACTATTGTTGTAGGTGAATTCTATCAAAGATAAAAATTCATCTCAACTTCCTTGTTGTTCCAAAACACAAGCACGCAACAGGTCTTCCAAAGACTGTATAGTTCTCTCTGTCTGACCATCAGTCTGCGAATGATACGCCAAACTTAGTCACAACTTAGTTCCCATTGCTTCTTGCAGACTTCGCCAGAATCTTGACGTAAACCTTGGATCTCTATCGGAAACTATACATGTAGGCACACCATGTAATCTCACAATCTCACTGATGTACAGTTGGGTTAATCTTTCCAACGAATATTTAATATTAATTGGTAAGAAATGAGCCGACTTCGTAAGCCTATCGACTATAACCCATATCGAATCATGACCTTTCTTCGTCTTCGGTAATCCAGTAACAAAATCCATAGAGATACTATCCCACTTCCATTCTGGAATAGCTAACGGTTGCAACATTCCAGCTGGTCTTTGATGTTCCACTTTCGCCTTTTGACAAACCAGACAAGACTCCATATATTCTGCTACGTCTCTTTTCATCCTTGGCCACCAAAACAACCTTTTCAAGTCTTGGTACATTTTGGTCATCCCCGGATGTAAACTCAAATCACTAGTATGAGCTTCATCTAAGATTGACTTCTTCCCTTAAACCTTAAGATTTCATCTGCTCCTTCTTCTACCGTCGCCTTATGACCTTGCTTTAACAATTCCCTCTCATTTTGTAAAAACACGTCTTCCTTTTGTTTATCTCGGACTACATCAAGAAATTCATTTATGATCACGACTTTACATAGGCGAACTCTTCCAGGCAGAAACTCCACTAATAACCATAAATCTCGGAACTTATTAATCAATTCCTCCTCCTTTATCATCATTGCTGAAACACTAAGTACCTTTCTACTTAAGGCATCAGCTACCCCATTAGCTTTTCCTGGATGGTATTAGAGTTGAAAATCATAATCTTTTAAGAATTCCAACCATCGCCTCTGCCTCATATTCAATTCTTTCTGATCAAACAAGTACTTTAGACTCTTGTGATCACTAAAGACATTGAATATTGCTCCATACAGAAAATGCCTCCACACATTCAGAGCAAAAACCACGGCGGCCAATTCCAAATCGTGCGTTGGATAATTCCTCTCATGAACTTTCAACTGTCGAGAAGCATATGCCACCACATTTCGATTTTGCATCAATACGCATCCTAACCCTTGGTAAGAAGCGTCACAATACACATCAAAAGTTCCCTTAGAATCTGGCAAAATCAACACTGGGGCATTTGTTAACCTCCTCTTCAATTCTTGGAAACTGGCTTCACGTTCTTCCATCCATTCAAAAGCTTGACTTTTCCTCGTGAGTTGCGTAAGCGGTCCAGCAATCTTAGAAAAACCTTCGATAAACCTCTGGTAATATCCAGCAAGTCCAACGAAACTTCGAACTTCTGTCACCGTCTTAGGTCTTTTCCATTGTAAAACAGTCTCCACTTTCGCTGGATCTACCGCAATACCTTCTTTCGAAATCACGTGACCTAGAAATTGGACTTCTTCTAACCAAAACTCACACTTGGCCAATTTCGCATATAACTGCTTTTCCTTCAAAATCTGAAGAACAATACCCAAATATTCAGCATGCTCTTCCTTAGATCGAGAATAGATCAAAATGTCATCGATAAAGACAACGACAAATCTGTCTAGATACGGACGAAAAATCCTATTCATATAATCCATAAATATGGCAGGAGCATTCGTCACCCCAAATGGCATTACTTGATACTCATAATGTCCATAACGAGTTTGAAAAGCTATTTTTGGTACATCCTCCCCCTTAACATGAATCTGGTGATAACCCGATCTCAGATCTATCTTGGAGAATACCACTTCTCCCTTTAATTGATCCATCAGGTCGTCAATTCTTGGAAGCGAATATTTATTCTTGATAGTCACCTTGTTCAGTTGACGATAATCCACACAAAGTCGTGAAGTTCCGTCCTTCTTCTTGACCAAAAGCACTGGCGCTCCCCATGATGAAACACTAGGTCGCACAAACTGTTTCTCCAACAGCTCCACCAATTGCTCTTTCAACTCTACCAACTCTGCTGGCGACATACGATAAGGTGCAATTGAGATAAGACCTGCTCCTGGTACTAAATCAATTGAAAACTCGATCTCCCTCTCAGGTGGCAATCCGGGTACGTCATCAGGAAAAATCTCTGGAAACTCATTGACAATAGGAATAGTATTCACATCTCTCTCGTTCTTAACCTCTAGGGAAGACAATACCATATATCCCTGTGCTCCCTCTCTTAACAATGACTTGACTTTAACAGCAGTCAAGAATCCAGACTTTTCTATCTTAGGAAAAACTATGGTTTTGCTTGCACAATCTATAAGGATATGGTTAGAAGATAACCAGTCCATCCCTAATATCACATCTATCTCAACAAGAGGCAAACAAATCAAGTTGACTGAAAACACACGGTCTTTGATAACGACAGGACAATCTAAACATATCTTAGACGTAATTACAGGTTTAGCAGTTAGCGTAGAAACACTCAACTTAACATTCAGAGAAGACACATGCAACTTCAACCTCTCCACACAATCATATGCAATAAATGAATGTGTCGCACCAGAGTCATATAACATAGTTAGAAGATTACCTTCAATAGCTCCTTCTCCCTGAATAAGATCATCAGATTGAGAAATCTCCGTTCCAGTCATAGTATATACTCGCCCTCCAAATCTCGGATGAATACTTCCTGACCTTGGCTGAGTAGCACGAACAGTTCTCATAGCTAGCTTTCTCTCTGGCTGAGTACAATCCCTAGATATATGTCCAGGTTGTTTGCAATTAAAACAAACTGTTCCTTTGATAGGGCATTCACTAGAAAGATGGCCTTTCTTTCCACACTTAAAACATGTTGGTGTAAACGCCACTCTTTGTCCAGCTCCACTACCACTTGCACTTCCCCCAACTGGTGGTCGTTGAGATTGATTCCCTGGTGGTCTAGAATACGGCTTACGCTGAAACCGATTAGTATTACTACCACCACCTCTCTGAAACCTGGTTGGCCCAAAGTTACGGTTCCTCTGATCTCGTGACGGCTCCAACTCCTCGAGTCGTGCACACGTATCAACTAAAGCATGAAACTGATTCATTCTCAAGGATATCACTCCTCGCTTCAGTTCCACTCTTAACCCTGCCTCAAACTTTCGACATCTCTATCCATCATCTAGTCGAGTTTGAGCATAATCTGAGAATTGAGACAAACTCTCAAATTTTGTAGCATACTCATTCACAGTCGTATTACCCTGACGTAAACCAAGAAACTCCATTTCCTTGGCATGCCTAGCACTCGCAGGAAAATACTTCTCCAGAAAAGCATTAGAAAATACCTCCCATGTAATTTCTACTCCCTCAGCTAACAATAATCGGCGGGTTCCTCTCCACCAATGTTCACCATCTCCCCTCAGCATAAAGGCAGCATAAGTCACTTTCTTCTCATCAGAGCATCTCATTCCTTCAAAGATTCTCTCCAAGTCTTGTATCCATTGACTTGCTTTCTCCGGATCAACTTCGCCTCTAAACTATGGCAGATTATTATGCCTAAATTCAGATAAATTTAGGGCATCAACAGTAGCATCTTGTTGTTGAGCTGCTCTCAGATTTTGCTGAGTAATTACTTCAGCCATCTGCTGCATAGCTTCAACAGTAGCAATCATTGGGTCCACATCACGATTCACGTTCGCACATCCTCTACCTCTACCAGACATCTTCTTTCTTCAAACATAACAAAACAAAGTCAGATACATCCTTTCAGAAGTAAATCACAGAGAATCACACAACACAAAAAAAAAACAGACCCAACCACAACCCCAAAAGACTCTAACTTGGGCTCTGATACCAACTAATGTAACACCCTTGTGGGGATGTCACATTTAAAAAGAAAATAAAAGAAAGATAAATAAAATCTACCCAAGTTGTAAAACATTGGTTACATAATTATACGAGTTGTAAAATTCTTCCTGTTAAACAGAATATTATTAAATAAAATAACGCGGAAATACAAAATTAACAAAATAACATCACACATAATATACATAGGGTTTTAGTCATAAGTTATACAAATAATTTACAACTAAAATATTTAAACTGAAACAGTAAACAAAAAGCAATAACAGTCTATAAATACAAACGCAAACGCGCCCAAGTACACATCATAAATATTTAACCCTCTGAAGGATCACTCTCAGGAAGATCATCAGAAATAAATATTCAGGATACCTCGACTCTCAGCGGAAACGAGACCGCGCAGTCGATACAGCGCTAATCTCACTAGGCGCAGTGAACATACCACCTCAAAAACGCCTAAGAGATAACGACAACTCCAAATGCAAAAACACCGTAGTCGTCATGACTGGTTCTCCATCAAACTCATTACGTAGGGACACAGTCAACCGTCCCACGTAAGTCACCGAGTCTCTGTCTTCACGCAGACGCCAGGCTGTCGATCCACCATGAAACTCGAGTCGTACAAAACCCAGAAATTCTGGCATCGCCATACACAAGCAATCAATCCAATGGATATGGATGATCGAATGGTTCTTGATCTTCGCACTGATCTTCGGCTTGCTGCTCCTCCTCTTCTTCAGGATACACACACTCAAGAGGCTGTTCCTCTTCCTCAAACTCTTTAACACATAATTTAAAATATACAAATAACACATACAAGAAAGAGGTAGGACAACCTATATCACCACAAACATGGTAAATAAGAAAACGATAATACAACATGTATAACAATTCATACAATATAGCATACTACAGTAACATAAATGAAATACGTAATAACTCAGATGTAATGTAACACAGAACAAAATGTAACAACATATAGTGGTACAGATAGACAAAATAACACAAATAAATCATGGTATAAATATATAAAATAATACAGATAGATAAAATAGAGCAAATAATAACCTTAAAATGTATAAGTCATAATTATATGAGATATGACACAACCCTACTCCATGGAGCTAAAAAATACGAGATATCGAGTGAACGACCCGCAAAATCTATTAGTACCGTCGACCGCCCATAACTTTTGCGTCAACACATTGCATCTATAGCCCACTGAAATAGCATAGTGGTGTAGCACACTGTCATACGTCATGTCACTACAGGCTTGCACTAATAGATTTCACAAGATCTTGATTAAGTATAGTGCGTGTCGAGTCCATTAGTGTGTTACCAGTTACCACGGCTCAGAGGAGCGACCAACTGTCCACATATGGGATTATGCACACTAAGGTCTCCAAGTCCATTCAAATTTGAACAACACTAATCTTATCACACCGACAACACGATGTTATTCACCTCGTCAATCATTCCACCAAAACTGGCATGACTCAATGCATGATCAAAATTCCAGATATGCCCTCACTGGCAAAAATTATGAAAATGCCCTCACTGGCAAACCACATATATATACAGTACGCACCCACTTGGCAATACTGTTTCACCATATGCCCTCACTGGCAAAAATTACGAAAATGCCCTCACTGGCAAATCGCATATAAATACAGTACGCACCCACTTGGCAATACTGTTTCACCATCTGTCCGGGTCTATCACTTTGACCCGACAGTAAAAACTTACTGTTTTCGTCAATCGCGTAGAAATTTTATCGCATTTTCAAAATCTTGTCGTTTTTACAAACGTTTTTAAATCGCGTAAATATATTTTGTTGTTTTTAAAATCGCGTAAAGTTTTTCAAACGTTTTCTCAATCGTGTAAGATTTTTAAATCATTTTCTTATCCGAATTCCTTAAAAATTATTGTTTAAATAAACAGAAATAATATTTAGTACTTTTGAACTACGTAGAATAATTTTTCATACCGTATACTATCTTTTGGACATCTTTTCTATCTTACTGATCCGTTTTTAATAAAAATTGACAGTATTTTGTTTAGAAAATTATAATAATGGTTTCCTAATTTTTTCGTAAAAATTCTGTTTACTTAATTTTTAACCGTGTAATTTAACCCTTTTGAAAACCACTAACATGCTTCTTAATATAAGATGAGCCATATGTTAGGAATTTACAAAAGTTACTGTATTTCATTTCTAATAATAAAATCATTAGTTTTAATTTCTTAAATTTAATTCTAATCAATTTGTTTCTTCAAAACTCATTGTAGAAAATTTCCTTTTAACATACATTACATCTCTTTGATTAAAACTAGTTTGGAATTGACTTTAGAAATCATGGATACTTGGTTTGGCATGTTGGCCGAAACATATACTTGTGCTATTTGATCTCTAAATTCATTTTCCTTGATTTAAACAATTTTATATCTCATTAATTTTTCTAGGTTAATTAAATCACACTTTAAGAAAAAGATGAGAACATTTTGGTTCTCCATTTTGGTTAATGGTCGTGAGCCTCATTAGTGTGTTCTTTGGAACACTCATGCAATCCTTGACATGTTGTTTACATCCTATAAATTATCATACATTTCTAACACATACAATATTATCAAAGCTTGTAGACATGCAAATTTATACAAACATCAAATAGGAAAGCTATTAACAAACACACAAATGAATCCTTATGGATTCTACAATCATAAACAAATCTCCATCTTCTTACCACCACCCAAGGATGATAAGATTAAGTCTTTCTCTTACCTTAAACGAAGACAAATATGCTTTCACACCTTTCCTAGGGTTTCGGTTTTCTCCACCAAATCACCTAACAAGCTTAAACAAATTTCTACAAGTTACTAACATTAAAGAAAGCTTAAACCATGGATAAATCATGGCTTAGAACTTTGAAAAAGAGTTTAGAAATGGAAAACATGAAATTTCACCTTCTAGGTAAAATCTCCCAAGTAGGTTTTCAAGCTTCAAATGAAGGATTTTGCAAGAACTCTCAACTAGAGGTGTTCTTAGAATTATGTTTAGGTTTAGAAAACTTGGTTGGATAAAATTTTGAGTGGTTGGATAGTGAGCTAGGGTGTTTGGCCGAATAGCTTGAAAGAAAAATAACAATGGAGATTAGTGTTCTTGGAAGAGAGAGAAGAGAGAAATTGCATGAAAATGAAGTGAACTTTGGTCTTCCAAAAGCCAAATGGTCGTAGACTTCAAGCCATGCAAGGTGTCTATTAGGTTGGCTCCATCCTAGCCTTAGAATGGATCAATGGTGAGGATTAAGCTTTGTTCTCCAAGCTTTGCTCTCATTGGTTCATTCTAGCCTTGTCACTTAACCTAGTCACCATGCTTAGTCACTAATTAAGCCTAGTCATTAAGCTTAATCACTATGTTCTTGAATGTTCCATCACTAATGAGGTTTAATTAAGCTACTAAACTAACTGTTTTATGTAAACGTGAGTCCCGCAAAACATTTCTGGGTCCACTGTTATTTAATTATACTGACTAATAAAATAATATTATAATAATACAAAATTATTTTATTTGACAGTTAAATTCTAAAAATTAAAAGATTAACAACAGTATCATTCAGAATCAGGTTTAGTAAGATCCCCCAGTTCTGAATAATTAAATAAGATTTCCCCGGCCCGAAAAAATATTATTTTCCTATCCCGGAGCAAATCACACAAAAAGTCCAAATAAAATCACAGATAGTAATATTAAACACTGTAACATATAGAAAAATTAAAAACAGTACATTCGGGACGTAATGGTCATTTTTCTATTTTTTTTCCCACGACGAAGCAAATCATCCAAAATGTTCAAATAAAATTACAGACAGTAAAATATATCTGTATATCACGCAGAAAAAATTAAAACAGCAGCTTGACAAAACTTTTATTTTACGACCTCGAAACAAATTACGTAAAACAACCAAATAAAATCTTAGCCTGTAAAAACGTATTTATAAACCATGCAGAAAATAAGAAACAATAAAATAGGGACACAACAATCTTTCACCCAAAAGTTTGAAAAACAGCAAACAGAACATTCAGAATATTTTTCCAAAAGTTGGGGTGTTACACATGGTATGATTGGACTATCTCACCTCACTATAGTAAGGTTACCGTTTACCACCCTTAATATCGTATGTAGTATGAGTGGACTAACTCGCCTCACAATGGTGAGGTTGCCGTTTACCACCCTTAATACCGATAACCCTAGCACTAAGAACCTTTGCGCTCAAGCTAAATGATTGTGCACATCATATAAAGTTACAATATGTGGAAATAGTAAATAGCAAGTTTGAAAATAAAACATGCAAAGTCATTTTGAAAACCATTCATTTTAACAAAATACATATCTTTACCATGACAATGTGCTTTTATCACTCCCTTATCTCACAATTTCATCTTTAGCAAAGAGCTTTATTCATTCTTTTGCAAGGTCAATGAGTTTATCTCACATTCTTAATTAGGATAATTGTGTTATGGTTCAACTTTAATAAGTAAAGGAACCACCTCTTTACTAACACTCCATTTCAACCCAACTTAATGAGATAATAGAGCATTTCTCTAAAACTTGTATATTTCACTCAACTTTAACTTCAAGAGAGTAAATCATGCCTTTATGATAAGTATAACTTTCTTATCAAACTTGTATCTCACATACCTTATTTTCACACCACAAGTGGTACTCTAAGCCACACTAAGGTGATTAAGGTCCTAGATACCTCTTTTAGGCAATTTCTAACTTACAAAGTGCTTAAAGACTTGAACTTCCACAATAACTCTTTACTAAGTTCATTCATATATCACTAACTCCACTTCCTCTCTTTGGAGCAACTCATGCACTATGACAAGTGATTATTTCCAACTGAACTTTGCTTACTTGCATCTAGTACCTCATTTCATCACTTCATATGTGATATCAATTGCAACACTATGTTGCTTAAGGAACTAGATACCTACCTATGAAAATCCGTAACTATTGGATGCTCAAGGTCTCCTACTTCCCTATATACACAAAGTAGTCATTTCTTCTATGAAATACCCCTACTAGTGTCTCAACACACTTTACAATGCATATATAAAGGATCCTAACAAGTAGAAAACTTCATTTTAACAAGATACATTTCTTGATATTTTCTAGTTTAGTCGCCTAAAAGGGCTGACTTTCAAGAATGCACCAAATGTACATCCTAACTTAAAAAATTTTAGAATTTTATAAGAAAATAGCCTTATCTCACATATTTCAAATGAAACAAATCTCACTTCATTTGACTTAGTGTAACTAAAGTTATGCAACGAAATGCAGAAGTTGAAACAGGGCAACTAGTTGTTTTACCATAATCTGACCTTACTTTACATTAAAACTGAAAATGCATGAAGAGTGCAAAATTCTTGAAATTTTTACCTTTTATAGCCTTACATGTTAGTTTCAAAATGCCATTAGTCTCATGTATTTTATACCTCAGAGCAAGAAATTATGCAATCTAGTTTAATAAGTGTTACTCTGCTTGTTTCTGCAGAATCTATCTCAAATTCATACCGAAACTGGTTCTACTTGGGTTGTCCTAAAAATCTGAAATTTTTACTAATAAAGCCTTATATCTTGGCTTGCAAATGAAATAAGTAACATGTCATTTTGATAATTATAACTCAAGTTATACTACTAACACCACAAGCTATCAGGATTGGATTTTCTGCATAACTTGGCCTCTAACTAAGTTATAACCCTTAAAATTAGTTCCTAGATGTTCTCCAACATCACTCATGATCACTAATCATGCCATACGCCTCATACACACATCTTAACTCATGCAAGCATAGATTAAAACATCAACCATAAACCTAAAAAACTCATTTCTCAACTCACAACTCAAGTGGGTATAATGGATTCTAAGGGATCCAAACTAACAATCATGCATCAAACAAGCTAATAACAAACTCACTTCAACCATAGAAGTAAGAATCAAGCAACAAGAGTCACTAAAATCACTCAAACTCACTTTCCTTCATCAAGCAAAACCGTGCACCAAGATGAAGATGAGAAAGAGATAGATGAAGTAAAGCACCCCTACCTCTTGTAGCAAGGATGATCCTCAAGCTTTGATCTTGATCTTTCCCTTTTCATTCTTCTTTTTCCCTTCTATTTTCTCTCGTTTCTGCTTCTAGTTTTTTCGCTGCATAACCGTGAGAATGAGAGAGTGAAGGGGATGAAAAGTCAAAGTTTTAAGGGATAGGAACATAAGACTTTAGTAACTTAGGATATTTTTGCTGAAACTTTATATCTGTTAAGAACACTTAGATTTTACCAAATCAAGTTTCCTAACTTCCATAGCTGTTATAATAAATCCTAGGATTCATCTCAATCCTATTCTCATCATTTTCATAATTTTTCATATCTACATCAACTCAATCTGGTATTAAAATGCTCAACTAGTGTACTTAAAAAAACCAAACTAACACTATAATCCATCTATTTGTGACCTAGAAATAAATTCTCCATATTTATTTTTCTTATCTAAGCATTTTATACTATTATCTGAGTTATTTTAAGCTATTTTTCACCTTTTGTGTCGCAACAAATTGTTTAAACTAACTTAGTTTATAAAAAATTAAGCAGACATGTCAAACAAATATTATAATACTTATATGATTATATACAAGTCTAACATGCTAAAAAGAGGATGTTACAGTATCCAACATGTCATCAATCTCAAATTCTCAAGTAAATGTATATATACAACCTCAAACTTATCAATCTCATGCATGAAAATACAACTATTCTATCATCAAAATCTTAAGAAATCATCAATCAATTCATTCATATAAGTTTGAGGAATTAAAACAAGAATAAAGAAAGGTAAAGACACTAAAAAACCCTTACCTTATCTCCCTAGGTGATGCTATTCCTTTCCTCCTCTTTGTTCCTTTTTGTTGATTCCTTCCTTTATTCTACTTTCTTTTTTTTCTCTTTTTCCTCTATTGTAACCATGTGTGAGAAGAGAGAATGAGAATAATGAGAAAGTGAGAAGAGGGAAAGATGAAGAGAGGTGGTGGAGAGGGTCAAAGAAAAAGATTAGGATAAGTATGGGGAAATAATATGTTGTCATGGTTAAGTGGAAGAGATTTATTTCATAGGAATACTTTGATCTTCCACTAATGAATTTTATAATTTTCATAAGTGTTATAGAAAATTTTAGGACTTTATTCAGTCCTTATTATCATCATTTAATAACTATCTATACACACCATTGACAATCATTAAACTTTATTAATCTTCCTTAAGTTAAGATAAACCTAAGGAGTTAAACTTATAGGCTTACATGTATCTGCTTTAACCTGTATTCATTTTTAAAATAATCACTATCCTCTATTGGACATCTCCACAAAACTTCATGATTTTTCAATCTACATTCCTATTTAATTTGGCCTTTATACACTTATTCTGTGTTATAAAAAATACCAAACAAATTCAATTAATTCTCTAAAATTTATCACAACTCATTGTAATTATTTATGGCCAAGAAATAAATTTTTCATATTTATTTCTATCATCTAAGCACTTTATGCTAAGTTTTGAACTAATATGAGTTATTTTTCACGTCCTGGGTTATAGTAATATACCAAAACTAACTCAAAAAATTATCAAAATTAACAGACAACTAATAAAAATGTTAATAAAAGATTATATATATTTTTAAAGTTAGGGAGGATGTTACAATTCTCCTCTTTTTTTAAAAAAAAAATTGTCCTTAAAATTTAGTTACCTAATATAAAAAATTTTGGAATATCTATCAGACATTATACTCAAGGGATTTCACCTAAAATATCTAATGATCCAATTTCTATTTGGCAAGATCTTAGGGGTTCCAACCTGAAAGTAACTTGACTTATGCCAACCCCTTAAGAATGTTCCAAATAAGTCTTCAACAATCTGTACCCATACACACAAGGGTATCTTTCCAAAATAGAACTTATTCACACTTTGCTAATCTGGCAAACATGTGAGGTAAACAAGTCATCAAGCAAATAATTAATACACTTGCACAGAAGAAATAATGGAGTGGGTTGCTAATGAATCATACAGTACAATTGAGAGGGTATCCATGATTAGATATTTACCTTGTATTAGGTCGAGAGATTGCGTCGCCTCTTTTCCACTTAACGTGAAAACTCTCCCTTTAGTCTATGGTCTGGAGTTGGGTGTCACTCTCAGTCTCTGAGGACAATCTCAGGCATAATGTCCTGTTTTACCACAGGTATAACACACTACTTTGTCTAACTTATAAGCTTTAGTATCATGATATTTCCCACATTTTGGACATTGTGATCTTCATGTTTCTATCTGAACCTGTTTTCCTTTGTTTTGTGGATATTCATATCGAGAAACATCTCCTTTAAATCTATCATCCATTCTCTTTCTCTTTTCGAAATTCGGTAGCTTTTGCTCTAGTGGAGGCTTAAAGTCATAAGCCTCTACAATCCCACACTTGTTAACTAAAGTAGGGAAATCTCTAATCTCCAGGTGCCCTATGACCCTTTTAATGTCTTCCCTCAATCATGCTTCAGATTTCACACATTTCTAATTTTCATTTGGGTTATATCTAAAGAAAGAGGAAAACTTAGACAATTCCTCAAATTTGGCTACATATTGGCCCATTGACATACTTCATTGTTCTAACTTCAAGAACTCTAATTCTTGGGCATTCTGCAAATTCTTAGGGAAATAGAGGAACCTTCCCTAATAGAGGATGAGGAAATTTCATGATTTTCCAAGCAACCTTCCTATTTAATTTGACTTTTATACACTCATCATGTGTTATAAAAAAATACTAAACTAATTCAGTTAATTCTCTAAAATTTATCGCAACTCATTCTAATTATTTGTGGTCTAGAAATAAATTTTTCATATTTATTTCCATCATCTAAGCAATTTATGCTAAGTTTTAAGCTAATATGAGTTATTTTTCTCATCTTGGGTTATAGTAATATACACAAACTAACTCAAAAAATCATCAGAATTAACAGGTAACTAATGCAAATGTTAATAAACAATTATATCAATTTTTAAAGTTAGGGAGGATGTCACATATAGCACTTGTGATGACCAAAATACCCTTGCACAGTACTTAGTCCCTAAGACACTCACCTTTATAAATAGCTACAATGACTATGAGGGTAAGGATCTTTTCTTGCTCATTGCACATGCACCCTCACTAACTTGAATGTTGAAGTGTATTGCTGGTGCCCAACCCCCCTCTCCAACACTTTTAAGCTAAAAGAATGTTGTTGCAGTGAGCTGGTTCTAGCCCAAGGAGCCCAACTACCTAAGACAAAACATTAGTGCCACCTATGGGAATTTAATAATTTGATACTCCCGCTTTTCTACTATGGCAAACCCTCAAAAAAGAGCAGCCACAAACTGGGAGTGAAGAAAAGGAGCAAAGGCCTTAATGTGGTAGCCAGCCTCATGACAGGCCTTTATCCTCCCAGTGCCTCCGTTCCTTTGTTCAACAAGCAAAGCCATCCGCCCAAGAGCAACACGCTTTCTATAATCTGACGAGAGGAGAGACCCTCAAACCAGCCTCCCACCAACTAGGAGTTGTTCGTTATGTTCAACTAACAACAAAAAGAAGCTAGTTGAAATACTTTGAGTGGTAAACCAGAAATGGGAACATGTAGCTGAAAATATCAAGGAAGTTGGCATGGATCACGAAGCACGGGTTATCATACATCCTCATACTGATAGGAAAGTCCGTGCTAACTGTAAACCATAAAGAAGGAAAGTGCCTTCCATTGCTTTTGGCCCCTCCCATCAACAAGGGGCCCATTATAGTTTTAGCCATCCATTCTCCAATTTCATCATAGGAGTATAGCTACCCAAGGGTTTCAAGCCTCTTGCCATTGAATCATATGATGGGTCTATGGACCACTAGGAGCAGTTAGACACCTTTATGGCATCTATGTTGCATACAAAGGGATTCATCCTTATCAGATGTTATGCTTTCCCCTCCACCTTAGAGAAGGCAGCCCAAAAGTGGTTCACTTTCCTTCTTACTTATTCTATCAACAGTTTTGATTAGTTAGCCCAGAGCATCCTCTCCCACTTCGGCACGAACAAAACTCAACCTAAAACTACTTAGAGTCTTTTCAGTATAAGGCAGGGGAAGGAAGAGACTCTTAGAGATTACATGCATAAGTTCAACTAGGTGTGCCTCGAGGTCTGAGATTTCAACCATTATGCAGCCATGCACATGATTATGGGAAGATTCAAGCAAGGAGAGTTCACCAAATTGTTAGCCAATAAGATCCTGAAGAGCCTCGAAGAACTAAAGCACCGCTCCAAGAAGTACATTACCATGAAGGGAGTCCTTAATGCCAAAAGTGAGACCTATAAGGACGAAGGCACATCTTGGAGAAAGGATAAAAAGTTTGAGTCCAAAGGTCCTAAGAATAACCTAAGAGGGCCACCACGGGAAAAAATTGATGAGCACACACTCCTTAAGATTCCTCAAAGTAAAAACCTAGAGGATGTGTTGACAAGTCAAAGTGCTGCAATTACCACTATGCATATGGCCACAAACAGAGGACTGCGTGGATCTCTGTGATGCAATAGAGATTTTGATTCAGCACGGACAACTACATAAGTATGTCCAAGGGTCCAGAAGGACCGAACCTTCACGCTACCAGAGGAGAGACGAATAAAGGAGAACCAAGTCCAAGATGTCAGACACCTACCCTTGAGGATTGTTCACCACCACGGGAACAGGTCTAACGTCAGAGGAATAATTCCCCCATAGCAAGATATAAGGCAGGATAATGAGGTCGCAAGAACCATAAACACCATTTATGGTTGCTTCGTTGGGGGAGTGCAAACGAGGTCCCCACGAAGAAGGCATCTGAGGGTCGTGTTCAATGTAGCATTATAAACAATTACCAAGTAAGGAAGTGGATCTTAGACTCTGGTGATAAGCTTCTTTGAAGAGGATGGAGAAGGAGTCATTCTAGGAGGAGACAACCCTATGGTGATCATAGCCAAGATGGTCAACGCAAGGGTAAAAGGGTCTTCATGGACCAAGAGAGCTCAACAGGCATACTTTTTAAGGAATATTTTAGGAACATGGGCATCCCTATGTCCAACCTTAAACCCTTTGATACTGACCTCGTGGGTTTCTCAGGGGTCGAGGTTAGGCCGAACGACTACATTGAGCTATTTGTAACCCTTAGTGAGGATCCCTTGCAAAAAAGTGTCAAAGTGAAGTTTCTGATGGTAGATGGCCATCGACATACAATGTCATCCTTAAGAGGCCTTGAATGCACTTGGGGTGATAGTTTCCACTCACCACCTAGCTATGAAGTTCCTGTTAGACAATGGATATGTGGTCACCATGAAAGCGGACCAAGTTGCGGCAAGAAGCTGCTACAACACGAGTCTGGACCTCCCTAAACAAGACACCGACACTGGACACCAGACTCTGCCACCTCAAGGGAAAAACAAAAATCCCGTGATGATGATAGAGCTCGACACTTGCGATGACAGGAAGGAGACAAGACTAAAAGGTCAATTGTTGGATGTTCAACTCAAACAACAGGCTGATCAGATCACCAAGTTCAGAGCAAGTCTAACTAAAGAAGAAAAGAAGAAGTTGATAGAATTCCTTCAAGAGAATAAATACCTCTTTGCATGGACATTTGTTTGCACGCCCGACCTCGATCCCAACTTCATCTGCAACTAATTGTTAATCTCTCCAGGCACTAAACCGGTGCCATAGAGGAAGAGGAAAGTGGGAATTGAGTGCTAGAAGGGCATAGAGGAGCAGGTAAAGGAACTTCTCAAAGATAGTTTCATTAGGTAAGTATCCTATATAACACCCTAACTCTAGGTATCATAGTATATTCACAATATACGCAGGTAGATAGAGTTAAGTGAGTTATTTCTGACTAATAACAATAAAACATAAACCATAATAACACTCATGTCATTATAGAAAGCCTTAAGGAATGAAGATACATGTTTATACAATATTAGCCTCAAAAGAGAACATTGTAATAAATAACATGTTTGTACATCACAAAGCAATCATAAAGATAATACAAGCTTTGACAAAAAGAAACTAGCTATCTAGTCCATTTGTTTATTTTCTTTTTCCCTTTGAAGGATCTTAATCTAGATTTACATGGAAACACAGCAGGGTAAAAATTCATAATCCTCAGTAAAAGTATTCCAAAACCAATCATTTATAACAATATATATACAATCATAAAAGTATAAAGTACGACATGTTATAAAGCTCTTTCTTGACTCATTTTTAGTAACTAAAGAAGCCAAGCTAAGTAAACATTCATGGATTAATGAAGAACCAAGCTAAATTCATTTTCATGGTTCATCAAAGAAAGCCAAGCTAATAAACTACCATGGTCCAATAAGGAACTGCAACATCTTAATACTAGTACTAATATCGTATCCGAAATTACGTATTAGTAACTAGAATTAAGTATGTCACATATAACTATGAAGTAAATTCAAATTTACATTTTAATAATATACAAAAAATATGAGCCTGAAGCGAGACTAGTCAATGTTTATATACTAAAAAGATAATATACAATATAATTTACAATGTTCATAAATTACATAATTTGTTACAACATATTAATTATACAATACAAAATACAAAATATTGTTATAACTATTCTACGTTTTCGTCTTCCAACTCCTTTCTGAAGCATGCATCCCTGGAAATATTATGAAAATATAAATAGGAAAGAGGTGAGAATTCTAAAAATTCTCAGTAATACTATTTAAAAATTCATGTCATCATAATACTTCCAGTTGTTTCGAGGAAAAATCATTTTTAAAACTCATTTAATAATGTAGGAAGGTTGCAAAAGTCAAATCCAGTCCTATCTCTTTCCGAAATAGAATTTCAATTATTAACAATTTTCAAAAGCATTTATTAACAAACAACACAATTCATTTTCAAAAAACCATTCCTAAATAAAATCATAATCTTAAGTTCAATTAATGGTCTTTATAATATAACTAAATCATAACATGATATTCAAATTCAAATTGATCTCATGAATCATAATTCTCTATAACAAAATTATAGTCTCATTTCCTCCAGGTATGAGGAATAATTAATAATATATCCTTCAGATGCCAAGGTAATTATTTACATAACCTCCAGGTATGAGGTTTAACTAATAGTATATCCATCAGGTATATGGATAATCAACAAAATATTCTTCAAGTACAATGATAATCAATATAATATCCGTCAAGTACAAGGATAGTCAATACAATTTCCACCATGTACACGAATAATCAACAATATATCCTTCAAGTACAAGGATAATCAATATAATATCTCTTAAATTTAAGTCATATTCTAGCTCAACCTTAAAGAATCAATGTTGCAATATAAATTCTAATACACAACAAGTATACAATACCATTTCATCCATCATATTCCATATGCATATATTGGTTACACCAATACATGGTAATCAATGAAGGAAGGAAAATGAAAAATCATGCCCATGAATTCTTAAAACAAAATTGCCATTATCATCACATTTAAATGATCATATTCATTCCTTTAAAGCAAGTAAAATTCTAACCCATTTTACATGGATTCCACACACATACACCTTCATAAATAAGTTTCAAAATTAATAAAGCTTCATTTTCCTACTACACTTTCATATAAATAAAGAGATATGAAATGTCTTCTCACTCCACTTCCTAACCAAGACTTCAAACTCAAATAAATATACTTACTCACATTTAACTTCATTAAGTCATTAAAATCAAGCATGGAAAGCATTTAAGTTTTCAATTTCAAACATCAACGCACAATTTTTATTTCTTCCTTCCTCAAACTGATAGATTCCATTGCCTAAGACTTACCAAAATGAATGATCAAAAGAGAACTTCAGATATTTACTCCCAATAACATCTAATCAATAAAAATCAGCATACATCCTATAAAGTTACAAACTTGCAACCCACCAACAGCATACATCCATCCTATATATATATATATATATATATATATATATATATATATATATATATATATATATATATATATATAAAATCTTGTCCACAAGAGAAAGGAATTGCCTTTAATAAAGAACATATAGCAATTAATTGATATATATAGGACTAGAAACTCCATACAACTCAAAATAATGGTTAAACTAAATCCCATATTCCATAAAAAGCCGAAAACTCACCCATCCATAACCTCCAAATGCAATAATTCAACGAAACAAGAATCAATCATCCAAGATACAATAACAAAAAAGAAGAGGAGCATGTACCCTACCTCAATTCCCTAGCTTATCAAGCCTTGATTCTTGAATTTCTTCACTTTCTTGCTTCCTTTTTCTTCTTCCCTTGGTTGCTAACTTCTTTCTTCCTTCTCTTGTTTATGATTTCTCTTCACTTTTGGGGCTGTTCAGCCGAAAATTGAGATGGAGATGAGTGAAAAATAATAAGCTTAAATGATGATGAAAATGGAATAACAAAGGATGGAAAATGAAGTACAAAAATGATAGTCATGTGATACTGTTAGGCTCTGTTCTTAGCCTCTGTTTCACACTAGAAGTGGAGAGAAAAATATGAAGACAATTCAATAAAGTTGTAGAAAAGTGTGGATGTGTGTGAGTGGCGGTGGAGGCATAAAATTTTATGCTGGAACTTTTGAATCTGTATGTACATTTTAATCTTCCAAAGTTGAGTTTTCAAGTTACCACAAGTATTAAGAAAAAATTTAGAACTCATCTTAGTCCTCAGATCCATTTTTCTACAATTTTTCATATATCACTATTTATTAGTTAAGTTTCACTACTTTTTCAAATTAAATCGAACATGTAAAATAGGTAAATATGTTTACCTTGAATTATTTTTCATCCTCATGAAATTTCATAATTTTCTGAGCTGCTTAACTGTACCGGCTATTTTTCAGTAGTATCCTTAAAAATACAAGATTAACTCAATTGACTATCCCAAATTTCTACAACTGTTATCAATTATTTATAGCGAGAAAATAATTTTTTCATATTTATTTCCATCATATCAACTAATTCAGTAGATACCTTAATTATTCTCTTGTATTCAGTGTTATAGAATTACGCTCAAACTAGTTAAGAAAATTATCTGAATTAACAGATAATTTTTACTAGTATTACTGAGCTTCTATAACTCCGATTAGAGCTATTAGGTTAGAGAGGATATTATAGAACTTAGTTGATTTCATTAACATGGCTCATTAAAGAACCAAGCTATTGTTTTATTTCATAGTTCCTCAAAGGAAACTAAGCTTATACTATCTATAGTTCATCAAAAGAAACTAAGCTTACTTAATTAATATTAAGTACATCTCATATGATACCCTCCTAAGGCATTCCATTACTCTTGGAAGCTCAAAGGTCTAAACTTTCCTATATATGCAAGGTGGTCATTTCTTCTATGAAATACCCCTACTAGTGTCTCAACATACTTCAAAAAACATATATGAAGGATCCTAACAAATAGAGGACCTCAACTTAACAAAATAAAAGTCCTAGAATTTCCTGGACCTGGCGCTTAGGCGCCTACTCTGAGCACTCAGGCGGTCTAATGGCAGAAACTTTCTGCCCTTTAGGCGCTCAACTCTGGCTCCTAGGTGCCCATGCAATGAAAACCTACTAGAGTTTTTTGGGCAATGGGCGCTTGAGCGGCCACTAGCTGGAGCCTAGGCACCCATGGACCAGAAATTCTAGATATTGTTTTATTGGCTTCTAGCCTGTTTGTAATTCCTTCAACTCAAGTTCTAAGTAGTTTTTCTCCACAAACAAGGTCTCTAAGCATGTTAAAGTCATCATACACACTCTCAACTCATCTAACATGGATTAATGAACAAGCTTCAATCATCAAAATACCCATTTATCAACTCCTAAGCCAAGCATTTAAATGAGTGTTTTCAATGTCCATATCATTAACCATGCATAGAATAAATCAAAAGCAAACTAGAATTAGCCCTTGAAAACAAGTACTAACCAAAGAGACCATAGTTTGTCTCAAAACCCATATTTCCTCTATTTCCACAAACAAACATCAACAAGAAGTTAGTGGATAAAGATGAGTTTAAGGAAACAAACACCCCTACCTCACTTAGTGTAGAAGATAAACTCAAGCCTTAGTTTTCCCCTTTGCTTTCTTTTTCCTTCCCTCTTCTTCCTCATCTTCATTCTCTTCTTTCTTAGCTCTCTTTTCTTCTTTAGCTACTGCTACTTGTAACGTGAGAGGGTGAGTGAGATTGAGTGTGAAAAGGAGGAAAAACTAACCAAAAAGTCAAATAGAAGAAGTAGAATATGACTTATCTAACAACTTGAGATATTTTTTCTGAAACTTTATATCTTTTAGGAATACTTTAATCTTACTAAATTATGTTTCCTAACTTCCATAAATATTATAGAAATTTCTAGGATTCATCTCAACCCTAGTTTCATCATTACCATACGTTTCCATATATCAGTTAAGTCAATCTGATATTAAAACACTCACTTAGTGTACTTAAAAATACCAAACTAACTCAGTTTATCTTTTGCATACATTTTTGACCTAGAAACAGATTCTCCATTTCAGTTTCCCTAAACTAAGCACTTTATGTCATTATCTGAGTTATTTTAAACTACTTTTCACATTCAGTACTACAATAAAGTGCCTAATCTAACTCAAAATATCACAAAAATTAAACAGGTATGTCATGCAAGTATTATGATACATCTATAACTATATATAAGTCTATCATGCCAAAAAGAGGATGTTACATTTCTCCCATCATTTTTAAAATTTTGTCCCCAAAATTGCTTACCTCATATAAACAACTTCGAATGATCTTGCTGCATGCAGGACTCTAGCTCCCATGTAGTTTCCTCAGTGCCTGCTCCACCCCATACGACCTTCACTAGAGGAATCTGCTTACCTCTAAGCTCTTTGACCCCTCTATCTACAATCCTCACTAGTAGCACTACATAAGACAAACCATCTCTTAACCATACAGATTCATTTCTTATGATGTGTGAAGGATATTGAATGTACTTTCTGAGTTGAGACATATGAAAAACATTGTGAAGGTTTAACAAATTAGGAGGAAGGGCTATCAGGTTGGCTACAAGTCCAACTCTCTTTAGAATTTGGTAGGGACCAACGAAACGAGAGTTTAACTTCCTTGTTCTCAATGCTCTACCAATTCCTCTTGTAGGAATGACTTTCAAGAAAACATGTTCTCCCTCTTCGAACTCTAGAGGTCTCTTCCTTCTATCACCATAACTCTTTTACCTACTTTGAGCCATAGCCATCGTATCCCTAATCATTCTAATTTGATCTGAAGTTTGTTGTACAAACTCAGGTCCTAGGACAACTTTCTCTCAACCTCATACCAACATAATGGTGACCTACACTTCTTACCATAAAGTGCTTTATACAATGTCATTCCTATGCTAGTCTAGTAACTATTTTGTAAGCAAATTCCACTAAAGGCAAGAGTTTATCTCAACTACCCTGCTGATCTAGTACACATACCCTAAGTATATCCTCTAGGGTTTGGATAATCCTTTCTAACTACCTATCTGTTTGTGGGTGGTATGCTATACTAAAGCTTAACTTAGTCTCAAAAGCCCTTTGCAAGGCTCCCCAAAATCTAGATGTGAATCTAGGATCTCTATTGAAACTATACTAAGGAGAATTCCATGCAACCTAACTATCTCCTGTAAGTACTATTGGGCTATTTTGTCTAAGAAGTAGTTAGCTCTAATTGGAAAGAAGTGGCTAGACTTGGTTAGTCTATCCACTATGACCCAAATTGCATCATATCCTAGCTAAGTCCTGGGTAACCATATCACAAAATCCATTGTGATATTACCCCATTTCCACTGTGGGATTTCTAAGGATTGAAGAGGTCTAGAAGGTTTTTGATGCTCTATCTTAACTTTCTGACAGATCAAGCACCTAGACACAAACACCGTTATTTCCTTCTTTATTCCTAGCCACCAAAACATCTTTATAAGATCATGATACATCTTAGTGGCTTCGGGATGGATGGTGTATTTGTAACACTCTGCCTAACCTAATGATACTAATTAGTGTTACAGTGGCTCAATAAATTTGATATCAATTATCTGATAAATTGGATAATTGTTTAGATTAAATTGAGCATAATAAAACATTGAACATGAGAGATAACTCAAAATAATTTTAAAAATTATAAAATTATTAAAAAATTATAAAATTATAAGTAATTATTAATTAGAGGATAAATAATTAATTTAAAAAGTGAGAACAGACTAAAATAGAACTCAATAGTATCTTAATTCAATTCTTTAAGGGTTAACTTAACCCAAAAATAAATAAAAAATTTAATAATTAATAAATGTGTAAAATTATATTTAAAAAATAAATAAAATTCTTAAATTTTCTATATCATAAAAAAAAGTTAAAAAATTTATTAAAAGAATATAAAAATATCTTTATAAATATAAAGTTTCATGACTTTTTCCTATATCCTTTTGTGATTAACTCTTTTATTTTTTTTCCATTTACTTAACCTTTATCATAAGATTTTATCTATCTTATTTTTCACTGTCATGCTCATTCATTCTCATCCACTCATTTTTTATTTCTACTCTTTTTCATTCACTTATCTGTTTCCATCTCTCATTTTGTTCACTTTGTTGTTTCCTCTCTCTCGTGCAGTTCCTCACATCTCTCACTCTCTGGTCTTGTTCTCTCTCTCGCATCCATTCTCGCTACCGTCCACTGAGGTCCGTCCCGCTGTGCAGCTCAGCTGTCCGTCCCGCTGTGTAGCTGTGCCGTTCGTTTTGTTGCTCCGTTGTCAGCTCTTGCCGTCCTCTCTTACTGGTTCGTTTCATTGTTGCCTGAACTGGTCTGTTTTGACCATTTCATTTTCTTTTTGTTTCTTTGATTCTCACTCACCTTCTTTCTCATTTTGTGGGTGTTGGAATGGAAGGAATAAAGGAAGAAATAGAGAAATATTAAAAACAGAAGCATAAGAGGAAAGGGGGGAGAGCGAGGACGTGAAAGGGAGCAACCATGGAAGACTTGAGGTAGGGGTTGTATATCTTAAATTTACTTTGCTTCTTTTATGGAATTTTAAATAAAATCCTGATGGTGATGGTGGTCTTGGTCACGGCCAAATTTCAAAGAAAGAAGATAATTTTTGTTATTATGAGTTTTGTTCTTCACTTTCTTCTAACTCTTTCTTTTGAGAATTGTTGAATGAAAATTTATGATGTTGATTATGTTATGTATTAGAGACTCACGACCAAAGTAAAAGGAAAAAGAGTTCATTGTTCTTAAATTGTGTTTCTTCTTTTACTGATTTTTAATAATGAAGCTCATGACCAATTAGGGAGTTTATAAGTTTAAAGTAAGTTTCTATGTATAATTAAGTAAGGATGTGTTCTTGATTATCATGGAATGAACTGTGTTTGTCTTTGGCTTTTGAAGTAAGGATATGAGATTATGACTGTTGATGACTCTAAGATGACTTTAATGTGAGTTGATTGTGGTTTTTATGCTTGATTATCACCCCTTTAAGCTTAATAGTGTGTTTGTCTTTGGCTTTTGAAATAAGGATATGAGATTGTGATTGTTGATGACTCTAGGATGACTTTCATGTGAGCTAATTGCTATTTTTCTTTTAAAAAAATAGAACAGTGACTGTTGCAGCAAAGTTTTTGCTGCTGTTCTGATTTCACATGATGATTATTTTTATTTGGATTTTGAGAATATGATACGTTATTGTTATGCAATGCCATTTTTAAGGTAAAGCTTAATTTTGTTTAAGTTTACTTGTGATTATAATTAATTGTGAGATGATGATGATGTATTATAATGCTATTTGATGCCCTCTTAAATGTAGTTAAGTATGGATTATATTTATGGTTGTTTATAAAAACTAAGGATTGAAAGAAGATGATTATATATGTATTGAGTTTTTGGGGCAAGAATGTAAGAATTGATTAATGTTATTTTGTTTTATGTCTCACAACCAAGCCAATTTAAAATGGTAGTAATGTTCTTATAATTGTTTATTTATTGTTTTTATTGATGTTGGTGTTGGATTATGACATGGTTGTTGATGTTAAAATTGATGGCATTTGGAATTGAATATCATGGATGTACTGGTTCTGTTTTAAGCAAAAATTGTGCTGATATTAAGTTTGAGTTTGGAATGGAAATTAAGGTTGGAATTTCGATTGTAAAATGAGGGCTGAATATTGCTTTAATTATAGTTGTATTTAGTGGCTGTTATACTTGAAAGGAAGCAGTGGATGTTTGGTTATGGTCAAATAATTATGTATGTTCCTTACCCTTGAAAGTCTAATTATATGAAAACTTGTATAAATTAATTAATTTCTGAGTTACTTTATTGAGAATCTCTCGACCTGTAAGGTTAATGTGACGAGTTATTGTACTAATGTAACAACTGAATTTTTGCTGATTGTCTCAGGACTATATTTAATTATTATTTATGAGCAAAGTTGATGATTAAATGGCTATGTGAAAGCCATGATGGTTGCTGCCCTGTTATGGCAGAAATTTAGATAAGGAAATGAGCAAAGTTGTTAATTTAATGGTTATGTGAAGGTCATGATGATTGCTACCCTGTTTCGGCCATAGTTAAGAATATGAGTTATGCTTACATAATCATTTCTGATTGAGAATGTAAAGGATAAACTACATAATGATTATTATACACATTATTGAATTAAGAGAATGGTATTTAATTGTTGATTGAAAACGATTTCCATAATGATATCGAGTTATGACTTGAAAGAATAAGAGATGTGGAAGAATAAGAATTAAAGGTAAAAAGTACTCTTGGGAAGTATGTAAGTTAATTGTTTTAATAAGAGATGTATTATGCTATGTAGGTATTGGTATTTTATATATACAACGAATGATTTGCCTTAGAAATGAAAAAAACTACGTTTCAGATTACGTCACTTTTTCTATTTATTATTTATGTAACTTGTTTTAACCATAATAAATGGAGTTATTATGATGTCATGTTTTATAAACTTACTATTGAGAATTGTAAATTCTCACTCCAGTTCTTTTTATGTTTCCATGATAAATCCAGAGGTAGACCACAGAAGGATCAAAGGAAGTACTAAAGACTAAGTTTATATTTATATAGTTCTATATATATTTTCTTAGTTTGTAATAAGTTCTGTATTTATATTAATGATTATGTAATTATGTATTTGTAATTAATTTTGTAAAAAGTTGTAATTTCTGAGATATTAGATAGTTTTGTGGTAAAGAGCTAGTTGTCAGATGCGTAAAATGTCTTGCTCTTTTACTTTGACAAAGCTCTATATATGTATGCATTATATTTGTTATACAAGTTAAGAGTATGTTTTAAGTTTTATGTTTTAATTTTATAAGTGACACCCTTGATTCTATTTACTTGAGTATGTTAACAATATACTACAATATCTAGGATTAGGGTGTTATAGTATTTGCTCCTATGAGCCTCCTCTAAGATCTTTTCTTTGATTGCGGATTCTCTTGGAATGCAAAGTCTATCTCTAAACTTAATCACTCCATCAACCGCCATATCAAATTCCTGTTGATCCCTTAAGAAGATTTGCTCACTTATTTTTCTTAAGGTTTCATCCTCTCTTTGTGCTTCTAGAATATGAGTCCTCAGGTCTCTAACTATGTCCACTCTACTTATAAAGAGGCTATGAGGTGTCATAGTTAGCGTAAGACTCAAGTCTCTAAACCTCTCAAGAAGCTTACCCTCTTGAATCATCATTCGAGACACATATAAGAATTTCCTACTTAGTGCGTCAGTTACTACATTGGCTTTACCAGGATGATACTTAAGCTCAAAGTCATAATCTTTTAAGAACTTCATCCATCTTTGTCTCATGTTCAGCTCCTTCTGATCTGTTGAAAGAGAGAAAAGAGAGAGACATATGAAGAAACCATGTATTTCAACTACACAACGGAGGCTGAATATATACTCAATAAGTAATAACTAATTACACAATTTACATGATGTGGGACTAACAAATAGTACTACTAATTACACCTAATTACATATATTTCCAACACTCCCCTCAAGTTGGAGCATATAAATCATATGCACCAAGCTTGTTACACAAATAACTTATTCGTGGACCTCTCAAGGACTTGGTGAAGGCATCTATAGCTGATCATTTGAGTTGACAAAGTTTGTGGTGATGTCTCCGATAGAATCTTTTCCCGATGAAATGACACAACCTCAATACGTTTGGTCCTTTCATGAAACACTGGATTGGAAGCTATATGCAAAGCAAACTGATTGTCACATATGAGTGTCATTTTCATAACCTCATCAAATTGAAGTTCTTTGAGGAGTTGTTTCAACCAAATGAGTTCACAAGTGACTGAGGCCATAGCTCGGTATTCTGCTTTGGCACTAGATCTTGCAACTACATTTTGCTTCTTACTTTTCCAGGAAACTAGGTTGCCTCTAATGAGTACACAATACCCAGAAGTGGATCGTCTGTCAATAGGAGAACCCGCCCAGTCAGCATCTGAGTATCCAACGACCTGAGTATGTCCCTTATCTTCATAGATGAGGCCTTTTTCAGGAGCTGCTTTAATATACTTTAGGATGTGAATCACTGCATCCCAATGTGCATCACAAGGTGAATTTAGAAACTGACTTACCACACTAACCGCAAAGGAGATGTCAGGATGGGTAACAGTGAGGTAGTTCAGTTTTCCAACTAACCTTATGTATCTTCCTGGATCCGAGAATAGCTCCCCCTGATTTGGTAAAAGTTTAGCATTCGGATCCATAGGAGTGTCGACAGGCTTTGCATTCAACAGACCTGTTTCCTTAAGAATGTCCATGGCATACTTCTTCTGTGAAATTACTATACCATCATTGGATTGTGCCACCTCTATTCTCAAGAAGTATCGAAGTTTGCTAAGATCTTTGGTCTGAAAGTGATGAACAAGATATTGTTTTACCTGAATTATGCATGGTGATCACTGCCAGTGATAACAATGTCGTCGACATATACAATCAAATAAATACACCCTTGAGCTGATGGTGATAGAAGACAGAGTGGTCAGCCTCACTATGTGTCATACCAAACTGCTGAACTACAGTACTAAATCGGCCAAACCAAGCCCTAGGAGACTGTTTAAGGCCATACAAAGATTTGTGAAGACGACAAACTAGTCCAGAAGACTCTTCCTGAGCAACAAACCCTGGTGGTTGCTCCATGTAAATCTCTTCTTCTAGATCACCATGGAGAAAAGTATTTTTGATGTCCAACTGATGAAGGGGCCAGTGGCGAATAGCAGCCATTGACAGAAAAAGTCTAATCGAAGCCATCTTCGCCACAGGTGAGAAAGTATTCCCATAATCCAAGTCAAAAATCTGGGTATATCCTTTGGCTACCAGACAAGCCTTGAGGCGATCATTCTTGCCATCAGGGCCAACCTTGATCGTATAAATCCACCGACACCCTACCACAGACTTCCCGGGAGGAAGAGGAACAAGTTCCCAAGTACTACTACTCTGAAGGGCACACATCTCATCGATCATAGCTTGTCTCTACCTAGGATGAGATAAAACGTCACCTGGAGAGTTAGGAATAGACACAGAAAACAAGGAAGAAAGGCAAGCATAATGCGAAGAAGATAGGCGATGATAACTCAAATTAACATAATGAGGAGAAGGGTTACGAGTAGACTGTATACCTTTTCGGAGAGCAATGGGAGGGTCAGGAGGCAGTCGGGAGGCTGGTAAAGGAAGTGGTACCGGAGGAGAGTCCACATTGACCTCTGCAACTTCTGGTGGAGTGTGTGGTGGCCGACGATGATAGACCTGTAAGGGAAGAATAGTAGTGGTGGTGTGCTCAACATAGGGGGTCGGAGGTGCAGCAGACTCAACAGAGATAAGAGGAAGAGAGACTGGTAAGACCTCAGAGATAGGCTCAAGAGTCGATGAAGGGGACTGGAAGAAGGGAACAGACTCAAAGAAGGTAACATCAGCCGAGATGAGGTAACGTCGAGATCGGGGAAAAACAATGCGATAACCTTTTGGGACCGATGGTAACCAAGAAAAACACACTTAATAGATCGGGCGAGAAAGTTTATCAAGACCAGGAGTGAGATTATGAACAAAATAAGTAGACCCAAATATACGAGGTGGTAGGGAATGCAGAGGTTGATGGGGATATAAAATAGAGTAAGGGACCTGGTGATCAAGCACAGAGGAGGGCATACGGTTAATCAGATAACAGGCAGTAAGAACTGCATCGCCCCAGAAGCGAAAAGGAACATTACCATGAAGTAAAAGGGTCCGAGTTGTTTCTACGAGATGTCGGTTTTTACGTTCAGCAACCCCATTTTGTTGAGGGGTATGTGCACAAGAGGTTTGGTGAAGAATGCCATGAGAAGCCATAAAGGATTGAAATGGTTGAGACAAATACTCACGGGCATTATCACTACGCAAACTACGTATAGGAACACCAAATTGAGTTTTAATTTCATGATAAAAGTTTTGAAATATGGAAAACAACTCAGACCGATTTTGCATCAAAAATAATCAAGTGCAGCGGGAGTAATCATCAATGAAGGTGACAAAATATCTGGATCCTAGAGTAGAAACAATACGACTAGGACCCCAAACATCAGAATGCACTAAAGCAAAAGGAGAAGACGCTCGACTGTTGATTTTACCAGGAAAAGGACTACGAGTGTGTTTTCCTAGTTGACATGACTCACAAGGGAGACTAGACAACTTAGAGAGGCTGGGCACCAATTTTTGGAGTTTAGGAAGGCTAGGATGACCCAACTGCGCATGGATGGTGAGAGGGGAATCCTTGACAGCGCAAACACGAGAGGGGTTGGAGAGCTCGTAGAGGCCATGAGACTCACATCCGGTGCCAAGTATCCGTCTCGAACTCCGGTCTTGCAGAATGACAGAGTCTTTAGTAAAGGTAATCATATAATCAAGAGACCGGGTCAAACGACTAATGGAAAGCAAATTAAAAGGAGACCCAGGAACATAAAGGACAGTTTATTGAAAGGGAAGGGAGGGGATAGGTAGTGTCGATCCTTTGGGATTGAGACTTGGAATCATTTGCTAAAGTGACAGCAGGCAAATAACCATTGTGAGAAAGGTTGGAGAAAAGAGTCTTACTACCAGAAATGTGGTCAGTTGCACCAGAATCAAGAACCCAAGTACCAATGGATGGGGAACGAGAGAGACAAGCAAATGAAGTACCAATATGTGCAATAGAGGCAGTGGAACTAGAGATCTGACGTTGCTCAAACCACTTCAGAAAGTCGGCATAGGCAGTTGTTGGAGTAGAGAAACCAGAGGACTTACATTGTGCGAACCACTGTAAAAAATCTGCATACTCAGCCTTCGGGGCGTCCTTAGAGCTAGCTGAAGAGGTAGAACTAGCCATGGATCAGTAAGCAACAACCAAATAGTACCTAAATGCACCGAATCAAAAGGGGGGGTCGCCACAAATGGTTACGAACACAAAAGGCGAGGGCAGATCCAGATAGAAGAGAGAAAGGCGATCACAGCGGTACAAACGGCGGCCGATGGGGGTGGATCACGCGTCGGAAAATGGGCTGCGCGATGGCTGTTTGGCAGCGGTGAAGGGCAGCGCGTGGGGGCGCGTCCCGGTCGCGTTGGGGCTGGGCTTTTGGGGTCCTGCTGGTCGGCGGGAGACAGTTCCGATGGTATGGTCGGCGGCCGGAAAGGAGGCGGCGGACGGCGGCGGCAGCGGCGAACAGGGAGAAAAAGAGGCCGAAAAGACGTCATGACAAGGGAGAAAGGTCGGCAAACCGGTAGGGAAACACGGTTGGCCGGAAAAATTTTCACCGGAGAGCAGTGGGCTCACCGGGCGTGCACGGTTATAGGATTGCCTCTCTTTAGGCTCTAGATACCATGTTGAAAGAGAGAAAAGAGAGAAACATATGAAGAAATCGTGTGTTTCAACTACACAACGGAGGCTGAATATATACTCAATAAGTAATAACTAATTACACAATTTACATGATGTAGGACTAACAGTTGTACTATTAATTACACCTAATTACATATGTTTCCAACATGATCAAACAAGTATTTTAAACTCTTATGATCACTAAATACCTCAAATTGGACTCTGTAAAGGTAATGTCTCCATATCTTTAAGGCAAACACTACAACAGCTAATTTCAAATCATGCGTAAGGTAGTTCTCTTCGTGTGGCCTTAACTGCCTAGATGCGTAGGCAAATACTCTCCTATCTTGCATCAAAACACACCCTAAACCCATCTTTGAAGCATCACAATATACTTGAAAGTTCTTATAGAGATCTAGAATTATCAATACCAGTGTAGTGGTCAACTTCTTCTTAAGCTTTTGGAAACTATTCTCACAATCCTGAATCCACTCAAAAGTACTACATTTCCTAGTTAACCTAGTCAATGGTAGCGCTAATTGAGAATATCTCTTGATAAGCCTTCTATAATACCCAACCAGGCTTATAAAGCTCCTAATTTCAGTCATAGTGGTGGGTCTCTCCCACTGTACTACTGCCTCAGCTTTATTAGGGTCCACAGAAATTTCTCCTTTAGAAATTATATGACCCAACAATTGTACTTCTGTTAGTCAAAACTCACACTTTGATAATTTGGCAAATAACTTCTTCTCTTTGAGAATCTCTAAAACTATCTTCACATGCTGCTCATGTTCCTCCATTGTCTTGGAATAGATAAGGATGTCATCAATAAACATTACCACAAACCTGTCTAAATAGGGTCTAAAAATCATGTTTATGTAATCCATGAATATTGCTGGTACATTTGTCAACCCAAAGGACATCACAAGATACTCGTAATGCCCATACCTAGTCCTAAAAGCAATTTTAGGGATATCCTCTTCCCTAACCCTGATTTGATGATATCCAAATCTTAAATCAATCTTGAAAAACATTGAAGCTCCTCTTAATTGATCCTTCATATCATCTATCATAGGCAATGGATACTTATTCTTGATGGTTACCTTGTTTAACTGTCTATAGTTAACACATAAAAGCATAGGTGCTCCCTGTGGAGAAATACTAGGCCTAATGAATTGCTTGTCCAA
This sequence comes from Ormosia emarginata, assembly GCA_029884605.1. Taxonomy (NCBI): domain Eukaryota; kingdom Viridiplantae; phylum Streptophyta; class Magnoliopsida; order Fabales; family Fabaceae; genus Ormosia; species Ormosia emarginata. The sequence goes on along the minus strand of JAQQTP010000033.1, from coordinate 5,380,403 downwards.
CAACTCCTCTATTTGTTTCTTAAGCTCTGCTAACACCAGAGGTGTTATCCTATAAGGTGCTATAGATATAGGTCATGTACTCGGCACTAAATCTATAGAAAACTTTTTTCTCTCTCTAGTGACAACTTAGCTATGTCACTCGAAAATACTGTTGGGTACTCCTTCACCACAGGTAGATTTTCTAAGTTTTGCTCAACTTCTGCATTCAAAGAGAAAATGAGAACATATCCTAGAGCCCCTTCTACCAAATAGTGATTGACTTGGTTGGCATTGAGAGATACAAATACTCAAAAAGAACAACTCTATAAGGTAAGTCAGACATGAATGCTAGGGTTTTATCTAAATAATTTAGTGCAGCATAGTGGGAAGACAACTAATCCATATTAAGAATGACATCAATATCTACAAGAGGTAAACAGATAAAATTTACAAGAAAATTCTTATCCTCTACTTCTATACAACAATCAAGACATACTTTTGAAGTTGTAACAGGTTTTCCTGTGGGGGTGGATACAAATAAGTCATATGGAAGTTCTGACATATGTAAATCCAACACTGTCACACAATCAAAAGAAACAAATGAGTGAGATGCTCCTGAATCATACATAACAGTTAAAAGATGATTGTGTATTTTGCATTTACCTTGGATCAGATCGGGAGACTGAGTAACCTCTTCTTCGCTTAGAGTGTAAACTCTCCCTTTTGCTTGAGGTCTCGGGTTAGGCATGGAACTATGCTGTTGTGGGTAATCCTTGGCAAAACGTCCTGGTTGTTCACACTTGAAGCACACAGATTTACCAACCAAGCAAGTCTATCTTCATGTCATTTTCCCCATCTAGGACACTTAGGTCCCCTTGAATCTGTCTGAACTTGCTTACCTTTTTCTTTCTTCTTAAATTTCTCATCTATTTTCTTTGTCTTTAATGGTGGTGTTTGTTACAACTGAGGTTTACTATCATGGTCTTCAACAATCCTACATTTGTTCACCAGAGTCGGGAAGTCCCGAATTTCAAGAGGTCGAATGGCCTTCCTAATGTCATCGCTCAACCCCTCTTCAAATTTAATACAATTCCATTATTCATCTGGATTAAATTTAAAGTAGGAGGAGAATCTTGACAACTCATCAAACTTGGTCGCATACTAACCAACAAACATCTCACCTTGTTCCAACTTTAGGAATTCCATTTCCTTGGCACTTTGTAAACTCTTGGGGAAGTATTTGTCCATGAAAGAAGTCTGAAACATCTCCCAAGTAATATGAGTACCTGATGCCTCAAACAATTTCTTAGCACATTTCCACCAGTTTTTCGCTTCTCCTCTTAGTATATAGGAAGCGAAAGAAACCTTCTGTTCATTAGAGCAAATAATTACTTCGAAGATTTTCTCCATCTCACTGACCAATTCCTCTGCCTTCACTGGGTTGTACTCACCTCTGAAGGGTGGAGGGTTTGCCTTTCTAAACTTCGAAATGTTTTGAAAATTTTGATTCCTTCCACTTGTACTTGTACTGGTTGCACAGGTGGTGGTGTTGGTTGTTGAGGTGGATTAACCTCCAACTTCTTTAGCAACCTAGTGATAATGGTAGTTTGCTCTCTTATAACATTTGTCATTGCCATAAAACGCCCTTGTCATATTAGGAACCTTATTAGAAGAATCCTTATTTCCCCCGGTTCGTCTCGGTAAAGCCATAATTTCTTGTACACACAGAATAATACATATTAAGTTGACCAGTCTCAATATCATGTAACAATACGACAGTAGAAATTAACATTCTAACCTAAGGTAAGTCATGCAATTCTATCCAAGTATTTCACACGAGACAAGAAAAACATAACACACACAACATGAATCTCTAACATGTCTAAGCATAGTCAGTCCATACCCTGACTCAATAGGATGAACTGCTCTAATACCATAATGTAACACTCTAACTCTAGGTATCATAGTATATTCACAATATACACAGGTAGACAGAGTTAAACGAGTTACTTCTGACTAATAACAATACAACATAAACCATAATAACACTCATGTCATTATAGAGAGCCTTAAGGAATGAAGATACATATTTATACAATATTAGCCTCAAAAGGACACATTGTAATACATAACATGTTTGTACATCACAAAACAATCATAAAGATAATACAAGCTTTGACAAAAAGAAACTAGCTATCTAGTTCATTTGTTTCTTTTCTCTTTTCCTTTGAAGGATCTTGACATGGATTTATATGGAAACACACCGAGGTGATATTCGCTCTTTTGCTTACCGCAAGTGCACGGGTCGTATTTGTAATATAGTCAAGAGTTGAATATCGTTCTCACGAGGATAACTACTAATTTAGTGTTAAATATTAACCAATAGCTTAAGAATTTTTATCCAAGAACATTCAAATTAAGAGAGGTGTGTTTAAATTACTTAAAATAATTGCTATAAATTGGAATTAAGGTTGATAATTAGAGAATAGAGAATCCTTTTTTACTTTCTACTTCAATTGATAATATGCAATTTTTATAAGCAACATAAATGACATGATTAGGTTAGCTTGAGAATATAAAATAGTTAAAAGCCTATGTCTAGGTCAATCAACTATATTTCATTTTCCTACTTCACAATATGTCCATGAGAACTAGCGCAAATTTCACTCATTAAGATATATTCTCAACAATTACTATGTATGACCAAGATATATATTTCTATTCAATTAACGAATTAACTTTTCCCACTATTAGAATGAAATTAAACATGCATCAACCATATATATGATTTCAAAACCAAATTCCTATGTCTAGGTACATTAGATTTCAACAAATCACTTAAAAACTGATCAAATAATCAAGAACATTAAGAACTATATGATTGAACTAAATCAAATCATCTATATAAACTCAAAGGATTATAAAATTACTCAATATTCATAGGAGGATCCAAAGGAATCCCTACACACAATGTGACACCATTTTTGGAGAGGAACAGTCACACCAAACACGAACGAAAAACAAAAGATGAAATTAAGACATGGTTCATTTACATGTAGATAATAGCATGTTCATTTATAAGCATTTAGTAATTTGGCGATTTTTTTTTGTGAGTGGAAAAACATGAATTTAGCAGAAATTAACATAAAGATTAAATCATACATTTATACATTAGATATATAACATACGTGTTTAAATACATCAATAGTTAAACAAAGGAAACAGAAGCTTCACATGCCCCAAAAAGAATATACATATTACAGTCCACCAAAAAGATAAAACATCAGGCATACAACCAGCCATCGACAAAAAGGCTACAAAAGGGAGTCATGCCTCCAACATCAACTAAGAAGGAGTCTCAGATGGGTCCTCCTCAGGATCTTCCTCAGAGGAGGAAATCTTTATAGGAGCGGCAGACTCATGAGCGGGAGCTCGTGCGGAGGACAAAAATGAATTTGAATCCTCGCGTGGGGTATACACACGCTCACCCCACACCTCTCACATAGGCATGTAGAACTCCAACCAAACATGAAGATCAAAAGAGAAAATAGGAGGGTCATAACGACCCCATGCTAGGGATACAGTCACGTCTCCTACATAGACAAAACGCTCGGTGTTGAAATCCATGTGCTAGCTATCAACACCTTCATGGAACCTCACTCTGGCATACCCTAAAAAGCCTTGCTAGGATGCCATCACAAAGACAGAGGGCTAGGTTGATCAGTAACCAGGAAACGCAGGCTTGTCCTCACCTTGGTCTTTAAAGAAGTACAGATACAACCAAGACAATAAAGTAAATAGGCGAGATACTCAACATCATTACTTGTTATGGCAGTAAAGAAACATAAACGACGCATAACGCCAAACAGCACAGTAAAAATAATAATCAACATCAAGATTCAGATAACAACAATTAAATAATCTAGACAATTATAATATCAATAAAAACAACAGTTCCATAAATCATATAAATATGTCAAATGACATGTTAACTGACTATGTACGTGCACAAGGTACCAAAAATCTTACTCCGTGGAGCTAAACATAACGTTCGGAGAGAATGATCGAGGAGACATGTCTGTATATCATCGGCCTCAAATCAAGTCTTCAATCTGAACAAAATTGCGCAACATGGCTCATACAAGACATTCTTCACAAGATCACGATATAGGACAGTGTCTCGTTCTGAATCATTGGTGAGTTTGCATCGGTCTATCCCACGGTACAGAGGAGCTACCAACTGCTCATTGCGAGATACCCGCACCCCGACGCTCCCAAGGTCAACGAGTGACCTACACTAGTCTATTCGCACTCGCGTTAAGGTGTGATTCAATCTCCTATGCATAAAGCCTTACAACAGTCCATCGGACTTTTACGATACATGATGACTCAATGCATATTCATGTATATTCAATAATCATATACTTTTCCATAATCACACCACGAGTGGCCAATTTCATTATCAACAGATTCTTGATCCCACTTATGGACCCACAACAATATATTATTAAGTTCTCAATTGTATGAATATACCTTTAGGGTTTATTATGAAATCATGCCTTAACTTCTACGTTTTTCCTATTAAGTCTCTCTAGGGGAATTCTCTTGCATATTTCACCCAATTTTTATTACTTGAGTTAAACAAGTTCTTTACTCAATTTTAAACTTAATTCACTTAGGATAATTTAGTTTAAGTTACTCAACACCTCACTTACACTCATGTTCTTCCTTTAGCCAAAATTTCTCTAAGTTATAGAATAAAATCCTAGTCTTTATTCTTTTCATTTTATAAATTCCTAATTAACCTCTAATTATCTATTTTACTAAGTTCCCACTTTAACACATAATTTTATCAATATTCCCCTTAAGAGGCCGTGAGCCTCAAAAGACTAAGAGATTCCACAATTTTCCCTCATCTAACCAATTACTCATCATCAAGAGTCTTAATTCCCAAATTATTACACAAGTTTTCATTATGGACTCATTTTTGGGCCATTTGGCCGTGAGCCTCCAAACAAATGGGCAAGAAATTCTTGCTTTCCATCCATATTTCCATTTCATCAAGAACAATCCAAAGTCATCAAAATATACAAATACAACCAATAATTTTATATAAAATAAAATGTAAAACAAAATCATACATCAAAGAGAGTAACCCTAACATGAGTTTCTCACAACCAATGCATAAACAAGCTCTTCACTACCAAGATAGGTTCAAGTAGATGATTTCCCTCTTACCAAATGAGATAAACAAGAAAACAACTTCCTTTAAGCTCTTGAAATTTCGTCCTCCACCACCACAAAACCCTTGGATATTCAAACTCACAAAAATCAACAATCAAAGCATGAAAAAGGAACCCTTGATCACCAAGGTGACCAAGGATAATGAAAATGAGAAGAAAGAATGGAAAAGTCATGATCTTTTACCTCAAAGCTTAAAACTTTAGAGCTTTATGGAAGAAGATAAAAATGGTGGACCTAGGTGATGGTCACAAAAGAGAAAAGGTTTAAGATGATGAGAAGAGGTAGGAAACAAGGTTGGTTGAACAAGAAAATGTGAATGGCCAAAATGGTGCTTCTTGGCTGTGGAAGAGGGGAGAAAATGGAGAAGAAATATGAATTTCTTGAAGGTGATTCTAACAAGAGATTGTTACCCAAGTGGCTTCCAAGACTCGAGAGGGGGTGAATTGAGTAACAAAAGCTTTTACAAAAGCTTTAAACAAATAAATTTTGCTCAATATAATTATTAAAGAATGTGGAAGAGATGAGAAAAAGAAGAACAAGTAATAAATAAATTGCAGGAATCAATAAATAAAGTGCATAAAATAAAGAGAATAAGGGAAAGAAAAAGAACAGATTTATCCCTTCGACCACCAACCACTTGTGGCCTACGTCCAGTCCCAGAAACACCGTTCGAGATTTTTCACTATTCAAGACAAGCTTAAACAACAGGTGCTTGCAACCTTTACAATACGGAGCACTTTTCACACACAGTGGAAACTCTACCCTTGTGCTCAAGCCTCAATTAAACAAAAGGGATACCTCACCCTTATACAATCCTTGGGGATACCTCACCTTCTTTACACCAAGGGATACCTCACCCTTTTACTAGAGGGATACCTCACCCTCACAAATTCACTAAGGATACCTCACCCTTTTACGAAGCAGAGAATAGATGAAAAATAAACTCTCACTTAGAGCGGATATTACAACTTGAAGTGCTAATGAGCTCTCTAAAGGATATCTCAAGGTTTTGGCAAAGAGAGCAGAAAAAGAGAGAAAATAATGTAAAATTCGTTTTCAGCCAAGCAAAAAATAATTCAAGTGGTTGGGGGTTTTCGAAGAGACCCAGGTCCGTATTTATAGAGCAAAGAAAGCAACTAGCCGTTGGGTGCCAATTAAGAAACCATTAAAAGCAAATATGGCCGTTCTTTGCCATTTTTGAACGTTTCGTGAAAACCATTTACGGAGAACGGTATTCGAATACCTTATGAGGTATTCGAATGCCTCTTGCCAAAACTCTCTTAAAAACTGATTAAAATGGATTATTCGAATACAGCCAGGGTATTCGAATGCCTCATTTAAAAAGGTTCATTCGAATCTAGGGTATTCGAATACCATATGGGGTATTCGAATGCCTCTGTTTTAACAATGAAATATCGAAATTCGAATACCATAGATGGGTATTCGAATACCACTTTGAAAAACGAAAACGTTCAAACTTGAAAAACACTCTATTCGAATACCTAACGGGGTATTCGAATACCTCTGATATAAAACCAGTTTTAAATGCTTTCAAATGACCAAAAATGGTTGTTTAATTTTGGAAAAACAATTTTGAAAACATATCTTTGCAATGCCAATTAATGAGATATCCAATGAGGCTTTTACAAGGATCCTAAGTCCTAAAGCTTATTCTTGAAGATCTTGGACTTGGTCTTCTCATCATCTTCATGTTTGTTTCACGTTTGTTATCATCAAAACTATTACTCATGATAGCTAGCCAATTACATTCTCCCCCTTTTTGATGATGACAAACTAACATTTGATAAAAGCATTAGTTCATATAAATTGGAATTCACAAAGTTAGTTTAGAGATACTTACTCCCCTCTTTTCATAAGAGGTGATTTACATCGAGATATATGCTGCAATGACTCCCCCTTACTTTTGGAATTCAATTTCTATTTTTTGTTTTGACTTTTTCTCCCTGACTTTTCTCAAACAAAGACATTTGAACTTGTTCTCCCCCTTTTGTACATTTGATACATTTGATACCATTCTCCCCCTTTTGTCATGATCAAAAAGATGGGGCAAGTATTTTTCTCTCCCATTTTAACATATTGAACAATATATGCATGTCCTCAAGTTGAATGAATTTTGTTCATTTAAATTTATGCTTGAGGTAGTGTTCTCCCTACAACAAAATTCAGAGTGCTTTCATTGGTATCCATTAATGTTGGATCCATAGGGGTTAGTCAAATCTCATAAGCCAATAAACATTTAAAACAATGAGGCAAAAGCAACAAATGATTCTTAAGGGCAAAAATATATTTATCAATTAATTTGGCCAAGAAATCACTTGTTTGATATCATTTGTTATCATTTGTTATTATGTTCATACCACTTTGATATCACTTGTTGTCAAAATGTAAAGCATTTACCACTTGTTTGATATCACTTGTCAAGATGTTCTAAGCATTTACTACTTGTTAACAAATTCTTATAAATCTGACATATGTCAATAAAAACATAGATGTTAAATATTTCATATACCACTTATTGCACTTGTTCGTATATCAAAACAATAGCCAATTACATTGAGCATATTTTAGAAAAAAAAAAGCAAGAACAAGCCAAGAAATATGCATTTAAGAACATCATGTAATTTTTATATAGGGCAAAAATGAAGGCTTGATGAAATAAGATTAAAGCATTGTATTCATAGTTGGAATATATTTTCATTGCATATGTATAAGAAAAGGAAACAGAAACGAAACAAAGAACACGTCGTAAGACTTGCTTCAGTCATGTGGTATTCGAATACCTCTTGCCGTATTCGAATACCCATCACATTTTATGAACTCCAGAAGGAGCAAGTATTCGAATGCCTTGGAAGGTATTCGAATACTCAGATAGCATGTGAGAAAAACTGATGTGATAGATATCTGGTTATTCGAATAGCTATATAGTTATTCGAATACTCTAGCTTTATAAAGGCATAAAATTGATGTATCTTGATGTATGGTATTCGAATACCATGGGAGGGTATTCGAATAGACCTATCGAAAAAACATGGATTTTCACGTACGGATGCAATGGTATTCGAATACCACAGGGAGGTATTCGAATAACTCAAACATAAAAGCATATATTTTGCATCCGATGGCATATTTGAGATATGAAAACTTACCTTTTGATGGAAATACTCATATGAATGCAAGTCCAAGCCGATAGAGACAAGAAGGAGAGCTTGGAATTCATTATAGTCTTGTGCTTGCAGCAATCATTTTCAAAAATGCCGAAGTTAGCTCTTGGCTATCAAGCACACCTGCAACACAATTCAATTTTTGGTTTTTGGTACCCAAATTTTCTTGGGTCCTTGATTGTCAATTTTGGGTATAGTGCCTTTAGGAACCCATACCATTTTGGTTCCAATTTTTGTATTGATATTTTTCCTTACATTGCATGTTGAAGCACTATGACCCTTCTTCCCACAATAGAAACATTTAACAAATGGGCTACATGAGATGCTAGAATTAACAAAATAATTTTTATAGGATTTGTGTTGATTATTCGGGTTATATCCTATTCCACCTTTTGAAAAACAACCCTTTGTTTTCCTAATAAAATATTTAAATTATCTCTTCCACATGTGAATTTGGCAAGGGTGTTCTTTAAATCTTCAATTTCATTTTCAAGCACATGACATGAAGAACAAGAATACGAAGTAGAAGCATGTGAAGAATGATATGAGCATGCATCAATTAATCCTAAAGTTTCATTTTCAATTTTTAATTCTTCAATCTCTTTATTTAAAATAAGAATTTGATTTTCTAAAGAAGAGATTTTTTTCTTAGATGAAGAAATTAATTTTGTAAGCCTAATTGTTTCGTCATGCAATTCTTCAAAGGCATCTTGTAACTCATCATAAGAAGGAGATAATTCAATTTACCTCGTTGTCGCTTTCTTCTTTTTCTTCTCCTTTGGCCACAAAACATAGATGGGCTTCTTCGCTTATCCGAGCTATCAAGTCCATGTCGTTTGTCATCCCAAGCTATGTAGACTCTTCTTTCTTTGGAGGGTTTCTTTTCAACTTTCTTTGGGGGGAAAGGGCGGTCTTCTTTGTGTCCCCTTTTTCTTTAGGTACTTACCAAATTTTCTTACCAGAAGATTGAGATTTTGTTCATTTAGCTCAATGTTGTCCACTTCATTTCCATCGTCTTCTTCTTCATTATTGATAGTGGAGGTGGTGGCTTTAAGCGCTATCCCCTTTTTCTTTTTATCGTTTTCTTCACTTTGACTTAGTCTGTTTAGTTCCAATTGTGCTCATGAAGTTTTCCAAAAGAGTTGCTAATGACATAGTTGTTAGATCCCTTGATTCTGAAATTGCTATTACTTTTGGTTGCCAAATCCTGCTAAGACATCTCAACACTTTGTTAATCAAATCTTCGTTAGTAAAATTCTTTCCTAATGATGCAAGATGATTAACAATGTGGGTGAACCTCTTTTGCATTTCTTGAATGCTTTCTCCTTGGTTCATTGTAAATAATTCATATTCACGAGTTAGAGAATTGATTCTCGACCTCTTAACTTCACTAGTACCCTCATGGGTAACTTGTAAAGTGTCCCACATTTCTTTAGCAGTTTTACAATTTGAAATTCTAAAAAAATCATCATGTCCCAAAGCTGAGGTAATGATGTTTTTGGCTACTAAGTTATTTTGAATTTTTCTTTTATCATCTTTAGACCAATCATTTCTAGGTGTCTCGGTTTTTACACCATTGATAACGCGTGTAGGTATAAATGCGCCATTTTCGACAGCATCCCACACATCTAGATCAATAGCCTCGATAAAAATTTTCATTCTTTTCTTCCAATATGCATAACCATCCCCATTGAAAAAGGGTGGTCGATTTATGGAAGTTGCTTCTGATAAAACATTTGATGAAGCCATGTACTCTTGAAGCGGCTAAGCTCTTTATACAAGAGTCTAGCTCGATACCACTTGTTACCCAAGTGGCTTCCAGTACTCAAGAGAGGGGGGTGAATTGAGTAACAAAAGCTTTTACAAAAGCTTTAAACAAATAAATTTTGCTCAATATAATTATTAAAGAATGTGGAAGAGATGAGAAAAAGAAGAACAAGTAATAAATAAATTGCAGGAATCAATAAATAAATTGCATAAAATAAAGAGAATAAGGGAAAGAAAAACAGTAATACATATTTATCCTGGTTCGACCACCAACCACCACTGGCTACGTCCAAATCCCCCGAAACACCGTTCGAGATTTTTCACTATTCAAGACAAGCTTAAACAACAGGTGCTTGCAACCTTTACAATACGGAGCACTTTTCACACACAGGGAAACTCTACCCTTGTGCTCAAGCCTCAATTAAACAAAAGGGATACCTCACCCTTATACAATCCTTGGGGATACCTCACCTTCTTTACACCAAGGGATACCTCACCCTTTTACTAGAGGGATACCTCACCCTCACAAATTCACTAAGGGATACCTCACCCTTTTACAGAAGCAGAGAATAGATGAAAAATAAACTCTCACTTAGAGCAGATATTACAACTTGAAGTGCTAATGAGCTCTCTAAAGGATATCTCAAGGTTTTGGCAAAGAGAGCACAGAAAAGAGAGAAAATAATGTAAAATTCGTTTTCAGCCAAGCAAAAAATAATTCAAGTGGTTGGGGGTTTTCAGAAGAGACCCAAGGTCTGTATTTATAGAGCAAAGAAAGCAACTAGCCGTTGGGTGCCAATTAAGAAACCATTAAAAGCAAATATGGCCGTTGCTGCCATTTTTGAACGTTTCGTGAAAACCATTTCTGGAGAACGGTATTCGAATACCTTATGAGGTATTCGAATGCCTCTTGCCAAAACTCTCTTAAAAAACTGATTAAAGGTTTGGGTTATTCGAATACCAGTTAAGGGTATTCGAATGCCTCATTTAAAAAGGTTCATTCTGATCTAGGGTATTCGAATACCATATGGGGTATTCGAATGCCTCTGTTTTAACAAGAAAATATCGGTTTCGAAACAAGTTATTCGAATACCATAGATGGGTATTCGAATACCACTTTGAAAAAAAGAAAACGTTCAAACTTGAAAAACACTCTATTCGAATACCTAACAGGGTATTCGAATACCTCTGTTATAAAACCAGTTTTAAATGCTTTCAAATGACCAGAAAATGGTTGTTTAATTTTGGAAAAACAATTTTGAAAACATTTCTTTGCAATGCCAATTAATGAGATATCCAATGAGGCTTTTACAAGGATCCTAAGTCCTAAAGCTTATTCTTGAAGATCTTGGACTTGGTCTTCTCATCATCTTCATGTTTGTCTTCACGTTTGTTATCATCAAAACTATTACTCATGATAGCTAGCCAATTACAGAGATGAAAATCTTCAAAGAAAAGGTAGATGCAAGCAAAGTGGTTGCTTGAAATCAAGCATCCATGGAGGGAAAATGGAGTGGTGTTGCCATGGAAAAGGGGAGGAAGAAGGAAGAGAAAGTGTGATAGGAAAAAGTGAAAGAAGAGAAATGTAGAGAAAGTGATAGAAATGTGTTTGAGGATTTTTGGAAAGGTGAAATGAATGTGTGATATTAGTGAAAATGTGACAATTTGTCACATTTTGCTTCTCATTGCCGTGGAAGAGAAGAGGAGGGGAGAGAGAGGAGTTGACTTCCTCTAGAAGCTTGGTGCAAAGCTTCTTTGAGAAGCTTTGTTAGCTTTTGCAAAAGTCAAAGTGATGATGTCACTTTGATGATGTCACTAAAGTGTTCTTCTAGAAGAGGTGATTAACACTCTGATAAAGTTATTATTTAGTGGACAAAAGTTACAGTTGACAAAATCAGTATTTATTGTCCAATGGATAATAAAACGTACTGCAATTTTATTTATCAGATAAAATTTCAAAAAACAAAACTCCGTAAACTGTGCCCGACCTCGGGTTTAGTAAGATCCCCCATCGATGTTTCCTTAGTCCAAGGTTTTCCATCATCGGGGAAAATATTTTATTTTCTCGGCTCTGCTAAGTGCGCACGTAAATTGAGAAATATATTAAAATAATCAACATTTCTGAAAAAATTCACAAAATTCACAAATATTACAAAATGACTAGTTATCATAAAACAAAAATTTTTTGGGGTGTTACACACAGCTTAGCTAGCCATGAAACACAACAATATACATATATACTTCATGTTCTTGAGGATGGAAAAGAGGAAGAAAAAGGAATAGAAGAGAAAAGCTCAATGATGATGATCCTTGAAGCTTGAATCTTCCTCCAAGATGAAGATGACCTCTAACCTTGACTTCCCTAGCTTTCTTTTAGTCCCAAAACGAAACCCTAGCAGTTGCTTTCTAATTTTGGCAAAAGCTCCTTTATGAAATCTGATGAAACAATATTTATAGGCCAAAAATTTTACTTGCACGCCGTGGTGTGAGCCTCCTTGCGCCGCAGCCTTCACAAGCCTAAGCTGCGGCGTGCAAAACTCGGAGCTCTTTGTTTGCAGTAGAGTATGCATCACGCCACAGAGTTCACATGCCTACGTCGTGACGTTCAATGCTGAATACCACACTTGGCTTTCTCTTCCAATGCAAGTCCAAGTCTTCCACATATCTGCTTGTTTAAAGCACAACCTACAATAGAGAAATCACCCTTTCAATAACAATTACAAATTCACCTAATCATATAAAAAATTATACCAGTTTGTTCAAGATCATATTAGAAAATATCACAATTGAATTCAATGAATATAAGCTTGAAATCTTTCAAATATGCATGATAATAAGGACTAAGCAATCATTAAAACACAGATATAGGGTCAAAATAACTACATTTTATGGAGTTATCACACCCTCAAACCTAGGTTTTTGCTAGTCATCGAGCAAAATAAAGTATAATTAAGTAAACATGCTTAACACATGCTTCAACATACATTCAACATTTAACATGAATTCCGAATTACTGAAACACCATTAGTATACAATGATTGTTTAAGTCCTCAAAGAATGATAATGCCACTCAATCAACTCCACACATATATAATCATCTTCATGCAAACATTCAAAATCACTTTTCATGCAAATCACATCTCCCACAAGCATGCAAGGAAAACTTCTCCTAATCAAGTCATATTCATCCGGATAAATTTATGAACATATATGCATTGGAATCCAATAATCCACAAGATTGTGTTCAAACTCTCTCTTCCCAATATAAATCATACACAACTGAGGATCAAAAGGGACTTCAATATCTTGTAATGTAAGGCCAATGGTTATGGGTTAAAGAACAAAGGGAAATGATTTAATACAAACATTGATAAACATAAACATGTTATTTCAAGACTTGAGTATTCCAAAATGAAAGAAAAATGAAAGATTAGAACTCAAAAGAACCATTCAAAGCTTTTTGTCTTTAACTTTTCTCATTTCATTCATTTGCTTTGCTTGTCTCTTTTCTCTTCTTTTTTTTTCTTTTTCTTTACAAAGCAATATCTTTTCTATTATTGCAGATGGTTTTTTCAAGTTCAATTTTATAATTAATATATATAATACTCCTAATTACTAGACTCACTTCGAGAAATAACATAGTATGTACTCAACAGACAATGATGGTAGGAAAGTAATGCAATGTTTTCATATGCATTTGAATGGTTACATGGTAAGGAATATGTAGGTAATGAAAAACATATAAGACCAAATATATATCAAGCTTCAAAGGGGACTTATGGATATAATCATGCAAAGGTAAACTTTTTAGGTTCAATTGGTCCAAACAATACCTTAATAATTTCCTCAATCATGAATAATCAAGGATTTCGATTCAAGATTATTCAAACACAATTTCAAAGATAATCAAAACCTTGACATGCATTATTCATAAACATTCTCTAGACAACACTCATATCATGTTTGAAGTGACACCAGCATACGAGTGGGAGCTAAATCATGCATTTGAAAAGTGACTAGATTGTTAAACATGCTTCTTGCTTGCATATGGTTTCACTTAAAAATTGGCAATTCGTAAACACTAATATCATAGGACAATCAATATCTCACTAGCATTTGGCACATGATATACATTAAAATTTTACATCTTTGTCCATCATACATTCAAACTGACATGTGCTCAACATGTTGGTATATGTCCTAGAGGCTAATACATTCTATCTGTATTTACATACATTGTATTATGCTATTTTTAATATATAAGATATTTCATTTATTATGCTCTTTTTTAATAAACATAATAAAGTCCTTAGAATAGTAAGTTTGATACCATAGAACATCAAGTGGATAATTTGATCGTGAGATCCTATTGGATAAAACACTATTCTTAAATGTCCTTAGTCAAGTATTATTGTTAATTAGGACAACAATAATGCATTGAGACTAGTATATGCGTAGACTGATGACCACATCTCATGGGTCATTGATATGAGATATCAAGTCTTCACATGGATACATATTAGAGTAATGATGTATTGGAAAGACCCGTCATGAGAACGCTACGTGAATCGTTACGTGAGTGTCATAAGCGATTCTCATAGTGATAATGGTGTATGTGATCATTTGACCTGAAATCACTACGATTTCTACATAAGGAGTTGTGTTTTAATGCCATCAAACGTCATTTATAACAAGATGATTATAAAGTTAGTTATTAGACATACCACGATTCATGTGGAGGGATGTGAGTGACCTATATGAGATTTGTCCCTCCTACATAATAGGAGTGATATCTTCGGGTCCCCTGATTGAGTGAGACTACGAAATGCATGACCATGCTCAAATGAGTCAATATGAGATATTGATCTCATTTGTTATTACTATGTTTACTCGAGAATCAGGAAACTGGAGATTGAACTAAACAAGGGTGACACGTTCCATGCTTTGTGTTCAATCTAGATATTTGGACAAATGGACTAAACTATACGGAAACATTGGTCACGGATAGGTTATGTCAAATCACTGGCATTGTCATTACTTGGGTAGCAGCGATGTGTTGCTAGATATCGCTCACTGTTTGTAATATTAAAATGAGATTTTAATATTACTACTAACGTTATGAGAACCTGCAGGGTCGCACACTTAGAGCAGACTAAATTGGAACAATAAGAATCCAAGTTGGACTTGGATTCAATTGTGGGCCTAACTCATAACAGATGAGTTTAGGATTGCACAACTTACCTTGCTACTACTCACACTCACTTAAGGCAGCCACTATTATAAATAGTACTGCTAAGGGAGCTGCTATGTACGCAATACCACAACCCTAGCCGCACCTACGGAAAGTGAGTGAGAGACAGTGAAAGGTTTTCTTCTCTTCACAGCTAGCACTGCGAAACAGAGGCGTGACTCCCTTTTGAAAGTTTGTTCGTGTGGATACCGCAGAGACATCGTTGCTATTACGGTGTTGGTGATTCACCTCGCTTGTGTTTATCACGCTTCAAGAGGTAAACCTTTAAAAACTTAGATTATGGCCTTTTTTGCATGGATCTTGTGAGGGAATTTTATTATTTCGCTGCGTGACTTTTGATCCACAATTCCCAGCAGACAATAATAACATCTGACCCATTTGTGAAAGGGAACGACAATTGTATTTTGAATGAGATTTTCACATTTATCTGTTCCTTCAGATGTTATCAGAACTAACTAGTATTTGGCCCATTGTAATACATCTTAATAGATTCATTTGACTCATATTCACTTTGAGTTGAATATTCAAAACATGTATTCATTTGGTTTCATAGGCATTAAAACATAAAAACTATATAACTATTGTACTATACAAAACATAAACACTTTATATAATCATAAAAATATATACCTTGTCCATTAATTATCACAACTTTTTTTGTACATTATAGCATGCTTTTTAATCATCAAAACATACAATCCCAAAATCATACAAAATATGTTATAATGCCTTACCTCCAAGCCTATGGGAAATAGTGTCCCCACTGTATACAAAATATGAAATAAATACAATGAAAGTGAACGCCTTGTATTCCGTAGAGCTAACTCTCGTCCTCTTCATCGTCTGTAGTCTGATCATCAGAAGACTCATCATCTCCCACATCTGCATCGGGAGCCTGTTGCTGAGAGGGTGGGATTGCCACTGCCTTGGGTGGGATATCAGGGATCGAAAAGTCGTCTAGAGGTAGCCCCAATCGCTCCGCCAACCATCGTATCATTTGAACGATATAAGTCTACATGGTGGCCACATGTGCCACCTGAGCATGCAAATCATCATCAGGTGGAGGAGCCACTCTAGGCTCTCTACTAGCCTGTCTCTGTCTGGATGGTTGTGGGGCTGTTGCTGCTCCTCCGACCCTTTCAATAAATGTCTCGTTGAGGGGCTGTTTAACATTTGCAAGCTCCTCATGCGGCCCCCACCACACTTGTTGCTGGCTGCAGAGCGAGTGAATCAGGAATGGAAAGAAGAGGCTTCTCGGCTCTCGTATGCACCTCCTGATCTGGTCAAAGATTATCTAGGTGACATCAATAGACCAACGCTCCAAGATGCAGTAAATTAGAATGGCCCGGTCACACGTCACCTCAGATAGGTTGGCTGATAGTAGAATATGGGTGCTAATGAAGTGGTACCATGCCATGACCTCTAGTGTCAAGTGGGATCTGGCGTAGAACCATGGCTTGTTTATCTGGATGCTTACTATCCAGAGAACAGGCTGAGACTCTGCTGTGTAGATCCTGGTAGTGACTGTGCTAAGATTAATGCCCTCCTCTGGCTCTTACTGGCAAAAGGCAACGTAGTCGCAGATCTCTGGGGGTTTAGGTGGAGCAAAATTGGCTCGAATAGACAGCACTGAGTAAGAGACGTTCTGCCCTCGCACCCATACGATCAAACTCCCTTTGGTCGTGAAGGTAACGTTCGCATAAAACTCGCGAACGATCGGTAGAACTATGCTGGTCTCCGGGTGCTAGGCAAACTGGCTCCAGTTTAGCTAGTTGAGGAGCCCCTCAATGTCCCGATGAATAGCCCGGGAGAAGGAGAATCTGCGCTCTGCGATGAGTGATTTTGTAACCAATATCGTATACTTTTGAGCAGTGGCCGCGAAAATGAATTTGCTCATGTCGTACTGAGCCAGAGGGGAAGAAAGCTCCTTATCACCACGGTTATTGGATCCTCTTTGATGTTTAGGAGCCATGGCTTCCATTATGTACCTGCCAAAAGATAAGAATTGTCAGAATTGAACATTAAAACAAATTAGGCATGTAAAACAATCATTTATGCTAAAATTGGGTGCACGCACCGCAGCGTTCAGCCTTGCGCCGAGGTATTCAAACACATTCATCCATACGCCGCGACATTCAAGCCACAACTCAATATGTAACACCCCAAATTTTCGTATCTCTTAAACAGTAATTTTAACAGTTAACAGAATTTTACTGTTTAGTAATTTCTGGATACTGTAAAATTATTTTGAATATTCTGTTAGCGTATTTGATCGTTTTGAGTGATTTATTCCGTGTCAAGAAAACAAAAATTTTCGGGCCAGGGAAAACTTTACGTAATTTAATTTTTACCATTAGGTTTTAATTATTTTACGTAATTTGATTTGATATTTGTGCATTTTATAATTTTTGTGATTTTTATGGATGATTATGATTTTTTTTTTACTGCTTGTGGGCCCAGGGGGTGTATGTGGGCCCAGGTGGGTCCTGCAAAGTAAAAATTTTTCTACGCATAAAAAAATTTGTATTGTTTAGACGGAGACAGGGGATTTTACTAAACTTGAATCCGGAAATAGTTTTAAAAAATTTCTTGTACTGTGTTTTATACTGTATTTATTTATCGGGCGATAAAAATACAGTAAATATATTCTTTCGTAGGATTTTAGCAGATAAAAATATAAATTAAATTGCTTAAGTCAACCTTGGTAGTTTGGATATCCACCATTGATTTAATTAACGATGGAGACTTGATCTTGATTTAATCAACGGTGGAGATTTGATCTTAAAAGTGAATAAGATCATTTATAACCATTAGATGGAGATTAAATCAAGGGTAGAAATTTGGTCATATAAAGTGACTATGACCACTTGTAACCATTGGATATAGAATTGATTAAGGGTGGAGATTTGGTCTTGTAAAGTAACAAGGACCATTTATGACCATTGAATTTAGATTTAATCAATGGTGAAGATTTAGTCTTAAAAAGTGACAAAGACTAATTATAACCCTTGGATTAAAAGTTAGAAGGAGTAATCTTGACCCTTTATTTTGGAGACACATCCAATGACTGGAATTTAAAGGAGAAAATATCCAATGACCTAGATTAAGTCTTCTAAATCAAAAGTCTACCTAAATCCTAACTATTGAATTAATCAATGGCTAGAAATGCTTCAAATAATGGCTTGAAAAATATGACAATATTATTGCATGCAAGGATGGAGGGGGGACGGTTTTTGTAATGAATTTTAGAGCTAGAAGAGACTTTGATGACTATTATTAATTGCTTTATGTCAATCATGCTACATGATTGCTTTGTTTTCTTCCTTAGGAAATTTCTTGGAAGGGGGCCAAAATTATTTCATTTCCTATCACACTTTATCACTCTTTTCTCTCTTCACTCTACGGCAATGCATAGGAGGAAGGAGCCAAAAAGCATTTCATTCATTTGCTATCATAATTCATCTTTGTCTCCTCCAAAAAGCCAAGACTTTATCAAAAGTTTCCTACCTTGTCTCTCCATGTGAATTTCAGCCATGCACTCCAAAGAGGACCAAAATTGTTGGTTTCTATCATTTGTATCATAATTGCTTTCTATTCATCATCTTCTCCAAAGCAAAATACAAAAACTCTATTTTCTTTTCCAAGAAACACCATTTGGCCAACACCTAGAAACCATGTCTCCAAGCTTCTAAAATTTCATCTAAATACATTTTCTAAACCTAAACACCATTCTAAGAACATATCTAGTTATGAGCTTTTCCAAAATCATTCATCTTGAGCTTCAAATCCAAGCTTCAAGTTTCTATCAAAAATCAAAAATTTCATCTTTGTGTTTTAAGAGAAACCATTCGGTCAAGACACTCAACCACCATCCAATCTCTTTTAATTCCATCCAGCCATAGATCTTGAATCTACATGATGTTCTAAGCAACTTTCATGTTGGAGATTTTATCTAAATCATTCATCTTCATGGACTTTCTTCAAGATCAAAGTTATTGGGTTTTTGTGGTGAAGTGTAAGGAAATTTCATTTTTTTTTCTCTTTTTCATGATCTAAACCATGTTTGATCCATGGTTCCTCTTAATCAAGCTTAGTATACTAATTTTTATGTATTTTGTTTTGTATTTGAGAAGCCCTTGGTGATGAAGGACTTGGAAAAAAAAAGCAAAACAAAGAGCTTTTGAGCATCTTCAAGAGGTAAGAGGGAGATCCATCTCACCAATCAAGCTTGGTGGTGAGAGATGGTCTTATATTTGATGGGTGTTGAATCCATGTGAGGATTCATATCCATGGTCATGTAATAATTTATATGTATTTATGAGCTTTGATTAATTGCCTATGCTTAATATGCGTTGCATGAGTTTATGATTTTGATGGTATGCTTATTATACGATGCATGATAATAATATGGCATGCTTTTGATATATATATATATATATATATATATATATATATATATATATATATATATATATATATATATATATTGTGTATGTATGTGTATGCCATGATTTGATGATGGGAAGAAAATTAATTTTGGTCCCAATGGCCAAGGAAGAGCTACGGTTTTGATGCCATTGATTAGGGTTCATGTTGAAATTTTTCAAGAACAAGGGAATTAATTTTTGATCCCTAGAACATGGTGAATTTCGGTTAAGACACCTCAAGATAGGTGTTCACAAAATTAATATATTTATATATTTTCTTGAATGATGAAAATGGATGTTTAGAAAAAAGCAAGGAAAATAAATAAAGAGTTTATTTTTCAAAGAGTACATGAACACGGTTTTAGAAGGATTTTTATTAATTTATTTTGTGTAAAAAGTTTCTAAGTGTTTTACTAAACATAAGATTTAAATGAAAATAGCAATGATGATTTTAAGGATTTGCAAAGAAAGTGAAAAAGGATTTGTAAAGAAAGTGAAAATGGATTTGCAAAGAAAGTGAAAAATGGAAATGAACAAATGATTTGATTTTCAAAGACTATGAGTCTTACGTTTTTGTAAAGGATTTTTAATGATTTTGTTTGTGTAAAATCATATCAATTTAAAAGGAAAAATATTTGATGGTTTCAATAGTTATGTCAACGTTTTTTTAAAGGCTTGTAATGTTTTGATTTTTATGAACAAAGTGATTTTCAAAGTGAAAACGTAACTTGATTTAATACAAGGAATTTGGAAAGGGAACCAGAGTATTTTTATCACTTGAGAGAATTTTGTAAACGAAAGACAAAGAGAGGTTGAACATGTTTAAACTCTAATTTATTTTGAAGAATGATTTTGAACGTGATTTGAGAAAAATGGAGAATATAATGGCGATTTGAAAAGTTACTAACGTATAACTTATTTTTGAGTTTTGAAAGTACGTTAAAAATGTTAAATTTTGAAACATTGATTTATATCAATGAAAAAGTGATTTTATGAATTATATTTTGGAAAAGGATTTCTTGAGTAAAGAAATGTAGAAAAAGATTTTCTTGAGTAAGAAAATATATTACATGAAGTATAAAGTTATATTATTTAAGAAAAGTTGAAAAAGGAATATTTGAAGGTTGAGAAATATTTTCTGTAATAAAATTGTGGTAAAAAAAATTAGTTACGTATCTTAAAAACGTAATTTTAAAGTACGTGGTTTGAAATACAATAAAATATTTCTAAGTATTTGGAAATACAGTAAAATATTTCTACACGATTTTAAATACATTAAAATATTTCTACGCGATTTGAATTACGTTTAAATATTTTACGTAATTTGAATTACTATTGAAAAATCACTACGTGATGGAAAAGTGATGAATTATTTTTACTTGATTGTGAAAATAGCGAAAAATCATTATGTGATTTGAAAAGTGTTTTAAATATTTTGAAAATGAAAGAAAATGATTTACGCGACTTAAAAGGATGATTTTTAAGTTACGCGATTTTGAAACAGTGAAAAAATATTATGGGATTTGAGAAACGTATATTTTTATGCGATTGAGAAAAACATTGAAAAATTAGTATGTGATTTAAAAGTGCAACAGAAGAGTTGCGGCATTTTGAAAACGTAACAGAAGTGTTACGAAATTTTGAAAACGTAACAAAAACGTTTTGGAATTGTGAAAACATAACAGAAATGTTGTTCAATTTTTGTGAAAACACGACGAAAGTGTTTTATAATTATGAAAATGTGATAACATGATTTTACTGTTGAAAATACAGTATAATTTGGTACAATTTATATGCATTGGAAAGAGATGCCTGTGATTGGATTTGGTGCATTATACATGCATTGGAAAAATATGCGTTGAGGCATATGATACATTGAACAAATGAAATTGAAAAGAATTTGGCCCTTTGGGGTTGGACTTGCACTGATACATTCGTGCATTGTATATGGCCCTTGTGGTTGAAGAGGGAATGAGAATTGATAGTGAGGTCTATGATGGATCTTAGGGGCGTCGAGGCGCGGCGGTCGACCAGTGGACAACTGGCGAGTACCCTATGCCACTTGGCGATGCAGTCCGTTGCAACGCATTGACGATACCCGACAAGAACACGATTCTTTTCAACAACTGGAAGATTGTCTTTGGGCTAAGGCTGACAATTGACAGAGCATTCTCCTCGAAATTGTGAAAACCTCCATGGTGTTGTTTTTAAAAAACTGAGTCTTTGTGCACATGCATAATCTGACATTTATATCTGTGTGATATATTAATTGAGGAATATTGACTATGACAATTGTTTTGAATACTTGGATGATGATGATGATAATTAGACAATGTTGAGGGCATTATCGTAATTGTTGCTTATGATAATTGAACTGATAAATGATTGGATGATGATAGTTGATTAATGTTGATGGCGTGGTCATAATTGTGATATGATCTATCTGTATGATATGCTGCTTGTGTTATCTCTGTGCTGCCATGTTGGTATTGGTGTAGGTGATCTCACCTCTTTGTTGTGTTGTTTTGCTGTGTCTGTACTGTTAAAATCAAATAATAGAAGGATCGAGTTATCTTAGACATAACGGGCGATGGATACTCTGAGATTGGTGACGACAATAAGGAGTGGACATTCAGGACTCGAAGGTGTACAGTGTTGACAAAGAACAGATGTAGAACAGATATCTGATGCAACAAGATGGATACACAACAGAATAAGTATGTTAAGTTTTAACGTTAGTGTTGTACCGTGCTATTAAGTAGGACCTGTCATGGGGTTTGCTATTGTTAAAAAAAGAGAGTCTGTTAGTTTTATATTTCTCTTTAAATTATGAAATATTAATTAGTGTCAATATTGCATAATGAATAGTTGAAATATGATTTTCAATATTACCTAATATTTTCAGTAAATTTATGTTTCAGTAAAGAAGAAATTTTAAAACCCACTTTTTATAACTCAAACTTTGTGCGAATTTCTTTTCAGATTATGAGTCGGGAGTCAGACATGTGATACCCTAGGGAGGGTGTTACACAATACACGCCACGACGTACTTGGTTCACACCGCGACATTCAACAAAATTTAAACACACATCGTGGCGTTAACATGGCATGTTGCGACACTCAACAATATTCAAGACAACGTTGCGACGTTACATGATCCACACCGCGACATTCAATCGAATTAAGCATCACACTGCGGCATTAAATGGTCGCGTTGTGGTGTAACCACAAAAAACATATGCTTTTGCCTAGCTACACGCAAGACAGCACCCTAAACACTTAATATTAGACAACATCATATAAAAACTGGCATAAAATAACTAAAAATCTAACTAAACACTTAAAAACAAATTAAAACCAAATAAAAACAACAAAAACGCAAAAATACATGAAAATAAAAACTAAATTTCAAAATAAACAAAGTTAAATTATACATACCGGATTGGAGATTGCAGAACTGAAGATTAAAGCTTTGGGGAGTAAGAAATCAGAGGGAAGAAGTCAGAGAATTCAGAGAGAGCCAAAGAAATTGGAAAGAAATAGGACAAGACAACCAAACACCGCGATACTTAAACCTAAAGGCCGTAGCACGCCATGACGTGTGCTTTGAATTGCCACCAAAATTTCAAAATTTAAATTATTACTATTTATTTACTATTATTTAATTATTTTTAAACCTAGTACGCCGCGACGTGCAAGGTATTGCGTCACGGCACCCTGCTCTCTGGATTTTGGCTTATGCACCATAGGCGCCGCGACGTGACATGCTTGATTTCGCGGCGTGAAGAGTCAACCTATAGAATTCTATAGAAAACTCGCTTTTGCTGTTGTTTTTCCACAATTATGGCCTTTAGCCCCTGCAAAACTTGCTCCAAATGTTAAATTTCAGTTTCTACAACAAAAACATATAAAACATCAAAATCAACATATTGATATATTTGAAAACTTAAAAACATCAGATTACACATTTGGATTCCCTCCCAAAAAGGGCCTTATTTATAGTTCCGGCTGGACTTAATAGACTTCAAGATGGAGATGCCAATGTGAGGGAGGTCTTCCCGAAATTCTCCCCCAAGGTATTGTTTCAAGCGTTGGCCGTTGATCTTAAAAGTTAATTTTCCATTAAGATTCGCAACCTCCACTGCTCCATGGGGAAAGACTTTGATAACTTGAAACGGTCCCGACCATCGAGATTTAACCTTTCTAAGGAATAACTTATGTCTTGAATATAAAGGAGGACTCGTTGACATTCAGAGAAGTCCTTATGCACAATCTTCTTGGCATGCCAGGTTTTCACATTCTCTTTATATATCTTTACATTCTCATAGGCCTGAAGCCTAAACTCATCAAGTTGATTGAGTTGCAATAGTCTTTTCTCTTCGGCGGCTTCCAAGTCTAAGTTTAACTGCTTTATTGCCCAATAAGCATGATGCTCAAGCTCAACCGACAGATGACAAGCTTTTCCAAATACCAGCTTGTAATAAGACATTGTTGGTGTATGTCCTAGATGCCAATACATTCTGTCTATATTTACATACATTGTATTATGCTATTTTTAATATATAAGGCATTTCATTTATTATGTTCTTTTTTTATAGACATAATAAAGTCCTTAGAATAGTGAGTTTGATACCATAGGATATTAAGTAGATGACTTGATCGTGAGATCCTATTAGATAAAATACTATTCTTAAATGTCCTTAGTCAAGTATTATTATTAATTAAGACAACAATAATGCATTGAGACTAATATGTACGTAGACTGATGACCACATCTCATGGGTCATGAATATGAGATATCAAGTCTTCATATGGATACATATTAGAATAATGATGTATTGGACAGACCCGCCATGAGAAGCTACGTGGATCGTTATGTGAGTGTCATAAGCGATTCTCATAGTGATCACGATGTATGTGGTCTTTTGACATGAAATCACTACGATTCCTACATGAGGAGTTGTGTGTTTTTAATGCCATCAAATGTCATCTGTAACAAGATGATTATAAAGTTGGTTATTAGACATACCGCGATTCATGTGGAGGGATGTGAGTAACCTAGATGAGATTTGTCCCTCCTACATAACATGAGTGATATCTTCGGGCCCCTTGATTGAGTGAGACTACAAAATGCATGACCATGCTCAAATGAGTCAATATGAGATATTGATCTCATTTGTTATTACTATGTCTACTCGAGAATCAGGAAACTGGAGATTGAACTAAACAAGGGTGACACGTTCCATGCCTTGTGTTCAATTTAGATATTTGGACAAAGGGACTAAACTATACGGAAACATTAGTCACGGATAGCTTATGTCAAATCACTGATATTCTCATTACTTAGGTAGTAGTGATGTGTTGCTAGATACCGCTCATTGTTTGTAATATTAAAATAAAATTTTAATATTACTACTAACGTCATGAGAACCTATAGGGTCGCACACTTAGAGCAGACTAAATTAGAGCAATAATGATCTAAGTTAGACTCGGATTCAATTGTGGGCTTAACTCATGACAGATGAGTTTAAGGTTGCACAACTTACCTTACTACTGCTCACACTCACTTAAGGCAGCCACTATTATAAATAGTACTGCTAAGGATGCTGCTACGTACGTAATATTACAACCCTAGCCACACCTAAGAAAGTAAGTGAGAGACAATGGAAGATTTTCTTCTCTTCTCTTCGCATCTAGCACTGCGAAACAAAGGCGTGACTCCTTTTTGCAAGTTTGTTCGTGTGGATACCGCAGAGACATCGTCGCTATTATGATGTTGGTGATTCACCTTTCTTGTGTTTATCATGCTTCAAGAGGTAAACTTTTAAAAACTAGGATTATGGCCCTTTTTCGCATGGATCCTGTGAGGGAATTTTTATTATTCCGCTGCGTGACTTTTGATCTGCAATTCCCAACAGACATACCAATAAGGTTCTTATACGTTGTTCTGTAAGCCTATAGCACATCATCTAGTCTTCTTGACCAGTCCTTTCAGGATGGACTCACCGTCTTCTCAAGTATTCTTTTTATCTCCCGATTGGACACCTCCGCTTGCCCACTTGTCTATGGGTGATAAGCAGTGGTGATACGATGCGTCACCCCATACTTGGTTAGGAGAGCTTCAAAGTACTTGTTGCAAAAATGGGACCCTCCATCACTTATAATGGCCCTAGGTGTTCTAAACCGGGTGAAGATATGTTTCCTCATGAAGTTAATCACTACCTTTGAATCATTGGTAGGAAATGCACATGTTTCCATCTACTTGGACAATAGTCCACTGCCACAAGAATATACTGATTTCTAAAGGAGGGGATAAAAGGGCCCATAAAGTCAATGCCCCAAACGTCAAAAATCTTAACTTCTAAAATAGAATTGAGGGGCATCTCATTCCTCCTTGATATGTTCCTTGACTTCTGACATCGATCACATCTCATAACATGAAAATACGCATCCTTGAAGATTGATGACCAATAAAAGCCAGACTGGAGCACTTTTGTCGTTGTCCTCTCACTACTATAATGTCCACCAAATGGGGAAGCATGACACTAGTTTAAAATCTATTCGACTTCCTCCATAGGTACACATCTCCTTAACATATGACCTGAGCACTATTTGAATAGGAATGGTTCATCCCAGAGATAGTGCCTGACATCATATAAGAATTTCTTCTTCTGGTGAGAGGTTAGATTCGAGGGTAATACACCACCCATTATATAGTTGACCATGTCAGCATACCATGGACATGATGTAGTGGTGGTAGAAAAAAGTTGTTCATCTAGAAATGAATCTCTAATTGTGATTGGTTCAACTTGATATTCTTCATTCTCAAGTCTAGAAATGTGGTCTGCAACTTGATTCTCTGCACTTTTCTTATCACGAATCTCCAAATCAAACTCTTGCAATAGCACGAACCATCGAATTAACCGTGGTTTCATATCCTTTTTGCTCACCAAGTATTTTATTGCGGAGTGATCCATGTACACTATCACCTTCATGCCCACCAGCTATACTCTGAACTTATCGAACGCAAATGCAATAGCCAATAACTTTTTTTTCATTGTGGTGTAGTTTACCTGGGCATCATTAAGTGTTTTGCTTGCATAGTAAATGAAGCGAAACACTTTGTCTTTTCTTTGGCCCAACACTGCACCTACATCATAATCACTAGCATCACACATGAGTTCAAATGGTAATTCCCAATCTGGAGTGGTAATCACCGGAGCTGACACAAGTTTTCTTTTTAGTTTCTCGAATGCAACCTGACATGATTTATCAAAGGTAAACTAGATGTCTTTCTCTAGAAGGTTGCAAAGAGGCTTGGCTATCTTAGAAAAGTCTTTAATAAACCTCTTGTAGAAACCCGCATTACCAAGAAAATTGTGAATTCCTTTAACTGAATTTGGTCGAGGAAGCTTCTCAATCACCTCAATTTTTGCCTTCTCCACCTCCATCCCTTTGATAGAAACTTTATCGCCAAAAACTATGCCTTCTTGGACTATAAAGTGACATTTCTCCCAATTAAGGACAAGGTTGTTCTTTTCATATCTTTTCAGTCAAATGAGAGAATTTGCAAACAACTATTATAATCATCTCCGAATACCAAAAAGTCATCCATAAACACTTCAAGGCCATGCTAAATCATATAAGCAAAGATGGCCATCATACAACGTTGAAAGGATGCTGGAGCATTACATAACTCGAATGGCATCCTTTGGAAAACAAATATACCAAAGGGACAAGTAAATGTCACCTTTTCTTGATCTTCAGGCGCTATGACAATTTGGTTATATCTAGAATAACCATCAAGGAAGCAATAGTAGGCCCTTCCATCCAATCTATCCAGCATTTGGTCTAAAAAAGGGAGCGGGAAATGATCTTTCCGGGTGGCCTTGTTCAACTTGGGGTAGTCCATGCATATCCTCCATCCTATAACCTTACGAGAGGGTATGAGCTCATTGTTTTCATTGGTGACTACCGTCATGCCACCTTTCTTCAAAACGCATTCAATTGGCGAGACCCAAGGGCTATCAGAAATAGGATAGACAATACTTGCTTCAAACCACTTGATTATCTTCTTCCTTACTACTTCCTTCATGATTGGGTTAAGCCGCCTTTGGTGCTCCACAACCCCGCTCTGTCTATCCTCTAATAAAATCTTATGCATGCAGATAAAGGGGTTGAGTCCATGAATATCAGCAATAGTCCACCAAATAACATGCATGTATTTCCTGAGCACACAGAGAAGTTTCTCCTCTTGATCATTAGGGAGGGATGATGATATGATTATAGGAAGAGTAGAAGTCGCTCCCAAATAAGCATATTGCAAATGATTAGGCAAATGCTTCAACTTAAGCTTTGGAGGCTCTTCAATGGAAGGCTTAAATGCCTCTTTAGATACATTGCACTCCAAAGGTTCAAACTCGGGCGACCGGTAAAACCTAGGAACAACATCAAGGCGTTGGATAAAATAAAAAACATCATCCCTGGTATTCCATTTGTTGGGAATCACGGATACATCACACAACGAAAAACAGAATTCTCACCAAGGATCCATGCGAAAAAGCCATAATCTGAGTTTTTAAAATTGTTTACCTCTTGAAGTGTGATCAAAACAAGTGACGTGAATAACCAATACTGTAATAGCAACGATGTCTCGGCGGTATCCACACGAACAGACTCATGAACACCTAACGTCCATAAATAGGAGTCACGCTTCTCTCACACAATGCTAGCTACGAAGAGAAGGGAAGAAACCTGTCACTCTCTGCTCACTATTTCTATCAAGTGCGGCTAGGGTTTTTAATGCATCCCTTGACAGCCCCTTAGCAGTGTTATTTATAATAGTTGACTGCTTTAAGTGAGTGAAAGTAGCAACAAGGTAAGTTGTGCAACCCTAGACTCATCTGTTATGAGTCCGACCCACAATTGAATCCAAGTCCAACTTGGATCCTAATTACTTCAATTTAGTCTGTTCTATGTGTGCAACCCTGCAAGATCTCATAACGTTGGTAGTAATATTAAAATCTCATTTTAATATTACAAGCAGTGAGCGGTATCCAGCAACACATCACTGCCACCCAAGTAACGAGAATGTCAGTGATTTGACATAACCTTTCTGTGACTAATGTTTCTGTGTAGTTTAGTCCATTTGTCCAGATATCTAGATTGAACACAAGACATAGAATGTGTCACCATTGTATAGTTCAATAATTCGTTTCTTGATACCTGAGTAGACTTAATAACAACAAATGAGATCGATAACTCATATCGACTCATTTGAGCATAATTATGCATTTCACAGTCTCACTCAATTAGGGCCCCCGGAGATATCGCTCTTGTTATGTAGGAGGGACAAATCCCATCTAGATCACTCACATCCCTCTGCATGATTCGCGGTATGTCAAATAACCGACTTTATAATTACCTTGTTACAAATGACGTTTGACAACATTAAAACGCACAACTCCTCATATATGAATCGTAGTGATTTCAGGTCAAAGGACCACATACACTATTGTCACTATGAAAATCGCTTATGATACTCATGTAATGATCCATGTAGTGTTCTCATGGCGGGTCTATCCAGTACATTATTACTCTAATATGTACCCATGTGAAGACTTGATATCTCATATCCATGACCCATGAGATGTGACCATCAGTCTATGCACATACTAGTCTCAATGCATTATTGTTATCCTAATTAACAATAATACTTGACCAGGGACATTTAAGGATAATGTTTTATCTAATAGGATCTCACGATCAAGTCATCTACTTGATGTCCTATGACATCAAATTTACTATTCTAAGGACTTTATTATGTTTATAAAAAAGAACACAATAAATGAAATGCCTTATATATTAAAAAATAACATAATACAATGTATGTAAATACAGAGCCAACCAGGCATATGTTTAATGCCTAAAGACCTAGTGTGACCCTCATGCTTCTACCGTGTAAGAGGCTTCATCAGTGGATCAACAATGTTATCATCTATTAGTACTCTGCATATCTTTATATCTCCTATATTGATGATCTCTCGAATGAGATGAAAACGCCTAAGTATATGTTTGGATCATTGGTGAGATCTAGGCTCCTTAGCTTGTGAAATGACTCCATTATTATCACAATAGAGGTCCGCTGGGTCCACAATGCTAGGAATAATGCCAAGTTCAGAAATGAACTTCCTGATCCAAATGACCTCCTTTGCTGCATTAGAGGCATCAATATACTCAGCCTATGTGGTAGAATCAACAACTATCTCCTGCTTTGAACTCTTCCAGCTCACAGCCCCACCATTCAGGAAAAAAACATAACTCGATTGTAATCTGGAGTCGTCCTTATCGATTTAGAATCTAGCATCAGTGTAACCCTTTACAACTAGTTCTTCCTCGACTCCATATACCAAGAACGAATCCTTAGTCCTTTTCAAGTACTTATGGATGTTCTTGACAGCAGTCTAGTGACTCTCACCAAGATCAGATTGGTACTTGCTCGTCATGCTCAAAGCATACGGGATATCTAGTCGAGTACATAACATGACATACATGATAGATCCAATTGTAGATGCATATGAAATCTTGCTCATACGATCCCTCTCATCCTAGGTGGCAAGAGACTGAGCCTTAGATAGGTTTACGCCATGCGACATAGGCAAGAGTCCTTTCTTGGATTCATGCTTGTTAAATCGTTTTGATATTTTGTCTATGTATGTACCCTGACTTAGGCCAAACAGTCTCTGTGATCTATTTTTATAGATCTTGATACCTAACACATAGATGACTTTGCCCAAGTCCTTTATAGAAAAACACTTCCTTAACCAAAGCTTTACAGACTGTAGGGTAGGGATGTCATTTTCGATGAGTAGTATGACATCTACATATAATACCAAAAAGACAACTGTACTTCCACTAACCTTCTAGTAGACACAAGATTCTTCTTTATTCTTGATGAAACCAAACTGTTTTATTGTATCATCAAAACGAAGATTCTAGCTTCTGGAAGCTTGCTTCAACATAAATAGATCGTTGTAACTTGTACACCTTTCCAGCATCCTCTGGAGTGGCAAAACACTCAAGTTGTGTCATGTACACATCTTCGAGAAGATTTCCATTAAGAAAAGCAGTTTTGACATCCATTTGCCAGATTTCATAATCATGCTATGTTGCAATAGCAAGCAAGATCCGAACATATTTAATCATTGTAATTGGGGAAAAAGTCTCATCATAGTCTACACCATGAATTTGCTTGAAACCTTTATCTACCAATCGCGCCTTAAAGGTATGCACATTACCATCCATGTTAGTTTTCTTCTTGAAAACCTACTTGCACCCAATGGGTTTTACCCCTTCAAGTGAGTTAACCAAGGTCTATACCTGGTTGGCATACATGGATTCCATTTCAGATCTCATGGCCTTAAGCCATCTCTCCAATAATGGCTTCTTGGTGAGTCACTTGCTCATCTTGATCCATGAGTAATACGTCACCTTGTTGGGTTTCGAGAAATCCATATCTCTTTAGTTGATGACGTATCCTGTTAGGCCTACGCAGGTCTTATGCTACTAGAGTAGGCTGTTGTTCCACAATACTTTGAGGGTGCTGCTCTATTTCCACCATCAATTCGTTGCTACTCTGTGAGCCTTGAACTTCTTCAAGTTCTAATTTTCTCCCACTGATTCCTTTGGAGATGAACTCCTTTTCTAGGAATACAATAGTCCGTGCGACAAACACTTTACCCTCGGTAGGATTATAGAAATAGTATCCCTTGCTTTTCTTGGGATACCCCACAAAGAAACATTTATCTAATTTGGGTCCAAGCTTATCATAAACTTAACGTTTGACATAAGTTTCGTAACCCCAAATCTTCATGAAAGACATATTGGCACGTCTCCCAGTCCATATCTCATATGGTGTCTTTTGAACCATTTTAGAAGGAACACAGTTAAGTGTGAAAGTTGTTGTTAACAGAGCATATCCCTAGAAGGAGCCTGGAAGGTCTGCATGACTCATCATGGATCGGACTATATCCAACAAGGTCTGATTCCTCCTTTCAGAGACACCATTCCATTGTGGTGTTCTTGGAGGAGTGAGTTGAGATATTATCCCACACTCTTTCAGATAATCATCAAACTGTTGACTCAAGTATTCACCACCTCGATCTGATTGAAGGACTTTAATACCCTTGCCAAGTTAGTTTTGTACTTCATTCTTGAACTCCTTGAACTTTTCAAAGGATTCTGATTTGTGCTTCATAAGGTATACAAATCCATACCTATTGAAATCATTAGTAAATGTAATGAAGTACAGAAAATTGCCTCTAGTCAGTGTGTTTAGGGGTCCACATACATCACTATGTATAAGGCCCAAAAGATCACTAGCCCTTTCACCTTGTCCAGTGAATGGGGCCTTTGTCATCTTCCCCAATAAACAAGATTCACATATCTCATATGATTCGAAATCAAATGAGTCCAAGAATCCATCTTTATGGAGTTTGGAGATGCGTTTCTTATTTATGTGGCCCAAACGACAATGCCAGAGATAAGTTGGGTTCATATCGTTTGATTTAAACCTCTTTGTATTTATGTTATAGATGGACGTTTCGAGATCAAGGACATAAAGTCCATTACTCAATTGTGCACTACCATAAAAAATATCATTCAAATAAATGGAACAACATTTGTCCTTTATAATAAAAGTAAAGCCTTTCTTGTCCAAACAAGAAACAGAAATGATATTCGTGCTTATGGCAGACACAAAATAGCAATTCTTCAACTCTATTACAAGCCCAATGGGCAAAGATAAAAGATAAGTCCCTACGGCTAATACAGTAACCTTTGCTCCATTTCTAACTCGTAGGTCGACTTCGCCCTTAGTCAATGGTCTACAGTTCTTCAGATCCTACACATTTACACAAATGTGAGATCCACATCCAGTATCTAATACCCATGATGCAGAAGTAGATAAATTGACTTCTATAACAAAAATACATGAAGTGGAAGTCTCACGTCCCTTCTTCTTCTTGAGCTCCTCCAAGTACTTGGCACAGTTCCTCTTCTAATGTCCGGTCTGACCACAGTGGAAGCAGATACCTTCCTCAGCCGCTCCACCCACTAGTTTCAAGCCAGAAGTGTTGGACTTGGACTTATCCTTGCCCTTGCCCTTCCACTTGTCATTGGCTTTTTTTTTTGCTGTTTCTTGTCCTTATTCTTTTGGACCATCATTATGGCCTTTCCTTTGCCTTTGTTTATGTTTTGATCAGCAGTTTTCAATATGTTTAGCAACTCTGGTAGTGATTTGTCAATTTTATTCATGCTGTAGTTCATGACAAATTGATTAAAACTTTTTGGTAACGATTGCAGGACTAAGTCAGTGGTCAACTCTTGGCCTAAAGGAAAACCAAGTCTCTCTAAGTTTTCAATGTACCCAATCATCTTGAGTACAAGAGCACCAATAGGGCTTCCTTCTACCAGGTTGCGTTGAAACAGTGCTTTAGAGACCTCCTATCTCTTATGTCTAGCCTGCTGTTGATAGAGCTTTTTGAGGTGTATGATCATATCGTAGGCATCCATGTTCTCATGTTGCTTTTGGTGCTCAGAGTTCTTGGTGGCTAACATTAGACATCTAATGTCCAAGGTGTCATCTTGATGCTTCTTATAAGCATCTCTTTCAGCTCTAGGGGCATTAGTAGCAGGTGGCTCAAGAACAGACTGTTCTAGAACATATAACTTTTTCTCTTGCTTGAGGACAATCCTCAAGTTCCTATACCAATCTAGGAAATTTGTCCAAGACAACTTGTTCTTCTCAAGGATTGATCGCAATAATAAGTTACTTGAAGTGTTTGTTGCTATAGTAATCTATCAACAGAAATATGCAAAATATAAGTATCATGCCATAAACATATTTAACAAGGTCTTTAATTAAATATGCCTCACACTATTTTATTCAGATCAATGACCCTCAGCATTGACTTGGAAAATCCCATCGTAAGATTTCCTAGTGGGCCAAGATCCATATTTCACCTAGCTTTGAGTTAGCTTTGGCTGATCACCCAAAATTCGGTTATTTAGGTAGGAAACTCTTTTCAATTACATCACGTGCAACTCTTGGATAGTTGAGTGAATAACAATTATTCTAATCCATCTAATGGACTAAAGCCCAACTCCATGCCTCTAAGCCTTCAATCCTATTGAAATAGCCTAGTTAAGTCAGACCCAATTGGTATCAGTTGGATATTACCTTTATCCTATTGTGTCTTACTAATATAAATAAAGATATCCTGTTTTGGCAGACCTACACTTAATCAATACTATTTATTAAGCTGTTTATAATACCATAAACATCATCCACACTTCTCATACATATAAAGCATATAATAAATGTGACATGGTTATGACCCATAAGAGAGAACCATTAACTAAAATAAGGGAGTAAACCAACTTCACAAGCGTCTCCCACCAACATCCTCATTTGATGCCGCCTTCATACCTCCACATCAAGATTATATTATATAGAAACCTCTTTTACATTCGAGGGGAGTTAGGTGAGAAGAGAATGTACAATCAGAATGTAGAGAGAAAGGCACGACACGCAGGTCGTATTTTAAAATAACCAAAATACCATAAAAGGAGAACAAAGGCCATAACCATGCACCATGCACCACAAAGTACACAAAAACTCAAACAATAATACATTATTATTATCATTATTTTTGTGAGTCATAAAAACATATTTGAATTTCGCGCCTCAGAAAAGATGTGCTATGCGGAGTTTGGCTGACATCAACACTTGATGTCATCTCTAACCATAAACAAGGGTTCCATAACTCTTGCACCACTGTCTGGAATGTTGTCCAAAATGAGGTTTCCTTGACATCAATGCTTGATGCCTCCATAACTAGGATTCTAGAATACTGTCCAGAAACAACACTGTTCAAAACGCTGTACATATCACATACATACCAGAAAACATCGCACAAACATATATACATAATAGATTCATTGTTTCGAAAACATCATCATGGTTTTGCATACAACACATCAAACAAAATCCATTTTTGCAAAGGTTTTATATCGTTTTAGAAATAACATATAAAGATTATATCTTTTACGAAAAGAAAGTAACGAATCATGTTGTTTCTTGCAACAAGAAAACCAGAAAAATTGAATCATGGTTTCGCAAGTGGCTTTGATATCACTTGCTGGAAATTGCGGATACATCACACAACGAAAAACAGAATTCCCACCAAGGATCCATACGAAAAAGCCATAATCTGAGTTTTTAAAATTGTTTACCTCTTGAAGCGTGCTCAAAACAAGTGACGTGAATCACCAACACCATAACAACGATGATGTCTCTGCGGTATCCACACAAACAGACTCAAAAATGTCCAATGTCTACAAATAGGAGTCATGTCTTTCTCACATAATGCTTGCTGCGAAGAGAAGAGAAGAAACCTATCACTCTCCCACTCACTGTTTCTGTCAAGTGCAGCTAAGGTTTTTAATGCATCCCTTAACAACCCTTTAGCAGTGCTATTTATAATAGTTGGCTGCCTTAAGTGAGTGAAAGTAGCAACAAGGTAAGTTGTGCAACCATAGACTCATCTGTTATGAGTCTGACCCATAATTGAATCTAAGTCCAACTTAGATCCTAATTACTCCAATTTAGTCTGCTTTATGTGTGCGATCATGCAGATTCTCATAAAGTTGGTAGTAATATTAAAATCTCATTTTAATATTACAAGTATGAGCGGTATCTAGCAACACATCGCTGCCACCCAAGTAATGAGAATGTCAATGATTTGACATAACCTTCATGTGACCAATGTTTCCATGTAGTTTATTCTTTTTATCCAGATATATAGATTGAACACAAGGCATGGAATGCGTCACCCTTGTATAGTTCAATCCTTCGTTTCCTGATACCTGAGTAGACTTAATTACAACAAATGAGATCGATATCTCATATCGATTCATTTGAGCATGGCCATGCATTTTGCAATCTCACTCAATCAGGGTCCCCAGATATATCACTCCTATTATGTAAGAGGGACAAATCCCATCTAGATCACTCACATCCTTCCGCATGATTCACGATATGTCCAATAATTGACTTTATAATCACCTTATTACAGATGACGTTTGACGGCATTTAAACACAACTCTTCATGTAGGAATCGTAGTGATTTCAGGTCAAAGGACCACATACACCATTGTCACTATGAGAATCGCTTATGACACTCATGTAACGATCCATGTAGCGTTCTCATGGTGGGTCTGTCCAGTACATTATTACTCTAATATGTATCTATGTGAAGACTTGATATCTCA
This sequence comes from Ormosia emarginata, assembly GCA_029884605.1. Classification (NCBI taxonomy): domain Eukaryota; kingdom Viridiplantae; phylum Streptophyta; class Magnoliopsida; order Fabales; family Fabaceae; genus Ormosia; species Ormosia emarginata. Next base: position 5,344,221 of record JAQQTP010000033.1, on the reverse strand, counting down.
TATCCATGACCCGTGAGATGTGGCCATCAGTCTATGCACATACTAGTCTCAATGCATTATTGTTATCCTAATTAATAATAATACTTGACCAGAGACATTTAAGAGTAGTGTTTTATCTAATAGGATCTCACGATCAAGTCATCCACTTGATGTCCTACAGCATCAAACTTACTATTCTAAGGACTTTATTATGTTTATAAAAAAGAACACAATAAATGAAATGCCTCATATATTAAAAAATAACATAATACAATGTATGTAAATACAGACGAAATATATCGGCCTCTAGGGCATACACTAACACCATTCTGGTCAGCTGATGTAGTCAATGATAGAGCAAGGGAGTCATTAGGATAGTTAGCATGAAATGTATCAACAATGATATTATCCAGCTTACCAATGTATGAACACTCTTCATGATCTTGAGGAAACTTAATTGCTTTAAAAATGTTGAAATTTACCTCTTGATCTTGAACTCTCATAGTTAATTCTCCTTTTTGGACATCTATAAGTGTTCTTCCCGTAGCAAGGAACAATCTTCCAAGGATCAGTGGCACATTTCTATCCTCCTTCATATCCAGTATGACAAAATCCCCTAGAAATATAAACTTGTCCACCTTTACTAGGACATCTTCTACAATGCCCTTCGGATAAGTATATGAATGATCAGCTAGTTGGAGAGTTACTAATGTGGGCTTGCATTCCCCTAACCCTAGCCTCTGAAAAATGGATAAGGGGCATGAGATTGATGCTTGCCCCTATATCACATAAATCTTTGCCAAAGAATTTATCTCCGATGGCACAAGGAATTGTTAAGCTTCCTGGGTCCTTCAACTTTGGGGGAAGCTTTTGCTGTAGAATAGCACTGCATTCTTCCGACAATGCTACAGTTTCAAAGTCACCCAGCTTACGCTTCTTGGATAAAATATCCTTTATGAACTTGACGTAACTGGACATTTGCTCCAATGCTTTAGCAAAAAGGATGTTGATGTGAAGTTTCTTAAAAACTTCTTAAACTGTGCATCCATCTTACGGTTAATTTGTCTGTTAGGAAATGGTAGAGGATGTATATAAGGCTTATTCTCTGTCTTCTTGTCCTATACCTTCTTGTGGACAATTTCTTTATTCTTTTCCACTTCCTCATTCACCATAGCCTGGTCTTTTCTCACTTCGACCTTTTCTTCAAACAACTTTGTCTTGGGATTTCCCTCAATGTCCTTCCCACTCCTCAGTGAGATGACTTTACAGTGCTCATTGGAGGCACCCTTTGGATTATTAACTGTATCACTTGGGAAGGTTCCCGAGGGCTTATTATTGATGGTATTAGCCAACTACCCAACCTACGTTTCCAACACTTTAAACGAAACCGTTTGGCTTTGAATTATAGAGTCGTTCTTTTCTAAATGAGCGTCCGTCTTTGTCATGAAAAAATTAGTTTTAACCATTAACTGCATAAACATGTCCTCCAAAGAGAGCTTCTTGTCTTGCATTGGTTGTCTTGACTGGGAAGGGAATCTAAGAGGATTGTAAGGTCGCTCAATTCTAGGTGCATTGGAGGAGGAAGCTCCTTGGTTGTCCCTTCAAGAAAAATTTGGATGGTTCCTCCATCTAGGATTGTACTGGGCTGAGTATGAGATATTTTACTGAGGACGATAGTTGCCGACATATTGTGCACTTTCTGACATATAAGGGCATCTATTGCACGCATGATTGTCGCCACATTTGTCACAAAGAACAAACGGGCTTTGGTGAGAATTTTGTCCTATGTTGTCCATCTTACTTGCTAACGCTGCTACTTGAGCTGATAGTAAGGTTAATGCACCCACTTCACGCACTCCAGCCACCTTCAATGGAGTGTTTCTTGCAGATGGCCATTGGTAGCTATTAGCTGTCAATTCTTCCAAAAGTTGGAAAGCCTCATTAAAAGATTTGCTTAATAAAGAGCCTCCAACAGCCGCATCCAAAATTGGACGATGATGCGATATCAAGCCTTTGTGGAAAGAATAGACTTGATGTCATGGTGGGATTGCATGGTGTGGAGACCTTCTAAGCAGATCCTTGTACCTTTCCCAGGCTTCATACAAGGATTCTGATTCAACTTGGGTGAATGATGTGATATCATTCACCATTTATGTAATCTTGGCCAGAGAAAAATATTTGTTTAGGAATTTGTTACATACCTTAGACTAAGTTGTTATAGATCCCGTTGGCAGAGACTACAACCATCTCTTGGCTCTTTCTCGAAGAGAGGAAGGAAAGAGCCTGAGACAAATGACATCTTTAGAAACACCATTGTGCCTAAATGTGTCGTAAATCTCCAGGAAGTTTGAGAGATACGCATTGGGATCTTCGTTGGATAATTAGCCAAATTGTACCTAAGTCTGGATCATTTGGATTATGACTAGCTTTATCTCAAAGTTGTTAGCACGGATGATCGGCCGCCTGATGCTAGACTGTAAGTTGTCCATTTGAGGGATTGCGAACTCCCTCAAAGGACGCGTATGGTTGTGCTCATCCGCCATTTTACAATTACCTAAAATAATTAAAGAATTGAAACGTAAATTAATAGGTACACCAAGAAACGTAGACTAGAACTACTTAAACTCATTGTTAATATTAGCTCTACTAAAATCAAGCCGTGATCCCCAGCAACGACGCCAAAAACTTGTTCGCTCTTTTGCTTACCGCAAGTGCACGGGTCGCACTTGTAATATAGTCAAGAGTCTAATATCGTTCCCACGAGGATAACTGCCAATTCAGTGCTAAATATTAACCAATAGCTTAAGAATTTCTATCCAAGAACATTCAAATTAAGAGATGTGTGTTTAAACTACTTAAAAGACTTAATTGCTATACATTGGAATTAAGGTTGATAATTAGAGAATAGGGAATCCTTCTTCACCTCCTACTTCAATTAATAATATGCAATTATTATAAGCAATATAAATGATATGATTAGGTTAGCTTGAGAATCTAAAATTGTTAAAAGTCTATGTCTAGGTCAATCAACCTTATTTCATTTACCTAATTCACTATGTGTCCATGAAAACTAGCGCAAACTCCACTCATTAAGATCTATTCTCAACAATTACTATGCATGACCAACAGGTATATTTTTATCCCATTAACGAATTAACTCACCCCACTATTAGAATGAAATTAAACATGCATCAACCATACATATGATCTCAAATCCAAATTTCTATGTCTAGGTTCATTAGATTTCAACAAATCACTTAAAAACTGATCAAACAATCAAAAGCATTAAGAACTATATGATTGAACCAAACCAAATCATCTATATAAACTCAAAAAATTACAAAATTACTCAATATCCATAGAATGATCCAAAGAAATCCATATACACAGCTTAGCTAGCCATGAAACACAACAATATACACATATACATCATGTTCATGAGGATGGAAAAGAGGAAAAAAGAGGAATAGAAGAGAAAAGCTCAATGATGATGATCCTTGAAGCTTAAATTTTGCTCCAAGGTGAAGATAACCTCCAACCTTGGCTTCCCTAGCTTTCTTTCAGTCCCGAAACAAAACCTTAGTAGCTACTTTCTAATTTTGGCAAAAGCTTGATGTAGGATTAAAAGATGTAAATCCAAGTGCAGGTTGTCTTAAGTAATAAATTTTCAGGAGTCAGAGGTCGATTCACAGGGAATTGATGAAGAAAAATTAATTGAAGTAAGAAAAGGATTTGTCACAACACTAAAAGTAATAAAAGTTGTTCACAATTGAAAAAAGATTTGCTTGGGTTAAGAGATCCAGTCTTGGTAATAAATTAGAAGTAAGATTATTTATCTTTATAACTCAATTGAAATCTATACATAAAGGAAGTTCCAATCGAAAAATATAACATTCAAAGTTCAATTATATATGCAATCATATTATGATTCCTTCAATTATCTACCAACAATTGTAAGTGAGCTCAAGCATTTACTGTGCTAATCCTCTTGTCTACAATAAATCAAGATCTCCACTATACAAGGAAGGTTTCTAAATTGATTGGAAACAAAATACAACACATATAATGTCCACTTTATAATATATCATTTAAGCACAAGAAATAGAATAATCTTACTTTATTTCATTACCAAGAGCTTCACTCTTTCACCCAAGCAAAATGAAAATTAAGTACTCATAATCAAGAAGAAAGAAAGAGAGTAGAAGAGAAAGATGAACATAACTTCAAATTAGAACAAAAGAAAATTATAACAAAGGAAGACAATATACAGGCATGAACATAATTTCTCTTAACCAAGCCTAAAACCAAAGTCTCCTAAATGATCAGTCAATGGAGCCTTTTATAGAGGATTATACAAAATGACAAGGGGGCTGATTAATAAGTGGGTGAGGAGTGGGTGGGTGAGTGGAAAATGCCAAATGGTGAGTTGGAGAGTGGAAAATTATTGAGATTCTTTGTCTTCGAAATCATTCAGTGTTGATCTCATGGATGCCATCAAATTTATAAAACATAGTCTTCATGAAAGTTGTAGCATTTTGTCTTATCTTTCCAATGGCACCAGTTTTAGCTCCAAAGGCCACCACAGCCCAAGATATGACCCAATTATTGAATAGTATTCAGGTCCAAGTACAACACCTCTGTTTTGAATTCAAAGCCCAATATCACCTTTAAGGAGTCTGATCTGAGTTTTGTGTTCTTCATGAAATTTGTAGATATGAGTCTTAATTTTCAAGTATCCAAATTTCAGCCTAAGGAAATTCCTACAGTCTGAGTTATGCTCTGATTACTACACACTGTTCAGGTTCCAGTCACAAAACCCGTGTTTCGACTTCCAAGCCCATTTAGCTCCACTAAATGTCTGATTGAGCCTTGAAGCTCTTCATGAAAGTTGTAGAACTCTCTCTTATCTTTCCTACAAGGTAAGATACATAATTATAAGACATCTAGAACTCAAGATATGACCAAAATAAAGAAATAATGTAAGACCACTGTCTGCAACAGGGCATGCATCACGTCGCGATGTTCACATGCTTACGCTGCGGCGTTCAATGCTGAATATCACACTTGACTTTCTCTTCCAATGCAGGTCCAAGTCTTCCACATATCTGCTTGTTTAGAGTACAACTTGCAATAGAGAAATCACCCATTCAATAACAGTTACAAATTCACCTAATCATATGAAAAATTATACCAGTTTGCTCAAGATCATATCAGAAGATATCATAATTGAATTCAATGAATATAAGCTTGAAATCTTCTAGATATGCATGATAACAAGGACTAAGCAATCATTAAAACATAAATATAGGTCCAAAATAACTACATTTTATGGAGTTATTAGGTGAGAATTCATAATCCTTAGTAAAAGTATTCCAAAACCAATCATAAAAATATGAAGTAAGACATGTTATAAAAGCTCTTCCATGACTCATCTTTAGTAACTAAAGAAGCTAAGCTAAGTAAACATTCATGGATCAATGAAGAACCAAATTAAATTCATTTCCATGGTTCATCAAAGGAAATCAAGCTAATAAACTACCATGGTCCAATAAAGAACCAAGCTAATTTCATTATTATGGCTCATTAAAGAACTAAGCTATTGTTTTCTTTCATAGTTCCTCAAAGGAAACTAAGCTTATACTATCCATAGTTCATCAAAAGAAACTAAGCTTACTTAATTAATATTAAGTACATCTCATATGATACCCTCCTAAGGCATTCCATTACTCTTGGAAGCTCAAAGGTCTAAACTTTCCCATATATGCAAGGTGGTCATTTCTTCTATGAAATACCCCTACTAGTGTCTTAACACACTTCTAAAAGCATATATGAAGGATACTAACAAATAAGGGACCTCGCTTGACAAAATAAAAGTCCTTGTGTTTCTTGGACTTGGCGCTTAAGCGCCCACTCTGAGCGCTTAGGCGCTCTAATGGCAGAAACTTTCTACCCCTTGGGCACTCAACTTTGGTGCCTAGGAACCCATGCAATGAAAACTTGCAAGAGATTTCTGGGTGGTGGGCGCTTGAGCAGCCACTAGCTGGCGCATAGGCACCCATGGACCAGAAACTCCAAAAACTATTTTATTGGCTTCTAGCCAGTTTGTATTTCCTTCAAGTTCTAAGTGGTTTTTCTGTATAAACAAGGTCTCTAAGCATGCTAAAGTCATCATACACACTCTCAACTCATCTAGCATGGATTAATGAACAAGCTTCAATCATCAAAATACCCATTTATCAACTCCTAAGCCAAGCATTCAAATGAGTGTTTTCAATGTCCATATCATCAACCATGCATAGAATAAATCAAAAGCAAACTAAAATCATCCCTTGAAAACAAGAACTAACCAAAGAGACCATAGTTTGTCTCAAAACCCATATTTTCACTATTTCCACAAACAAACATCAACAATAAGTTGGTGGATAAAGATGAGTTTAAGGAAATAAACACCCCTACCTCACTTAGTGTAGAAGATGAACTCAAGCCTTAGTTTTCCCCTTTGATTTCCTCTTTATTCCCTTTTCTTCCTCCTTCTCTTTCTGTTCTTTCTTTGCTCTCTTTACTCATTTGGTTTCTGCTGCTTGTAACGTGGGAGAGTGAGTGAGATTGAGTGTGAAAAGGAGGAAAAACTAACCAAAAGTCAAATAGAAAGAAGTAGAACCGTGACTCATCCAACAACTTGAGATATTTTTGCTGAAACTTTATATCTCTTAGGAATACTTTAATATTACTAAATCAAGTTTCTTAATTTCTATAGATATTATAGAAATTTTTAGGATTCATCTAAACCCTAGTTTCATCATTTCCATACGTTTCCATATACTTGTCAAGTCAATCCGATATTAAAACACACATTCACTGTACTTAAAAATACCAAACTAACTTAGTTTATCCTTAAACTCTAACTACATCATATTACATACATTTGTGACCTAGAAACAAATTCTTCATATCTGTTTCCCTTAACTAAGCATTTTATGCCATTATCTGAGTCATTTTAAGATACTTTTCACATTCAGTACTATAGCAAAGTGCCTAATCTAACTTAGAATATCACAAAAATTAAACAAACATGTCATGCAAGTATTATGATACCTCTGTAGCCATATGCAAGTCTAACATGTGAAAAATGATGTTACATTTCTCCTTTTCTTTTTAAATTTTATCCCCAAAATTGTTTACCTCATATAAACAACTCTGGGTGATCTTGCTGCATGCGGGACTCTAACTCCCATGTAGATTCCTCAATGCCTGCTCCACCACATATAACTTTCACTAGAGGAATCTGCTTACCTCTAAGCTCTTTGACCCCTTTGTCTACAATCCTCACCGGTAGTACTACATAAGACAAATCATTTCTTAATTGTACAGATTCATTTCTTATGATGTGTGAAGGATCTGGATTGTACTTTTCGAGTTGAGACACATGAAAAACATTGTGAATTTTTGACAAACTGGGAGGAAGGGCTATCTAGTAGGATACAAGTCCAACTCTCTTTAGAATTTGGTAGGGGACCAATGAAACGAGGGTTTAACTTCCTTGTTCTCAATGCTCTACCAATTCTTGTTGTAGGAGTGATGTAACGTCCTAATATTTAAATTAACTACATATTCGGAATTATGCATTAGCAATCATATTAGAGCGCGTCACTTAGATCAATGTCAAATTTCCTGAAGAAGTACATAATTAATATATAAAATATGAGCCTGAAGCAAAAGTACATATTAAATAACAAAATGTTGGTGTATGCCCTAGTGGCCAATACATTTTGTTTGTATTTACATACATTATATTATGTTATTTTATATGAGGCATTTCATTTATTGTGTTCTTTTTGGTAGACATAATAAAGTCCTTTGAATAGTAAGTTTGATACCATAGGACATCAAGTGGATGGCTTGATCGTGAGATCCTATTGGATAAAACACTATTCTTAAATGTCCCTAGTCAAGTATTATTGTTAATTAGGACAACAATAATACATTGAGGCTAGTATGTGCGTAGACTGATGACCACATCTCACGGGTCATGGATATGAGATATCAAGTCTACACATGGATACATATTAGAGTAATGATGTATTAGACAGACCCGCCATGAGAACGCTACGTGGATCGTTACGTGAGTGTCATAAGCGATTCTCATTGTGATAATGGTGTATGTGGTCCTTTGACCTGAAATCACTACGATTCCTACATGAGGAGTTGTGTGTTTTAATGCCATCAAACGTCATCTGTAACAAGATGATTATAACGTTGGTTATTAGACATGCCGCAATACATGTGGAGGGATGTGAGTGACCTAGATGGGATTTGTCCCTCCTACATAACAGGAGCGATATCTTCGGGCCCCCTGATTGAGTGAGACTACGAAATGCATGGCCATGCTCAAATGAGTCAATATGAGATATTGATCTTATTTGTTATTACTATGTCTACTCGGGAATCAGGAAACTGAAGATTGAACTAAACAAGGGTGACACGTTCTATGCCTTGTGTTCAATCTGGATATCTGGACAAAGGGACTAAACTACACGGAAACATTGGTCACAGATAGGTTATGTCAAATCACTAACATTCTCATTACTTGGGTAGCAGTGATGTGTTGCCAGATACCGCTCACTGTTTATAATATTAAAATAAGATTTTAATATTACTACCAACGTCATGAGAACTTGCAGGGTCATACACTTAGAACAGACTAAATTGGAGTAATTAGAATCCAAGTTGGACTTGGATTCAACTGTGGGCCTAACTCATGACAGATGGGTTTAGGGTTGCGCCATTTACCTTGCTACTGCTCACACTCACTTAAGGCAGCCACTGTTATAAATAGTACTGCTAAGGGGGCTGCTACTAGGTTACATCACAACCCTAGCCGCACCTACAGAAAGTGAGTGAGAGATAGTGAGGTCTTCTTCTCCTCTCTTCGCAGCTAGCACTACGAAAACAGAGGCGTGACTCCTTTTGCAAGTCTGTTCGTGTGGATACCGCAGAAACATCGTCGCTATTACGGTGTTGGTGATTCACCTCGCTTGTGTCTATCACGCTTCAAGAGGTAAAAATTTAAAAACTCGGATTATGGATTTTTCGCATGGATCCTGTGAGGGAATTCTGTTATTCCGCTGCGAGACTTTTGATCCGCAAATTCAAGTAACACAAAAGAATAGTATTCTATACAAACTATACATCAAGGTACATCATGGCCATTATGGCACAAAATCATACATAAACATATACAATTATCAAAACAAAAAGAGAAAAATGTTCTTCAAGATCAAGTTCTTCTCCTCTATTATCAATAGGAGGTTTTCCTGGAATCATTATGGAAATCAATGATATGGGGTGAGAATCTCACAATTCTCAGTAATATTTATAAAAAGTGTCATCATAATCATTCTAGCTATTTCGAGAAAAAATTATTTCAATCATTAGTATATATTCATTATAAAGTGGTTAAAGCCAAATCAAGTCCTTTCTCTTCTCGAAACAGAGGTTCATTATTATCCTGTATAAAAAATCATTTGAATAATCAAATGAATCATCAAATCTTATCAAAATCTCAAAATCATATCAAGAACCCCATCCATGATAGACTTATGCAAAAAGCTATCTCATAATGGTCATCCATTAATAATCATCATTCATCAATCATCAATGATCATCATTTGTCTTTTATCAAATTGGTATGGAGGGAATGTCCATTCTCACAATATCGTTCACTTGGTAGTAGTCTGCCCAGTTGGTACACTTCAACCTATTTATAACGCCCTTTCTCGTTATATATAACTAGTCCGAGTAACCCAATCAATCCATAATAAATGAAGAAATTATCCGTCCTCATTTCAGAGTGGTGAGTAGAGAGGGAATTATTTGTCCTCAACTACTTTGATAGGGAGGGTATCATTTTTCCTTACACTATCGCTAATCCAGGAATGCCTTAAGTAGAGAGGGAATTATCCATCCTCAACTATATTTCATCCAGGGAGAACTCAGATAAAGAAAGAGAGAATATTCGTCCTCAACCTCAATTACTCAGGTGGTAAGGAAATGTCCATCTTCAACTATTTCCAAGTCTCACCTTAGAACCAAGGATATCCTAAATAATGGGTTACTCATGAAAATCAATCATTATCTATAAGTTGATCATCTCAACTATCAATCTCATCATGCATGAATAAAATATTTCATTATATCATCTCATAATATAGTATCATGTGTCAGTATCAAATCAAACATGCACTTGGATGCTTATCTCATCATCTCATATCATGGCATAAAGTCTCAATATCTTATCAAGCATGCACTAAATTATTCCATCATATCATTTTATAATTAGAATTTCACAAATCCAAGATGATTAGTTCTTCTATGAAATACCCATACTGGTGTCTTAACACTCTTTAAAAAACATATAATAATAAGTCTAACAATTAGGAGACTCAATTTTATCAAAATAATTATCTTGGAAAAAATATGCTCTGGGCGCCAAGGCGCCTACTCTCCAGTGCCTAGGCACTGGGATGGTATAACGCTACTATGTTCTTTCTAGTTGAGTGCCCAGACGCCAGAGACTTACTCTATTTCTTCCAGGAGCTGGCACTCAGGCGCTCTACCCCCGGTGCCTAGGCACCTTGCATGCAGCCTGAAACAGGATGTTTTTGGGCTTCGGGCACCTAGGCACTCAACTCTATCGCCTAGACGCCAGAACACCAGAAAGCTAATTTTAGTTTCTCTGGTTTGAAACCATATTCCAAACCTCCCAAACTCAAATTTTAAATGGTTTCCAACCACAAACATGGAACCCAAACTTGCTAAAACTCTCATACAAACTCTAAACTCAATTAGCATAGAGATTTATGAACCAAGACCACATTTTCTATACCCATTTTTCAACTACCAACACAAGTAGACAAATGGAGATTCATAGGTTCACAAACAACAACCAAGCATAGTTTTAGCAAAAAACAAACCAAAATCATCCCAAGAAAATGAAAATCAATCAAAGGACCCATCTTTACCTCAAAAATCCATTTCCTTAACTCACACAATCAATCAAGAAATCAACAAGGTAATGAAGCTAAAGATGAGATAAAGAAGCAAGCACCCCTACCTAGCTTGAGGTTACTTTCTTCTTTCCTTTTCCTTTTTTCCTTGCTTGGCTACTTCCTCCTCCTTCTTCCTTTATTTCTTTGTTGTTTTTCTTATTCCCATTTCTCCCCTCTACTAGGCATGAGAATGAGAGAATAGAGAGAGTGAGAGTGAAGCGTGAGAGATGGAAAGAGTAAAGGAAAATCAAAGGCAAAAGTCAACATATTAGGTAACTTTCAACAAAATGAAACAGTGTAGGACGTGGGGAGAGTTTTACAAAAATGAAATCCAACTAAAATTCTAGGATTTCATTCTATTCTATGTATTACCATTCCACCATTTTCATTATACTGCGTTATCAGTCTCTAAGCTTCATTATTCTTTCTTGGGTTAAATTAAACCTATGGAACTGAATTAAAAAGCTTTTGGATATCCATTCTAATTGGTCATAGCTTAGAAATAAATCTTTCTTATTTATTTCTATTTCCTCAGTTATTTCAACAATCATCTAAGCTTAAAAAAACTATTTCTCGTATACAGTGTTGTAGATTTATACTCAATTTAATCTAAATAATTTCTAGAATTTACGAGTGATCTTTATCAGTATTGTTGAGCTTCTATAACCCTGATTAAGTCCATTGAGTAGGAGAGAATGTTACAATTCTGCCTCCTTTTTATAAATTTTGTCCTCAAAATTTGCTTACATCATTCAAAAAGCTTTGGATGATCTTTCATGAAGTGGGATTCGAGTTCCTATGTGGCCTCTTCTAAGTTACCTCCTTCCCATAACACCTTTACTAAAGCAATTTGTTTTCCTCTGAGTTCTTTCACAACACTCCCCATGATCCTTACAAGTTTAACCACATAAGATAAATAATCTTTTAATTGTATAGATTCATTTTCTAGAATGTGTGAAGGATCCAAATTATACTTTCGAAGTTAGGAAACATGGAAAATATCATGGAGGTTTGACAAACTGGGGGGTAAAGCTATTTGGTAAGCAACTGGTCCAATTCTTTTCAAAATCTGAAAGGGACCTAGAAATCGAGGAATCAATTTTCTGGTTTTAATAGCCTTACCAACTCCTGTAGTAGGAGTGACTTTGATGAACATATGTTCTTCTTTATTGAATTCCAGAGGTCTTCTCCTCTTACCCGTATAACTTTTTTGCCTACTTTGGGCTATTAACATCCTATCCTTGATCATTTTAATCTACTCTGTGGTCTATTGTACTAAATCTGGCCCTAGGATAGTTTGTTCCCTTGCTTCATACCAACATAAAGGTGATCTACATTTCCTACCATACAAGGCTTCATAAGGTGTCATTCCTATGCTGATATGATAATTATTGTAGGACTAGTCAAGGAGGTTGGAGGATGCATTATGGGCTTATTGCACTGCTTTTAAGACTTCGATAGGCATGTCTCCTTACAACCTTGTATTTGGAAAGGCCTGTCACTTGCTGGTTGAATTGGAACATGATGCATATTAGGCTATTAAAAAGCTCAATTTTGATCAAGCGATAGGTGAGAAACGACTGCTCCAGTTAAATGAACTGGATGAATTTCGCTTACGACCTTTTGAAAATGTCAAGCTTTATAAAGAGAAAGTCATGAGATGGCATGATAAGCTTATAATTGATAAGAGGTGTAACACCCCGAAAATTGCTTGTTTCATGATTTATATTCATTTTATAATATTTATGATTTTTTGTGAATTATTTCAGTGATTTTGATTATTTTAATATATTTTTTGATTTATATGCACGTTAAGCGAGGTAGGAAAAATAATATTTTTCTGAGACTGAAAAATTTTGAACTGTGAAATGGGGCCGGGAGATCTTACTAAACCCAAAGCCGGACACAGTTTAAGAAGTTTTCATTTTTTGAGATTTTATATGATAGATAAAATCCGAGTACATCCTATTATCCAACGGATAAGAAATACTGATTTTGTTAATTATAACTTTTGTCCATTAGATAATAACTTTTAGTAAAGTATAAGTCATCTTTCTATAAGGTTCACTTTATGACAACATCAAGATGACATCATCATTGACTTTTTCAAAAAAGTGAAACCAAGCTTCCTAAGGAAGCTTCCTCAAAACTTAATGGAGAAGTTTTCTATCAAGGCTTGTTGGAGAAGCCATATTTTTGGCTTCCTAAGCAAGCTTCTACCAAGCTTGTTGGAGAAGCTTCTCTTCTCTCTCTCCTTGGAGTGACCCCATGATTTTGGGGAAGGAAAAAGATGACAACTTTGTCATCTTTTCTCTTAACACTTCATTTCATCTTTCAACCAAAAAGCTTCCATCTTTCTCTCATATTTTCTCTTCTCTTTTCTCTCCATGCTCCATGGCTATGCACTCTTTCTCCACCTTCCATGGTTGTTTAATTTCAACCAAATGCTTTTCTTGAATCTACGCCTCACTTGAAGGCTTTTTCCTGTTGGAACTATCTCCAAAAACTCTCATTTTCATCCTTTTCTTTCAAGCCCTAGCTTGAAGCTCTAAAGGTAAGGTTCTTGATTCTCATTTTATCTTCTCATTTTCATGTTCAAGGACTACCGTTTTTTATCATTGGTCTTCTCTTTTTCAAGCCTTAGGTGTTAATCTTGTGAGTTGAAAATCTTAAGGTTTGGTGGTGGTGATTGGACGAAAATCATCAAGGAGGTTCTAGAGCAAGCTTGGATGACCAAATGGTAAGGTGATCTTACTTTGTTCATTTCCTTTCTCTCTATCAAGAAACAAAACAAAAGCTCTCACCTTCCTCTCCCAAACCCCACAGCCAAAACATCATCTTGGAAGGTTCAAGGTTTAATTTTTATTTGTTCATCTTCATCCTCACCTTCTTAAAGCCAAGAACACAAAATCCTCTCACCTTTTCTCTTGGAGAAGCTCACGGCCAACACCCCTATTTTCACTTCCAATCTTCTATAATTCCATCCAACCATAGATCTTGAATCTAGACACAAATCCAAGACACTTTCATGTTGAGATCTTAGTCAAAATCATCCATTTTCAACCTTGTTCTTCAAGTTCAAGATCAAGGGTTTTTAGGTGAAGTTTTGAATCTTCACTTCTAATCTTATTTTCAAAATGTTAAACCATGATCTTGATCCATGGTTGTCTTCTATCAAGCTTTAGATCTAATGCATGTATGCTTGTTGTCTTAAGGTTGTGTTGGAGGTGGTCGACGAAATTCAAGGAGCTTCCTTTTGATCTTCTCTTGAGGTAAGAGGGAGATTAACCTCATCGACCAAACATGGTGGTGAGAAAATAGAAATTTTGTGTTTGTAAGTGAAGAATCCATGTGAGGAATCCTTCACTTGATTGTGTGGTTATGGTTTGTGCTTACTTGTTGAATATGTGCTTATTTACCATGTGTGATCATATGGCTTTAACTTGGTTTGTGCTTATTTAGCTTATTGTGGTTATATTATGTTGATAATATGCATGAACTATTATGCTTGCTCATTGTCTATATGTGGTTGTGATAATATGCATGAAATTATTATGGTAGAATTTTTTATAGTTAAATTAATGCTATGAATCATTTGAGAAAGGAAAGAAATTTTGGTCCAAATGACCACCAAGGCTCACGACCTCTATGCCATTTTGGGTGATCCAAATTTGAAATATTTGATTAATTATGAATTTATAAGATTAGGCAACTAGAAATTGGATTAAGGATTTACAAAGTAGAGAAAGAAATGAATAAGGTTTTATAATTTAGAAAGGAAGTGATTTTCGATCATGGAGACTAAATTAAGATGAAGATTTGAAGTTTAAAGTATTTTTGTTAAAAAAAAAGGATTTTTAAGAGGAATATGGAGTGTATAGCTTTGTTGGATAAATAATGATTTTTGGTACTAGAAATGGAAAAGAAGTTTTAAAGGTAATGTGAGACTTAAAACATTTTATTTGAAAGGAATGGAACAAACTTTTTATTATTATTAGATAAGAGTGATTTTGATCATAAGGATGGAAAATAAGTTTTGAATGTGATGTAGAACTTAGAGTATTCTATTTAAGAGAATTTTAGTAAAGGTAATAGAGAGAGTTTTCAGTAAATTAATATAATGCAGATTTTGGGGAGAACATTGGATAATGTTTATGCGATTGTGAAAATAGCGGTTTGCTATCGGACCGACGTACTGGACCTCGTTTTGTTAAAATATGATTTATGGCCTGTGGTGGCTTGAGTTATGCATTGAATTATCGTGCGTTAAACATTATCATACATTGAACATTATACACTATTTTGTTGTTGTGCCAATGTGCTGGAACCGGGTGGATCAACTTTATTATGTAATTGTATAGGCGATTATATAATATCATTGACACTAATGGTATCGGATAATTGTATGGGCAGTTGTTTTGATATCATTGGGAACAGTACAATGGTGGCTTAAGTTATACATTGAGTTATCATGCATTGAACATCATACAATCAGTGTTTGTATGACTTTTGTTGCCTAGGAGTGAATAAGAATTGAGTAGTATGATCCAAGGAAAGGATCTCAGGGTGCGTCAGGGCGAGATGATTCATCTAATGACCTAGTTGTCACACTATATACCTCTGGCCATGAAGAACCATTGCAACGCACTAACGAGAAACCGATAAGCATTATTTCTTTTCGCATCCGGCATAGACTGTCATTGAGGGTGACAGATCTTCTGGGCCATTCATATATGAAAATTGAGTATTAGCTCCATAGAGTAAGAACTGGTTCATTATGCATACACATGGTTAGTACACATATTGTCGTGGCATGGTCGACGTACATATTGTGGTGGCATAATCATTATACATATCTATGGTGGATGCCTGTTGTTATCTATTGTTATAGTGCTGCTAATATTTATATTATTATGGGATATGCTCTCTAATGATATTTATGAAATTGATAACTTGAATATATCTGCAATATTTGTATGTATGGAATAACTTTGTCATTCATATCATTTTGTTGCTGCCATATTGGATTTGATATAGGGGATCTCACCTCTTTCTTATTTCATTCTATTTTATATTTATGACCTGTGAAGACTGAGATAACAGCAATGTAGAATCTTTGTGGGTTTGTGGAGATGCAGTTTTCATGGAGGTGCCGACGTATAGTTTGCTCCCTTGGAGTTAGAGCACGTTGGGTACGTTGGGAATGTTACCCTACCTTTGAGTAGGACCTGTTATGGGTTTCTACTTCCTCATTTGGGTCAGTATGAGTTTAGTTGTGGTAGCTGCATATATGTCTTTGAACAAGTATGTTTTACATTTTGTATGTGTTACAATATTATATATATATATATATATATATATATATATATATATATATATATATATATATATCTGGAATGTGATTCTCTTTGGAGGATGTTATGGTTGTGTAATAAATATACTTCATTCGTGGCTCATATTTTTGATATATGCACAATGATTAAATTTGGAAACTCGTTTGTTGTGTTGTAGCACGCCTAAATTTAGTGATCATGGTATAATAACGATTGTGCCATGGTTATTAAATCTAAGGGTGTAACAAGAAGTTTGAGCTAGGGCAACAAGTCTTATTGTACAACTCAAGACTTAGATTGTTTCCTAGGAAGCTCAAATCGAGGTGGTCGGGGCCATTTGTGGTGATGAAAGTGTTCCCCTATAGAGCCATAGAGATTGCTCCTCCGAATAGTTCATCAACCTTTAGGGTTAATGACCAGCACCTAAAACCTTATCATGGAGGAGAGATTGATAGGGGGAAGACCTCCCTCACATTGACAACTCTAGCTTGAAGACTGCAAAGTCCTGTCGGGACTATAAAGAATGCCTTTTTTAGGAGGGAACCCAAATGTTTAATCCTTTAAGTTTTAAATATGTTAATATGTTGATTTCGTGGTTTTATTGTGTTTTTGTTATACAAACTATAAACTAACCCTTTGGACAAGTTTTGTAGGTGATGGAGATCAGAATGCTGCAAAAATAGCAACATAATGGATTTTTCTTCAGGATTATGCATATAGACTCATCACATTGTAGCGTAAACCTTGTCACGCCATGGCGCCCGTGTGCATCAGCCAAAATCCAAAAAGTAGGGTGTCGTGACGCAACTATTTAAATAATATTCTGGTGGGAATTAATACACGTCACGGCGCATGTATGTGCGCACGATGGGCTGTGGCATGGAACGTTAAATGCCATTGCGTTTCATGCTTCCTTCCCATTTTCTCTCCAGATTTCTCTCTGCTCCCCTATTTCTCTGAATTCCTCTCCTATTTCCTGCATTCCCCACATATCTCAACCTTAATCTTTCACATTCTCATGGTATGTATAACTTAACTTAGTTCTTTTTGCTATTTAGTTTATATTTTTATGTTATTTTGTGTTTTTGTTAGTTTTTGTTTTATTTTTAGTTATGGTATGCCTATTTATGCATGTGTAATTAGTGTTTATTGTGTTTTGGTGCTGCCCTATATGTTGTTGGGCAAAAGCACAAATTTTTTGTGCTTGTGCCACGACATGGTTCATGTAACGCTGCGATGTGTGTTTAATTTTCCATGAGTGTCGCAGTGTACTATTTTCATGTCGCAGTATAATGATGAATATTGTTAAATGTCATGGCGTGCTTTGTTAACACCACGACGTAAGTTTGAATCTGATAAGTATCGCAACGTTACACATTAATGCAGTGGCGTCTTCTGAATTTTGGCTTGAATGCTGCGACGTGAGTGACAAACGCTGCGGCATGCATTTAAGTAAGTTTAAATGCCACGATGCAGGTGTGCATGCTACAGTGTGAGAACCCAATTTTTGTATAATTGATCTATATTAAATACTTTCTTACTTTTAACGCTTAATTCTGACAGTTTGTATTCATTGGCAGGTTTAGGTACTATATTGCTCTGACATCGTGCCTTCTAAATGCTAACGAGGATCCAGCAGCTGAGGTAATAGGGAGCCTTCTCCCCCTCCTCTTGATTTCGATAGGAGGAAATTCATATCAATAGCTACTGCCTAGCGCTACATAGTATTGGTCACCAGACCAATTATCCCAGAGCGTAGATTATCTTTTTCTAGGGCCATCCATTAGGAGATAGAGGGGCTCATCAACTAGCTCAACTGGAGCTAGTTTGCCCAGCACCCAGAATCTACTGCAGTTCCTCCTATAGTTCATGAGTTTTACGTGAACGCAACCTTCTCCAGTGAGGGGAGCGCCATAGTCAAAGTTTAAGGGCGTCTGGTCTCTTACACTACGATGGCTATTCGAGCTGCCTTGAGTTTACCTGAGCCTTCGGAGATATGCGACTACACTACATTCTGCTAGTGGGAGCCTAAGGAGGGGATCTACCTCAACACGATCATTGCCAGAATTTGCACAGCAGAGTCTCAGCCCGTGGTCTAGACAATGAATGTCAAGAAAAACATACCACAGTTCTTCCCCAGATCCTGCTTGACATTGAAGGCCAGGGTCTAGTAACACTTCATCAGCACTTGCATCCTACCATCAGCCAACCTATTAGAGGTGACACGTGACCAAGCCATTCTTATTTATGCCATCTTGGAGTACTGGTCTATTGATGTTGCCCAGATTATCTTCGACCGGATCAGGAGGTCAATACACGAGCTGAGGATCCTCTTCTTTTCATTTCTCATCCACACACTCTGCAGCAGGCAGCATGAACTTTGGGGGCCACACGAAGAGCTCACGGATGTTAAACAGTCTCTTAACGATTCTTTCATTGAGAGGGTAAGAGGAGTTGCAGCCCTAACACTAGCTAGACAAAGATAAGCTCGTAGAGTGCCCTGAGCAGCTCCTTCGCCTGATGATGATTTGCGCCCTCAAATGGTGCATCTGGATGCCATGTAGACTTATATGATTTAGACTATCCGGTGGATGGCGGTGTGATTAAGGCTTCCTATGGATGATTTTCCAGTCCCCGAGTTCTCACCTGAGGCAGTGGTTGTCCCTCCCCCGCGCAGTAGGCTCTTAAGGCTGGGGATGGAGCTATTCATGCTGACCAGGCTGATGAGGATGATGACAAGTAGCCCTACTTCATACAGGGCATTTCCTTTCATTGTATTTTCATTCTATTTTGTGTACAGTGGGGACACTGTTTCCCATAGGTTTAGGGGGAGCATTATAACATGTTTTGTCATTTTTGGAGATTGTATGTTTATAATGTTAAAAAGCATGTTATATTGTTAAAAAAAATTGATGTTTTATGGATATTGTTTATATTATTATGCTTAAATTTAGTGTTTTGGTTATTTATGTTATGAGTATATAGTTTTTATGTTTTAATGCCCAAAAGCCAAATGAAAGCATGTTTTGAATATTCAACTCAAAGTCTAATATATTAAAATGCATCACAATGGGCCAAATACTAGTTAGTTATGATAACATATGAAGGAACATATAATTGTGAAAATCCCATTCAAGATACAATTGTCATTCCTTTTCATATTATGGGTTCGAGGTATATCACTTTTATGCACATGATGGTTTATATGTATAATTGAAAATGTTAGAAATATTTTAATGTATATCATATGCCAATTGCTAGTGCAGTTTGGTTGACCAATGATAATATTACTTGCGAAGTGCCTTCTTTAAAGCGAAACCATATGCAATCAATCAACATGCTTAACAATCTAGTCGTTTTTCAAATGCGTGGTTTAGATCCCACTCGTATGCCTGTGTAACTTTGAAATGATATGAGTTTTGTCTAGAAAATGTTATGAATAGTGAATGTTGAGGTTTTGATTATCTTTGAAATTGTGTTTAAACTCTCTTGAATCGAAATCCTAGATTATGCATGGTTGAGGAAATGATTAAGGCATTGTTTGGACCGATTGAACCTTAAAACCTTACCTTTACATGATCATATCCATAGGTCCCCTTTGAAGCTTGATAAATGTTTGGTCTTATATGTTTTTCATCACCTACATATTCCTTACCATGTAACCATTCTAATACATGTGAAAACATTGCATCCGTTCTCCTACCATCATTGTTTGTTGAGTGCATCATATGTTAATTCTTGACTTGAGTCTTGTGATTAACGGGTATGAGTGCTGGTGTC
Source organism: Ormosia emarginata (assembly GCA_029884605.1). Taxonomy (NCBI): domain Eukaryota; kingdom Viridiplantae; phylum Streptophyta; class Magnoliopsida; order Fabales; family Fabaceae; genus Ormosia; species Ormosia emarginata. Next base: position 5,324,081 of record JAQQTP010000033.1, on the reverse strand, counting down.
AATATAAAAGTGGTTTGAAAGAACCGTATGTTGTGAAAGACATTGGTTAAGAAAGAGAAATAGAAAAGAAAAGAAAATCCAAAACTAAAATCCAAAAGGCAAAACCAATGAAAGAATGGTTTTGGAGAATCTTATTAGTTCACTTTGCATACCCTAATTGTATTAGTTGGTGGCTCAAGTCTTGAAATAACATGTTTATGTTTCTCAATGTTTATATTTTATCATTCCCCTTTGTTCTTTAACCCATAACCATTGACCTTACATTAGATGCTATTGAAGTCCCTTTTGATCTTCAATTGTGTATGATTTACATTAGTGGAGAGAGAATTTAAAGACAGTCTTGTGGATTATCCGATTCCTGTGTATGTGTGTTCATAAACTTATCCGGATAAATATGACTTGATTAGGGAAAGTTTAGCTTGCATGCTTGTGGGAGATATGATTTGCATAAAATGAGGTTTTGAATGTTTGCATGCTAAAGATTAAGTATGTGTGGAGTTGATTGTGTGACATTAGCATTCTTTGAGGACTAAACAATCATTGTACACTAGTTGTGGTTTCAAAGAAATTGGAATTCTTAATAAATGCTAAATGTATGTTGAAGCATGTGTTGTTAATCAAGTTTACTTAATCATACTTTATTTTACTCGAGGACTAGCAAAATAGTAGGTTTGGGGGTGTGATAACTCCATAAAATATAGTTATTTATGCCCTATATCTGTGCTCTATTGATTGCTTAATCCTTGTTATCATGCATATATGGAAGATTTTATGCTTATATTCCTTGAATTCAATTGTGATATCTTCTTATATGATCTTGAGCTAATCTAGTATAATTCTTCAAGTGATTATGTGAATTTGCAACTGTTACTAATTTAGTGATTTCTCTATTGCAGAAGGGCTCCAATCAAGCAAAAATTTGGAGAATTTGGACCAATATTGGAAGAGAAAACCAAGTGTGAATTTCATAATCTCACGCCGCGGTGCAGGCATCTTAACGTCGCGGTGTGGTGCATTTAGATTGTTGCATACTGAAACCTGAGGCTTGAGCTCCGTAGCGCAAATGAATGAATGTCGCGGCATGGTGACCTAATTCAGCACGCGCCATGGCTCACGTCGTGTCGTGCAAGTGAAAATATTGGCCTATAAATATTGTTTTATTATATTTTAGAAGTAGAGCCTTTTCCATTTTTAAAACACAGCGGCTATAGTTGAAGTTAAAGTTGAAGGGATGCCAAAAGGACAATAGTTGGAGGCCATCTTCTTCAAAAAAGAGGATTCAAGCATTAAAGAGCACTCCTAAGAGCTTCTATCTCCTACTCATTTTTATCTTTCTCTCATATATTGCATGACAATGATTATTTGTGATAGATTTTTGTTTGTCATGAGTAGCTAAGCTATGTATTAGGATTTCTTTGGATCCTTCTATGAATATTGATGATTTTCTAACCCTTTGAGTTAATATAGATGATTTAAGTTTGTTTAATCATATTTCTCTTAATGCTCTTAAGTGTTTGACCAACATTTAATGTGCTTTGATTAAATCTATTGAACTAGATATAGGGATTTAGGTTTGAGATCATATGAGTAAAGCATGTTTAATTTCATTCTAATGATGGAATAAGTTAATTAGCTAATGGGTTAGACACATATTTATTGGTCATGTATAGCTATTATTAAGAATTATTCTTAATGAGTAAAGTTTGCTCTAGATCTCATGGAAACATAGTGAACTAGGTAAATGATGTAACATCCCCGATAACATGTTAGGCTTGCAAAGGGTTACTGAGGTAGCCTAATACTAGTTTAACATGCCTGTAAAATTTCATGACAAACTGAGTTAGGTTAAGTACTTTGCCGCAACACAGAATGTGGAAAGTAGCTTAAAATGACCCAAAAAATGACATAAATTGCCTAGATAAGATAAATAATTATGAATAAGTTATTTTTAAGTCATAAATGAGTTAAGGAAGTTAAAGTTAAAATTTGAAGTAAACTGAGTTCGTTTGATATTTTTAAGCACACCGAGTATGTGTTTTGATACCGAATGGACTCGGCGCATATAGAGAAACTGTGAAATAAGTATTAAGGTAAATCTTAGAATTTATTTTAATGTTTATGGAGGTTAGAAAACTTAAAATAATAATATCAAAGTATTCCTAAGAGATAAGAAATTTTAATGAAAGGACAAAAATGCCCTTAATGTTAACATTTAAAGTGAGAGTTTATCACTTTTCTCTCTCCTTCTTTCACGCGGTCCTAATTCAAAAATGAAGAAAAGAAACATAAATAGAATGGAGAAGAGGGAAAGGGAGACGAAGGAGAAAATGGAGAGAGTGAAGGGGGGAAAGATGGAGCAAAGCCAAGATTTACACTCAATCTTCATTAAGAGGTAGGGGTTTCTTTCCTTGCTTCCTCTCTTTATTTTTCTCCAATTGTTGCAACATTTGTTGCTAAAATAGGAAATGGGTTGAGTGCAAAAATATTATTTTTATGCTTAATTATCATGTTTTTAAGCTTAATGGTAGTTTGGTTTGAATATGGTTGAGGTTTAGAACAAGATTATGTTATTCTTTTCCATGGATTTAAGGAAAACAAAAAATGAGTTTTTCATGGATAAGGGGTTGAGCTAGATTTTTATGCTTGATTTTTGTCCCTTTAAGTTTATTGATGACTTGTCCTTGGTTTATGAAGCATGATGATGAGGTTTATGTTCTTGTTTTCCATGGATTTAAGGAAAATGAAAAATGGGTTTTTCATGGATGAGCGGTTGAGCTTTGATTCAAGTTTAATGCGTTTAAGAATATATTATGATGATACAATATGATTGTGGTGTTGAGAGGCCTTTAGAAATTGTTTTGAATGAATAAAATTTGAAAGAGATGTGTAATGCTAAGTAATGATATTTTATGTTATCCTAAATATAGATAAGCATGATTACTTCATGAAAAGTATGAATTATACTTATGGTTGTTTATAAAGACTAGATGATGATATATATATATTGAGTATTGAAATGAAATGATTGAAAATGTGAGAATTGAAGAACATGATTTGTGACTTGTTTTGCTATGATTTTTGCATGCATTAAAAATGGATTTTTCCATGGTGAATGGGTTAAGTTTAAATCTATGATTCATAAGTCAAGATCATATTTAGATGTTATTAAGTGATTGAAGTGTGGGAAATTAGTTGAAAGCAAGATTAGATTGAAGCAAAAATAGTTGGAATGGGATGGTGTAGCAGTCGTAAGGCTGTTGTTAGGCTACTGCTAAGTTACTATTCATCTGTAAACAGTAGCATATTCCAACCATGCAGTTGGCTGCCCATCCGAGAATGTAAGGGAAATGTGATGATATATAATGTTATTTTATGTTATATTAAATGAAGAAAAGTATGACTTATACATAATATTATTTGTAAAGATCATGGATTGAGAAAGAATGTTTATTTAATAAGTGTTGAGATAGAATGAATACATGATATTCAATGGTATATATATATATATATATATATATATATATATATGAGGTTGAGGTTGCAAAGTATGGTTTAGTGTGATTATGCATGAGACTTATTATGAAATGTAATGGATAGTATATGAATATTAAGTAATGATGTATGATCACATTAAGTAGAATTGACAGGCATAATATAGGGAAACATTACAATTGTAAATAAAGATGTTGAGGTTGAGTAAGTCATTCCCTCGCTATAATGTAACATATAAATGAAAAGTTTGATATTTGAGGTTATGTTTCCTTATTATGCGAAGAAAGTTACATTAGGTGAAAATGGTGTTAAGTAATGGTTTTTCACAACTTTGCATGTTTTTGGTTTTCAAACTTGTTGCTTGTTGTTCCGTGTATAGATGACCCCATGCATTGGGCCAAAGGTTCTTCTAATACTAGGGTTCTGGGTATTCAAAAGGGCAATACCAAGTAGTGTATGATGGACAAGGAACAAAAGGACTTCCTACCCCTTCTTACCCAAGGATATACAAGGAATAAAAGGGCTTCCTAGAACAAAAGGGCTTCTTAGAAGGAGATGATTCTTAGAACAAAAAGGTTCCTGGAATAAAAGGATTCGTAGGAACGTGTAAGTAATATGAGTTTTACAAAATAAAATCTTTTAAAAAGCATTGCATAAACATACTTTAGAGCAATCATTAGACATAACCATACATCATAATGCTTTGCATAAAATGAAAATTGTATGGGTAATTGCCTTATTTTTTATTATTGTGAAGAAGAAGGATAAAAGTTAGTAAGAAAAAGTCAGGAATGACATTTAATAGTGAGTTAAGCGTTGTTTCTAGTACGATGATAAATGTTTAAGATACTAGTTGTTCAAAGTGATTGATATGTGATTAAATTATTTTTTTTAGTAACTAAATGAACTATCTGCTTCGGGAAGGGAAAGGACTGAGTTTTGACTTTTACCACCTTTACATATATTATGTTTAATTTGGTTTTTCCCTAAACCAGCTGGATTTATCAAAATGTCGTGTTTTTAAACTTACTACTAAGATTTATTAATTCTTACCCTAGTTCTTTTTATGTTTTCCATGATAAATCTAGAGGAGGACCAAAGCAAGCACAAAGCAAGGCAAATAAAGATTTAGCTAAGTTATTATTGTAAATATATTCGTATTGTATTTATATTAATGGTTATGTAATTAAGCGTTTACAGTCAGTTTTGTAAAAGGTTGTAATCTCAAACATATTAGATAGTTTCGTGGTAAAGAGCAAGTTGTCAGTGCGTAAAAGGTCTTGCTCTCTTACTTTGTTAAGGCTCTATATATGTATACGTTATATTTGTTATATAGGTTATGATTATGTTTCAAGTTTTACGTTTAAAATCTAGAAGTGGCATACTTAATTCTACTTACTCAACATATTTATGGTATGCTACAATAGTTAGGATTAGGGTGTTATATTTTGATATCAGAGCAGTTTATCTTGTCAAACCAGGGAATGGACTGAATATACTTTTCGGCATGTTTAGATGTTTTTGTTTGTGTCGTGCATTTTCTTTTATCTCAATGTGAGATATGTGAATGGAATTGCATGACAACCTTAGGACTAGATGTTGATAATTACTGGCACACTGTTACATGATATCGACTCTGGCCAACTCAATATGTAATTTTTCATGTGTACATGAAATTATGATACTTCCTTGGTGAACTCAGAAGAATAGAAAGGTTTCCAAAAAAGGGTAATAACAATATGTCTGAGATAATTTAGGATGATGGTGAAAGAGATGAAAGATTAGAGCACTGCGATCAGAGAATAAACAGAACCTATTAGTGGAATGATGTGGAAGCAGAATGAGGCTATTAGTAGCCCAAGGAAAAAGGAGGATACCAAATTCGCCAGTTGAGGATGACAAGACTAATTTTGAGAGAAGGTATAAAATAGAATTAGTAGTCATTTGATATTGCTTTTTCAATGATTTGATAAGAACAGAAGAGTTCGAGGTTTGAATAATGAATATGATGAAAGAACTAAAGAATTGAAAAGTCAGCAAGCAACATGTCTCAAGGTTTTAAAGGACACGCAATTAGCTGAAATGCTGAAGTTTTAAAATAGAGAGGCTAAGTGCAAGGAAGAAGATATTCGAGGTAATAAGTTGTCTAGACAAACAAAAGGTGTCATTCACTTTATTTATGTTAAAGGGATAAATCGAGCATTAGTGAATGGGTTTGAGATAATTAGTGGAAGTCGTTGGTATATAGATGAAATGAAAGGTATTTAAATAGATCTTTTGGATAAATCTTTTCTGAAGAATAAGTGAGAAGATGAGAAAGTGGAATGCTTGATTTGAAGTAAGGTAGTATATCTATAAGGTAATATGAAGTAGAAGTTTGGTGAATAGTAATGAGTGGTTTATGACACTTGAAGTAAGATAATGATTTAGTAAAGTGAATTGTAAATCATAGAGTTTACTAGTGAAGTTATTAGAGATACGATTGAAATGGTTAGAATGACGGCAACTGCTAAGAAGAAGTGAGTTGCTGTTATTAATAAGATTCTTGGGAGGATGGAGTTAATCTGTGTAACACCCTCCTCAAGGTATCACATTTCTGACTCCCAACTCATAATCTGTAAAGAAGTTCATAAAAGGTTTGAGTTATAAAATATGAGTTTTAAAATTTCTTATTACAGAAACATAAACTTATTGAAATCCATAAGTATTTACTGAAAATATATTTAAACGGATTAATATATATTACAGATACCACATAATATTTAATAATTATTCAAGAAATATAAAAACTTACAGACTCAATTTTAAACAGTAGCAAACCCCATGACGGGTCCTACTTAATAGCACGGTAAAACACTAACGGTAAAACATAACATATTTATTCCTTCTTGTATCCATCTTGATGCATCAGACATCTGTTCCTTGTTCACACTACACATTATCAAATCTTGAATAACCACTCCTCAATGTTGTCACCAATCTCAGAATATCTACCACCCGTTATGTCTAAGACAACTCGTTCCTTCTACTATATAATTTTTACAACACAAACACAGCAAAACAATATAACAAAGAGGTGAGATCACCTACGCCAATACCAACATGGTAGCATAGAGATAACACAAACAACATATCATACAGATATATCATACCATAATTCTAATAATGCACTCAACATTAATCAACTATCATCATCCAATCATTTATCAGTTCAAATATCATTCGATATTCACGATGATGTCCTCAACAATATCCAAGTATTCATCAATTCAAATCACACGATAATAATAATAATGTCATCAACATTATTTATCATCATCATCATCCAGTATTCCTCAATTAGAAATTGATACTCAATATTTACGATAAGGCCCTCAAACATTATTCAAGTATTCAACAATTCAATTATCATAACCAATGCTCAATAATGATCCATATGTTATGCATGTGCACATAGATTCAATGTCCTACTCCATGGAGGTTTTCACAATTTCGAGAAGAATGCTCTGTTAATTGTCAGCCTTAGCCCAAAGACAATCTTCTAGATTAGCCCACAGACAATGCCCAGCCTTAGCCCATAGACAATTGTCCAGCTTTCGAAAAGAATCGTGTTCTTGTTGGGTATCGTTAATGCGTTGCAACGGACTACATCGCCAAGTGGCATATGGTCCAGCCTTAGCCCATAGACAGATATCCACTGGTCGACCGCCGCGCCTTGACGCCCCCAAGATCCATCATAGACCTCACTATCAATTCACATTCCTTCTTCAACCACAAGGGTCCCAATAGCATCAGCTATCAATTTTTGTTCAATTCAAAATCATCATATGCCTCAATGCATATCTTTCCAATGCATGTTCAATGCACCAATGCCAATCACAGGCAAAATTCCTCATTTCCAATGCATATTCAATGCACCAATGCCAATCATAGGCAAAATTCACACTTTCATATTCAGGGTCCACACAGTGGCCCATTATCAGTTTTAATTTCATTATCTCAAAATCAGGGTCTACACATTGGCCCAATAGTAATTATACTGTATATTTAATCGCAAAATCATGTTATTGCGTTTTCATAGTCATAAAATACTTTTGTCATGTTTTTCACAATTGTGCAACATTCTTGTTACGTTTTCATAATTCCACAACACTTCGGTTGCATTTTCAAATCATATATTGATTTTTCAACGTTTTCTCAATCGCGTAAAAATATTTACACGTTTCTCAAATCACGTAGCGAATTTCCACCATTTTCACAATCACGTAACTTAAAAATCATTCTTTTAAGTCACGAAAATCATTTTTCATCATTTTCAAAATATTTAAACACTTTCCAAATCGCGTAAAAATATTTTAATATTTTTCAAATCGCGTAACTTAAAAATCACATTTTTAAGATACGTAAAATATTTTTTATTATTTTACAATCACGTAAAATATTCCTCAATATTCCAAACATTATTTTGGACTTTCAAACAAATTAATATCATTTTCAACATCATTTTTCATATTTCACCTTTCAGAAATTCTTTACTCAAAATAATATGACTTTTCATATTATTTTTCACATTTTCTTACTCAAGAAAATCTTTTTCACAATATATTCTACAAATTCATAATTCCATTGAATTAAATCAATGTTTCTAACTTTAAAAATTACTAACGCTCTCCAAAACCCAAAGGATGAGTTACACGTTAGAAAATATCAAATCACTATTATATTCTCTATTTTTCTCAAATAAATTCTAAAATCAATTCTCTTCAAAATAAATTGAGGTTCAAACACTTTCAACCTCTCTTTTCCATTCATATACAAAAATCCTATTTTCTCAAGTGATAAAACACTCTGATTCCTTTTCCAAATTCCTTATACTAAATCAATTATATTTCCATTTGAAAAATCACTTTGTTTCATCAAAATTAAGGCACTACAAACCTTCAAAATCGTGATACATGGTTATTTAAACCATCAAATATCTTTCCTTCTAAGTTAATATGATTTTACACAAACAAAACCATTAAAAATTCCTCATAAAAATTGTGAGCACTTGGTCTTTGAAATCAAATCATTTGTTCATTTTCATTTTTCACTTTCTTTGCAAATCCTTAAAATCAACATTGCCCTTTTCATTTAAAACTCATGTTTAGTAAAATGCTTAGAAACTTTTTACACAAAATAAATCAATAAAAATTCTTCTCAAAACCGTGAACACTACTTCTTGAAAAACAAACCCTTTGTTTATTTTCCTTACTTTTCTAATCATCCAATTTTATCCTTCATGAAAATATTAATTTATGAACACCTATTTTGAGGTGTCTTGGTCGAAATTCCTCTCAGTCTTTGCAACCAAAAATCAATTTCCTTTCCATCATCAAATCATGGCATACATATACATATTCAAATATATATCACAAGCATGCCATAATCAAAGTAATAAATCATGCAAATCATACCAAGCATAGGCAAATAATCAAAGCACATAAACACCCACAAATTATTACATGACCATGGATATGAATCCTCACATGGATTCACCATCCATCAAATATACAGACCATCTCTCACCACCATACTTGGTTGGTGAGATGAATCTCCCTCTTACCTCTTGAAGAACCTCAAAAGCTCCTAGATTTGCTTCTTTTTCTAAGTCCTTCACCACCAAAGATTTCTTAAACACACAACAAAACATATATTTATTAGTAAATCAAGCTTGAATAAGATAAACCATGGATCAAACATGGCTTAGAACATGAATAAAAGAGAAGAAATGAAGTTTCCTTACACTTCACCTCAAATACCCTATAACTTTGCTCTTGGAAAAACTCCTTGAAGATGGAAGATTTAGATAAAGTCTCCAACATGAAAGTTGCTTAGAATAAGGTAAGGATTTAAGAAATATGGTTAGTTGAAATTAAAGAGTGATGGAAGGTTGTCTTGGGTGCCTTGGCCGAAACATGCATGGAGTAGAGGTGGAGAGAAAATTTTGAAGAGCTTTGCTTTAGGAAACTTCAAGAATGATGAAGAATTATTAATAATGACCAAAGGTGATCAATTATGGTCTTCAAATGTCGCTTTAGCTTCTAAATGCAGCATCAAAACCATCCCCCCTTTCCATGCATTCTTCAAAATGCAACAAATCTCCTAGCCACCATTTTAGGCAATCTTAAGCCATTGATTAGATCAATGGTTAGGATTAAGGTAGACTTTTGATTAGAAGACTTAACCTAGGCCATTAGATCTTTCTCCTTGAAATCCTAACCATTAGATGCATCTCCAAAATGAAGGGTCAAGATTACTCCTTCTTACTTTCAATCCAAGGGTCATAATTAGTCATAGCTATTTTAGAAGACCAAATCTCTACCATTGATTAAATCCACATCCAATGGTCATAAATGATCTATCTCCACTGTTGATTAAATCCAAATCCAACGGTCACAAACGGTCCTAGCCACTTTATAAGATTAAATCTCCTCCCTTGATTAATTCTTCATCCAATGGTTGTAAATGTTCATAGCCATTTTGTTAGACCGATTCTACACCGTTGATTAAATCGACGGCTGATATCAAAGTCTTAAAAAAAATTAAACTTGCTTCCTATTGGTCCATCAAAAAGTTGTCATAACCACTAATGTTGACTTAACAATATAATTTCTTTTTTTATCTGCTAAAATCCCACAAAAGAATATATTTACTATATTTTTATTGCCCGATAATTAAATACAGTACAAAACACAGTAAAAGAAATTTTCTAAAACTGTTTCCGGATTCAGGTTTAGTAAGATCCCCTGTCTCCATCTAAACAATACAAATTTTTCTATGTGTAGAAAAATTTTCACTTTGCGGGACCCACCTGGACCCACATAAGGTCACCTGGGCCCATAAACAGCCCAAAAACAATCAGAGAACTATAAAAATTTATAATCATCCACAAAAATCACAAATATTAGAAAACGTATGAATATCAAATCAGATTACGTAAAATAATTAAAACTTAACAGTAATAATTAAATTACGTAAGATTTTTCCTGGCCCGAAAATTATAATTTTCCTGACATGGAGTAAATCACTCAAAATGATCAAATACGCTGACGGAATACTCAAAATAATTTTATAGTACATAGAAATCACTAAATAGTAGAATTCTGTTAACTGTCAAAATTACTGTCAACTAGTTAGAAAATTTGGGGTGTTACAATCTGTATTAACCATTAGTTTTTCCTGCATCACTAGTATCAGTTTGGAATAAGAAATCATATGACTACCTGGAACTTAGAGAAGCAAATCTGTTGCCAATTGAAAGTTAAATGTTGAAGTCAGAACTCAATTTTTATAATATTAAGAAAAGCAAACTTAAGTTGAAACATAAGGTCAAAGGTACATAAAATGTGGAAAGTAATAAGCAAGTAGTCAAGTTGGTAGCTCAGTGGGTATGCTATATATATAGTAAAACAATGATATTATGTGAAGGACTGCCAATGGAGGACTGTACATAAAGACAGAAAGCAGTATGATCTTCAAATTTGTTTTGAGATAATTGATTATCATGTTATTATAATCAGTTATTGTGTAATCCAGAGGACCTGGAACATGACAATAACTGGCTAGTTGAGGTTACTAACTAATTATTCTGAGCTGACAGAGGATCATGAATTGTGTGATAACTGGTTATTAGAATGTGCTAACCGATTATCCAGCACTTATAAGGAGTGGAAAACAGGGCCTAACTGATTAGCAGGGGTAGCTAACCAGTTAGAAAATATAACAAAAATAAAATTAGAAGGTCATAACCGATTATGCAAGGGGATAACTAGTTATGCACTTGAGGAAATAGAATTTCTGGGTTGCTAAGCTTAATCCAAAGCTTGTTTAAGTTGTGTAATGGGTACCTAAACGCCAGTTGAGGTAATTAACGATGGTATGAACCCTAGAAACATTAGTAATTCCTTTGTTGGTTAGAGTTGAGTCGTGGAAGGGTGATACAAAGGTGTTGGCTCACTTATGTGACAAAGTTGAGCTAGTTACTCTATTATCTAATAAGGTAGAGCTATAACAAGTTTCAGAAATATTCATCAGAATTTGTTGTTGAGTTTCCAATTCTTTTATACAAGAGATGCGGTGTTGTTAGATGCTTGTAAAATTAAGAAATCAGTATGGAATTGGAAAAGTAAGAAAGTTGTAATTTTGAAGCTTTCAGCTTGTCTTTCTATAGTATTCTTTTTGACTAAGATCAAATGGTAACTCGAATAGAATAGATGAGAGATGTAGGTGTGAGGCATCAATTGGTTGAATTTGCAAGTTTTCAAAGGAACATCAATTGTGAAAAGGAACAATAATTATATCTTGAATGAAATTCTTGTGAGCTGCATGTAAATCACTGCTATGTTTCTTCAGATGGGAGTTTGAAGTCCAAAAGTTCTATTTTATCAAAAAGCAAGTTTGGAAAAGAAAAAGGATCTGGTAACTTCCTATGTGAAATGTTATTTGGTTAAAAAGAAATTATCATTTCCTGCAAATGAAAAGGCATCTTACATTTTGTCAAATAAAGACAACGTTTGAAGCTAGATCTTTATTCATGCATGCTTACACGTTAGTTACTATGGACAAGTGTTGCCAAGTGGCCTCAATACTCAAGAGGAATGGTGAATTGAGTATGTAAAATATTTTCGTAAATCTTTCGCAAAACGTTTGATTAACAATTTTCGTTGAAGCTATTGGATGATTGAAGTGAATAGATAAACGAGATTAAATACTTCACTCACAAATAAACAACTCAAGATAGAAAGAATTCAAGCAAAGCAGAATATCGAACTCAACTTAAGCAAATATAGTTAAAGCACAAAGTAAAGAGATAGAGTTGAGAGGAACAAACACAAGATTTATCCTGGTTCGATCACCAATCCACTTGTGATCTACGTCCAGTCCTCAAGCAAACCACTCGAGATTTTTCACTAAACTTCAAGCTTGAACGGGTGCTTGAAAACCTTTACACAAAAGAGCACTCAACTCCTTGGGATGCCTCACCCTTGAGCTTGAGCCTCAAACCAGGGATGCCTCACCCTTTTCACTAGAGGGATACCTCACCCTCTTTACAACCTTTGAAGGATGCCTCACCTTCAACAAGGGATACCTCACCCTTTACAAACTTTGAGAGATACCTCACTCTCTTTTCTCTAGAGGGATGCCTCACCCCCTTTACAAAGAATCAAAGTGTTTATAAAATGAAAACTCTCACAAGAGTAGATGATACAAATTGAAGCCCTATAATGCTCTTCAAGAATATCTCAACAATATATACAAAAACAGAGCAAAGAAGATTTTAATGATGATTCTCGGATTAAAGCAATTGATAGATGTTTTTCAAGTGTTGTTCAACCACAAATGATGCCCCAAGATGAGTATTTATAAGTTGTTGGAACAAAAGAGCCGTTGGGGGCTTTAATGGGCATCATTAAAAGCCAAATAATATAGCCGTTGGGCTTGTCAGAATGCTGGTAATCGATTACAGGGTTCTGGTAATCGATTACATGACAGTTAAAACGTGTTCTTGGCTTTCTGGGTTTGTGGTAATCGATTACAATATTGATGTAATCGATTACATGGCCTTTTTGATCGTGTTCTTGGATTTCTGGGAACAAGGTAATCGATTACATGGATGCTGTAATCGATTACAAGTTCTCTGACTTGTTGGTAATCGATTACCAAGAGTGTGTAATCGATTACTTTCCACTTTGAACACATTTTTCAATCCAAATTAAGTCTCTAGGCCATTTTTATCATTTGGGTACTTGGACAAAACAAGATTTACTAATTTTTACCATAATCCAAGATTGAAATCAACATTTCTTTAAAATATGAACTTTGAAAACAAGTTGATTTATGAGATCTTTGAAAAACCATTTGAATATAATTGAGATACCTTGAGAGCATTTCACATTGATGTTCTAAGACCTATATCTAATATACCTCTTTTGATCTTGGTCTTCTTCTCTTGGTCTTGATCTTTTCTTTTGATCTTGAACTTTTCTTTTGATCTTGGTCTTTTCTTTTGATCTTGGTTTTCTTCTCTTGGCTTTGTTATCATCAAAAACTTATTTGATATGCTTCATGACATAAGCATTCACATTCTCCCCCTTTTTGATGATGACAAAATAAACATTAAAAATAGAGAAATATTTGCATTCATTTATCTATCAGAGATTAAGCGCAACTCTCCCCCGTAATGTATGCATGAGATAGGATAAATGATTTTCATGTAAAAGCACAAAGCTCCCCCGTACACATGCAACATATATCACTAATCTCTCCCCCGTTGGCATTATCAAAAACAACATAAGCATTCAGCATTGTATAAACATTTCAGCCCAACAGGATCAATATCAGAGTATGAATGATTTAGCATAACAATTTGGGATGCCAATAGCAAATGCATATGAAAAAGAAATCGTAGATAATAATTATCATTTATGCCAACAGAATTCAGAGTCATATATAAGAGCAAAATTCTCATAGGTTTTATACCACTAAGAAACCATAAATCAAGATAATCATTTATATCGAACATTCACATTGAGGAAATATGCTATAAGGATCAAAGTATGTATAGTACTAATATCATCCACCCTATATGCAATGACAAAAATAGCAAGTTAATATCCAATTAGGCACTTTGTCAATGCGAAGCATACTTCTCATGTAAGGAAAACATCAAATCATTTAAGATTAATTTATCAACAAATATCATATAATCCATAACATATAGAATACCACAATAGCTTAGGGATAGAGATACTTATTGAGTTAGATAGAAAGTGATGCTCCTTTAGAATGTTCTTCATTTAGGTCCTTTGAGTTTGTACTTTCTTCCAATGAGTATTTCATTCCATTTCATTTGAAGAAAGTCTCCTCATGTTCCTCTTCCTTCAACATTTCTCATTTATCCACATGTGCTTGATATTTCAATATTTGATGACTATATTTCAAAAGTTCTCTAAAACATGGGTTAGCATCAAATATCATTTAAACTTATTTATAAGCATAATTTAGGTTGATATATAATGTAAAACATGTACCACATTATCAACCATGCAATGTCAGCTCTTACAAGAATAAGGGAAGAACATATGCACTTGAATCCAAAAGCTTAGTTTAAGCATTTTCAAAGCAAGATTCCAGTTTGTCAAGAAAGACATGATCATCATCAAAACATATATAATCATTTTAGGGCAAACAATGATCATGTAAGGCATGTAAAAACAACTCTCTACTTCTCCAAATATCACATGATATTCAATTTAAAGCATAGAAGAGGATAAGAGATTGATGTCACCAAAAGTGTATTCTTTGAGTTTTTGTAGGTGATTCCAACTTCCATGCCTCAAGGCTCCTTGAGAATGTAGTGGTTCTCCATGCCATTCTTTTTATATTTTCATCATTCTTGGAGAACTTGGACCATTTCAAATTTTTCCAACCTCAAGTGACGTAGTTGTATTTCACTTCAATGCATGCTTGAGTAAATAGTCACCCTTCAACACAATTCAAAGAACTTTCTTTGGTATCCACCAATTTTGGATCCATAGAGGTTAGTCATTATACCAAACTTATGAGCAAGTAAGCATTAAAAATAAATAAATTAGTTCACAAAGGTAAAAGATATTTCATTTCATTGATCATTAAGCATATACCAAGAGAAAATGTGAGTAACAAAATAAATATGACTTTTTGCGCACTGAAACTCATTTTTAAAGCCTGTGTAATCGATTACAATGTGTGTGTAATCGATTACGCATGTTCTGGATTCCTGGTAATCGATTACATATGTGGTGTAATCGATTACATGCCTTCTGGAATTGTTGTAATTGATTACATTGGAGGTGTAATCGATTACCTGCTTTCTGACTTGGCTTGGAACGCTTGGCAGAGCCTTTGTAATCGATTACAAAGATGTTGTAATCGATTACCAGTTCACTAAAACTCAGATTTTGCATTTTAAACAGAAAAAAAGATCAATTTTAAACCTTTCAAATTTGTTCCAAAGTATTCCAAAACAATTTCAAACATCATGTAGGCATATAATCTAGATAGATTGTGATCCAAAACACATAATTATGCAAATTTGTTATTTTTACCAAGAATTACATCATTTTGATGGATTGGTGAAGTTTTTGAGCTTTTTGAGGATCTTTGGCATAATGTAGTACCTGCAAAATAACTTAAGGGGAATCTCCAACGCTCAAGTCAGTATTGGATTCAAATATGATTGAGAATCATCATGATATGCAGCAAAGAGTGTCATGATTATACAGCAAGGTAGCATGTTATGCATCACAATAGCACATTATGCAGCAAAAGAAACAGATTATACATTTAAAATCATGCATTGTGCAGAAAAGGTGCATTTTATGCAGCAAAAATGAGATTATGCGGAAGATTGTGACATTGTGCCATACAAGTGACAAGTTATGCATGATTTTGCAGAAAATTATGCATCAAAATTGTATTACAAGAGTTTAGATGGATGATTGATCCAATATGCCAAGTTCAAAGATGTTTTATATCAAATATGTAATTTCAAACAAGAAAAGAACCTATCAAACATATTATTGTATATAAAGATATTTTCAAGATATAAAGCTTAGAGAAATACAATTTTAAAACAAGTTAAAGCATAAAAACATATCTCCACTTATCCAAAGATTGCAAGTCCAAGCTTCTTGGAGACAAGGAAGAGAACTTGGAGTAAATTCGATCTTGTGCTTTGCAGCAGACCATTTTTGATATTCCAAAGTCCATTCTTGGCTTTCAAGCACACCTACAACACACTTCAATTTTTGGATTTTGGTACCTAAATTCTCTTGGGTCCTTGTGTGTTAGTGTTAGGCAAGGTGCCTTTGGGAACCCAAACCATTTTAGTTCCAATCTTGTTATTGATATTCTTCCTTACATTACAAGTTGATGCACTATGTCCTTTCTTGCCACAATGAAAACATTTTATAAAAGGACTTGTTGATGAATTTGAGGGAACAAAGAAATTCTTGTAAAGTTTTTGTTGATTTTTGGGATTGTACCCTAAACTAGCCTTTTGAAACACACATTTTTGATTCCCAAGCAATATGTTCAAATTATCTCTTCCAAGGGTAAATTTTGAAAGAGTATTTTTTAACTCTTCAATTTCCTTTTCAAAAGTTTTGCATGATGAGCAAGAAAAGGATGTAGATGCATTATCACGTAAGGAACATGTTAAGCATAAGGAATTTGCATCAATGAGTCCAAGAGTTTCATTTTCAATTTTAAGTTCCTCAATTTCCTTGTTTAAAATAGAGATTTTGTTTTCAAAAGAGGAAATTGTTTTCTTGGATGATGAAACAAGTTTTGCAAGTCTTATAGATTCATTATGCAATTCTTCAAATGCATCTTGCAATTCATCATAGGAAGGAGAAGAATTAGATTCAAAATTTGAGGATGTTACCTCCATGTTGTCTTCATCTTCCTCTTCTCCTCTAGCCATGAAACATAGATTGGCTTCCTCATTGTCCGAACTATCGGTTGAATCCATGTCATTATCATCCCAAGCTATGTAGGCTCTTCTTTCTTTCTTTTCCTTTGAGTACCTTTTTTCGTACTTCTCCATTTTCTTTTGATAGATTGGGCACTCCATCTTCATGTGTCCCAATTCTCCACATTCATAGCATTTAGGAGTGGTTGAGGTTCCTTCCCCTTTGTGATAGGCATTCTTTGAGGGAAAGAGAGGTCTTCCTTGTGCTCTATTCTTTTTGAAGAATCTTCCAAACTTCTTTACTAGTAGGCCAAGATTCTCTTCACTAATTTCCAAGCCATCTCCATCATCATCATCATCATCATTGATCAAAGAGGAGGTGGCCTTGAGAGCAATTCCCTTCTTTTTCTTGTCAAGCTCCTCATTTTGGTTGAGTCTATTCAATTCCAATTCATGTTCTTGAAGCTTGCCAAAAAGTGTGGCTAGTGCCATTGTTGCTAGTTTTTTTGATTCCGAAATAGCCGTCACTTTAGGTTGCCAATCCCTGCTCAAACATCTCAACACTTTGTTAATAAGATCTTCATTAGGAAAAGTCTTTCCCAATGAAGCAAGATGATTTATAATATGTGTAAAACGTTTTTGCATTTCTTGAATGCTTTCATGTTGGTTCATTCTAAAAAGTTCATACTCATGAGTGAGCGTATTTATCCTTGATCTTTTCACTTCACTAGTACCCTCATGAGTTACTTGTAAGGTGTCCCACATTTCTTGGGCAGATTTACAATTTGAGACTCTAAAAAACTCATCATACCCCAAAGCAGTGGTAATGATGTTTTTGGCTCTCAAATTATATTGGACCTTCTTTTTATCATCATTCGTCCATTCACTTCTTGGTGTATTAATCCTTACACCATTTACAACTTGTGTGGGGACAAAAGGACCATTTTCAATAGCATCCCACACATCCAAGTCAATAGCTTCAATAAAAATTTTCATTCTTTCTTTCCAATAAGCATACCCATCCCCATTGAAAAAAGGAGGTCTATAAAGAGAAGAACTTTCATAAAAATCGTTTGAAGAGGCCATCACTTTCTCTTGAAGCTGCTAAGCTCTTTACACAAGAGCCTAGCTCTGATACCACTTGTTGCCAAGTGGCCTCAATACTCAAGAGGGGGTGAATTGAGTATGTAAAATATTTTCGTAAATCTTTCGCAAAACGTTTGATTAACAATTTTCGTTGAAGCTATTGGATGATTGAAGTGAATAGATAAACGAGATTGAATACTTCACTCACAAATAAACAACTCAAGATAGAAAGAATTCAAGCAAAGCAGAATATCGAACTCAACTTAAGCAAATATAGTTAAAGCACAAAGTAAAGAGATAGAGTTGAGAGGAACAAACACAAGATTTATCCTGGTTCGATCACCAATCCACTTGTGATCTACGTCCAGTCCTCAAGCAAACCACTCGAGATTTTTCACTAAACTTCAAGCTTGAACGGGTGCTTGAAAACCTTTACACAAAAGAGTATTCAACTCCTTGGGATGCCTCACCCTTGAGCTTGAGCCTCAAACCAGGGATGCCTCACCCTTTTCACTAGAGGGATACCTCACCCTCTTTACAACCTTTGAAGGATGCCTCACCTTCAACAAGGGATACCTCACCCTTTACAAACTTTGAGAGATACCTCACTCTCTTTTCTCTAGAGGGATGCCTCACCCCCTTTACAAAGAATCAAAGTGTTTATAAAATGAAAACTCTCACAAGAGTAGATGATACAAATTGAAGCCCTATAATGCTCTTCAAGAATATCTCAACAATATATACAAAAACAGAGCAAAGAAGATTTTAATGATGATTCTCGGATTAAAGCAATTGATAGATGTTTTTCAAGTGTTGTTCAACCACAAATGATGCCCCAAGATGAGTATTTATAAGTTGTTGGAACAAAAGAGCCGTTGGGGGCTTTAATGGGCATCATTAAAAGCCAAATAATATAGCCGTTGGGCTTGTCAGAATGCTGGTAATCGATTACAGGGTTCTGGTAATCGATTACATGACAGTTAAAACGTGTTCTTGGCTTTCTGGGTTTGTGGTAATCGATTACAAGACTTGTGTAATCGATTACACGCCCTCTGACTTTCTGGTAATCGATTACAATATTGATGTAATCGATTACATGGCCTTTTTGATCGTGTTCTTGGATTTCTGGGAACATGGTAATCGATTACATGGATGCTGTAATCGATTACAGGTTCTCTGACTTGCTGGTAATCGATTACCAAGAGTGTGTAATCGATTACTTTCCACTTTGAACACATTTTTCAATCCAAATTAAGTCTCTAGGCCATTTTTATCATTTGGGTACTTGGACAAAACAAGATTTACAAATGTTTACCATAATCCAAGATTGAAATCAACATTTCTTTAAAATATGAACTTTGAAAACAAGTTGATTTATGAGATCTTTGAAAAACCATTTGAATATAATTGAGATACCTTGAGAGCATTTCATATTGATGTTCTAAGACCTATATCTAATATACCTCTTTTGATCTTGGTCATCTTCTCTTGGTCTTGATCTTTTCTTTTGATCTTGAACTTTTCTTTTGATCTTGGTCTTTTCTTTTGATCTTGGTTTTCTTCTCTTGGCTTTGTTATCATCAAAAACTTATTTGATATGCTTCATGACATAAGCATTCACAACAAGTATACGGTTAGGATTTTCCCATTCTGTCAAAGACCTTAACATTCAAAAGTGATTTGGCAACTGTAAATGTTCAAACTATTGAAGATATACATTGCTAGGATGAAAATAGTATATGATTATGAGAAAATACGTATTCACGTGGTGAGAATTAAGTTCATTTTGACAAAGGTGACAATGCTCTGCCATTGCAATGGATCAGAAAGAAGAGATTCAAAGAACAAATACATTAAGGAAATTCCTAATCTAGTTGAACTTCTAAGACAAACGAAAAGTAGAGAACCATTATTAGACAAGAAAGGTGTTGAGTAAATGTAGATTCGTAAAGAGTTACGGTGATGATTCTTAAGTGAAGTAAAGATCACAAAGATCTTAATAAAGAAAATGAGTGAATGAAGGATATAAGAAGGTAAATGGTGTCACAAAGAGAGTATGGGAATTATATGCTTTAAGTGTAGAAGAAGACAACTTGGCAATAAACCCTATTTGGAATGCTATGAATGTGATCAACTAAAGCATTATGTCAACAAAAGTAGAAAGTTATACCCGATCATAGACTACAAGCTCTAGGAATGGTATATACTCTAAGAAGACAAGAGTAAGCTCAATCTTTAGACCTGATAAAAGAATGTCAAAATCTAAGTCTTGGTTAAAGATTGGAATGGATAAGAAAGATATAGTTAAGGGTAGTTGTTGGCAGTCTCCAAACTTTTAGTATGGAAAGCTAAATTTTGGGGACAAAATTTTTTAAAAGGAGGGGAGAGATATAACATTTCCGATAACATATTAGGCTTGTAAAGGGTTACCAAGGTAGCTTAATACTAGTTTAACATGCTTGTAAAGTTTCATGACAAACTGAGCTAGTTTAGGCACTTTGTCGCAACACATAATATGGAAAATGGCCTAAAATGACTTAGAAAATGACATAAATTGCCTAGATAAGATAAATAATTATGGATAAGTTATTTTTAAGTCATAAATGAGTTAAGGAAGTTGTAGTTAAAATTTGAAGGTAAACTGAGTTCGTTTAATATTTTTAAGCACACTGAGTATGTGTTTTGATATCGAATGGACTCAGAACAGATATAGAAAATTAAGGAAACTATGAAATAAGTATTAAGGTAAATCTTAGAATTTATTTTAATATTTATGGAGGTTAGAGAACTTGAAATAATAAGATCAAAGTATTCCTAAGTTTATTGATGGCTTGTCCTTGGTTTATGAAGCATGATGATGAGGTTTATATTCTTGTTTTCCATGGATTTAAGGAAAATGAAAAATGAGTTTTTCATGGATGAGGGGTTAAGCTTTGATTCAAGTTTAATGTGTTTAAGAATGTATTATGATGATACAATATATTGTGGTGTAGAGAGGCCTTTAATAATTGTTTTGAATGAATAAAATTTGAAAGAGACGTGTAATGCTAAGTAATGATATTTTATGTTATCCTAAATATAGATAAGCATGATTACTTTATGATAAGTATGAATTATACTTATGGTTGTTTATAAAGACTAGATGATGATATATATATTGAGTATTGAAATGAAATGATTGAACATGGGAGAATTGAAAAACATGATTTATGACTTGTTTTGCTATGATTTTTGGATGCATTAAAAATGGATTTTTCCATGGTGAATGGGTTAAGTTTAAATCTGTGATTCATGAGTCAAGATCGTATTTTGATGTTATTAAGTGATTGAAGTGTGGAAAATTGGTTGAAAACAAGATTAGATTGAAGCAAAAATAGTTGGAATGGGATGGTGTAGCAGCTGTGAGGCTACTACTGGGCTGTTGCCAGTTGTGAGGCTATTGTTGGGCTCCTGCCAGCCATGAGTGTAACACCCACCAAAGGGTATCACATTTTATACGAATTATTAACGAATTACCCCAAGTTATAAAATAATATTGTATAATATAAATATGAGTTATAAAATTTCTTGATATTGATAAAATAAACTTAGCAGAACATAAAAATAATAAATAGTATCACAAATAATATACATCATATACATAACCTCAATACTGACATGCTTAAATATATACAGACAGAGTTCTCAAAAGTAATTAAACATTACTATACTATCACACTAGCCTAAGTACACGTCTATGGAGCAGAACCCTCAGACGAATCCTCCTCAGACTCCTCAGAAGATGGGAATCCTACATGATGCGTAGTCCGACGTGTAGGTGTCCGAGCAAACGACACAACGCTAATCTCACTAGGAGAATGGAAGTAAGCACCCCAATACTGCCTAATGGATAACGGAAACTCTAAATGTACGTAAATATCGACATTGAAGTAAGGGTTCCCATGATACACCCTACTTAGGGAAACAGTCAGATCTCCCATGGAAACGATACACCCTCTATCTAAATGAACATGCCAAGCCTCCGAACCTCCTCGGAATTGTAGCCATTGACTTAGAATTCAACTTCCTCAGCAGGAATTTACTCCTCACTTTCCTGCTCAAACCCTTGCTCACCGTCTTTACCAATTACAATTACAATACAAGAACAACATGCAAAGAGGTGAGATTACCAACATTAATACCAACATGACAGTAAAGAGATATAAATGACAATAATGTCATACAGATATAATAAACAATAATATAGATATATCAAATAATAATTATAATCATGTCATCAACATCAATCAATAGTTGACAAATAGAATATCACATAGATATAGATGTTCAGATTATGCATGTGCACATAGACTCAATTTCTTACTCCATGGAGCTAACTCAAGTTGGAGAGATTGATCTAGAAGACCTGTCGGTACCACAATTGCCTTAGACCACATGCTACAACTCTCATCAGTTTTGCACATCTAGCATTATACACGACAGTCTACGCTAGATCTTGATTAAGAATAGTATCTCAGTCCGGATCATCGGTGCATTGCATCGATCCGATCCACGGTATAGAAGAGCTACGAACTGCCCATTGTGAAAAACCCGCATCCCGATGCCCCCAAGGTCAACAAGTAACCTACACTACGCATATCACACCGCACAAAGGTATAGTTCTCTCCTAGGCCATCGGCCTTAACATAGTCCATCGAACTTTTTCAAATGCATGTTCAATGCATACAAGCCAATCACAGGCTACAATCATATTTCACATATACGGGTCCACACTTTGGCCCAATAGTAATTCTACTGTATTTTCAATTGCGTAAGTATTTTACTACGTTTTCACAATTGCATAACTTTTCTGTCGTATTTTCAAATCACATATTGATTTTTCAACGTTTTCTCAATCGCATAAAAATATTTAAATATTTTTGCGTAGCGATTTTTCAACATTTTTGAAATCGCATAGCTTACAAATCATAGTTTTAAGTCGCATAAAGTATTTTTCATCATTTTTCAACTGTGTAAAATATTTCTCAATATTTTAAATATCATTTTTGTAACACCCTCCCTAGGGTATCACATGTCTGACTCCTAACTCAAAATCTGAAAAGAAGTTCGCACAAAGTTTGAGTTATAAAAGATGGGTTTTAAAATTTCTTCTTTACTGAAACATAAACTTACTGAAATTTATTAGTAATACTGAAAAATATATTTACTGAGTGATATACAATATTGACACCAATTAATATTTAACAATTTAAAGAGAAATATAAAACTAACAGACTCTTTTTTTAAACATACAGTAGCAAACTTTATGACGGATCCTACTTAATAGCACGGTACAACACTAACGAGAAAACTTAACATACTTATTTCTTTTTGTCTCCCTCTTGATGCATCAGACATCTGTTCCTTGTCAACACTGCACGCTATCGACTCTAGAATAGTTATTCTCTGATGTTGTTTCCGAACTCAGAATATCTACTCCCAGTATGTCTAAGACAACTCATTCCTTCTACTGTTTAATTTTAACAATACAGACACAGCAAGACAACATAACAAAGAGGTGAGATCACCTACACCAATACCAATATGGCAGCACAGAGATAACACAAATAGCAATGTCATACAGGTATATCATACTAGAGTTCTAACAATGTATTCAACATTAATCAACTATCATCATCCAATCATTTATCAGTTCAAATATCATTCAATATTTCTCAACAGAACAATTGTCATAGCCAATATTCCTCAATTAATATATCACATAGATGTAAATGTACTCATAAAATGCATGTGCATTTAGACTCAATGTTCCTACTCCATGGAGCTAAAACTCAGTTCGGAGAAATGATCGAAAAGATCTGTCGGTACTAAGTGCCTCAGACCATGTGCTATAATTCTCATTTTTGCACATCTAGCATATACACGACAGTCTTTATCAGATCTTAATTAAGAATAGTATCTCTGTCAGGATCATCGGTGTGTCACGTCAGTCTAATCCACGGTTACAGTAGAGCTACTCACTGCCCATTGTAGGCAACCTGCACCCCGATGCCCCCAAGGTCAACCAGTGACTTACACTACGCATATCGCATCCACTCAAGAGGTGTACGTTTCTCTTAGGCAATTAGCCATATCCAGTCCATCGGACCATTCCAATGCATGTGTAATGCACCAAATACCAAATCATAGATAGAATACCAATCACAGGTTTAACTCATAATTTTTCAAAATATATTTTATACAATGCACTAATATCTCAGTGCAAGTCCAACCACAAGGGCCAAAATAACTATTAGCTATACTTTATACAATGCACGAATATATCAGTGCAAGTCCAACCATAAGGGCCAAATCTTTTCAATTTAATCATATGCCTCAACGCATATTTTTCCAATGCATGTATAATGCACCAATGCCAATCACAGGCATATCTTTCCAATGCATGTAAAATGCACCAAAAGCCAATCGTAGGCAAAACTCGTCATTTTTTCACACAGTGTTCATACACTATTTTAGTAGTAATCATCATATCATCATGTTTTTATAGTCATAAAACACTTTTGCCATATTTTCACAATCGTGTAACATTTCTGTTACATTTTCACAATTCAAAAACGTTTCTGTTATATTTTCACAATACCATAACACTTCTTTTACATTTTCACAATACCGTAACACTTTTGTTACGTTTTTAAAATTTCAAAATGTTTTTATTACGTTTTCACAATACCGTAACACTACTGTTACGTTTACAAAATTTTGTAACATTTCTGTTATGTTTTCAAAATGCTGCAACTCTTCTATCGTACTTTTAAATCACATAATTTTTTTTGACATTTTTCTCAATTGTGTAAAAATATACGTTTCTCAAATCGTGTAACGATTTTCCACCATTTTCAACGCGTAACGATTTTCCACCATTTTCAAAATCGCATAACTTAAAATCATTCTTTTAAGTCGCATAAATCATTTTCCATCATTCTCAAAATATTTAAAACACTTTCTAAATCTCATAGTAGTTTTCCGCCATTTTTGAAATCACGTAAAAATATTCTCTCATTATTCAAATCACGTAGTGATTTTTTAACAATATTTCAGTCGCGTAAAATATTTAAACGCTTTCTAAATTGCGTAAAAATATTTAAACGTTTTTCAAATCGCATTGAAATATTTTACTGTATTTCAAATCATTTTTAAAATACGTAAAATATTTTTTCAATATTTTACAATCACGTAAAATATTCCTCAATATTCCAAAAATTATTTTGGACTTAAATAAATCAATATCATTTTCAACACATTTTTCAAATTGCGTAGCTTAAAAATCACGTTTTTAAGATACGTAAAATATTTTTCATGACAATTTCATTACAGAAAATATTTCTTAACCTTCAAAAATTCCTTTTCAACCTTTCTCAATATAATATGACTTTGTATTTCATTTTTCACATTTTCTTACTCAAGAAAATCTTTTTCCACATTTCTTTACTCAAGAAATCCTTTTCCAAAATATAATCCACAAAAATTACTTTTCCATTGATATAAATCAACGTTTCAAAACTTAACATTTTCTAACGTATTTCAAAACTCAAAAATAAGTTATACGTTAGTAAATTTTTATAACACCATTATATTCCCTATTTTTCCCAAATCATTTCCAAAATCAGTCTTTTTCAAAACAAATTGAAATTCAAACGTTTTCAACCTCTCTTTGTTTTCCGTTACGAAAATTTCTATTCTCTCAAGTAATAAAACACTCTGATTCCCTTTCTAAATTCCTTGTATTAACTCAATTTACGTTTCCACTTTGAAAATCACTTTGTTCATAAAAATCAAGGCATGACCAGCCTTTAAAAAAAAAACGTGGACATGACTATTGAAACCATCAAATATTTTTCCTTCTAAATTGATATAGTTTTACACAAACAAAACCATTAAAAATCCTTTACAAAAACCGTGAACACTTAGTCTTTGAAATCAAGTCATTTGTTCATTTTCATTTTTCACTTTCTTTGCAAATCCATTTTCACGTTCTTTACAAATCTCTTTTCACTTTCTTTGCAAATCCTTAAAATCAACATTGCCCGTTTCATTTAAAACTCATGTTTAGAAAAATACTTAGGATCTTTGTACACAAAATAAATTAATAAAAGTCCTTCAAAAATCGTGTTCTTGTTCTCTTGAAAATCAAGCCCTTTGTTTATTTTCCATACTCTTCAAATTAATCCAATTTTATTCTTCCATGAAAATATTAAGTTATAAACACCTATGTTGAGGTGTCTTGGCTGAAAATCCCATAGCCTTTAGAACTATGGAAATTCATTTTCTCCACTTCATAATTTTTATTTAAACAAATCAATTTCCTTGTTCTTGAAAAATTTCAACATGAATCCTAATTAAGGGTATTAAAAACCGTAGCCTTCTCCCTTGGCCATTAGAGCCAAAAAATTGATTTCCTTTCCATCAACACATCATGGCATACACATACATATTTCATCATAAATACTACAAGCATGCCATATATTTATTATACATATTTTAAGCATACTATCAAAGCCTGAAAATCATGCAAAGCATACCAAGCATAGGCAAATAATTAAAGCACATAAACACCCATAAATAAATTACAAGACCATGGATATGAATCCTCACATGGATTCACCATCCATCAAATATAAGTCCATCTCTCACCACCATACTTGGTTGGTGAGATGGATCTCCCTCTTACCTCTTGAAGATCCTCAAAAGCTTCTTGTTTTGCTTCTTTTTCCAAGTCCTTCACCACCAAGGGCTTCTCAAATACAAAACAAAATACATAGAAATTAGTATACTAAGCTTGATTAAGAGGAACCATGGATCAAACATGGTTTAGATCATGAAAAAGAAGAGAAGAAATGAAATCTTCTTACACTTCACCACAAATACCCTATAACTTTGATCTTGAAGAAAGTCCATGAAGATGAATGATTTAGAGGAAATCTCCAACATGAAAGTTATTTAAAATAAGGTAAGGATTCAAGAAACTAGGTTGTATGAAATTTTTGAGTGATGGAAGGTGTTCTTGGAGTGCTTGGCCGAAACCTCCATGAAAAGAAAGTGGAAAGAAAAGCTTGATGAATTATTGGTTTTAGAGAAGACAAAGGAAAGCAAGGATATCAATAATATGGTCTTCAAACTTTCCTATGTCCTAAAGCTTCTCAAAACCGTAGCCCCCCTCCAATGCATTCTCCTTGAGTGCAAATTGATCAATAATGATCAATAATGATGCACCATTGACCAAGACCACCAATAATGGTCATCAAACCTCCTTTAACACCTAAGACAAGCACAAAATCGTCCCCCCTTCTCTTGCTTCTTTAAAGTGTGACAAATTTTACTAGCCATTATTTGAAGCCATTTAAGCCATTGATTAGATCAATAGTTAGGATTTAGTTAGACTTTTGATTTGGAAGACTTAATCTAGGCCATTGGATCTTTTTCCTTTAAATTACAGCCATTAGATGTGTCTCCAAAATGAAGGGTCAAGATTACTCCTTCTTACTTTTAATCCAAGGGTCATAATTAGTCTTTGCTACTTTTTAAGACTAAATCTCCACCATTGATTAAATTTACATCCAATGGTCATAAATTGTCCTTGTTACTTTACAAGACCAAATCTTCACCCTTGATTAATTCTTCATCCAATGGTCATAAATGGTCTTTGTCACTTTTTGAGACCAAATCTCTACCATTGATTAAATCCATATCCAATGGTTACAAATGGTCATAGCCACTTTATATGACTAATTCTACACTGTTGATTAAATCAACGGTTGATATCAAAGCCTTCCTTATTAAGGTTGTTTAGATTAAATCTCCACCATTGATTAAATTAATGGTGGATATCCAAACCACCAATGTTGACTTAAGCAGTATAATATCTATTTTTATATGCTAAAACCCCACAAAATTATATTTACTGTATTTTTTTATTGTCCGATAAATTAAATACAGTACAAAACACAGTACAAGAAATTTTCTAAAATTGTTTCCGGATTCAGGTTTAGTAAGATTCCCTGTCTCCATCTAAACAGTACAAATTTTTCTATGCATAGAAAAATTTTCACTTTGCAGGACCCACCTAGGCCCACGTATGGCCACCTGGGCCCACATACACCCCTGGGCCCACAAGCAAAAAAAAATTTCATAATCATCCACAAAATTATAAAAATTAAAAAATTCACAAATATCAAATCAGATTACGTAAAATAATTAAAACCTAACGGTAAAAATTAAATTACATAAAGTTTTCCCCGACCCGAAAATTTTTATTTTCCTGACACGAAGTAAATCACTCAAAATGATCAAATATACTGACGGAATATTCAAAATAATTTTACAGCACACATAAATTACTAAACAGTGAAATTCTGTTAACTATCGAAATTACTGTTTAAGAGAGAAGAAATCTTGGGGTGTTACAATTTTGGCCTTTCTAAAAATTAATATAACTTCTAACTTCATTTTTTCACATTTTCCCACTTAAGAAATCCTTCCCACAATATTTTTCACAAAATCACCTTTTCATTGATTTAATCAATATTTCTAGCTTAAAATTTCCTAACGCGTTCCAAAACCCAAACAGTGAGCTATACGTTACTAAATTTCAAGTCACCAACATATTTCTCATCATAACTGTATTAATTATAAAATATTTGTTTACTGTATAAATAATTTGAGGTTCAAACACTTTTAACCTCACTTTTCTTTTCATAAAACAAAATCTCCTTTCTACAAATAATAAATCATTTTGTTTCCATTTTTATTTCTTAAATCCTTGTATTAATTTCCTTCCATCTAACAAAATCCTTGGATCCCTCCTCCATGAAGCCTTAGTTGTGAGATTCATCTTCAAAATGGAGGGTCAAGAGCTTCTCTTCCATTTTTGCCATCCAAGGGTCACAAAGAGTCCTAGCCATTTTGGGAGACTAATCTCCACTATAGATTAAATCAATGGTGGATATCCAAAGCCTTCACCTCTAAACTTGCTTCCTATTGGTTAGAAGAAGTCATAGCCACTAAGTTGGACTAGCACTTTGCTTAGTCTTGAAGTTTTCTTCCTATTGGTGCACAATAGATATTTTCTAGACAATGGCTACAGAAATTTTTACTCAATGAACAAAATATTACTGCTCACAAGTCAGTAATTATCTATCTGCTGTAAGTAAGATCCCATAGCTTTGAATAAATACGTAAAGATTTTTTCCGACCCGAAAATTATTATTTTCTTGACCTAGAGCAAATCACACAAAACGATCAAATACAATCACAAAATAGTCAAAATAATTTTACAGTATATAGAAATCACAAAATAGTACAATTCTGTCATTATTGTTAATTAGCTAATTTTAGGGTGTTACAGTGAGGCTGCTGCTGAGTTACTGTTCATCCATGAACAGTAGCACATTCCAGCGATGCAGCTAGTTACCCATTTGAGAATGTGAGGGAAATGGGATGATATATAGTGTTATTTTATGTTATATTAAATGAAGAAAAGTATGACTTATACATAATATTATTTGTAAAGATTATGGATTGAGAAAGAATGTTAATTTAATGAGTTTTGAGATAGAATTAATGCATGATATTCAATGCATGAATGTAATGACTTGAAGTATTTATGAAGTAAATCATTGTATGTTATTGATAAGGATTGAATTATATATATATATGAGGTTGCAAAGTATGATTTAGAGTGATTATGCATGAGACTTATTATGAAATGCAATGGATAATATGTGAATAATAAGTAATGATGTATGATCACATTAAGTGGAATTGACAAGCATAATATAGGGAAACATTACAATTGTAAATAAAGATGTTGGGGTTGATTAAGTCACTCTCTCACTATATTGTAACATATAAATGAAAAGTTTAACATTTGAGGTTATGTTTCCCTATTATGCGAAGAAAGTTACATTATGTGAAAATGGTGTTAAGTAATGGTTTTTCACAACTTTGCATGTTTTTGGTTTTCAAACTTGTTGCTTGTTATTCTGTGTATGGATGACCCATGCATTGGGCCAAAGGTGCTCCTAATGTCAGGGTTCTGGGTATTCAAAAGGGCAATACCCATGGTATTTAAAAGGGTAATACCAGGTAGTGTAAGGTGGACAAGGAACAAAAGGGCTTCCTACCCCTTCCTACCCGAGGATATACAAGGAATAAAAAGACTTATTGGAACAAAAGGGCTTCCTAGAAGGAAATGATTCTTGGAACAAAAAGGTTACTGAAATAAAAGCATTCGTAGGAACACGTAAGTAACATGAGTTTTACAAAATAAAATCTTTTAAAAAGTATTGCATAAACATACTTTAGAGCAATCATTAGGCATAACCATACATCATAATGCATTGCATAAAATGGCAATTGTATGGACAATTGCCTTGTTTTCTATTATTGTGAAGATTAAAGATAAAAGTTAGTTAGAAAAGGTCAGGAATGATATTTAATAGTGAGTTAAGTGTTGTTTCTAGTACGATGATAAATGTGTAAGATACTAGTTGTTCAAAGTGATTGGTATGTGATTAAATTATTTTTTTAGTAACTAAACGAACTATCTGCCTCGGGAAGGGAAAGGATTGAGTTTTGACTTTTACCACCTTTCCATATATTATGTTTAATTTGGTTTTTCCCCGAAGCAACTGGATTTATCATAATGTCGTGTTTTCAAACTTATTACTGAGATTTATTAATTCTCACCTTGATTCTTTTTATGTTTTCCATGATAAATCCAGAGGAGGATCAAAGCAAGCGCAAAGCAAGGCAAATGGAGATTTAGCTAAGTTATTATTTTAAATATATTTGTATTGTATCTATATTAACGGTTATATAATTAAGCGTTTATAATCAGTTTTGTAAAAGGTTGTAATCTCAGATGTATTAGGTAGTTTCGTGGTAAAGAGCAAGTTGTCAGATGCATAAAAGGTCTTGCTCTCTTACTTTGTTAAGGCTCTATATATGTATGCGTTATATTTGTTATACAGGTTATGGTTTTGTTTTAAGTTTTACGTTTAAAATCTAGAAGTGACATACTTAATTCTATTTACTCAGCATATTTATGGCATGCTACAGTTTTTATGATTAAGGTGTTACAAATGAAGCATGGTTAAATGACCTAGACATAGGCTTTTAATTAAGTTAGTTTCTCAAGCTAACAAATCTCATCTCATTTATGTTGCTTAAGAGGATTGCATATCATCAATTGAAGTAAAGGATGAAGAAGGATTCCATATATTCTAACTAACATCTTTTATTTCGTTTTATTGCATTTAAGTCTTCATATTTAACATACACAACCTTTCTGAATTTGAATGTTCTTGGATAGTATTAAGTAAGCTATTGGTTACTATTTGGCTCTTGAGATTAATATATATCCTTGTGGGAACGATATCTAACTCTTTACTATATTACTTGTGCAACTCATGCACTTGCAGTAAGAAAAAGTGCGAACAGATCTTTTCTTTGATTGCAAAATATTTTGCAGTATAAAGTCTATCTCTAAACGTAATCATTCCACCATCTGCCATACCAAACTCTGATTGATCCCCTAAAAATATTTGCTCTCTTATCTTATTTAGGGTTTCATCCTCACTTTGAGCTTCTAGAATTTGACCTCTTAGATCACTTACTATATTCACCCTACTCATAAAGAGACTTTATGGTGTCATAGCTACCCTAAGGCTCAAATCCCTAAACTTATTAAGAAGCTGACCTTCTTGAACCATCATCCGGGACATATGTTGCGATTTCCTACTCAGTGCTTCAGCTACTACATTGGCTTTACTTGGGTGGTACTTAAGCTCAAAGTCATAATCCTTTAGGAACTCCATCCATCTCCTTTGTCTCATGTTTAGCTCCTTCTGATCCAAGAAGTATTTTAAACTCTTATGATCGCTAAACATCTTAAAATGAACTCCATAAAGATAATGTCTCCAAATTTTCAAGGCAAACACTACTGCAGCTAATTCCAGATCATGAGTGGGGTAGTTCTTCTTGTGAGGTCTCAATTGCCTTGATGCTTAAGCAACTAATCGCCTATGTTGCATAAGAACACACCCTAAACCTATTCTCGAAGCGTCACAAAACACCTCAAAACTCTCCTAAGGATTTAGAATTACCAAAACCGGTGTAGTTGTCAACCTTTTCTTAAGCTCTTAGAAACTATCTTCACACTCTTAAGTTCATGCAAAAGTACTACATTTCCTAGTTAATCTAGTTAAGGGTAGTGTTATATGAGAAAATCCATTAATGAATCTCCTGTAGTACCTAGCCAGGCCTATAAAACTCCTTATCTCGGTCATAGTGATTGGTCTATCCCACTGCAATATTGCTTCAACTTTACTAGGATCTACTGAAATTCCTTCTTCAGAAATCTCATGCCCTAGAAACTGAACTTTTGAAAGCCATAACTCACACTTTGAAAGTTTGGCATACAACTTCTTTTCTCTGAGAATCTCTAAAATTGGTCAGAGATGCAACTTATGCTCTTCCATTTTCTTAGAATAGATTAGGATATCATCTATGAATACTACTACAAATGTGTCTAGGTAGGGTCTAAAAATCCTGTTCATATAATCCATGAATACAATTGATGCATTTGTTAACCTAAAAGATATCACGATGTACTCATAATGCCCATACCTAGTTCTGAAAGCGGTCTGAGGGATATCTTCTTCCCTAACTCTTATATGGTGATATCCTGATCTTAGGTCAATTTTTTAGAACACTGATGCTCCGCTTAACTAATCCATTAGATCACCTATCCTAGGAAATGTATACTTGTTCTTGATAGTTACCTTGTTCAACTGCCTGCAATCTACACAAAGTCCCATGATACCATCTTTCTTCTTCACTAGCAAAATAAGCGCTCCCCAAGAAGAAACACTTGGTCTAATGAATTGTTTCTCTAACAAGTCTTCTATTTGATTTTTGAGCTTGGCTAGTTCTATAAAGGTGCCATCCTATAGGGTGCTATAGAAATACGTCTTGTCCCCGGTACTAAATCTATAGTAAACTTTATTTCTCTCATGGTGGCAACTCAACTATTTCCTTTGGGAATACTACAGGATACTCCCTAACTAGAAGAATTCTCGTTTCCTCTAGTATGCCTCAGAGAAGTCATAGTGTTCTATACACACATAATAATAAATATTGAGTTTATTAATCTCAATACTTTGTAAGTGTGCAATAGTAACTAATAACATTCAAACCAAAGGCAAGTCATGCAAACATCTCACTAAAGAGACAAGAAATGCATAACACTTAGCGAAAAAACTCTAAACTTGCCTAAGTCTAGTCAGTATATACCCCAGCTCAACAGGATGAGCTGCTCTGATACCATAATATGATACCCTAATACAATTATCTTTAAATATTCATTATATACAAAGATAAGCAGTATTAACTATGCTACTACAACTATTCAACAAACTAGATCCATATCATTCATAAAAATAAATATGGAGAGCCACATTAGATGAAAGTCATACATATTTACATCAAAAGCCTCATGGGCAAAATGTAATATATACAACAAAATATAACTCAAAGTAACAAACCTTACAAGAGTTGTAACCAAAAACATAAAACTAAACTATTTATTCATGGAACTTTTGCTTCTTTCTCTTTTTCTTCTTCTTTGTACCCTCGGGGGGTCTTGTCCTGCTTAGCCATGAAACTCAAATGGGGTGAGAACATAAAAATTATCAGTAATAAAGCATATAGGTCATGGTACTATTATAAAAATACACAAGGTAACTTTATAACTATAAGCTTGTAACTTACTAACGATATCAAACAATAGTCTTTACAATTGTAAGATATCAATTTCACTTAGCACATTACTTATCCCACAACTCCACCTTAAGCAAAGTACTTATCTCACTCCTTTGCAAGGTCAAGAGGCTTGCTTCGCTCCCTTAATTAGAAATTGTGGTAAACTGTGGTTCATCCTTAAATAAATAAAGGAACCATTTCTTGCTAGTATTATAGTTCAACCTCAAGAAATAAGGGAATGAACTTTGGTATGGTTCAACTTTAATAACTAAGGGATCCATCTTTTACTATGGTTCAACTTTAATGAATAAAGGAACCAATTCTTGCTAGGCTTAACTTTAATAAATAAAGGAACCAAATCTTACTAATTCTATGGTTCAACCTTAAGAAATAAGGGAACCAACTTTGCTATGGTTCAACCTTAATAACTAAGGGATCCATCTTTTACTATGGTTTAACTTTAACAAATAAAGGAACCAACTCTTGTTGTTGTTCAACTTTAATGAATAAAAGAACCTGTAAAGCCCTTTTTTGGAGAGGGACCGTCACACCAAAACACGAACGGAAAACAAAATATAAACTAAGACCCGGTTTATTTAAATGTAGACAATAACATGTTCATTTGCAAGCGTACAATAATTTGGTGAATTCTTTTTTTTTTTGGTGAGAAAATGATAAAACCGAATTATAGTAGAAATTAACATGATGAGTAAATCATACATTCATATATCATATATATATGTCATACATGTTTAGATATATCAATGGTTATACAAAAGAAGTAGAAGCTTTACATGCCCCAAAAGGATTATACATTTACAATCCATCAAAAAGACAAAACATCAGGCCCCCAAAGCGATATACAGCCAACCACCCAAAGGCTACCAAAAAGAGTCAAGCCTTCATCAATAAACTAAGAAGGAGCCTCAGATGGGTCCTCCTCAGGATCTTCCTCAAAAGAGGAAATCCTTATAGGAGTGGCTGACCCACGAGCAGGAGCTCATACGGAGGACAGAAAAGAATCTGAATCCTCATGTGGGGTATACACACGCTCACCTACACCTCTCGCATAGGCATGCAGAACTCCAACCAAACATAAAAATCAAAAGAAAACACAGGGGGATCATAACGACCCCATGCTAGAAACACAATCACGTCTCCAATATAAACAAAATGCTCGGTATCGAAATCCACGTGCCAGCTATCACCACCTCCATGGAAGTAAACAATTTAATAATTCATGCAGTCATAGCATCATAAAATGAACAATTTCATAACCATGTAAATGTAAGACAGATAAATATGATGACTGACCATGTACATGCACAAAGTACCAAAACCCTACTCTATGGAGCTAAAATACAACTTCGGAGAGAATGATCGAGGAGACATGTCTGTATATCATCGGCCTCAAATCAAGTGCTTCAATCTCAATAAAATTACGCAACATGGCTCATACAAGACATTCTTCACAAGATCGCGATATAGGACAGTGTCTTGGTACGGATCGTCAGTGCATTTGTATCGGTCTACCCCACGATACAGAGGAGCTACCAATTGCCCATTGCGAGATACCTGCACCCCGACGCCCCCAAGGTCAATGAGTGGCCTACACTAGTCTATTCGCACTCGCACTAAGGTGTGATTCAATCTCCTAGGTATAAAGCCTTACAACAGAGTCTACCGGACTTTTTACAATGCATAATGACTCAATGAATATTCATGTATATTCAATAATCATATACTTTCCCATAAACATGCCACAAGTGGCCAATGTCGTTATTAACAATTCTTGGTCCTACTTATGGACCCATAACATCACATTATCAAATTCTTAATTGTGAAAATATACTTTTAAGGTTTATTATGGAATTTCACTTTAATTCAACGTTTCTTATGAAATCTTTCTCTAGAAGAATTCTCTTATATTTTTATCTAATCCTTATTACTCAAATTAAATAAATTCTCTACTCAATTTTAACCTAATCCACTTAGAGAAATTTTTAACCTAAGTTACCCAATACCTCACTTTCACTCATGTTCTTCCCTTGGTCAAATTTATTCTAAGTTATGTTCTTTCCATCTTATGAACTCTTAATTAACCTCTAATTGACTAATTAGCTAAGTTTCCATTTTAACACAACATTTTGGCCATTACTTCCCTCAAGAGGTCGTGAGCTCTAAGGAAGCTAGGGACTTAATTTTTTTTCCATTACTCCATTAGTTATTTATCACTTGATTAGTCAATTTCCCATTTATTATAAAATTTTAACCAAGAACACCCCATTGAAGTGTGCTTGGCCGTGAGTCACAATAAAGAGGACAATGAGCCCTTGATTCCCATACATAATCTAATCCATTCAAACACTCTAAAATTTCATTAAGATACACAAATACAACCAATAAAGTTATACAAGATAGAAGTTAATACAAAAGTCATCAAAATCTCATAACAAAGAGAACAACCCTAACATGGGTTTCTCACAACCAACACAC
Source organism: Ormosia emarginata (assembly GCA_029884605.1). Lineage (NCBI taxonomy): Eukaryota > Viridiplantae > Streptophyta > Magnoliopsida > Fabales > Fabaceae > Ormosia > Ormosia emarginata. The sequence goes on along the minus strand of JAQQTP010000033.1, from coordinate 5,287,693 downwards.
AAACAAGCTCCTCACTATCAAGAGAGGTTGAAGTGGATGATCTCCCTCTTACCAAGAGAAATAACAAGAAAAGCAAGCTCCTTTTTCCTTTTGAAATTCATCCTCCACCAACACAAAAACCCCAGGACATTCAAACTCACAAAATCAACAATCAAAGCTTGGAAAAGGAACCCTTGATCACCAAGGTAGCCATGGATCATGAAAATGAGAAGGAAAAATGAAAAAGTTATGAACTTTTACCGCAAAGCTTCAAACTTTAGGACTTTATGGAAGATGATGAAAATGGTGGATTCAAGAGATGGTCACAAAAGAGAAAATGCTTTAGATGATGAGAAGATGTAAGAAATGAGGTTGGTTGAGTGAAAAATCTTGGATGGCCAAAAATGGTGCCTTGGCCGTGGAGATGGTGAGAAAATGGAGAAGAAAGTGAGCTCCTTGAAGTTGGTTCTAACAAGAGATGAAAAAGCTTCAAAGGAAATGTTGGTTCAAGCGAAGTGGTTGCTTGAAATCAAGCAAACCATGGTAGAGAAATTGTAACACCCTTGTGGGGATGTCACATATATAAAGAAAATAAAAGAAAGATAAATAAAATCTACCCAAGTTGTAAAACATTTGTTACATACTACTACGGGTTGTAAAATAATTCTTGTTAAATAGAATATTATCAAATAAAATAACGCGGAAACATAAAATAAACAGAACAACATCACTCATAATATATATATGGTCCAAGTTATAAGTTATACAAATAATTTACAACTACAACTACAAATATTTAAACAAAAACAGTAAACAAAAATAGTAACAGTCAATATATACATACGCAGACGCGCCCAAAATACACATCATATATATTTACCCCTCTGAAGGATCACTCTCAGGAAGATCTTCAGGAGATAAATATCCAAGATGCCTTGACACTCGGCGGAAACGAGACTGCGCAGTCGATACGATACTCATCTCACTAGGCTCAGTGGACACACCACCCCAATAACGCCTAAAAGATAAAGGCAACTCTAAGTGCAAAAACACAGTAGTCGTCATAACTGGCTTTCCATCAAACGCATGTCGTAGGGACACAGTCAACCGTCTCACGTAAGTCACTGAGTCTCTATCTCCCCGCAGATGCCAAGCTAACGATCCACCGTGAAACTCAAGACGTACAAAACCTAAAAATCCTGGCACCGCCATACCCAACAAATCAGTCCAATGGATATGGATGATCAAATGGTTCTGGGTCGTCGTACTAATCTTCGACTTGCTGTTCTTCTTCCTCCTCAGGATACAAAATCTCTAGAGGCTGTTCCTCTTCCTCAAACTCTTTACCACGTAAATAAATATACAGAAAACACATACAATAAAGAGGTAAGACAATCTAAAATCATCACAAACATGACAAATAAGAAAACGACAAACAACAGATATACAGTTCATGCAATATGAAAAACTATAACAGTAATCAATAACAAAATAGTGTAAAGATTTAAATGTCATAACAACACATAATATCACCGATAAAATAATATCACAGATAAAATAAAATAAGAAATAGACAATTTATCATAATAATAACCAGATAAAAATAAACAGATAAAATAAAATAATGTCCAAGATATAATCACATACAATATGACACGATCCTACTCCATGGAGCTAAACACATACAGATATCAGAGAGAATGACCCGCAAAATCTATTAGTACCACGGCTGCCCAACCAAACTATTGCGCTGTCTCACGTTGTGTCTATAGCCCCACGACACATGGAACCCACTGTCCAAGGCGTGGTGTAGTTCACTGTCTCACGTTGTGGCACTACAGGCAATGTACTATTAGACTTTACGAAATCTCGATTAAATATAGTGCGTGTCGAGTCCATTAGTGTGCTATCGGTTACCACGGCCCAGCGGAGCGACCGACTGTCCATATATGGGATCCCATACACTAACGTCTCCAAGTTCATAAAGACAATGAACCACACTACGTTTATCGCATCGACAACACGATGTGATTCACCTCGTCAACCAATCCACCAAAAATTTGGCATAAACTCAATATATAATCCAAAAATAAGAAATTACCAAAATACCCTTAATAAAAATATATCCTCAAAGATAACCAGATACAGTAAGTCCCACCAGACAAATACTGTACCAAAGCCTATACGGGTTCACCTCATAGCCCGACAGCAGAAAAATAAAATACAGTTGCGGTCAATCGCGTAGAAATTTTATCGCATTTTCACAATCTCGTCGTTTTTACAAACGTTTTTAAATAGCGTAATTTTATTTTTCTGATTTTAAAATCGCGTAGAATTTTTAATACGTTTTCTCAATCGCATAAGATTTTTAAATCATTTTATTGTCCAAATCCCTTAAAAATTACTGTTTAAATAAACAGAAATAATAAATAATACGTTTAAACTACGTAAAATATTTTTCATAATCTTGTATATCTTGTCTTTTGGACATCTTTTCTATCTTATTTGCCCGTTTTTACTAAAAATTGACAGTATTTTGTTTAGAAAATTTATATAAATGGTTTCCTAATTTTTCCATAAAAATTCTGTTTACTTAATTTTTAGACCATATAATTTAATCCTTTTGAAAATCACTAACATACTTTAAAATACAGTATGAGCCATTTGTTAGAAATTCTCAAAAGTTACTATATTTCCTTTCTAACAGTAAAATCAATAATTTTAGTTGATTAAACTTAATTCAAATCAATTTATTTCTTCAAAACTCATTTTAGAAAAATTCTTTTTAACATATATTGCATCTTTATACTTGGAAATGGTTTGGATTTGATTTTAGAAATCATGGATACTTAGTTTGGCATGTTGGCCGAAACATACACTTGTGTCATTTGATCTCTAAATTCATTTTCCTTCATCTAAACAATTTTATATCTTGTTAATTTGCCTAGGTTAATTAAATCACATTTTAAGAAAATGATGAGAACATTTTGATTCTCCATTTTTGGTTAATGGTCGTGAGCCTCATTGATGTGTTCTTTGGAACACTCATGCAAACCTTGGCATGTTATTCACATCCTATAAATTATCATGCATTTCTAACACATACAAATTATCAAAGCTTGTAGACATGCAAATCAAAGCTTGTAAACATGCAACTTCATACAAATTATTACAAACATCAAATAGGAAAGCTACTAACAAACACACAAATAAGCTACTAACAAACACACAAATAAGCTACTAACAATCACACAAAGGAATCCTTATGGATTCTACAATCACAACAATCAATCTCCATCTTCTTACCACCACCCAAGGATGATAAGATTAGTCTTCCTCTTACCTTAAATGAAGACAAAATACTCTTTCACACCTCCTCTAGGGTTTCGGCTTTCTCCTTCAAAACCTAACAAACTTAAACAAAAATCTACAAGTTACTAACCATAACAGAGAGCTTAAACCATGGATAAATCATGGCTTAGAACTTTGAAAAAGAGTTTAGAAATGGAAAACAAGAAATTTCACCTTCTAGGTAAAATTTTCCAAGTAGGTTTCCAAGCTTCAAATGAAGGATTTTGCAAGAACTCTCAACTAGAGATGTTCTTAGGATTGTGTTTAGGTTTAGAAAACTTGGTTGGATAAAATTTTGGGTGATTGGATAGTAAACAAGAGTGTTTGGCCGAATAGAGCTTCAAGAAAACTTCAATGGAGTTTAGGGTTTTTGGAAGAGAGAGAAGAGAGAAAATGCATGAAAGTGAAATGATTTTTGGTCCTCCAAAGGCCAAATGGCCGTGGACTTCAAGCATGCAAGGTGTAGCCTTGCTTGGCTTCATCCAAGCCTTAGAATGGATCAAAGGTCAAGATTAAAACTTGGTTAGCAAGCTTAACTCTCATTGGTTGATTTTAGCATTGTCATTAACCTAGTCACCATGCTTAGTCACTAATTAGCCTAGTCATTAAGCTTAGTCACCATGTTCTTGAAAGTTCTACTACTAATGATGTTTAATTAAGCTACTAAGTTAACTGTTTTAACTAAACGTGGGTCCCGCAAAACATTTCCTGGTCCACTGTCATTTTATTATACTGACTAATAAAATAATATTATAATAATACAAAATTATTTTATTTGACAGTTAAATCCTAAAAATTAAAAGATTAACAACAGTATCATTCAGAATCGGGTTTAGTAAGATCCCTCAATTCTGAATAATTAAAATAAGATTTCCCCAGCCCGGAAAAATATTATTTTCCTGTCTCGGAGCAAATCACACAAAAAGTCCAAATAAAATCACAGACAGTAATATTAAACACTGTATCATAAAGAAAAATTAAAAACAGTACAATCGGGACGTAATGGTCATTTTTTCATTTTTCCCCACGACGAAGCAAATCATCCAAAACGTTCAAATAAAATTACAGATAGTAGTATATGTCTGTATATCTCCCAGAAAAATTAAAACAGTAGCTTGACGAAACTTTTATTTTACCGTCTCGAAACAAATTACGTAAAACGACCAAATAAAATTTTAGCCTGTAATATATATTTGTATTTCATACAGAAAACAAGAAACAGTAAAATAGGGACACAACGGTCTTTTACACAAAAGTTTGAAAAACAACAAACAGAACATTCGGGACATCTTTCTAAAAATTGGGGTGTTACAGAAATGGTGTGGGCTGCCGTGGAGGAGAGGAGGAGAGGAAGAGGAGAAAAGTTTGAGAGAAAGTGAGAGAAGATGGAGAGAGAAAGTGATAGAAAAATGTTTAGGGTTTTTGAAAAATGAAACAAATGTGTGGCATTAGGGAAAATATGACAAAATTTGGTCACATTCCCCCCTCCCCTCATTATCATGGACACATGGGAGAAGAAAGGAGGGAAAATTCTTCTAGAAGCTTGGGTAAAGCTTCCTTGAGAAGCTTTGTACAAAGCTTCTTTGAGAAGCTTTGTTAGCTTTTTGCCAAAAGTCAACATGATGTGATATAAAGTTGACACTCTTGAAAAGATGATAAACTTTTTACTATAAATTATTATCTAATGGATAAATGTTATAGTTAACCAAAATCAGTGTTTATTGTCCAATGGATAATAAAATGTACTGTAATTTTTATTTATCAGATAAAAATCTCAAAAAACATAAACCTTGTAAATTGTGCCCAACCTCAGGTTTAGTAAGATCCCCCGTCAATGTTTCCACAGTTCAAGATTTTCCAGCCTCGAGGAAAATATCTTATTTTCCCGGCTCCGTTCAACGCACACGCAAATTGAAGAATATATTAAAATAATCAACGTTTCCGAAAAAATCCACAAAAATCCACAAAAATCACAAATATTATAAAATGACTATTTATCATAAAATAAATAATTTTTGGGGTGTTACAACTCTTCCCTTCTAAAAAAAAATTTTGTCCTCGAAATTTTCATACCTTAGAATAGATGTGGATGTTGTTCCTTCATGTTGTCTTTTAATTCTCACGTTGCATCTCCGGTTATGTCATTCCAGATTACTTTCACCAATGGAATTTCTTTCCCTCTGAGTCGCTTCACCCTCCTATCTTCGATCTTTATAGGAGGTGCCTCATAGGTCAAATTCTCTTTTAACTGTACTGTATCAGGTGTTATGACATGATCTGGACTAGGAATATATTTTTGCAATTGCGATACATGAAAGACATTGTGAATGTTAGAAAGAAAGGGTGGTAAGGCTACTTGGTAAGCTATTGGACCTATCTGGCGAAAAGTTTGATAAGGTCCAATGAATTTAGGAGTGAGTTTTCTAGATTTAAGAACTCGGTCGACCCCAATCGTGGGTGTGACTTTCAAAAACACATACTCGCCTTCCTCAAACTCTAGAGGCTTTCTCCTTTTATCCGCGTAGCTTTTCTGCCTACTCTGAGCGGTCCTCATCTTTTCCTGAATCATCTTGACTTTCTCAGTCGTTTGTTGTATAAGATCAAGTCCAATAGTAAGGTGCTCTCCATCTTGATACCAACACAAAGGTGTTTTGCACCGTCGTCCATATAGAGCCTTATAGGGTTCCATCCCTATGCTTGAGTGAAAACTGTTGTTGTAGGTGAACTCTACTAATAGCAAAACTTCATCCTAACTTCCAGTCTGTTCCAAGGTGCAGGCTCTAAGCAAATCTTCTAACGATTGAATCATCTTTTCCGATTGACCATCGATTTGAGGATGATAGGCAGAACCCAAACATAGCTTTATTCTCATTACTCCTTGAAGACTTAACCAAAATCTTGATGTGAACCTCGGGTCTCTATCAGAAACAATACTAGTAGGCATACTATGCAGTCTAACGATCTCTCCAATATACAGTTGGGTCAACTTCTCCATGTTGTACCTTATATTGATTGGTAAGAAATGTGTTGACTTCATGAGTCAATCAACAATTACCCATATTGAATCGTAACTCTGTCTGGTCTTTGGTAACCCAACCACGAAATCCATCGCAATACCATCCCACTTGTAACACCCCAAGTTTTCCTAACTAGTTGACAGTAATTTTGACAGTTAACAGAATTCTGCTGTTTAGTGATTTCTGTGTGCTGTAAAATTATTTTGAGTGTTCCGTCAGTACTTTTGATCATTTTGTGTGATTTACTCTGTGTCAAGAAAATAATAATTTTTGGGCCGGAGAAAATCTTTAAGTATTTATTTCTCTTGATTGTTAATTATTTTTAACAATCTGACTTAATTTTCATACGTTTTCTAATATTTGCGATTTTTGTGGATGATTATAAATTTTTATATTTATCAGATTGTTTTTGGGCTATTTGTGGGCCCAGGTGGCCTTATATGGGCCCAGGTGGGTCCCGCAAAGTGAAAATTTTTCTACATATAGAAAAATTTGTACTGTTTAGACGGAGATAGGGGATCCTACTAAACCTGAATCCAGAAACAGTTTTTAAAAAATTTCTTTTACTATGTTTTATACTGTATTTAATCATCAGGTGATAAAAATACAGCAAATATATTCTTTGGTGGGGTTATAGCAGATAAAAATAGAAATTATACTGCTTAAGTCAACAATAGTGGTTATGACAACTTTTGACGGACCAATAGGAAACAAGTTTAATTCTTTTGATGGACCAATAGGAAGCAAGTCTAATATTGAAGACTTTGATATCAACCATCGATTTAATCAATGGTGTAGGATTAGTCTAATAAAATGGCTATGACCATTTATAACCGTTGGATTTAGATTTAAATCAAGGGTGGAGATTTGATTTTATAAAGTAGCTAGGACCATTTATGACCCTTGGATTGAAAGTAGGAAGGAGTAATCTTGACCCTTCATTTTTGGAGATGCATCTAATGGCTAGGATTTCAAGGAGGAAAGATCTAATGGCCTAGATTAAGTCTTCTAATCAAAAGTCTACCTAAATCCTAACCATTGATCTAATCAATGGCTTATATGGCTCTAAATGGTGGCTAGAAAAGATGACAACATTATGGAATGCATAGATGGAGGGGGGCGGTTTTTGTGTTGTTTAGGAGCTTAAGGAAAAAGTTTGAAGACATTATTAGATGTCTTGATCAATTATGCATCATTATTGATTATTTGCATTCTTAGGAGAATGCATGGAGGGGGAGGGGACGGTTTTGGTGCATGCTTAAGGGCTTAGATAGGTTTCAAGACCATTATGAGTTGTCGTGGTCACTTATTGATCATTCTTGATCATTTCCTTCAAGCAAGCTCTTAGAAAAATTTCTCTCCTTCTCCTTCAAGCTAGCTCACGACCATGACCTCTAATTTTAGCTTCCATCACTCAAAAATTTCATATAACCTAGTTTCTTGAATCCTTACCTCATTCTAAGAACATCTCTAGTTATGAGTTTTCACCAAATCATTCATCTTGAGCTTCAAATCCAAGCTTCAAGTTTCTAGCAAAAAGGGTAAAGTTCATATTTCTTCACCCAATCTTTTAGTTTTGATTTTCTAAGCCGTGCTTGAACCATGGTTTACCTATTTCTACACTTGTTATTGATTTTAACATTTGTTTATGATTTTTAGGGATTTTTCCAAGGAGCTCTACGAAATTGGTGGAAGGAAAACTAAGTGTTTTCATTTCATTCTTTATCTTAACCAAGTCTAAGAAGCTTTTCTCTCACAAAAATAAAAAACTTCATCCTTGTTCTTCAAGAGAAATTTCGACCATATCACCCAAAATCACCATCCAATCTCTTTTAATTTCATCCAACCATAGATCTTGAATCTACATGATATTCTAAGCAACTTTCATGTTGGAGACTTTCTCTAAATCATCCATCTTCAACCTTGTTCTTCAAGCTAAAGATTGAAGCTTTATTGGTGAAGTTTGTTAATCTTCACTTTTCTTTTCATTTTCAAGGTTCTAAGCTATGTTTGATCCATGGTTTATCTTGTTTAAGCTTGATTTACTAATAAATATATGTTTTGTTTTGAGAAGTCCTTGGTGGTGAAGGACTTGGAAAAAGAAGCAAAACAAGGAGCTTTTGAAGATCTTCAAGAGGTAAGAGGGAGATTTATCTCATCAACCAAGTATGGTGGTGAGAGATGGTTGTGTATTTGATGGATGGTGAATCCATGTGAGGATTCATATCCATGGTCATGTAATAATTTGTGGGTGTTTATGTGCTTTGATTATTTGCCTATGCTTGGTATGATTTGCATGATTTATTGCTTTGATTATGGCATGCTTGTGATATATATTTGAATATGTATATGTATGCCATGATTTGATGATGGAAAGGAAATTGATTTTTGGTTCCAAAGACCAAGAGGGATTTCGGCCAAGACACCTCAAAATAGGTGTTCACAAATTAATATTTTCATGAATGATAAAATTTGATGATTAGAAAAGCATGGAAAATAAACAAAGGGTTTGTTTTTCAAGAAGTAGTGTTCACGGTTTTGAGAAGGATTTTTATTAATTTATTTTGTGTAAAAAAATTTCTAAGCATTTTACTAAACATGAGTTTTAAATGGAAAGGGCAATGTTGATTTTAAGGATTTGCAAAGAAAGTGAAAATGAAAAATGAACAAATGATTTGATTTTAAAGACCATGAGTCTCATAGTTTTGTTAAGGAATTTTTAATAGTTTTGTTTGTGTAAAACCATATTGACTTAGAAGGAAAAATATTTGATGGTTTAAATAATCAAGTACCACGGTTTTGAAGGCTTATGAATGCCTTGATTTTATGAAACAAAGTGATTTTCAAGTGGAAATATAATTGATTTGGTATAAGAAATTTGAAAAGGGAATCAGAGTGTTTTATCACTTGAGAAAATGGAATTTTTTGTATGTGAATGAAAAAAAGAGGTTGAAAGTGTTTAAATCTCAATTTATTTTGAAAAGAATTGATTTTAGAATTTATTTGAGAAAAATGGAGAATATAATAGTGATTTGATATTTTCTAACGTGTAACTCATCCTTTGGGTTTTGGAGAGCGTTAGTATTTTTTTTAAAGTGAGAAACATTGATTTAATTCAATGGAATTGTGAATTTGTGAAATAAATTGCGAAAAGGATTTTCTTGAGTAAGAAAATGTGGAAAATAATGTGAGTAGTCATATTATTTTGAGAAAGGTTGAAATGAAATTTTTGAAGGTTGAGAAATATTTTTCGTAATGGAATTATGGTGAAAAATGATTTATGTAACTTAAAAACATGATTTTTAAGCTACACGATTTGAAAAACGTTTAAATATTTTCACGTGATTTGAAAAATGTTGAAATATTTCTACACAATTTGGAAAGCGTTTAAATATTTTTACACGTTTGAGATATTGTTGAAAAATCGCTACACGATTTAAAAATGGTGGAATATTTTTACGTGATTGATGAAAACGTTGAAAAATCAATACGTAATTTGAAAACGTAACAGAAGTATTGCGAAATTGTGAAAATATAACAGAAATGTTGTGCGATTGTGAAAATACGATGAAAGTGTTTTGTGACTATAAAAACATGATAATATGATTTCGCTGTTAAAAATACAGTATGATTACTGTTGGGCCAGTGTATGGACCCTGATTATGAGATTATGAAATTAAACTGAGAATGGGCCAATATGTGGATCCTGAATATGAAATTGTGAATTTTCCCTGTGATTGGCATTGGTGCATTTTATATGCATGAATTAGTGTATGAACACTATATGAAAAAAATGATGAATTTTGCCTATGATTGGCATTGGTGCATTGAATATGCATTGGAAATGGTGAATTTTGCCTGTGATTGGCATTGGTGTGTTGAATATGGATTGGAAAAATATGCATTGTGGCATATGAGGAAATTGAACAAAATTGCATTGAGATATTCGTGCATTGAACAACATTTGATAGCTAATGCTATTATGACCCTTGTGGTTGAAGAGAGAATGTGACTTGATAGTAAGGTCTGTGATGGATCTTGGGGGCGTCAAAGCGCGACGGTCGACCAGTGGATATCTGTCTGTGGGCTAAGGCTGGACTATATGCCACTTAGCGATGCGGTCCGCTGCAATGCATTGACGATACCCGACAATAACGATTCTTTTCAAAAGCTGGACATTTGTTTGTGGGCTAAGGCTGGGCATTGTCTGTGGGCTAATCTGGAAGATTGTCTTTGGGCTAAGGCTGACAATTAATAGAGCATTCTTCTCGAAATTTTGAAAACCTCCATGGAGTAGGACATTGAGTTTACATGCATAACATATGCATCATTAATGAGCATTGGTTATGATAATTGAACTGTTGAAATACTTGGATATTGTTGAGGACATCATCGTGAATATTGAATGATATTTGAATTGATAAATAATTGGATGATGATAGTTGATTAATGTTGAGTGCATTATTAGAATTATGGTATGATATATTTGTATGATATGTTGTTTGTGTTATCTCTATACTACCATGTTGGTATTGGTGTAGGTGATCTCACCTCTTTGTTATATTGTTTTGCTGTGTTTGTGTTGTAAAAATTATATAGTAGAAGGAACGAGTTGTCTTAGACATAACGGGTGGCAGATATTCTGAAATTGGTGACAACATCAGAGAATGACCATTCCAGATTTGATAGCGTGCAGTGTTAACAAGGAATAGATGTCTGATACATCCAGATGGATACAAGGAGGAATAAGTATGTTAAGTTTTCTCATTAGTATTGTACCGTGCTATTAAGTAGGACCCGTCATAGGGTTTACTACTATTAAAAAGAGAGAGTTTTCTGTTAGTTTTATATTTCTTTTTAAATTGTTAAATATTAATTAGGGTCAATATTGTATATTAAATGTATTTTCAGTAATATTTATGGATCTCAGTAAGTTTATGTTTCTGTCTCTGTAATAAGAAATTTTAAAACCCATCTTTTATAACTCAAACCTTGTTTATGAACTTCTTTATAGATTATGAGTTGGGAGTCAAAAATGTGATACCCTGAGGAGGGTGTTACACCACTTCCATTTGGGAATAACTAGGGGTTACAACATTCCTGACGGTCTCTAGTGTTCAACCTTTGCTTTCTAATAAACCATACAAGACAACACATATATGGCAATATCTTTCTTCATTCTGTGCCACCAAAATAACTATTTCAGGTCTTGCTACATCTTAGTCATTCCTCGGTGCATATTCAACTTGCTCGTGTGAGAGTGTTCAAGAATAAACTCCCTAAGTTCTCGATCCTTGAGTACACAAACTCTACCTCTAAACCTTAGGATTCCATCAATTCCTTCCTCTACTGTTGTCACATTGCCTTGCTTCATTAGTTCCCTTTCTTTTTGCAAAAACTTGTCAACTTTCTGTTTCTCTCGAATTTCTTCCATTAAGTCACTTGAAATAGTGACCGTGTTCATACAAATCTTCCCCGGTGCCAATTCCATGAAAGATCATACATCCCTGAATTACTCTATCAAATCCTTCTCCTTGACCATCATAAACATGATTAAGAAATTTTTCTTGAAATAACTACTTTAACCAAATAGCCAAGAATGATTGGTGCACAAATAAGCAATCTTGCTCAGTAGCATAGTGTCTCAATATGATATTAAGCACTCTTATGACTTCTTAGAAATTCTCTGATTCCTGCCAACGTAAGGCATTGGAAATGGCCTATTTCCCTTTGCTTAACCCCTTTGAGTTTATTTGACCATTCCTTATTTCTATCTTATTATGTGCCTTAAATGAAAAACCATGTTCTTACCCGACTTTAGGAAATAAGAGAACATTAGCTTTGTCATTGGATGAGTTCTTGAACAAGTGTGGGGGTGTGTATGCATAATGGTTGGTGAAAAAGGTAAGAGTGGTTAAAAAAAATGTGTGTATATTTATGAAAAAAAAAAAACAAATGTGTAAAGAAGGGTCAACAAAGCAAAAAGGGAAGGAAAAATAATATGTAAAGGGAATTTGTTTTAGGTGGAGTTGGGATGAACTTTCATGCTTGTTAATTGAACTCAGCTCTCATGCTCTTTTATTCTCTTTGGTTTTTAACTTGCTAAATCCATATTATCACCATCCTTTACCTTGACCCCATTACAACCTTGAATAAAGTCCTCATGAATTATGTGTGCATGTGTTCTGTGTAGTAGAGAAGTTGAAGATAAGCAAGCTTATCATAGTACAATTTTTCATGGGTTGAATTGAGTGAAATACTTATCTTTTGAATGCTTGAATGATTAAGAGTGAATTTTATGAGGATCTATCATTCTTGATTCGTTCTTTTTAACTGAAGTTTCCTTGCATGTTGGTTTGAGATGTAAAGAAATGTTACCTCATATGCTTTGATCCCTTGAATGACCGGTTGCTCTTCTTGATTCATTTAATCCTTTAGAGTTTTTAGCTTTTGAGTCTGTGTTATTTTTCTTTGTTCCTTAGTTTTTGTCTTATGTGTTTTGTCCGGGAGTGCAAAAGTTTAGTGTGGGAGAATTTGATAACAATGTATTTTATTCAATTTATAATCCTCTCACTAGGCTTCTTATTGGCTTAATTAAGTTGATTTTGTCACATTTTATAAAATTAAGCTTAATTGGATCATTGAAGAAATTATTGCTTGAATTATCATTAATTTGAGTGATTGCATTTTTAAGTAAAATGACCACAATTTGAGTTGTAATTATTTGATTAATGTGATTCTGGTCTTGCTGGAAAGTTAAGATAATTCTCTAATAATTATTCACTTAATAGCAAAAGCCACATTGATAGCAATATATTTCATTCATTGTATAATCTTTTCACTTAGCTTTTTCAGTAAACTGACTATAATTTGAGTTACAAATATTCGATGGATGTGATTTTGGTCTTGTTTTAAAGCTAAGACAAATTTCTACAACTTTCATGAAGGCCTCAAGACCGAGAACACACATTTGGATAACTCAAATTGGAGTTGAAGCAAAATCTAGAGTTTTAAACTTGACAACTTGATCTCTATGCACTCATTAGGCTATATCTCGAGCTGTAGGAGTTCAACAATTCTAAAATTTTGACAGTGGAAGGTAAAACCTATATCTATAACTTTTATGAAGAACACAAGAGCCAAATCAAAAGTTGTGAAGGTGATATTGGGCTTAAAAGTCAGAACAGAGGAGCTAAAGTTGGGTCTGACCCATGAGCAGTAATTGGGTAATATCTCAGGCTATAGGTGATGGATTTGGATGAAACTAGCGACTATGGAAAGCTAAGACAATTTCCTAGAACTTTTATGAAGACCACTTGATCATAAAATGATGCATGCCATGAGCTCAGAGCAGAAACATTTCGGAGACAAGAATCTCTATAATTTCAGCTCATTCATCATCATCAAGCAACTATTTTGGCATTTAATTCTCATAATCAAACAACTTCATTGTCTTCTTGTACTCCTTGAGCTCTATAAAAGGGAACTTGGGTGCTCATTCAAATGATCTTTGATCTTAGTTTAGTTTATACTATTGTGTTATTTGTTTATCTTGTTGTAGTTTTCTTTATTCTAAATTGAAATTATGTTCATCTTTTACTTCCTATCTCTTTTTTTCTTCTTGTTCATGAGTAACTAATTTTCATTTTGCTTGGGTGAAAGGGTGAAGCTTTTAGTAATAAGTTGAGGTTAGATTAATTTCTTTCTTGTGCTTAAATGATATATTTTTAGGTGATCATTATATGTGTTGTATGTTGTTTCCAATCAATTTAGAAACCTTTCTTGTATATTGAAAAACTTGATTCATTGTAGATAAGACGTTGGCACAATGGATGCTTGAGACCCTTTACAAGTGTTGTTGGATAATTAAAGGAACCATAATATGATTACATATATAATCTAAATTGAACTTTGAATGTTAAATTTTTCGATTGAAACCTCCATTATGTGTGATTTCAATTGAGTTATAAAAAGAAATAATCTTATCTTTAATTTATTACCAAGAGTGGATCTCCTAACCCAAGTAAATCCTTTTCATCTATGAATAACTTTTATCACCTTTAGTATTGTGACAAATCTGCTCCTTATCTCAAAAAAATTTTCTTCATCAATTTTCTGTGAATCGACCTTGGACTCCTGAGAATTTACTACTTAAAACAACCTGCACTTGGGTTTGAAACTTTTAATTTCCCATCATCATGAGTTCATGTCATGAAGGCAACTGGCCATACAATCGCTATGTTATGCCAAATTATGTCTAGTGTTTATTTTTATGCAAATCCTAAGTATGAAATGAGTAATGCTATGAAACCAAGTCCATGGTAATGTTATGATACCATATTCAGGAACTCCAATTCCATGATAATGTCATGAATGCAAGAGTCCTGAATAAAGTAACAGAAATCACATCCATAACCTTGAACAAGCACTGGAACCCAGTTTTGGAAATCCGCATGGTGTGAGGGATTAACCAACCTTAGCTCATCACCATGATATAGAAGGTATGTGACCTCTTCACTTTCAATCATGCATGATCACCCTTTCTGGGTAATGAAGTCCATTAACTACACGATCATCAATAACAACAAGGAAATCTATCCTCGAAGTCACAAGGAAATCCATCCTCAAAATCATTGTAATAGGAAGGATACCATCCACCTTGCCTAATATAGATTATCCTCATCTATGGCGCTCATAACTTTCAATAAAGGCAAAACATTTAATCATGTCTAATTATTATCCTTAATTAGCATCACAAAAGTAATAAGGATATTACTCACCTTCAGTACTCAATAAACATACAGAGGATATTGTAACGCCCCAATTTTTAGAAAATATTTTGAATGTACTGTTTGCTGTTTTTCAAGTTATTGTGTAAATGACTGTTGTGTCCTTATTTTACTGTTTCTCGATTTCTGCATGAAATACAAATACGTTTATACAGGCTCAAATTTTATTTGGTCTTTTTACGTAATTTGTTCCGAGACGGTAAAATAAAAGTTTTTCTGAGCTACTGTTTTAATTTTTCTGGAAGATATACAGATAATTAATACTGTCTGTAATTTTATTTGAACTTTTTGAACAGTTAGCTACGTTGTGGGAAAAAATAAAAAAATGACCATTACGTCCTGAACGTGCTGTTTTTACTGTTTTTGCTGTTTTTAATTGTTTTCTACTTGATTTAATGCCCGATATTACTGTCTGTGATTTTATATGGACTTTTTGTGTGATTTGCTCCGAGGCAGGAAAATAATATTTTCTGGGCCGGGGAAAATCTTATTTTATTATTTAGAATTAGGGGATCTTACTCAATCCGATTCTAAATGAGACAGTAAATAATCTTTTAATTTTTAGGATTTTACTGTCAAATAAAATAATTTTATAATATTATAATATTATTTTATTAGTCAAGATAATAAAATGATAGTAGACCCTAAATGTTTTGCGGGACCCACGTTTAGCTAATACGATTAACTTAGTAGCTTAATTAAACATCATTAGCAGTAGAACTTTCCAGAACAAGCTGACTCAGCTAGCTGACTAAGCTGATAATAAATGGACAGTGTGACTAGGCTTGTGAGTCACCCATGATCAACCAATAGGAGGCAAGCTTGTTAAGCAAGCTTTAATCCTAACCTTTGATGCATCCAAGGGCTTGGATGAAGCCAAGCAAGGTGCCCACCTTGCATGCTCTTTGATGAGCTACGGCCAAGGGTGTTAGGAGGTCAATCTTCACTTTGCTTCCATGCAAAAATTCTCTCTTCTCTCTCATCAAAAACCCTAGCCACCATTCTTGTCTTTTCTCTTCACCATTTTCGGCCAAGCTTACTTTTTGATCATCCAACCACCCAAAATTCAATCAAGCCAACTTTTCTAAACCTAAACACTATCCTAAGAACATCTCTAGTTGAGAGTTCTTGCAAATTCTTGCATTGGAGCTTGGAAACCAACCTTGAAGATTTTACCTAGAAGGTGAAATCTCATACTTTTCTTTTCTCTCTTCTTTTTCAAAGTTCTAAGCCATGATCTATCCATGGTTTAGGTTCTTTTTCATGGTTAGTAACTTGTAAAATTTTGTTTGAGATGCTAGGTATTTTGGTGGAGAAAACCGAACCCTAGGAGGAGTGAAAACAAACCATTTGTCTTTATTTAAGGTAAGAGGAAGACTAATCTTATCATCCCTTGGTGGTGGTAAGAAGATGGATTAATTTGTGGTGTTTGTAGAATCCATAAGGATTCGGTGGTGATGTGGTTGTTATATGTTTATTTGTAATTTTTGTGTTTGTTAGTAGTTATGTGGTATTTGTTAGTAGCTTTCTTTATTTGGTGATTGTAATAATTTGCATGTCTACAAGCTTTAAGATGCATGTCTACAAGCTTTGATAATATTGCATGTGTTAGGATTGTATGATAAAGTATAGAATTGCATGATAATGTATAGGATGTGAACAACATGTCAAGGAATGCATGTGTTCCAAAGAACACTCCATGATGGCTCACGGCCACTAACAAAATGGAGAACCAAAATGTTCTCTTAATTTTCTTAAAAGGTGATTTAATTAACCTAGGAGAATTAAGAAGGTTTCAAGTTGTTTAAGTCAAGAAAAATGAATTTGGAAATCAAATGGCATAACCTTACAATTTCGGCCAACAAGTCTAACTTCAACATTTTGATTTTTAAAATTATTTTCTAAGGTAATGATTTAATCAATGTAGACAATACAATAGATTTAACATGCATTTAGAAGGTGAAAAACAATTTAGAAATCAAATGCAAAGTTTTTATCAAATTCGGCCAACATGCCAAATTAGGTATTCATGACTTCTAAAATTAATTCCAAACTATTTTCAATCAAAAAGAAGCAATACAAGTTAAAGTAAATTTTCTACAATGAGTTTTAATGAAATAAAGTAGTTAGAATTAAGTTTAAGAGGTTAATACTAATGATTTTTACTGTAAGGAGAAATACAGTAACTTTTGAAAATTTCTAACATATAGCTCATGATGTATTTTGAAGCATGTTAGTAGTTTTCAAAAGGATTAATTTTATGGTTTAAAAATTTAAACAGAATTTTTATGGTAAAACTAGGAAACCATTAATATAATTTTCTAAACAAAATACTGTCAATTTTTAGTAAAAACGGACAAATAAGATAGAAAAGATGTCCAAAAGACAGTATACGGTATGAAAAATATTATACGTAGTTTAAAAGTATTATTTATTATTTCTGTTTATTTAAACAGTGATTTTTAAGGAATTCGGTCAAGAAAATGATTTAAAAATCTTACGCGATTGAGAAAACGTCTTAAAAATCCTACGCGATTTTGAAAATAGAAAAATATATTTACGCGATTTCAAAACGATTATAAAAATAACGAGAATTTGAAAATGCGATAAAATTTCTACGCGATTGACCGTTACT
Organism: Ormosia emarginata; assembly: GCA_029884605.1. NCBI lineage: Eukaryota > Viridiplantae > Streptophyta > Magnoliopsida > Fabales > Fabaceae > Ormosia > Ormosia emarginata. Next base: position 5,269,922 of record JAQQTP010000033.1, on the reverse strand, counting down.
GTATTTTTTTCGCTATCGGGAAAATGTGAACCCGTACAGGTTTTCTTTATATATATATTTGTTGCCAATGAGGGCAAGCTTTCGCTGTCGGGAAAATGAGAACCCGTACAGGCTTTCTATTTTTCTGCCATTGAGGGCATATTATATTGAGGGTATTTTCATAATTTCATATATTTGGAATTATGTATTGTCTTTATGCCAATTTTTGGTGTTTTGGTTGACGAGACGAATCACATCGTGTTGTCGATGCGATAAACGTAGTGTGGTTCATTGTTCTAATGAACTTGGAGACTTTAGTGTACGGGATCCCACATGTGGACAATTGGTAGCTCCGCTGGGCCGTGGTAAACCGATAGCACACTAATGGACTCGACACGCACTATATTTAATCGAGGTTTGTAAAGTCTAGTAGTACATTGCCTATAGTGCCACAACGGAAGACCGTGAACTATACTACGCCTGGATGGTGGATTCCCAGTGTCGTAGGCTATTGACGCAACGTGTGACAGCGTAATAGTTGGTTGGGCAGCCGTGGTACTAATAGATTTTGCAAGTCATTCTCTCTGATATCTGTTTGTGTTTAACTCCATGGAGTAGGATTGTGTCTTAGTATATATGATTATATCTTGGATGATATTCCATTTTCTCTATTTATTTTTATCTGGTTATATCTTGGATGATATTCCATTTTCTCTATTTATTTTATCCGATTATATCTTGGATGTTATTCCATTATTCTCTATTTATCTTTATCTGATAATTATTATGATGGTTGTCTATTTCTTATACTATTTTATCTGTGGTATTGTTTTATCTTGTTTTTTTATCTGTGTTATATCTGTGATGTTATGTAACGTTATGATATCTAAGTTTTACTCTATTGCATTATTATTACTGTTATAGCTTTTCCTATTGCATGAACTGTATAATTGTTATTTGTCGTCTTCTTATTGGCCATGTTTATGGTGATTTTAGATTGTCTTACCTCTTTATTGTATGTGTTTCTTGTATATTTTACTTTGTGCGGTAAAGAGTTTGAGGAAGAAGAAGAGGAATAGCCTCTTGAGGTCTTGTACCCCGAGGAGGAGGAAGATCAGCAAACCGACGACCAGTTTTACGATCAAGAACCATCTGATCATCCATACCCATTGGATTGATTTGTTTTGGTATGGCTGTGCCCGGATTTTTGGGGTTCGTGACGCTGGAGTTTCACGGTGGATCTCTATCGTGGAACATTAGAGGAGATAGAGACTCGGTGACATATGCTGGACGGATGACGGTGACCCTACGCCATAGGTTTGATGGAGAGCTGATCATGACTACGACAGTGTTTCTACACTTAGAGTTACCCTTATCCATTAGGCGTCATTTTGGTGGTATGACCACGGAGCCTAGTGAGATAAGTATCGTATCGACGGCGCGATCACGTTATCGCCGAGAGTCGAGACATCCAGGATATTTGTCCCCTGATGATCATTTTCATGATGAGAGTGATCCTTCAGAGGAATAAATATACTTGATGTTTTTTTTTTGGGCGCGTCTGCGTATGGATGTATATATTGACACTTTTACTGTTTTTATTTACTGTTTCTGTTTAAATATTTGTAATTGTAGTTGTACATTATTTGTATAAGTTATAACTTAGAACATATATATATTATGCGAAATGTTGTTCTGTCTATTTTATGTTTTCCGCAATATTTTATTTTTATTAAACTGTTTATCAGGAATTACTTTACGACCCATATTATTATTTGACAAATGTTTTACAACTTGGGTAGATTTTATTTCTATTTCTTTTATTTTCTTTTATGTGTGACATCCTCCAAAGGGGTGTTACAGATATCACTCACATCAACTATGTTTCACAAACATATCATTATCACAAATGATAATAAAATCAATCCCATCTGGATCAAGAATTTAGGTGTTAACCTAAGGCATTACCAAACCATTGGTTTCCTAAGGTTTCACATTTTCCTCACATCAACTAAGTAGTAATTTCCTCCTTGAAATACTTCCATAAGTGCCTACCTCAACATACTTTAAAAAGCATAAAAGGAGTGAACTCATCACTTAGGAAATTCTAAAACATCAAGATTCTACACTTGACCGAAGCTGGAAGTCACGCCTAGGCACTACCTACCCATGCTTAGGCATGAAGGTGGTAGGGCAACATCCCTATAACTCCTAGGAAACCACGCCTAGGCGTGATACTCTCTGTCTTACCAGAACTGAAAATTGATTAACCCATGCCTAGGCTTGGTTCAGTCACACCTACGCATGACCCTGTGACAGAAACTTTTACAGAATTCTGTAGATATGGGGTACTATTCCACTCCAATCACTCAAACCTCATTTCCAAACCTTCCACAAGGTCCATCTACCTATAGTAACTCTTATTTCACTTTAATTTTACAAAAACATGGATTGATGAACCCATTATCCACCTTAAAACCTAAACCCCTAAATTCAACTCCAATGGGAACCAAGGTGTTCAAGTGATGAATAATTCATCCTCATGCATCCAATAAACCAAAACAAAGAGTCAAAACAAAGTCTCCCTACCTCAAGGTCTTGAAGATGAAGCTAATAAACACTTGATTCCTCTTCCTTTGTGGTTGATCCTCCTCTTGGTCTTCTTTCTTTCCTCTTTCTCTTCTTCCCTTTTCCTTCCTCTTTTCTTTTTTCTCTTTTCTTTCTTCTGTTTTATGCTCCTTCCTTCTCCCAGCTGTGAGATATGAGGAAGAGAAATCCAAATTTGCTTCTTATAGCCAAGTACTAAACTCTCGATCTGTTAAGAACACTCAGATTTCACCAAATCCAGTTCTCTAACTTCCAACAGACTTAAAATAAATCTTAATATTCATTACTAATCTGATTTCACCATTTTCACATTTTTCCATATCTACTGGTAGTCAATCCGGTATTAAAACACAAAATCAGTATGCTGAAAAATACCAAACTAACTCCAATTAACCTCAAAATTTAATTGTAGCATAGTTCACACATTTGTGACCTAGAAATAAACTTTCCACATTTATTTCCACTAACTAAGCAGTTTAAGCCATTTTCGGAGTTAATAACAGATATATTTCACACATAGTGTTACAGTAAATTGACTAAATGTGCTGAGCAAGCCACAAAATTAAACCAGTATGTTAAGCAAGTATTAGGCTACCTCTATATCTATATACAAGCCTAACATATTTTCCAGGGTATTACACCACACGCGGAGGCAATGCTACAGATAACACCTCCACGGAATTGCTACCCCCCTCACTATTACTCTCTGACCTTCACACCTTTACCACGGTCCAGATAAAGAAAAAAAAGCTAAATAGAAGAAATCAAAAGGTTTGGGTAGTACCTTAAGTGGTAGAAATTGAAAAAGAACTAAGAGGGGAAACTTGGAAGTGCATAAAAAATAGAAGCAAAGAATTAGTTGTTGTGCGACACATCTACTGATGCCTCAACTGCTACCATCATCGTAGGGATATGCTTGGCATTTCAAAGAGTTTGAAATGATGACAATGCTAATCCCAAACGACGACATTCACTTACCAATCACCACGTGTCCCCTAAAAGCTATAAACAACAAATGAAACGACTCTTGCCACAAATGAAACGTTGCTTACAAGCTAAGCGTCACCAACTTTGCAAGCATAGTAATTGAACATGACCAAGGATGATTCCAGATGATGGATCCGAAAATTCGTTCCCAAATCCCATCTGCTCCAAGCATTACTAACCAAGATCCCGACTCAATGGCTCAATTCAATTCAAAGCTTGTTTCATCGGAATCTCATATTTCAATGCTTTTTGTGCATCACTCCCGCTTAGAAGATACAAACACTACAATGATCCAAACAAGACAAATGCCAAAGGCAAATGATTAAGAAAACTTGACATTGGATATCGGACAATAATCATTATCTGATAATCAAAGAACCTAGCATTAGTGCTTCTTAGCCAACACCATCACTTGGGGGCAACTAATGCTCCCATTGACCTCTATCCAAAGTACCTCAGCACTCCACTTATAGTAGAGCATTGTGTAACATCCTTCCTAACCTATTAGCCTTAAAGATTGATATGATGGTTTATTAACATTTATATTAGTTACCTGTTAATTCTAATGATTTTCTAAGTTAGTTTGGGCATAATACTAAAACCCAAGACGTGGAAAATAGCTCATATTAGCTCAGAACTTAGCATAAATTGCTTAGATGATGGAAAATTTATTTATAGGCCATAAATAATTAGAATGAGTTATGGTAAATTTTGGAGAATTAATTGAATTAGTTTGACATGTTTAATAACACAGTATAAGTGTTTAAAGGCCAAATTAAATAAGAAAGTAGCTTGAAAAATCATGAAATTTTATGGAGATGTCAAATAGAGAATAGAGAATATTTTAGGAATGATTACAGGTTAAGGCGGATACCTGTAAGCCTATAAGTTTAATTCCATAGGTTTATCTTAACTTAAGGAATAGTAGTAGAGCTTAGTAATTGTTAATAGTGTATAGAAAATTATTAAATGTTGAGTATATGAACTAAGTGAAGTCCTACAATTTTTTATGACACTTATGGAAGATAGAAAATTCATCAATGAAATATCAAAGTATCCTTAAGAGATAAAAGTATTTCATCCACTAATGACAACATATCAAACTTCAGAATTCAACCTTATCTCTCCATCCCTCTCTATCATCTTTGACCTTTCTTACTTATCATTTCTCACTTTTCTTTTATCTTCACTCATATGTTTGGGAAGCAGCAGAAGAGAAATAAGAGAGAAGGAAGAAAGAAAAGAAAAAAAGAGGAACAAGAAGGAAACAAAGGAAGAACAAAGAAGAGGAAGGAAATATGTAACATCTTCCTTAGCCTAATAACTTTAATTATTATTATGGAAGTTCAATAACACTTGTGTAATTTACCTAATAATTCTAGTGACCTTCTGGGTTAGATTAAGCATGATATTATAACACAAAATGTGAAAAATAGCTAGTATTAACCATGAATTTGGCATAAATGGTTTACATGATGAAAATAAATATGAAAAAATTATTTTTAAGCCACAGATAATTAGGATGAGTTGTGGTAAATTTTGGAAAATTAACAAGATAAGTGTTTAATGGCCAAATTAAATAGGAAAGCAGCTCGAAAAATTATGAGATTTTATGGAGATGTCAAGTAGAGAATGGAGAATATTTTGGAAATGAATACAGGTTAAGGCAAATACTTGTGAGCCTATTAACTTAATTTCTTAGGTTTAACTTAACTTAACGAAGAGTAATAGAGCTTAAGTGACCATTAATAGTGTGTGAAAAATTATGGAATGATGAGTATAAGGACTAAATGAAGTCCTAGAATTTTCTAAGACACTTACAAAAGTTAGAAAACTCGATTATGGAAGAACTAAGTATCCCTAAGCGATACAACATGTAACACCCCAACTTTTAAATAAATGACGATATCGTCCTAAATATACTGTTTTATATTTTCTGTAAGTTATAAATTGAATTTGACTGTTTCATTATTGTATTTGATTGTTGTGTGTGATTTGCCCCGAGTCAAGGAAATAATAATTTTCTGACCGAAAAAATCTTATTTTAATTATTCGGATCTGGGGGATCTTACTAAACCCAATTTCGAGTGATATGTATATTAATCCTCTAATTTTTAGGATTTAACTATGTAATAAAATAATTTATATTATTATAATATTATTTTATTTGACAGTACTTACTGTCTCAAAAATAGTAAAAATTTACTCTAAAATGACCATGGACCAGAAAAAGTCTGTGGGACCCACGTGTAGAGAGCCAGTCAACGTTTCTGACTAGATTATTTCTAAGCCAATGAAATGTGGTCAACAATAGTGGCTTGAAAACTTTGGACCAATAAGAAGCAAGTCCACAAAAGTGGTTAGACTTGTTAAGATGAAACTAGAAAGCTTAACCAAGTTAGCTTAAACCTAACTAAGTTAGTATAAGAAGCTTACGTAGTAATTAAGTGAAGTAAACCTAGTTAGCTATCTATTTAAGTACTAGTTAGAGAAAGTTCTAGAAGGATCAAGAAAATGGTTAGTCATCCTAGCTAACTAAATGGCTAACTAAGTAACTAAGCAAACTAACTAACTAGATTGCATGAAGAAGCACAAACTTGGTTTGCTCTCCATTAGGGCCATTCGGCCAAGAACTTTCAAGAAGGCCTAGTCATTGATGACTTGGTTTTTCTACACCAATTAGGAACAAGCTTGGAGCCAAAGCCTTGAATATCAACCCTATATTATATCTAAGGCCATTAGGTGTTAGGAGGAGCCAACAAAGGAGACCACGTCCTTGGATGAGGTTCACGGCCAAGTAGAGGAAATTAGAGCATTTTACTTAGCCATTTTCATTTCAACCTTCTCCAAAAACAAGAACACCAAGAACAACTCTCTTGCTTCCTTCTTTGAGCCATTCGGCCAACACCATTTCCCACACCTATACTCATCTAAATTTTCACCTAATCTAACTTCTCAAATCCAAACAACATTCTAAGAACATCTCTAGTTGAGAGTTCTTCCAAAAAAATTCATCTTGAGCTTGGAAAATCACTTTGGAGATTTTTCTTACAAGGTGAAACTTCTTGTTTCTTACTTCTAACATGATTTTTGAGGTTCTAAGCCATGATTGATCCATGGTTTATGTTTTTCTCCTATAGTTATGACTCTTTAAATTTTGTTTAAGATTTTTGGGTTTCTCTTGGAGGTCACACGAAAACCATAGGAGGAGAGTTAGAAGGAGTTGTCTTCCTTTAAGGTAAAAGGGTGATTTAATCTCATCAACCTTGTGTGGTGATGAGAAAATGGATTGTATGTGAGGTGAAGAATCCATAAGGATTCATTTATTTGGTTGTTTAATGCTTTCTTATTTGTGATTGATTATGTTTGCATGTATGTTTATAGCTTTAAAATATATTGCATGTGTTTATATATGTATGTGATAAACACATATTTTATTCATTAAGAAACCCTTATATTTAGTCATTTACACTCTTCATATTCTTAATTGATTGAGTTTGACATGATTTTGTGAGTTTGAGCTCAAATTGGTCCTAATTGAATATTTTCAGCATTATTGAGATTTTACACTGTTTCTTTATTTTGGTCATAACTTGAGTTCCTGATATCTGAAAATCATGAATTTTATCTTGTAGGAAAGCTAAGAGGAAGCTCTACAACTTTGATGAAGAGCTCGAAGTCCGATTCAGATGTCTAAGGGACCTAAGTTTACATGGAAGTCAGAATACGGGTTCTGTCAGTAGAATCCGAACAGTGTGCACTCATAAAATCATATCTCAAGATGTAATAATGGAGATGGGCTGACATTTGGACAGTGGATAGTCAAGATCCAAATAAACAACTTTCATGAAGAACACATTTTCATAAAAAGAAGTCTAGTAGGTCATTTTGAGCTTGCAAGTCGGAACAGAGGTGCTGAAGTTGGGTTTGAGCAACCTACGGTATTTGGGACATATCTTGGGCTTAAGGAAGCCAAATTGGACGAACCAGCTATCCATTTTATAGCCAAGACAAGGATCTACAACTTTCATGAAGAACACTTTTCGTGGTTCTGAAGTATAGTGGGTCGTTTTTGGCTTCCAAGTCAGACACGAAATTTTCGTCCTCAACCACCCACTCATCCATCCACTAATCCACTCATCCATCCACTAATCCACTCATCCACTCATCCACTAACTCACCCATTCATCCACTCATACACTAATCCAACCACTTAACCACTCCACCCACTCATCCACTAATCCATCCACTCATCCATCCACTCACCCATTCATGTCCATAATTTCCCACTCACCAAAAGTCCTTTGGCATTTTTCACTAATTCAACCACTCAACCATTCCACTCACTCATCCACTAAACCAATCCACTAAACCAACCCACTAATCCATCCACTCAAACACTCCACTCACTCACCCACTCATCCACCCACTTCCCTTTGTCATTTTGTTACCTTAGACTTCTATAAAAGGCACCATTTATCATGAACAAGAGTAACTCTCCTTCATTTTCTCTTTAGTTTCTTGTTTCTTCATAGTTTCTTATTGTTTCTTCATAGTTTTTCTTGTGATTTCTTTCTAGCTATGTGTAACTAAACCTCCCTTGGTTAAGGGGGTGATGAAACCGCTAGTATTAATGTTGTAAACTTTGCATATTTGATTATTTCAACACGCTTATGTTTTTATTCATATATTTCTCAATCTATTGTTGGTATGAAGGTTTTTGTACTTGTTCCTACTTTCAAAGTAGTAGATCTAGGTTTATTATGCGCGGTTGCGGTAGTAGATCTAGTGGGATATATGATGTTCATGTGGGTATAATTATCTTTGTGCTATTTGCCGCTATAAAAGTGGTAGATCCGGGTTTATTATGCGCGGTTGCGGTATTAGATCTAGAGAAATATATGTTCTAAGTAATTTAATCCCGGTGTGATTAGACCTTAGTGTAATTGGTTTTCTAAATCTTAATGCAATTGTTGGATAGTTGTAAGAGCGGTTGCTTTATGACTAATCGGTGATTAGGAGTTGATTTGAGCGGTTGCTAAATTGGCCAACACGTAAGGAAAACAGAGATTTAATATCACAATTGCATAAAAACATAATTGAGCATGTTGGAATAAAAGGATATGTGGATTTACATTATCATATAAATCTAGTGGTGGATTCAATCTCTTAACCAATTTTCTTATATTGTTGATTTCAGTTTGTTTATTGTTATCTTTGAAGTCGCTTTCATTGTTCATCAAAACTCCAAAACCCCCTTTTACTTGTTTATTGTTAATCGAGTCTAAATTGGGAATTGTTTAATAGTGTTAATTGAATTGGTTCTCTGTGGATCGACCCTTACTAACTACAACTAGTTGTAAGGTTTTTATTTTCTCGTGGGCTCGACAACCGATTTTTATCTTAATTTTAATCACTACATCCGCACGCATTAGAATTTTGGCGCGTTGTTGGGAACCAATTTTTTCAATTACACTATTAATTTATTTCCTATTTTTATTCTATTTTTATTTTATTTTATTTTATATTATTTTTAATCTTTCTTTCTGAGTGTTTTGTAGGTGTTGATGTCCTTTGAAGGAGTAGACAAAGGATTGCTAAATTTGAGGAACTATATTGATCAACTCACTTCACATCCTCAATTTCCCTTCCATCCTAGCTAACTTCCAACTCACACCGCTGACATTGAAGCTGCCTGTTACATTGATCTATCAAGTTTAGAGACATTTGAGCCATCCGAAATATCCGAAGAAGTGACAATGGCGTAAAACACTTTAAGGGCATTGGGTGCTCCAGATCTAGATCAACATGCCTCTTTGCATAGACATTCTTGAAAATGAAGAGGCATTTGAATTGAAATCCGGTTTAATCCATCTCTTGCCATCTTTCAATGGATTACCCGGAGAGGACCCCAACAAGCACTTGAAGGAAATCCATGTGGTATGTTCTAGCATGAAACCCGCAGAATTCATGTAGAGCAAGTCAAGTTGAGAGCTTTTCCATTCTCATTGAAAGACTCACCTAAGGAGTGGCTTTACTACTTGCCACCCGGATCCATCCAATCATGGCGGAGACATGGCCCGAACTTTCCTAGACAGATACTTCCCCGCCTCAAAAGCCGCAACAATCGAAAAGAAATCATGTGGTATTCAACAAAGGCATGGGGAATCACTCCATGACTACTTGGGAGAGATTTAAGAAGCTATGTTTCAGCCGCCTCATCATCAAATAAGTGAGCAACTTTTAATTCAAGATTTCTATGAAGGCTTACAAGTGATGGATCGCAACATGATTGATGTCTTTGCTAGCGGAGGAGCATTGATTGATAAAACTCCTCAAGAAGCTAGAAACTTGATCTCAAGAATGGTCGCCAATACTCAACAATTCTACTCTAGAAATGACACCGGAGTAAGAGCAGTGAAAGAAGTAGAGACAACCAAGATACAAAGCAAGAAATGACTCAATTGACTACTATGGTTCAGCGGTTAATGGATTCAGGTAAAGCACCAGTTCATGCTTGTGGGATCTGTTGTTCATCTGGACATCCCACTGATATGTGTCCCACTCTCCAAGAAGACACAAATGAGGAGGTAAGAGCAAGAGGGGATATGCTTGGACTTTCAAAAAATTACAACCCCTACTCAAACACATATAATCCGGGTTGGAGGGATCATCCAAATTTCAGCTATGCAAAGCAACCTCAAAATCAACCTCCAAATTATGGACCTCCGTGATTCCAACAAAGGCAAGTACCTTTCCCTCGAGACAAGAAGCAAGTTCAAGCTCCTAAGCAATCTGAGCCTTCATTAGAGGAGCTAGTAAAACAAATGGCCACTAATAATTTGCGGTCCAACAAGAAACAAATGCAACTATACAAAGTTTCAAACAAGAAACAAGGATCGCAATCAATAACTTGCAGAATCGATAGATAGGACGATTGTCCACAGAATTCAACAAGTTTCAAAGCCAAGCTTCAGGGGAAACTACCCTCACAAATGTAAGTGAATCCGAGGGAAAATGCTAGTGTTTGTCACATTGAGAAGCGGAAAGACGATGGATGAGCCTACCTCTCTTCCACCAATCATTCAAGAGAAGGATGAACCACCCAAAGAAGCAAATGATAAGGGGAAAACTTCCAAAACCCCTAAGGTAAGTATTTCTGAACCCCTTCCTAAATATGTCACTAAAGCTCCTTTTCCTAGTAGGTTGGTTAAAACCAAGAAAGAAGAAACGAAAAAGAAATACTTGAGACTTTTAGGAAGGTAGAGGTTAATATCCCTTTGTTAGATGCCATTAAGCTGTACCTAGATATGCAAAATTTCTGAAAGAATTATGCACTAACAAGAGGAAGTTAAAAGGAAATGAAAAGGTCCAAGTGGGAGAAAATGTTTCAGTGTAATTAAAAAGAAACTCCCAACCAAATGTAAGGACCCCGCACATTCACCATTCCATGCACTATAGGTAACACAAGGTTTGAAAGGGCAATGCTTGATTTAGGTGCATCTATAAATGTCATGCCATATTCTATTTATGCATCTTTATACTTGGGTCCTTTGGAACCTACTGGGTGTTGTTATTCAATTGGCCGATAGATCTAATGCATACCCTAAGGGTGTGGTTGAAGATGTTTTGGTACAGTGAATGAATTAGTGTTTCCTAAGAGACTTCTATGTTTTGGACATAGAAGAGGATGAGTCTCCCAAATCTGCTCCTATCTTGCTAGGAAGACCATTTTTGAAGACTGCACGACAAAAATTGATGTGCACTCGTGAATTCTAACAATGGAATTTGATGGGGAATTAATTAGATTCAATATTTTTGAAGCTATGAGATATCCAAGTGATGTGCACTCGCTTGTTTAATTGATTCTTTTGATCCTTTTGATTCTTTAATTTCTCAGTAGCTTTTGATACCGACCATTTTGATGCTCTTGATACAATTCTAACTCATAGCTTAGATGTACAGGAGGAAAAGAAGAAGAGTGAAGAAGAGCCATGGAGTGAAGACATTGATGAAATTGTTGCTTTGCCTTACAAGAGCTCTCTTCCACTCCCGTAAGAGCATGAGGTAACTTTTGTTGATTTACCCGTTACTACTGATATACCTCAACCTTCATTGTGCAGGCACCTGAATTGGAACTGAAAGCACTACCTGATCATCTTAAATACATCTTCTTGGGGGAGAAGGACACCCTTCCAGTAATAATTGCAAAAGTCACTCACCCAAGAGCAAGAAGAGAAACTGGTAGCTGTTTTGCAGGAACATAAGACAGCCATTGGTTGGTCAATAGCTGATATCAAGGGTATTAGTCCCTCCGTTTGTATGCACAGGATATTAATGGAGGAGGATACTAAACCTGTGAGAGACCCTCAACGGAGATTGAATCCTCCCATGATGGAGGTTGTGAAAAAGGAGATACTGAAGCTCCTAAGTGTGGGGGTGATCTACCCCATTTCTGACAGCAAGTGGGTAAGCCCAGTCCAGGTAGTACCAAAGAAATCTGGAATTACCGTGGTAAGAAATGTTAAAAATGAGCTTATTCCCACTAGGTTACGATGGGTGGCGTGTTTGTATTGATTACGGAAGTTGAATGCCGCCACGAGAAAAGACCACTTTCCTTTACCTTTCATTGATCAAATGTTAGAAAGATTAGTGGTCATTCTTATTATTGTTTTCTAGATGGTTTTTCGTGTTACAATCGATTGCCATAGCTCCGTAAGACCAAGACAAGACTACATTCACTTGTCCATTTGGTACCTTTGCATATAGGCGAATGCCTTTTGGACTCTGCAATGCACCAGAACTTTCCAAAGATGCATGATGAGTATATTTTCTGATTACATTGAAAACATCATTGAGGTTTTTATGGATGACTTTAGTGTCTTTGGAAATGATTTTGAAAATTGTTTGGAACATTTAACTTTGGTGCTTAAAAGATGCATTGACACTAACCTAGTACTGAATTGGGAAAAATGTCATTTCATGGTGAATGAAGGTATTGTGTTAGGTCATGTAATTTCTGCTAGGGGAATTGAAGTAGATAAAGCTAAAGTAGAACTCATGCATTCTTTGCCACCACCCACTAGTGTGCGGGAGATTCGTTCTTTTATTGGTCATGCGGTTTCTATCCGGAGATTCATTAAAGACTTTTCTAAAGTCTCATTGCCCCTTTGCGACTTCTTCAAAAAGATGTTAATTTTAACTTTGATGAGAAATGTATGGAAGCTTTCAATAAACTCAAGAAGTTGTTAACTCATGTTGCGCCTATCATCGTGCCACCCAACCGGGAGTTACCTTTTGAACTAATGTGTGATGCCGTGACTTTGCAAGAGGAGTCTGTCTTGGGACAACGAGTTGATAGAGTTCCTTATGCCATTTACTATGCATCAAGGACTCTAAATGATGCTCAACTTAATTACTCAACCACGAAAAGGAACTTCTAGTGTTGTATTTGCTTTAGAAAAATTTAGATCATATCTAATTGGTTCTAAAGTGATTGTGTTTTCAGATCATGCAGCCTTGAAGTATCTTCTAACAAAGAAAGAAGCAAAGCCTAGATTGCTCCGATGGATTTTATTGCTCCAGAATTTGACTTGGAGATTAAAGACAAGAAAGGGAGCGAAAACTTGGTGGCCGATCACTTGAGTAGATTGGTAATCGAAGAGGAAGAAATGCCTATCATGGAGACTTTTCCGGATGAATATTTGATGGTTGTCAACACCATAATCCCTTGGTATGCTGACATTGTTAACTACCTGGTTACTAAGGACTTTCCTGAGGATTTGAACAAGGCCCAAAGAGATAAATTAAGGAGTGATCAGAATACTATATCTGGGATGACCCGTACTTATGGAAGCATTATGCAGATCAAGTCATTAGGAGGTGCATTCCTGATTCTGAGACACACTCCATCCTCTCCTTTTGCCACACCTATGCATGTGGAGGACACTTTGGCAAGAAAAAGGACAGCCAATAAAGTGCTTGACAAAGGGTTTCTTTCTATTGGCCTTCAATTTTCAAAGACGCTTACAACTTCGTAAGTCTTGTGACCGCTGTCAGAGAACAGTAATATTGGTCCTCGTAATCAAATGCCTCAGACTCCGATCATTTTTGTGGAACTCTTTGATGTGTGGGGTATTGATTTCATGGGACCATTCCCTCCTTCATTTGGTTTCACATACATTCTTTTATCTGTTGATTATGTGTCTAAATGGGTGGAAGCAAAAGCCACTCGATCTGATGATTCTAAAACTATTGCAGATTTTGTTAAGTCACATATTTTCTCCAGGTTCGGGACCCTAGGGCTATCATCAGTGACCAAGGGACCCATTTCTCGCAACAAAACCTTTGATGCTCTATTGAAGAGATATGGAGTAATGCACAAAATTTCCACTCCTTACCATCCACGGACAAAACGGGCAAACCGAAGTGTCCAACCGGGAGATTAAGTCAATCCTTGAAAAGACAAGCTGAATCCCTCAAGAAAGGATTGGAGCACTCGACTTGAAGATGCTTTATGGGCTTATAGGACTGCCTATAAGACTCCCATCGGCATGTCACCATTTCGATTGGTGTATGGAAAGCCCTGTCATTTGCCCGTTGAGTTGCAACATCGATCTTACTGGGCCATTAAACAAGTTAATATGGAATTGGAAGGTGCTGGAAAGCAAAGGAAGTTCCAAGCATGGAATTAGAAGAACTAAGAAATGAGGCCTTTGAGAATGCCCCGATTTATAAGACTAAAGCTAAGGCATTCCACGACCAATTGATTTCCGTAAAGAAATTTCACAGAGGACAAAAAGTCCTGCTATTCCAATCAAGACTCAAATTATTTCCAGGTAAACTGCGTTCTAAGTGGATTGGGCCGTTTGTGGTAACTAATGTTTTTCCTTTTGGTGCAGTTGAGATCGAGTGAAAATTCGGCAAAGCATTTAAGGTCAATGGTCATCGTCTCAAACCATATCATGAACTTCCCGACAAGGCAGAGATGGAAGTGATGACCCTCATCCTTCCACAATATGAGGAGCATTGAAAGTATCATCATGTCGGCCGAGGACAATAAACTAAGCGCTCATTGGGAGGCAACCCAACCAGATTTGCTCTCTTTATCCCTTTTTATTTTGTGTTTTCATTAGTTTCTTAGATTATGTTTTTATCTGTTTGTTGGTTGTAAGCATTTGAATCTCTAAAAAAAAAAAAAAAAAAAAAAAAAAAAGCAAATTGTGTGCCCGACAATAAGGTAGGTAGTGCCATTAAATTTTGTCACCGGAAGCATGTGAAGGTCATTTTTCTTCAATGACAACAACTGCGAAAATCTTGCAAAGATGGATTTTATTGGCCTACTTTATTCAAGGTCTGTTACACCTTTTGCAAAAGTTACGAAAATTGGTCAAAAAGGTTCTGCTTTGAGATTATCATCTGCACCTACTCCTTGAAAAATTGAGATCTAGGTGGCGCGGTTCTTTTTTTTGTCAAACACGTGTATCCTCCGGGGCCGAAGATATTGAGGATCCTAGGAATGGTAATGCGCTTAAAGTTAATGGACAAAGACTCAACCATTCCCGAAAACCAAGTTCTTGAGTTCTTTGTGTTGCTTGGTTAAGTGGCGGATACGGTACTCCGTGACTCTCAAGTCGGTTTATTTTTCGCTTTCCCAAAATAACCGAATCCTTCTTCTCCTTCAAAATGGATGTCATTCTTTCAAACCCGAGAAAACATTTTCCTTCTCTTCCTCAAAATGCTCGAGAAAAATCTACAAAGTTCGATGTGAAAGATTGAGACCGTTAATGCACAAAGGTATGCCGAAGATGTACGATGGATAATTGAAGCAAAGGTCCGACTAGCGGTGAGTCTTCAACTTCATTTGACTCATACATGCCCGGTCTTGGAAGAAGTTCATATTCTAAAAGGAGAAGAGCAAAAAGGTTACAAGTCTGTTACAAATGTGGACGATGGAATTGTAACAAGCATAATGCCGTTCTTTGGGGATGATTTCCGCAAATAAATCCTTCATTAAGAATGGATGAGTAAGGAGTCATTAGATGATATCTTATTGACTCTTGAGACGCGTTCTTATGGATTGATGCGGGGTGAAATTCTTAATTTGTGGAATCTCTTCAAGGATGAAGAACAACGCTACAGTCTTGGGAATCTGACTCTAAAAGACCTGTTTGCCAATTTTAAGAAAATTGGATGGGAAGCTTATCCTCTACTCATAGAAGACGTTTAAGCCGTTACTGGACGTTAAACCAGAGGCAGATGTGAGCCATATCCACAAACAATCTGTACATATCATCTTCTTCTTCTTCTTCATGTCATCTCTCAAAAAAAAAAAAACAAAACAAAAAACAAAAAAAAAAAAAAAAAACAAAAAAAAAAAAAAAAAAAAAAAAATGTATACTTCTTAGGGTTGGCTTTGGTAACACACACCGTGAATGGGGAAATGCATGCATCATGATCCAAATTCTTAATTGAAAAACAAAGAAGGTAGATTGTATCTCACATGTGAGGCACCAGCGTATTATGGCCACTTGTCCCTTTTGGGAGCCCTATGTTGCTTTTTGGTCTTGAATGGGTCGAATATTGGTCAACAATGCTTTGGCACAAAGCCGAAAGAGCAGACTACCTCCATCCCAATCTTAAGTAAGTATACACTCATCTTTCATCAAGTTTTTCTAACAAATTCAAAAAAAAAAAAAAAAAAAAGAGATAGAGGACGTGATGTCTCTACGCACTCATGACGCGTTGCAAAGATAAAGATACGCCATGGACACTGTACATACAGTATGTCATCATTTTCTATTTCTTTTATCTTTGTATCATTTTGTTGTATTTTAATTTTTGTACGTACGATCCTTTGAGCGGGGTCCTTCGGGGGTTTCTAGACTTCTTTACCTTGATGGTTTTCTTGAAGTCAAAAAAAAAAAAAAAAAAAAAAAAAAAAAAAAAAAAAAGTAAAAAAAAAAGAGAGAAAAGATTCTGTGTTTCTTAATTTCAACCTTTTCTGACAATAGCCAACCTACCCTCATAGGTGCAATTATTCCCCTTTCCATTCTTTTTCCTACTTAAACACTCCATTTTCTCCATTTTCCTTCAACTCAGAAACACTCAAAGGGAGGAAGATTATAGAATGGGGCCTTCTATTCGTAACCTCAAAAATGTCTGTGTTTTTTGAGGGTCGAGTTATGGGAAGGGATTAGAGTTTGTAAACGCAGCTAGCACTCTTGGTCGATCACTTGCTGCGAGGAATATTCATCTTGTATATGGGGGAGGTTGTCGTGGGTTAATGGGGGCTGTATCACTTGTCGCTTCTATAGGAGGCAATCGGTTTTTTAGGTGTTATTCCTAAACCTTTGGCTGAAAATAATATCACCGGAAAGACAGTTGGAGAAGAAATTCGGGTAACATCTATGCATGGACGAATGAAAACAATGGTTGACAATTCGATGCATTTATTGTCTTACCAGGTGGTTTTGGTACTTTAGAAGAAATTTTTCAAATTGTCTCTTGGGCGAACTAAACATCCACCATAGACCCATTGGTTTGTTGAATGTTAATAATTTCTTTGATCTTTTGTTATCTTTTCTTGACAAAGTCAGTGGAACGTAAATTTATCACTCCTTCAAAGAAGACAACTTCTTATCTCTCGCCTCCACTATTGATGAGCTCATTGATAAATTAGAAGCTTTTGAGTATGTACCTGATCCGGTATTAGCTCGGATAGATTGGTCAACAGAAGCGAAGGAAGTAACAAGAAACAAAAGCCGATCTGCGACTTCATCTTTAATGAGTTTGATTTTATTGTACCTTGTTTCTGTTTAAATTTGTGTCAGCTTTCTCCAACAGGTAATATCTTCTGTCCTTTACTCATCTATATTTTAACATTGAGGACAATGTTGTGATTTAGTTGGGGGGAAGGATAGTTGACCCAAAAAAAAAAAAAAAAAAAAAAAAAAAAAAAAAAAAAAATAAAAAAATAAAAAAAAAAAAAAAATTTGTTGTGCTGTTTGGAAAGTATGATATGATTGTCATGTACTTATTAAATCAATTAGTGATGGCAGAGTAAGGAGTAATTTTACTCTTGAGACGCATCTTAATTGGTGGCAGAGTAAGGAGTTTTTTAGGTAGTAACTAATTAGTACTAAAGTTTTATTGTTTGATTTCTTTTCATGGTCGATCTGATGCTTGACAGATCGAAAGTGTGTTTCTTTTCTCGCTTGGCGTTGATTCACTTCTTATCGGGTTGTGTTGCTCTTTTCTATATCTCTCTTTCACATTGAAGGCAATGTTATATTAAGCGTGGGGAGAGATTTCAACATGTTCTTTTTGTAAAAAAAAAAAAAAAAAAAAAAAAAAGAAAAAAAAAGGGGGGTTCATTGCATGATTGAATAACTTTTCTCCCTTCTTGAACTGATATGCTTGGTGATGGATGATTAAATTGATGAATTGAGTTTGATGGATGCATACCTTGTGAGATTTTGAGCCTAATGGATGGATTCAACATTTATGCCATTCTCTTCTTTCTTGTGTGATTTTCACTCATGTTAATGACCACTCTAGAATTTGCTTTGATTCTTTTTGAGGCTACATTTCACTTGCATGCATGAACATGATTGAGGCCCTCTTTCTTAATTAGCTAGTTTAACCAAATAGCCAACCTTGTTTTCAATATGATATCAAGCACTCTTTTGATTTCTTGAAAATTCTCTCGATTCCCGCCAACCTTGTATATTTTCCTTTGCTTAACCCCTTTGAGCTTATTTGACCATTCCTTGTTTCTAGCTCATCATGTGCCTTAAATGAGAAATCGTGTTCTTACTTTACCTTAGGGAATAAAAGAACATTAGCTTGGTTAATGGATGAGTTTTTGAACAAGTGTGGGGGTGTGTGTACAAAATGGTTGTTGAAAAAGAAAAGAGTGCCCAAAAAGAAAAAAAAATGTATGTATATAGTTATGTTCATATATATAAAAAGAAAGAAAAAAAAAAAAAAAAAAAAAAAAAACCAAGTGTTTAAAAAAAGAAAAGGATTGGGAAATGAATATGTAAAGGGATATACACTAGAGTTGGGATGAACTTTTATGCTTGTTATTTGAACTCACTCTCATTTGCTTTTATTCTCTTTGGTATTTATCTTCTCATATCCATTTTATCCTCTCCTGTTACCTTGACCTCACTACAACCTTGAATAAAGTCCTCATGATTTGTGTGTGCATGTGTTTTGAGTAGTGGAGAAGTAGAAGATAAGCAAGCTTATGGTAGTGCAATTTTCATGGGTTGAATTGAGTGAAATACCTACCCTTTAAACACTTGAGAGATTGAGAGGAATCTTGTGAAGATCTATCATTCTCGATTCATGTTGAAGATACCTTGCTTGATGGTTTGAGATGTGGAGAATTGTTAACTCATGAATGTTTTGATCCCTTGAACCTTTGGTTGTTCTTCTTGATTGTAAAATTTTGGTCTTGAGTTTTGCCCAGAGTGCAAAAAGCTAAGTGTGGGGAATTTGATAAACACATATTTTATTCATTAAGAAACCCTTATATTTAGTCATTTACACTCTCCATATTCTTAATTGATTGAGTTTGACATGATTTTGTGAGTTTGAGCTCAAATTGGTCCTAATTGAATATTTTCAGCATTATTGAGATTTTACACTGTTTCTGTATTTTGGTCATAACTTGAGTTCCTGATATCTGAAAATCATGAATTTTATCTTGTAGGAAAGCTAAGAGGAAGCTCTACAACTTTGATGAAGAGCTCGAAGTCCGATTCAGATGTCTAAGGGACCTAAGTTTACATGGAAGTCAGAATACGGGTTCTGTCAGTAGAATCCGAACAGTGTGCACTCATAAAATCATATCTCAAGATGTAATAATGGAGATGGGCTGACATTTGGACAGTGGATAGTCAAGATCCAAATAAACAACTTTCATGAAGAACACATTTTCATAAAAAGAAGTCTAGTAGGTCATTTTGAGCTTGCAAGTCGGAACAGAGGTGCTGAAGTTGGGTTTGAGCAACCTACGGTATTTGGGACATATCTTGGGCTTAAGGAAGCCAAATTGGACGAACCAGCTATCCATTTTATAGCCAAGACAAGGATCTACAACTTTCATGAAGAACACTTTTCGTGGTTCTGAAGTATAGTGGGTCGTTTTTGGCTTCCAAGTCAGACACGAAATTTTCGTCCTCAACCACCCACTCATCCATCCACTAATCCACTCATCCATCCACTAATCCACTCATCCACTCATCCACTAACTCACCCATTCATCCACTCATACACTAATCCAACCACTTAACCACTCCACCCACTCATCCACTAATCCATCCACTCATCCATCCACTCACCCATTCATGTCCATAATTTCCCACTCACCAAAAGTCCTTTGGCATTTTTCACTAATTCAACCACTCAACCATTCCACTCACTCATCCACTAAACCAATCCACTAAACCAACCCACTAATCCATCCACTCAAACACTCCACTCACTCACCCACTCATCCACCCACTTCCCTTTGTCATTTTGTTACCTTAGACTTCTATAAAAGGCACCATTTATCATGAACAAGAGGTAACTCTCCTTCATTTTCTCTCTTAGTTTCTTGTTTCTTCATAGTTTCTTATTGTTTCTTCATAGTTTTTCTTGTGATTTCTTTCTAGCTATGTGTAACTAAACCTCCCTTGGTTAAGGGGGTGATGAAACCGCTAGTATTAATGTTGTAAACTTTGCATATTTGATTATTTCAACACGCTTATGTTTTTATTCATATATTTCTCTCAATCTATTGTTGGTATGAAGGTTTTTGTACTTGTTCCTACTTTCAAAGTAGTAGATCTAGGTTTATTATGCGCGGTTGCGGTAGTAGATCTAGTGGGATATATGATGTTCATGTGGGTATAATTATCTTTGTGCTATTTGCCAGTTATAAAAGTGGTAGATCTGGGTTTATTATGCGCGGATTGCGGTATTAGATCTAGAGAAATATATGTTCTAAGTAATTTAATCTCGGTGTGTGATTAGACCTTAGTGTAATTGGTTTTCTAAATCTTAATGCAATTGTTGGATAGTTGTAAGAGCGGTTGCTTTATGACTAATCGGTGATTAGGAGTTGATTTGAGCGGTTGCTAAATTGGCCAACACGTAAGGAAAACAGAGATTTAATATCACAATTGCATAAAAACATAATTGAGCATGTTGGAATAAAAGGATATGTGGATTTACATTATCATATAAATCTAGTGGTGGATTCAATCTCTTAACCAATTTTCTTATATTATTGATTTCAGTTTGTTTATTGTTATCTTTGAAGTCGTTCATTGTTCATCAAAACTCCAAAACCCCCCTTTTACTGTTTATTGTTAATCAGAGTCTAAATTGGGAATTGTTTAATAGTGTTAATTGAATTGGTTCTCTGTGGATCGACCCTTACTAACTACAACTAGTTGTAAGGTTTTTATTTTCTGGTGGGCCTGACAACTGATTTTTATCTTAATTTTAATCACTACATCCGCACGCATCAGTATGATTATTAATATAGGATGTGAATAACATGTAAGGATTGCATGAGTGTTCCAAAGAACACAAAAGAAGCTCACGGCTTCTCCAAGAAAAAGAGAACCAAAATGTTCTCAACCATTTTCTAAAAGAAGGATTTAATGGATTTAGGTAAATTAATGAATTCCAAAAGGATTTAGAAGATGGAAAATGATTTAAAGATCAAATGCAAAGATTTTGTTGAATTCGGCCAACATGCCATATAATGTATATTTGATTTCTAAAACTATTTTCCAAGGTAGATTAAGTAGTTAATTACAAAAGAATTTAATTTTAATGAATCTTTGGGGAATAAAATGAATGAACTTAGTTTTAGAAACTAAAATTAGAGGATTTTACTATAAATGAGAAATACAGTAAACACTTGAAAAATGCTAACGTAGAGCTCACTTTGGGTTTTGAAGCACGTTAGTGAGTTTCAAAGTGTAAATAATGGTTATAATTAAAACAAGTTAATTTTTAAAGAAAAACGTAGAAAATACCTTTTTAATGAATTTTCTAGACAAAATACTGTCAAAATTTACCAAAAATGGACAAATAAAAGAAAAAGTTTCATAATACATTTATAACGTAAGGAAAATATTCTACGTAATTTAAAAGTATTAGAAAGAGCTTACGTTTATTTAAAATAATGATTTTTAAGCTTTACGGTTAAGAAAACGGGTTAAAAATCTTACGCGATTGAGAAAATGATTTAAGAACATTACACGAATTCAAAAATGTCAAAATATATTTACGCAATTCAAAAACATTTGTAAAAGTGACACGATTGTGAAAACACGATAAAATTTTTATCTGACTAATTGGAACAGTAAGTTTTGCTGTCGGGCCAAAGTGGTGGACCCGGACATGTTGAGATATGGTACTATCAAGTGGAGACGTACTATGTTTAGGAGTATTGAGACTGAGGGCATTTTCATAAATATGGTGACATATTGAGATCAAGGGTATTTATGTAATTATGATTCTTATTCATGCATTGAGAGTTGTGTCAATTTGGTTGCAATTGGCGATTGATTGACGAGATGAATTACACCGTGTTATCGGTGTCATAAGCATAGTGTGGTTCATTGAGTGGACTTGGAGAAATTAGTGTGCGGAGTATTCCACATGCGGACAGTTGGTTGCTCCTCTGGGTCGTGATAACTGGTAACACACTAATGATCTCGACACGCACTATTCTTAATCAAGATCTTGTGGAGACTGTTTAGTACAATGCCTGTAATGCACGACGTATTTGGACTGTGTACTACTACACGATGTTTTGGACTGTGGGCTATAGACACGACATTGGACAGTGCAATAGTTTGGTTGGGCAGCCTGAGGTACTGATAGTTCTTTTCGGATCATTCTCTCTGATGTCTGTGTTTAGCTCCATGGAGTAGGGACAAGTCGTTATACATTTGCATTTGTGGTATGCATCATAATATTATTATTTATGATATTCTGTATGATGTGCTAAATTGTGTTATTGTTTATGATACTATGATATGCATTATTGTGTTAAACTATGATATTTGTTGTATTGTCGTTTTCTTTATTGCCATGCTGGTAATGATGTAGATTGTCTCACCTCTTTGTATGCGTTTTCTGTATTATTGTTTATATTCGGATAATTTTTTGAATTAATTTGAGCATAATTCTATAACACTGAATACAAAAAAATAATTAAGGTATCTGTTGAATCAATTGATATGATGGAAATAAATATAAAAAATTTATTTCCTAGTTATAAATAATTAATAAGAGTTATAGAAAATTTTGGAGAGTTAATGAAGTTAATTTGGTATTTTTAAGGATATTGCTAAAAAATGTTAGCATAATTAAGTAGCTTAGAAAATTATGAAATTTTATGGAAATGATAAGTAGAATATGGAGAATGTAACATCCCAATATTGTTATTCTGTTATATCTAACATATATATGAACAACTGATACTAGTCATGCTACTTTAAACAAAACTCATGTTATAAATAACCTTGCACAAACTAAACAAATATAAAATATATACAAAGTTAGCCTAAAAGAGCATTTATACTATGCATCTTCAAAAGTCTTCCTCTTTCCTTTTGAATCGCTTCCACCTGGATTTACATGAAAACACAATTGGAGTGAGAAATCACAATTTCTTAGTATAAGTATTCCAATACAAGCATTTATCCATAACAATGAATAAATAAAACTATAAACATCCTATTGCACCTGCAACGTACAAATAATCCACTGCTCAATGCCACAAGAATATTAGCATACAACTTATGTAACACTCACAAGGCAATTTATAACTATAACCTCAAAACGAAACTATCAACAATATTATACAATCGCCCATACAATTGTAAATATCATTGATTAAAGTAACTGCCCATACAATTACCATGCAAATGCAATGCTTGTAATGTTGTATATTTATGCCTAATATGTCCTAAAATAATGAAAATGCATTGAAGTATAAATAGTGTTGGTGCAATGTCATGAAACTCAATTATTTCTAGGAACTGTAATTCCTTTTTACTTCTCTGAGTAGTGAGGCTCCAACCTTAAAACACTACCTGGCAACGAATGGACTATTTCATCTCACAACAATGAGTATACTATTACCTTCTCATATACCATTCACAGATAGGTGGAAATAGCAAGTGTGTGAGAAAACATATAAAGTGATACTTATCACACATTCAACACCACATCGGATACTCTCCTACACAAGTTCATAATCAATGCCCTTAAATGTGTCATTCCTCCTCCACGAGGTATTCCAATTATCAACTTAAGAATACTCACATATTCACACTATGTGTTATTCCCATCACATATCAGCATTACAAGTGATAGTAAAAATAATCTCATTATGTAACTAAAGTTCTAAACACTAACCTAAGCATTCCACATCTCAAATGATGCTTAGGTTTCACACAAAACTCCCATATGCTAAATGGTTATTCTCTCCAAGAAACATCTCCATTAATGCCTCAACACACTTAGGAAAAAATATATGAATGGTCCCAACACTTAGGGAACTCCAAAACATCAAGATTCAACACTTGACAAAAATTGGAAGTCACACCTAGGCGCCAACCACCAACACCTAGGCGTGAAGGTGGCAGGGCAACAATCCTATAACTCCCAAGAAACCACGCCTAGGCGCAGCTCTGTCACGCCTAGGCATGACTCTACGACAAAGAATTCTGCAGAATGGAGTTACTATTCCATTGGAACAATTCATGGATTTTAGCCATTCCAATTCAGTTTCTAGGTGATTTAAGGTCCCTAACAAGTTCATTAACACATATGAATCATTAATCACTAACAAAGACCTCCAATTTGGATCCAAAAACCAAAACCCTCATCCATGACCTAACCTTCTCACTTTTAGCATCAAAGGTTCAAATGACAAGTTCTAAGCTCCTAACTCAAACTTATTTAATAAACAAGTTATAAACAACCAAAAAGA
The DNA here is from genome assembly GCA_029884605.1 of Ormosia emarginata. Classification (NCBI taxonomy): domain Eukaryota; kingdom Viridiplantae; phylum Streptophyta; class Magnoliopsida; order Fabales; family Fabaceae; genus Ormosia; species Ormosia emarginata. The sequence continues at coordinate 5,245,333 of JAQQTP010000033.1, read as the reverse complement.
CTCATCCAAGCAAGAAAAACTCTTCAAACAACTCTAAAACCCAAAATGACCTATTAAGCACCAAGTGTGCTTCAATGGTGAAAATGGAAGAAAAAGAGTTAAGAAGAACACAATAACTCTACCTCTTGGATCAAAGATGATAAGGATGATGAAGCCTTAGTTTTCCCTTTCCTTTTCATTTCCTTTTCTTTCTTCTTTTCCTCTTCTTTCTTCTTACTTGCTTGGCCTTCCTTTGCATCTCCTTTGGTAGTTGCAACCGTGAGAGAAGATGAGAAAAAGAGTGGAAAATGAGATACAAATATCTTATCTTATGCCTTAATATAAAGGCAACTGTGAGTGACTTTGGTCACTTAAGTGACCATGTGTTAAATTTTTGATTTGCTAAGAATATTTAGATTTCACCAAATCCAGTTTTCTTAAAGCCAACAAGTTTAAAATAAATCACAAAATTCATCAAAAATCTTGTTGCACCAAAACCGTTATTTTCCATATCAGCTGCTAGTTAATCCGACATTAAAACATACAACTAATATGCTTAAAAATACCAAATTAACTCTGATAAATCTCAAATTTAAACTATCCCTTCTTCAACATATTTATGACCTAGAAACAAGTTCTCCACACTTATTTCCATTAACTAAGCAGTTTAAGTCAAAAACGGGGCTAAAATAACTATATTTCACACATAGTGTTACAACAAAAAAACTAAACGGGCTTAGAAAGTCACAAAACTCATTCGACATGTTAAGCAAGCATTAGGCTACCTCGGTAACTATTTACAAGCCTAACATATTTTTTCAGGGTGTTACAGAGAATATTTTAGTATGGAAAATAGTTTAAGGCAAGAATATTTACTTATTTTATAGGTTCGATTTAATTTGAAAGAAGTAGTGCAGCTTATTTAACGAATAGTAGTATATAAAAAATTACGGAAAAATGGATCTGAGGACTAAGATGAGTCTTAAATTTTTCCATAATACTTATGGACACTTGAAAACTTAATTTTGGAAGATTAAAGTGTACGTAGCAGATCCAAAAGTTTTAGTATAACATTTTAAGTTATTTTTTATATCCAAAAGTTTAATGTGTATGTAAGTGAATTGCATTTGTATGGAAAATTATTGAATAACTGGTTGTGTATTAAATGAGTTTAAAATTGTGAACTTGTTGAGAATTATGAAATGTGATGATGAAATCTAGTAGTATTACTCCTTGATTTATCAAGTTGAGCTATAATTAGAATTAAGAATTTACACTATATGAATGGTGAATTTCAGAATGAGTTTTGAATGTAACATTGTATCATGAATGGTGAATTTGGGAATGTGCTTTGAATAAAGCACTATATTTGAATCTATGAATTGGAATTGTATGTTGTGGAATTAGAAAATATACTCCCTTTGATGTTAAGGTTGAGCTAGAGATATGTACTGAATGAATGTTTAAATAATCAGTGATAAATGAATTTGTATTCGAATTGAGAATGAGAATTGGACAATTATGTTACCAAGTGGCCTCAAAACTCAAGAGGGGGTGAATTGAGTTTATAAAAACTTTTTACAAATCTTTCGTAAAACCTTTGATTACCAATTTTCGTTAAAGCTATTAATCGATAGAAATGAATGAATGAATGAATGAATGAGATGGAAAGATATTGCACTCAAATGAACTAGACAAGGGAGATAATATTTAAGTAAATCAATAAAATAGTGCACAATATAAAGAAGTTGAGTTAGGAAAACAAACACCAAGCTTTATCCTGATTCAACCACCAATCCACTTGTGGCTTACGTCCAGTCCTCAAGCAATCACTCGAGATTTCTACTATATCTTCAAGCTTGAAATCAGGTGCTTGACAACCTTTACAAATTTGAAGCACTTAACACACCTTAGGATACCTCACCCTTGTGCTTGAGTCTCTATATTCAAGGGATACCTCACCTTAACTATTTTAAGGAATACCTCACCCTCTCTTGATAGATTATACAAGATTTAGATGAAAGAAACTCTCTCTAGAGCAGATAATACAAATTGAAGAACTATGGTAATAAGGATTCACACTTTAAGGCTCAAAATAAGGTATTTAATGAAATGATGAGAAAACTCATATTCAATGCTCAAGAATGTTTTTCAGAATATTTTCTAACTCATAATCAATGCATAAACATTTTCATTTATAACCCATAGCATTTAAGAGACATTAGAAGTAGTTTGGGGCATTAAATGCTCTCAAAATAGCCATTGGGAAAGTGTTCTATAATGCACCATAACCCGTTATTGCATAACCATAATCGGTTATGGCTTGCAAGCACATTATCCTAGGTTTTTATCTAACTTCATAACCAATTATGAGTTTTTCATAATCGGTTATGGAGTATTTCATAACCTATTATGAATTGTCATAATCTATTATGAAATTTGGCATAATCGGTTATGAAACCATTTAAACAAAAAGGTGGATGTTCTATTAACATAATATAACCTATTATGGAATAGGCTTAATCGATTATAGACATATAAAGAGCATAAAAACACTTATTGACTTGTCATATAATAGGTTAGGAGAAATACACATAATTGATTATGAGACTTTAGGAAAACGTAGGAAAGTCTCTGACTTTGTCCATAACCTATTATGGAGAATCCATAATCTATTATGGCTTGCTTAGAAACATAGGATTTTCAAAGAAGTTCTCAACCAAGGATATCTAAAATCTTTCCAAACTTTCTAAAGCATTTTACTCAATCTTAAACACAATTTTCACACGATGAAAACATGATTATGCAAAGCTATTTTGAAATGAGTTTTGAACCAAGAAATGAACTTCTGTGTGAGTCCATTATACCTCTATATATGATCTAAGTCCTATTAGTTAATCTTGAAAAACCTTGGGACTTGCTCTTTTGTACTTCATTGTTTTCTTGTTTGTTGATCATCAAAACCAAGACCATTGTCATTCACATTCTCCCTATTTTTTATGATGACAAACAATCATTTGAGAAAAGTATTAGTTCAATTAAATTGGTATTCACACAAGGTATTAAATAAAACTTATTCCCCTTTTATTTTTTAAGAGGTGATAATTTCAGAGTTTGCATAGCTCCCCCTTGATATTTGAATCCCAGAATCATTGAATTTATACCTTTTGTTTACCTTTTCTCAAAGACTTTCTTCTTTCTCCCCCTTTTGTCATGATCAAAAAGATATTCCATATATTTTGACAAAGAGAGAAGAGATAGTGCAAAACCATTGCTAATTGACAGATATTACAAGAATAATATTAAGCAATAGTATCATCAAAACATAAATGGATTACCATAATATATCATCAAGATCATAATAGTCAAGGCAAGAACATAAACCAACCATAAACAGAGTTATATAGCATGTCTCATGATAATAGAAAAATAGAGCAAGACAGAGTTATATTTACAGCAAACCTATTGATAAAGTAGAAATGGATCCAAACTTAAGTCTCATGATCCTCTGGAAAGCATTGCTTAATTTTATCCAGACGATCTTCCATGGCACTGAGGCGATCATAGATTGTTGTGGTGTTATTCTCTTGATAAGCTTGAATATTTTTAAGCCTAGTTTCAATCCTTTCATTTTGAGCTTGAATGTCTTGAAGAACAGTGAGAAGACGATCTTCATTGTTTGCAGGGGCATCCTTCGTGAGAGCATGAGGACCTTCAGCAACTGTTGCTGCTTCTCGTCCTCTTCCATAAACCCATTCACCATTAATTCTTTTGATTTGCATTCGATTGAATGTGGTTTTCCCAAATTTGTTGTTTCCAGCAAGCTCAATCACACCATCTTCTTGTATAAAATTGCCTCGGTCATAATAGTCCAGGATTGCAGCAACAGTCAGAGCATAGAGGAGATCCATCATAAGCTTTTCTTTGGCCTTCATCATGTAGTGCATGATGAGAGAGGGCCAATTGATATGCATCCTTTGTTTCATTGCCCACATGAAGAAGACATCTTCCTCTTCAACCAGGGCATAATTACTAGCCCTTGGAGCCAAAATATAAACCAACACAAAATGAAGAAGACAGTCTTGTGGTTTCAAATAACTAGCAGTGAAATTTTGGTAGTTGGAACCATGATTCTAGGTTGAATCATATCCTCAATGGCTGTTGTTTTATCATTATTTTCCCATTCTGTGTGACTTTTCTCTGTGAACCTTTCCCTAGAATATTTCATACCAAACAGAATGTGCCAATATTTTGATGTGACAGTTAGCCTATGTCTACTACCTTCAGAAACCAAATTTGGTCCAGTAAAGTGCATATTACAGAAAAAGACTTTGGTAGCTTCAAGGTAATAGTACTTATATTGAGCAGTTACAAACATTTTCAACCCATGAAATTCCAAGAGATCGATGAGGGAGGTGAATCCTTGCTGGATAAAGAACTCCTAATCAACACACTTAGACTGAATAATGTTCCTTCCATGAAACTCCACATGATACTTCTTTTTTGGACTTGAATTTAGGAAGTACCTGCCAAGGTCAAGGTTGATGTTAGAGTTGTCTTAGGAAGGAGTTTCCTTGGGTACATTAGGATTCTTTGTGCAAATCTTCTTGGAATATGAAAAAAGCTGCTGGCCATGGTCAACAATGGAGTTAGGGCACGTTTGGAGGAGAGAGAAAGTGTAAGGGGAGGTGAGAAATTGGAAGAAAATGGAGGTTTTGATCAGTGAAAATTGATGGAAAGTGATGGAAAGTGAGGTTTAGTGGTGGATTTTGGTTGGATTTGGAGTGGGAGAGGTGTTTAAGTGAGTGAGTATAAGTGGGTGTTTGAGAGAAGAGAAGGAAGAGGATGACAATGGTGGAGTGGGGGCACTCGTGAGCTCCTCGGTTTGTGTTTGATGGAGAGCCATAACTGATTATGTAGATTGCATAATCGGTTATGAGGTGAATTTTGGTGCTCCTTATTAAGTTGAATAATTGGTTATGAGAGCAAGGCAAGTGAAGCCATAATCGATTATGGTGGAGACTAAAAATAGAACTTGGTCTCAGGTTGCATGGTATAATTGATTATAAAATGTCCATAATTGATTATGTTTGATTTTCAGAGAGTCCCCATACCTCATAACCAATTATATAAGATCCATAATCAATTATATGTGGCTTGATAGAGAGCCACAACCTTCCAAAAATATATCATAATTGATTATGTCTTGCTTGTAATCGATTATTTACACTTGGCAGAGACCAAGACCAACGTGCCAGACCAACTACAAACACTCATAATAGATTATAACCTTTCCATAGCAGGTTATGTCCATTCCCAAACACTTTATTTCTTAGACAAAACTAGAAAAAAATCTTCAAGAATTCAACCTTTAATACCCTTAACACTTGCCATTCACCATCAAAACTAGAAAATTCTTCAAGAAATTATCCTTTAATATTTCAAAGCTTATTCCATTCTTAGGGGTTACTTGACTTGGCCATATTTCCATCACCTCTAAACACCTTAAATATATCTCAAAAATTGATTATACTTCTTTGAAGGAGCTTGAACCCAATTTCTTCAATAAGAACTTGAGATTGGATGATTGAGGGACTTGAGCATGTATCAAGTACCTGCAAAATAAACTTGGGGGAAACTCTTATGCTCAAGTCAGTATTGGATTCAAAAACAATTTAAAGAAAGAATATTATATAATATATCAGATTATGCAACAAATATACAGATTATGCAGCAGAGGGACAGATTATGCAGCAGAGTTATTTTTCAAAAAAGAATGCAAGATTGATCCAATATGCCAAGTTCACTTCTTATATAAAAGAATGCTTCTTTGTTTAAGGGTTTGGTGAATATATCAACTAGTTATTTAGTTGTTTCCAAAACTCAAGCATGCAATCACCGTTTTAAACATGGTCTCTAATAAAGTGATGCCTAATTTTAATGTGTTTTGTTCTTGAAAGCAAAGCAGAATTACCATAGTCTTGAAGTTGTTGCTTCATCCAAAGGATTTGAGCATAATAACTCCCAGCTGCTACATATTCAGCTTCAGCTATTGACAATGCCATATTATTTTGTTTCTTACTATGCTAAGAAACTAGTGAGCTTTTAAGCAAGTGGCATGTCCCACTAGTGCTTTTCCTATCCATTTTGCATCCAGCAAAGTCAAAATCGGAATAACCAATTACGATACAAGAGGCACCTTTAGGGTACCATAATCCCATTTGTGAAATAACTATTAGATATTTCATGATTCTTTTAACAGTATTTAGGTGTAATTCTTTAGGATTAGCTTGATATCTAGCACACGTGCATATACTAAACATAATATCAGGCCTACTAACAGTAAGGTAAAGGAGTGAGCTAATCATACCTCTATATTTCGTAATTTTTACCGATTTACCTCATTCATCCTTGTCTAAGTAACAAGAAGTGCCCATTGGTGTAGCCATTTGCTTGACACCTTCCATTCCAAACTTCTTGAGCAACTCCTTGCAATATTTGGATTGACTTATGAAAGTCTCATCCCTCGTTGCTTGATTTGGAGACCAAGGAAGAAGTGGAGTTGATCCATCATGGACATCTCAAACTTACTTTGCATAATATTTACAAATTCCTTACAAAAAGAATCAATAGTAGCACCAAATATGATATCATCAACACATATTTGAACAAGAAGAATGTTATGCTTTTTATGCTTGATGAAGAGAGTAGTGTCAACCTTTCCTCTAGAAAAATCATTTTCCAAAAGGAACTTACTCAACCTTTTGTACCAAGCTCTAGGAGCTTGTTTTAAGCTATACTAGGCTTTTTTCAATTTAAAAACATGATTGGGTAGTTTAAAATTTTCAAAACCATAAGGTTGTTCCACATACACCTCTTCTTGTATAAAACCATTTAAAAAGGCACTTTTGACATCCATTTGAAAAAGTTTAAAATCCATGGTGCATGCATATGCAAGTAGCATTCTAATGGCTTCTAATCTAGCTACAGGAGCATATGTTTCTTCATAATCTATGCCTTTTTCTTGATTATATCATTTAGCTGCAAGCCTAGCTTTGTTTCTTATTATTAAGCCCATTTCAACAAGTTTGTTCCTAAAGATCCATTTGGTGCCAATTATGGGATGATCATTGGGCCTTGGAACTAATTTCCAAACTTGATTTTTCTTAAATTAGTTTAGTTCATCTTGCATGGCCAAGATCCAATGTTCATCTTCAATGGCCTCATTAATGTCTTTAGGCTCAACTTGAGAGACAAAAGTCATATGGTTATATGCATCTCTAAGAGAGTTACGAATGATTACTGTAACACTCCAAAATTTCGTATTTTATTTATTTCGGACGATTCTTAATTATTTTGAATAATCTGACTTGACTTCTATGAATTTTATAATTTTTGTGATTTTTAGGAATTTTTGGGAGTTTTTACGTTTTTTCAATATTTTAATATTATTTTGGAGTTGTATACGAGCCTTCGTATTTTATTTCTTTTTGAAAATCCTTAATAATTTTTACTAATCCGACTTGATTTTCATAAGTTTTATAATTTTTATGATTTTATGGATGGTTATGAAATTTTTATATTTCTCTTATTGTTTTTAGGTCACTATGTATCCATGAGATTTAGGCCCAAGTGGCCTTACGTGGGCCTAGATGGGTCTCGAAAAGTAAAAATTTTTCTGCGGATAGAAAAATTTGTACTGTTGAGACGGAGATGGGGGATCTTACTAAACCTGAATCCGGAGACAGTTTTTAAAATTTTCTTTTACTGTGTTTTGTACTGTATTTAATTATCGGGCGATAAAAATACAGTAAAAATATTATTCGTAGGGTTATAGCAGATATAAAAATAAATATTATACTGCTTAGTCAACATTGGTGGTTTGGATATCCACCATTGATTTAATCAATGGTGGAGACTTGATCTTGATTTAATCAAGGGTGGAGATTTAGTCTTATAAAGTGGCTAGGACCATTTATGACCATTGGATGTAAAGTTTGAAGGAGTAATCTTGACCCTTCATTTTGGAGACACATCTAATGGCTAGAATTTCAAGGAGAAAGATCCAATAACCTAGATTAAGTCTTCTAATCTAAAGACTATACCTAGAATCTACCTTAATCCTAACCAATGATCTAATCAATGGCTAGGAATGCTTCAAATAATGGTGGCTAGTGATAATGGTCACTTATTGAGTGCATATGAAGAGGGGGGACGGTTTTGAGATGGTGTAGGAGATTAGAATGGTTTCAAGACCATTATTGATCACTCTTGGTCATTATTGATCAATTTCAAGAAGCAAACTCATCAAACTTTTCTCTCCATCTCTTCTTCATGGTGGTTTCGGCCAAGACCCCTAGAACTACCCTCCATCACTCAAAAATTTTAACTAACCTAGTTTATTGAATCCTTACCTTATTCTAAGCAACTTTCATGTTGGAGGCTATCTCTAAATCATTCATCTTCAAGGACTTTCTTCAAGAGCAAAGTTATACGATTTTTATGGTGAAGTGTAAGGAAATTTCATTTCTTATCTCTTTTTCATGTTCTAAATCATGTTTGATCCATGGTTCCTCTTATTCAAGCTTAATATACTAATTTCTTTGTATTTGTTTTATGTTTAAGAAACTTTTGTTGGTGGAGATCTTGATCAAAGTGCAAAGCAAGGAGCTTTTTGTGGTTCTTCAAGAGGTAAAAGGGAGATCCATCTCATCAACCAAGTATGGTGGTGAGAGATGGTTTGTGTATTTGATGGATGGTGAATCCATGTGAGGATTCATATCCATAGTCATGTAATTCTTTGTGGGTGTTTATGTGTTTTTGATTATTTGTTTATGGTTGATGTGTTTTGCATGATTTATTTATACTTGTATGTTTAGTATGATTTATATTGCTTTTATGGTATGCTTGAAATATAACATGTTGATTATATGTGATGTATGTCATAAAAATTATTGGAAAGGAATACAATTTTTGGTTCCAAAGACCAAGAGGGATTTCGGCCAAGACACCTCAAAATAGGTGTTCACAAATTAATTTTTGGAGGAAGAGATTCTAAGTATTTTACTAATTATGAGTAATATGTTGATGATTTTAAGGATTTGCAAAGAAAGTGGACATGAAAGTGAACAAATGATTTGGTTTTAAAGACAATGAGTCTCACGGTTTTTAAAGGAAATTTTAATGGTTTTGTTTGTGTAAAAACAAGAATGGTACTTAATTGATTTAGAAGTAAAAATATTTGATGGTTTCGATGGCCATGTACCACGATTTTGAAGGTTTGTAAATGCTTTGGTTTTTATGAAACAAAGTGATTTTCAAAGTGGAAATATAATTTGATTTAGTACAAGGATTTTGGAAATGGAATCAGAGTATTTTATCACTTGAGAAATATAAATTTCGCTTATGAAAGGAAAATAGAGGTTGTAAGGGTTTGAACCTCAAATTATTTTGGAAGAGGATTGAATTTGAGAATTTATTTTGAATTATAAAGGAAACGTTGATTATTTAAAATTTACTAACGTAAAACTCATCCTTTGGGTTTTGGAGCGCGTTAGGAATTTTAAGTGAGAAACATTGATGTAATTCAATGAAATGGTGATTTTGTGAAATTATTGTGAAAAGGATTTTCTTCAGTAAGAAAATATGGAAAATAATGTGAGAAGTCATATTATTTTGAGGAAAGGATTTCTTAAAGGAAAAATGTGAAAAATGATGTTGAAAATGATATTGATTTGTTTGAAAGTCCAAAATAATGTTTGGAATATTGAGAAATATTTTACGAAGCAGTAAAATGGTGAAAAATGTTTTACGTAACTTAAAAACCACGTTTTTAAGTTACGCAGTTTGAAAAACATTTAAATATTTCCACACGAATTGAAAAACATTGAAATATTTCTACGCAATTTGAAAAACATTTAAATATTTCCACGCAAACTAAAAAATATTGAAATATTTCTACGCAATTTGAAAAACGCTTAAATATTTTTACACGTTTGAGATATTGCTGAAAAATTGCTACGTGATTTAAAAATGGTGAAATATTTTTACGTGATTGAGAAAACGTTGAAAAATCACTACGTGATTGAGAAATAATGAAATATTTTTACGTGATTGAGAAATGATGGAAATCGCTACGCGATTTGAAAATGTAACAGAAATGTTGTGAAATTGTGAAAACGTAATAGAAATGTTACGCGATTGTGAAAACATGACAAAAGTGTTTTGTGACTATGAAAACGCGATAATATGATTTCGCTATTGAATATACAGTATGATTACTGTTGAACCAGTGTATGGACACTGTATGAGAAAATGATGAATTTTGCCTGTGATTGGCATTTGGTGCATTATACATGCAATTGAAAAATATGCATTATGGCATATGATGAATTTGAACAAAAATTACATTGAGATATTCGTGCATTGAACAAAAATTGTGACCCTTATGGTTGAAGAGAGAATGAGAATTGAAAAGTGAGGTCTATGATGGATCTTGGGGGCATCAAGGTGCGACGGTCGACCAGTGGATGTTAATTGGCAAAATGACCATGTGCCACTTTTCTGCCTCTGCGTGCATCATTGCAACGTATTGACGATACCCTCCACAATAACACGATTCTTTTCAAGAATGGAGATTGTTGAGTGGTTGCTAATCTTGTTGGTGTATGCCCTAGTGGCCAATACGTTTTGTTTGTATTTACATACATTATATTATGCTATTTTATATGAGGCATTTCATTTATTATGTTCTTTTTTTTTGTAAACATGATAAAGTCCTTAGAATAGTAAATTTGATACCATAGGACATCAAGTGGATGACTTGATCGTGAGATCCTATTGGATAAAACACTATTCTTAAATGTCCCTAGTCAAGTATTATTGTTAATTAGGACAACATAATGCTTTGAGACTAGTATGTGCGTAGACCGATGACCACATCTCACGGGTCATGGATATGAGATATCAAGTCTACACATGGAGATACATATTAGAGTAATGATGTATTGGACAGACCCGCCATGAGAGAACGCTACGTGGATCGTTACGTGAGTGTCATAAGTAATTCTCATAGTGATAATGGTGTATGTGGTCCTTTGACTTGAAATCACTACGATTCCTACATGAGGAGTTGTGTGTTTTAATGCCATCAAACGTCATCTGTAACAAGATGATTATAAAGTTGGTTATTAGACATACCGCGATACATGTGGAGGGATGTGAGTGACCTAGATGGGATTTATCCCTCCTACATAACAGAGTGATATCTTCGGGCCCCCTGATTGAGTGAGACTACGAAATGCATGGCCATGCTCAAATGAGTCAATATGAGATATTGATCTCATTTGTTATTACTATGTCTACTCGGGAATCGAAACCGAAGATTGAACTAAACAAGGGTGACACGTTCCATGCCTTGTGTTCAATTTGGATATCTGGACAAAGGGACTAAACTACACGAAACATTGGTCACGGATAGGTTATGTCAAATCACCGACATTCTCATTACTTGGGTAGCAGTGATGTGTTGCTAGATACCGCTCACTTTTTTGTAATATTAAAATGAGATTTTAATATTACTACCAACGTCATGAGAACACAACGGTCGCACACTTAGAAACGAGACTAAATTGAGTAATCGATCCAAGTTGGACTCGGATTCAATTGTGGGCCTAACTCATGATAGATGGGTTTAGGGTTGCACCACTTACCTTGCTACTACTCACACTCACTTAAGGCAGCCACTATTATAAATAGTACTTGCTAAGGGGGCTGCTACAAGGTTACATCACAACCCTAGCCGCACCTACGAAAAGTGAGTGAGAGATAGTGAGGTCTTCTTCTCCTCTCTTCGCGGCTAGCACTACGAAAATAGAGGCGTGACTCCTTTTGCAAGTCTGTTCGTGTGGATACCGTAGAAACATCGTCGCTATTACGGTGTTGGTGATTCACCTCGCTTGTGATTATCACGCTTCAAGAGGTAAAATTTTAAAACCTCGGATTATGGATTTTTCGCATGGATCTGTGAGGGAATTCTATTATTCCGCTGCGAGACTTTGATCCGCAAATTCCCAACAGTGGTATCAGAGCCACTTGCGAAACCATGATTCGGTTTTCTGCTTTTCTTGTTATATGCGATAACATGATTCGTTACTTCTTTTTTTTTTTTATAAAAGATATGATCTTTATATGTTATTTCTGAAACCGTGAAAGATGTTCTGTTCATATGTTTTTATGAAAATATTATGTTTCGAAAGCTTTGTTTCTGTTTCTGCATTTTTCTGGTATATATATATATGTGTGATATGTATGAATGAAAATCATTTTGAATGCTTTCTGTTTTTGCGTTTTTCGGTATATACATATGTGATATGTATGTTTCTACGAAAACTGTTTTGAATGCTTTCTATTTCTGCATATTTTATGTATGAATGCGATATACACAATGCGGTACACGACACAAGGTTTTGGAAACCTTGTTTCCGTTTGCAACGGCCATGAAGCTTCCTCATGACATGAAGTGTTCATGTCTTCACGCATTCTGGAAACCTTGTTTCTGGATAGGCGATGACGGCTGTGAGGAACCCCTGCGCACACATGAAGCGTTCATGTGTTTGCGGGCCTTAGGGTTCAAGTGTTGTTGCCCTAGCCGTCATAGAGGCGAAGGGGTCCAACTCGAATTTTTGTTCAAGTAACCAGTGGTGGTATATGAATGAAAATTTTGAGCCGGGCGCTGCCCTCACCCCCGCAGACCCCTCCCTGACCCCCGCCCGCCGACCGGCAATGGGATCCCGTCAGTAGCGCCCCCGAACCCGTTTCGTGGTGTGTGATATTCGAAAGTGCAATATTCAAAACTATTTTTATAATTCACAAAATAATAATGTGTTATTGCCTTGTGTTTATGTATTATTAGAGATGCATGGTGCATGGTTATGGCCTTAGTCTTTATTTTATGTTATTTTGGTTGTTTTAAATACGACTGCGTGTCGTGCCTTTCTCTCTACATTCGATTGTACATTCTCTTCTCATCTAACTCCCCTCAATGTAAAAGAGGTTTCTATAATGTAATCTTCATGTGGAGACAAGGAGACGACATCAAGTGAGAACGTTGGTGGGAGACGCTTGGTGAAGCCGACATTTATTAATGTTACTCTTTAAGGCCATAACCATGTCACATTTATTATATGCTTTATATGTATGAGATGCATGGATAATGTTTATGGTATGATTAACAAGTTTAATAAATGGTGAGATCTAATAATAAAATTCCCTCAAAGAAAATATTAAGTCATTATGTGATGCCTTCCAATGCGTGGCACTCGTCAAGACTAATATCGATCAAGTGTAGGTCTGCCAAAAGCGGGGTGCCTTTATCTATATTAGTAAGATGCGATAGGATAATAGTAATATCCAATTGTCAACCATTGGGTTTGACTTAACTAGGCCATTTCAATAGGATTGAAGGCTTAGAGGCATGAAGTTGGGCTTTAGTCCATTAGATGGATTAGAATAAGTGTTATTCACCCAACTATCTAAGAGTTGCATGTGATGTAATTGGAAAGAGTTTCCTACCTAAATAACTAAATTTTGGGCGATCACCAAAGTGACTCAAAACTAGGTGAAATATGGATCTTGGCCCACTAGGAAATCTTCCAATGGGATTTTCCAAGTCAATGCTTTGAGGGTCATTGATTTGAATAAAATAGTGGGAGGCGTATTTAATTAAAAGACCTTGTTAAATATGTTTATAGCATAATACTTATATTTTGCATATTTACGTTGATAGATTACCATGGCAACAAACACATCAAGTAACTTATCATTGCGATCGGTCCTTGAGAAGGACAAGTTGTGCAGGACAAATTTCCTAGACTGGTATAGGAACTTGAGGATTGTCCTCAAGCAAGAGAAAAAGCGTATGTTTTAGAACAACCTATTCTTGAACCACTGCTTGCTAATGCCCCTAGAGTGAAAGAGATGCTTATAAGAAGCATCAAGATGATGCCTTGGACATTGGATGTCTAATGCTAGCCACCATGAACTCGAGCTCCAAAGCAACACGAGAACATGGAAGCCTACGATATGATCGTACACCTCAAAAAGCTCTATCAAGAGCAGGCTAGACATGAGAGATATGAGGTCTCCAAAGCACTCTTTCAGTGCAAGCTGGTAGAAGGAAGCCCTGTTGGTGCTCATGTACTCAAGATGATTGGGTACATTGAAAACCTTAAGAGACTCAGTTTTCCTATGGGCCAAGAGTTGGCCACTGACTTAGTCCTGCAATCGTTGCTTGGGAGAGTTTTAGTCAATTTGTCATGAACTACAACATGAATGAAATTGACAAATCACTACTAGTAGTTGCTAAGCATGTTGAGAACTCGCTGAGCGAGAACATAAACAAAGGCAAAGGAAAGGCCATAATGATGGTCCATAAGAATAAGGGCAAGAAACAGCAGAAAAAGCCCCAGGACAAGTGGAAGGGTAAGGGCAAGGAAAAGTCCAAGCCTAGTACTTCTGGCTTGAAACCAGTGGGTGGAGTGGCTAACGGAAGGTACATGCTTCCACTTGCGGTCAGACCGGACATTGGAAGAGGAACTGTGTCAAGTACCTAGAGGAGCTCAAGAAGAAGAAGGAAGTGAGACTTCCACTTCAGGTATTTTTGTTATAGAAGTCAATTTATCTACTTCTGCATCATGGGTATTAGATACTGGATGTGGATCTCACATTTGTGTAAATGTGCAGGATCTAAAGAGCAGTAGACCATTGACTAAGGGCGAAGTCGACCTACGAGTGGGAAATGGAGCAAAGGTTGCTGCACTAGCCGTAGGGACTTATTTATTAGCTTTGCCAACTGGGCTTGTAATTGAATTGGATAATTGTTATTTTGTGCTTGCTATTAGCAGGAATATCATTTCTGTTTCTTGTTTGGACAAGAAGGTTTTACTTTTATAATTAAGAACAAAAGTTGTTCTCTTTATTTGAATGATATTTTCTATGGTAGTGCACATTTGAGTAATGGACTTTATGTCCTTGATCTCGAAACGCCATTTATAACGTAAATACAAAGAGGTTCAAGTCAAATGATATGAACCCGACTTATCTCTCGGCATTGTCGTTTGGGCCATATAAATGAGAAACGCATTTCCAAACTCCATAAAGATGGATTCTTGGACTCGTTTGATTACGAATCATATGAGACATGTGAATCTTGTTTATTGGGAAAGATGACTAAGGCCCCATTCATCTTGGACAAGGTGAAAGGGCTAGTGATCTTTTGGGCCTCATACATAGTGATGTATGTGGGCCACTAAACACACTAGCTAGAGGCGGTTTTCAAGTATTTCATTACATTTACCGATGATTTCGGTAGATATGGATTTGTATATCTTATGAAGCACAAATCGAATCCTTTGAAAAGTTCAAAGAGTTCAAGAATGAAGTACAAAACCAACTTGGCAAGAGTATTAAAATCCTTCGATCGGATCGAGGAGGTGAATACTTAAGCCAACAATTTGATGATCATCGAAAGAGTGTGGGATAATATCTCAACTCACTCCTCCGGAACACCACAATGGAATGGTGTTTCGAAAGGAGGAACCGGACCTTGTTGGACATGGTCCGATCTATGATGAGTCATGCGGACCTTCCAGGCTCCTTCGGGGACATGCTCGTTAACAAAGCGGCTTTCACACTTAACCGTGTTCCATCTAAGACGGTTCAACAGACACCATATGAGATGTGGGCCGGGAGACGACCCGGTATGTCTTTTATGAAGATTTGGGGTTGCGAAGCTTATGTGAAACGTCAAGTTTCGATAAGCTTGGCCCAAAATCGAGATAAATGCTTCTTTGTGGGGTATCCTAAGGAAACCAAGGGATACTATTTCTATAATCCTACCGAGGGCAAAGTGTTTGTCGCACGGACTGCTGTATTCCTAGAAAAGGAGTTTATCTCCAAAGGAATCGGTGGGAGGAAAGTAGAACTTGAAGAAATTCAAAGTTCACAAAGTAGCAACGAACCAATGGTGGAAATAGAGCAGCTCCACAAGTCGTTGTGGAACCACAATCTGCTCTAGTAGCACAAGACCCGCGTAGGTCTAACGGATACGTCGTCAACCGGAGAGATATGGATTTCTCATGACTCAACAAGGTGACGTATTGCTCATGGATCAAGATGAGCCTGTGACTTACCGGGAAGCCATTATTGGCCCGAGAATCTAAAAATGGCTTGAGGCCATGAGATCGAAATGGAATCCATGTATACCAACCAAGGTATGGACCTTGGTTGACCCACTGAAGGGTAAAACCCATTGGGTGCAAGTGGGTTTTTAAGAAGAAAACCGACATGGATGGTAATGTGCATACCTTTAAGGCGCGATTGGTGGCTAAAGGTTTCAAGCAAATTCATGGTGTAGACTATGATGAGACTTTTTCCCCGGTTGCGATGCTTAAATCTGCTTCGGATCTTGCTTGCTATTGCAGCATACCATGATTATGAAATCGGCAAATGGATGTCAAAACTGCTTTCCTTAATGGAAATCTTCTCGAGATGTGTACATGACACAACCTGAGGGTTTTGCCACTCCACGGGATGCTAGAAAGGTATGCAAGTTGCAACGATCTATTTATGGATTGAAGCAAGCTTCCGGAAGCTTTGGAATCTTCGTTTTGATGATACAATCAAACAGTTTGGTTTCATCAAAATGAAGAAGAATCTTGTGTCTACAAGAAGGTTAGTGGGAGCACAGTTGTCTTTCTAGTATTGTATGTAGATGACATACTACTAATTGGAAATGACATCCCTACCCTACGGTCTAGTAAAGACTTGGTTAGGGAAGTGCTTTTCTATGAAGGACTTAGGCGAAGCCACCTATGTATTAGGTATCAGGATCTATAGAGATAGGTCGCAGAGATTGCTTGGCCTAAGTCAGAGTACATACATAGACAAAGTGTTAAGACGATTTAACATGCATGAATCCAAGAAAGGACTCTTGCCTATGTCGCATGGTATAAGCCTATCTAAGGCTCAATCCCCTTCCACCCAGGATGAGAGGGATCGCATGAGTAAGATTCCATATGCATCTGCAATTGGATCTATCATGTATGCCATGTTATGTACTCGACCAGATATCTCGTATGCTTTGAGCATGACGAGCAGGTACCAGTCTGATCCCGGTGAGAGTCACTGGAGTGCTGTCAAAAACATCCTTAAGTACTTGAGAAGAACTAAGGATTCGTTTTTGGTATATGGAGCCGAAGAGGAACTAGTAGTAAAGGGTTACACTGATGCTAGCTTCCAAACCGATAAGGACGACTCCAGATCGCAATCGGGTTTTGTTTATTGCCTGAATGGTGGGGCTGTGAGCTGGAAGAGTTCAAAGCAGGAGACAGTCGCTGATTCTACCACAGAGGCTGAGTATATTGCTGCCTCCAATGCAGCAAAGGAGGCCGTTTGGATTAGAAAGTTCATTATTGAGCTTGGTGTAGTTCCTAGCATTGTGGACCCAGTGGACCTCTATTGTGATAATAATGGAGCCATTGCACAAGCTAAGGAGCCCGAGATCTCACCAGCGATCCAAACATATACTTAGGCGCTTCCATCTCATTCGAGAAATCATCGATAGAGGAGATGTGAAGATATGCGAGTACCAACGGATGATAACATTGCTTTGATCCACTTGACGAAGCCTCTTGCACTGACGAAGCATGAGGGTCACACTAGGTCTTTAGGCATTAGAAATATGCACGATTGGCTCTAGTGCAAGTGGGAGATTGTTGGTGTATGCCCTAGTGGCCAATACGTTTTGTTTGTATTTACATACATTATATTATGCTATTTTTTATATGAGGCATTTCATTTATTATGTTCTTTTTTTTGGTAAACATGATAAAGTCCTTAGAATAGTAAATTTGATACCATAGGACATCAAGTGGATGACTTGATCGTGAGATCCTATTGGATAAAACACTATTCTTAAATGTCCCTAGTCAAGTATTATTGTTAATTAGGACAACAATAATGCTTTGAGACTAGTATGTGCGTGGTGGCCCGATGACCACATCTCACGGGTCATGGATATGAGATATCAAGTCTACACATAGATACATATTAGAGTAATGATGTATTGGACGGACCCGCCATGAGAAACGCTACGTGGATCGTTACGTGAGTGTCATAAGCAATTCTCATAGTGATAATGGTGTATGTGGTCCTTTGACTTGAAATCACTACGATTCCTACATGAGGAGTTGTGTGTTTTAATGCCATCAAACGTCATCTGTAACAAGATGATTATAAAGTTGGTTATTAGACATACCGCGATACATGTGGAGGGATGTGAGTGACCTAGATGGGATTTGTCCCTCCTACATAATAGGAGTGATATCTTCGGGCCCCCTGATTGAGTGAGACTATGAAATGCATGGCCATGCTCAAATGAGTCAATATGAGATATTGATCTCATTTGTCATTACTATGTCTACTCGGGAATCGAGAAACTAAGATTGAACTAAACAAGGGTGACACGTTCCATGCCTTGTGTTCAATTTGGATATCTGGACAAAGGACTAAACTACACGGAAACATTGGTCACGGATAGGTTATGTCAAATCAACGACATTCTCATTACTTGGGTAGCGTGATGTGTTGCTAGATACACATCTCTTTGTTTGTAATATTAAAATGAGATTTTAATATTACTACCAACGTCATGAGAACACGGGGGTCGCACACTTAGAAACAGACTAAATTGGAGTAATCGGATCCAAGTTGGACTCGGATTCAATTGTGGGCCTAACTCATGACGATGATGGGTTTAGGGTTGCACCACTTACCTTGCTACTTTGCTCACACTCACTTAAGGCAGCCACTATTATAAATAGTACTACTAAAGGGGCTGCTACCAGGTTACATCACAACCCTAGCCGCACCTACAGAAAGTGAGTGAGAGATAGTGAGGTCTTCTTCTCCTCTCTTCGCAGCTAGCACTACGAAACAGAGGCGTGACTCCTTTTGCAAGTCTGTTCGTGTGGATACCGCAGAAACATCGTCGCTATTACGGTGTTGGTGATTCACCTCGCTTGTGTCTGTCACGCTTCAAGAGGTAAAATTTTAAAACCTCGGATTATGGATTTTTCGCATGGATCCTGTGAGGGAATTCTGTTATTCCGCTGCGAGACTTTGATCCGCAAATTCCCAACAAATGTTGGGCAGCTAACCAGAGCATTCTTCTCGAAATTGTGAAAACCTCCATGGAGTAGTACATTGAGTCTACATGCATAACATATGCATCATTATTGAGTATTGATTATGATAATTGAACTGTTGAATACTTGGATAATAATTGAGGGCATTATCATAAATATTGAATATTTATATCTATGTGATATAATAATTGAGGAATATTGGATGATGATGATGATAATAATGTTGATGGCATGATTGTAATTGTTGTATCTATGTGATGACAATAATGTTGATGGCATGATTATAATTATGGTATGATATATCTGTATGATATGTTGTTTGTATTATCTCTATGCCACCATATTGGTATTGGCGTAGGTGATCCCACCTCTTTGTTATATTGTTTCGTTGTGCTTGTATTATTAAAAATTATATAATAGATGGAACGAGTTTCTTAGACGTGATGGGAAGTGGATATTCTGAGTTCGGTGACAACATCGAGGAGTGACCATCCCTGACTGGTTAGTGTGCAGTATTGAGGAGGAATAGATATATGGCGCATCAAAATGAATACAAGGCAGAATAAGTATGTTAAGTTTTCTCATTAGTATTTTACTGTGCTATTAAGTAGGACCCGTCATGGGGTTTGCTACTGTTTAAAATTGAGTCTGTAATTTTTATATTAAGTGACATTTGTTATATGAGTATTGATCAGTTTAAATTTATTTTTTAGTATTACCTATAAATTTCAGTAAGTTTATGTTTCTGCGAGAAGAAATTTTAAAACTCATGTTTTATAACTCAAACCTTTTATGAAATCATTTTCAGATTTGGAGTTGGTAGTCAGAAATGTGATGCCCTACGGCGGGTGTTACAATTACCCCTTTTGATACATCACCTATCACCTTGTCAAGAGGATGATATCTTGATGTCCTCCATTCCTTGGGAAGGTCCATGATTTGAGAATCCTCTTGTATTGGGGAGTCATATGGGCTTTCTTCTTGTTTCTTGACTTCTTTTTCTTTATTATCTAAGTGAGTCTTTGCCAAAATCTTTGCAACACCATCAACTAAATCCTTTCTCGGACTATTTGGGTTAGTTTCATCAAATGCAACATGTATAGACTCTTCTATGGTCATCGTTCGTTTATTATAAACTCTAAATGCATTACTATGTATAGAATAACCAAGAAATATTCCCTCATCAGATTTTGCATTAAACTTCCCCAAGCTATCCTTTCCATTATTCAAAACAAAGCATTTACATCCAAAGACATGAAAATGTGAAACATTTGGCTTCCTTCCCTTGTACAATTCATATGGGGTTTTCTTTAAAATTGGCTTTATTAGAGCCCTATTCATAACATAGCAAGCGATGTTAATCGCATCCACCTAAAAGTACTTAGAAAGGTTGGCCTCATTGAGCATAGTTCTTTCTATTTCTTTTAAAGATCGATTTTTCCTTCCTACAACACCATTTTGTTATGTGTTCTAAGAGCAGAAAAATTATGCTCAATGTCATGTTCATCACAAAAGATTTCAAATTCAAGGTTTTCAAATTCACCACCATGGTTACTTCTTATAGATGCAATACTAAAACTTTTTTTTATTTTGGATAACTCTGGCAAGCTTTTTAAATGATTGAAAAGCATTATTTATGTGAAACAAAAATAATGTCCATGTAAATCTAGAAAAATCATCCACAATTACTAATGCATAGTAATTCCCACCAAAGCTCATAGTTCTAGAGGGACAAAAAAAATCCATGTGCAAAAGTTGTAAAAGTCTAGATGTTGAAACCATATTTTTAGCTTTAAAAGAAATCTTTACTTGTTTTCCTTTTTGACATGCATCACAAAGTTTATCTTTTTCAAATTTGAGCTTTGGAAGTCCAATTACTAGTTCTTCAGAAATCAACTTATTTAAGTGATCCATGTGAATGTGAGCAATTCTTCTATGCTATAACCATGAATCATTTTCTTTAGTCATAAAGCATTTAGCATCATTTGAGAAAATGTTATCAAGGCTAATCATATATATATTATTGACCCTATGACTAACAAACTTAACATGCTTATCATCTTTTCCTTCAATTATGCAACAATTAGAATCAAATATTACTCTATTGCCCTTATCACACAATTGACTAATGCTAAGCAAGTTATGTTTGAGTCCTTCAACAAGTAAAACATTATCAATGGATGAGGAATGGATCTTACCAACTTTACTAACTCCAAGGATCTTTCCTTTGTTGTTGTCACCATATGTCACACGACCACTCTTCTTTAGGGACAAGGAACGAAAACTTGGAGCCATCTCCGGTCATGTGCTTGGAGCAACCACTATCAAGATACTAACTTGAGCTTTTGATCTTCAAGTACACCTCGGTTTTGCTTTTTTCTTCTTCTTCTCCACTTGCCATGAGGCAAAGATAAGCTTCCTCATTCTCCGAATCATCGGTGGAATCCATATTG
Organism: Ormosia emarginata; assembly: GCA_029884605.1. Lineage (NCBI taxonomy): Eukaryota > Viridiplantae > Streptophyta > Magnoliopsida > Fabales > Fabaceae > Ormosia > Ormosia emarginata. The sequence continues at coordinate 5,223,696 of JAQQTP010000033.1, read as the reverse complement.
TTATCTTCCCAAGCAATATATGCCCTCCTTCCTTTTTTTTCCTTAGAAGGTTTCTTTTTCATATTTCTCCATCTTTCTTTAATAAACTGGACACTCCATCTTCACGTGCCTCGATTTTTCACATTCATAACAAGTAAGAGTAGATGAAATTTTGTTGGGGCATTACTGAACCATTAATTTGGTGGGCAACACCTTTTTTGCTAACCGCAAGTGCATGAGTCACGCAAGTAATAAAAATGATGAGTAAGTTTGTCTCCACATGGACTATGGTAATTTCTAAAGCTAAATATTAATTTGCAGCTGAATTAATTCTATTCAAGCAAACGTAAAGTGAGAAATGGTTTGATAAATAAATTACATAACACAAAGAAAAGCAAAGATAGATCGAGAATCTAGAGAATCCTTTTTCACCCCCTATTTCAACTAATAAAAACAATCCTTATAAGCATATAAACGATTAGATTAGGTTAGCCCGAGAAACTAGCCTAGTTAAAAACCTATGTCTAGGACGATTAACCCTATGCTATTTACCTAGTTCACTATACGTCCATGAGAACTAGAGCAAACAACAAGCATTAAGATCGATTCTCAACTAAGACTATACACGGCTAATAGGTATATGTCTATCCTATTAACGAATCAACCCACTTCACAAAGAAAATGAAATCGATCATGCATCTACCATACAAATGATCTAAAACCCAAAGTCCTATGTCTAGGCCCAATGGATTTCATCAAATCACTCACAAGTTGATCAGATAAATAAGAGCATTAAGCACAATATAATAGAACAAAATCTAAATCTTTCATATAAACTAAAAAAATGGTACAAATGTTTCAATGTCAAAGGGAGATTCAAAGAATAATCTAAACACAGCTAGTTACACAACGAATATGAGAATATCATACAAAAATCTGTATTCAAGATAAATGAGAGAGAGAGAAAAGAAGAAACAGAAGAAGAAGCCCCAATGGCTTGAGCCTTAAAGCTTAAATCTTGATTCCTTCAACCCTTTTTCAACCTCGAAATGCCCCCTAGCTGCTAGACTCTCCAATGGAAAAAAGCCCCAAAATGTACTAAGAGAGGCAGAGAAGAAAAAAATGAGAAAACCTAAGAGAAAAAGAAAAAATTTGAGAGAGAGAAATTGAAGTCTGAGCTTCGGTATTTCAAGACAGACAACTCACGCCGCAACATTAAACAATACGCCGTGACGTGATATCTTGGAGTTTGTCTTGTGATTTCTTTTCTAATGCAGGACCTTGACTTGCATCAAGTTGGTTCTTGTGGGCTCATCCTACAATTAAGAAATAAACCAGTCAAATGCAAATGCAATCAAACTCAATCCTATTAAAGATTAGAAAGGATTACAGCAAGATTAGAGATGAAGACTTCAACATGAAATTTTACATGAAAATAGGGCTAACGTCTTCCAATAATACATTACAACAAGGACAAAGCCATCAATAATGCATAGTGATAGGGCACAAATAACTACATTCTATGGAGTTATCAAGTTCCCTCTCCCTTTTGAAATGTCTTCTTAGGAGGAAAAGGTGGTCTTCTTTGACTCCTTTTCTTCTTCACAAGGAGGCTAAAATTCTCTTCATTCATCTCAATATTGTTAAGATCATTTCTATCATCTTCATCTTCATAATCAATTGAGGAAGAAGTGGTTTTGAGAGCAATTTTTTTTTCTTCTTATCTTGCTCCTCACTTTGACTTAATCTATTTAGCTTCAACTTATGCCCTTGAAACTTTCCGAAAAGGGTGGCCAAAGTCATTGCAGCTAGATTTCTTGACTCCGATATGGCCGTCACTTTGGGTTACTAATTCCTGCTCAAGCATCTCAAAACTTTGTTAATAAGATCTTCATTGGCAAAAAAATTTCCCAATGAAGCAAGATGATTAATTATATGAGTAAATCATTTTTGCATTTCTGAGATGTTTTCCCCTTGGTTCATTCTAAATAATTCAAATTCATGAGTGAGTGTATTTATTCTTGATCTTTTCACTTTACTTGTGCCCTCATGGGTTACTTGCAATGTATTTCTTGAGCCGTTTTACAATTTGACACCTTAAAGAATTCATCATACCCTAAGGAAGTGGTGATGATGTTCTTGGCTCTCAAATTGTATTGCACCTTTTTCTTGTCTTCATCGGTCCATTCATTTCTTAGTGTATTGGTTCTTACACCATCAACCATACGTGTGGGGATAAAAGGACCATTTTTAACATCTCACACATCAATATCAATAGCTTCAATAAAAATCTTCACTCTCTTTCTAATAGGCATAATCATCCCCATTTAAAAAAAAGAGGTTTGTTTATGGAAGAACATTCGTTTGAAAAACCGTTTGAAGTCATCACTTCTCTTGAAGCTGCTAAGCTCTTTATACAAGAGTCTAGCTCTGAGACTACTTGTTACCAAGTGGCCTCAAAACTCAAGAGGGTGGGTGAATTGAATTTATAAAAACTTTTCGCAAATCTTTCGTAAAACCTTTGATTACCAATTTTCGTTGAAGCTATTAATCAATAGAAATGAATGAATGAATGAATGAGATAGAAAGATATTGCACTCAAATGAACTAGATAAGGGAGATAATATTCAAGTAAATCAATAAAATAGTGCACAATATAAAGAAGTTGCGTTAGGAAAACAAACACCAAGCTTTATCTTGGTTCAGTCACCAATCCACTTGTGGCTTACGTCCAGTTCTCAAGCAATCACTCGAGATTTTCACTATATCTTCAAGCTTGAAATCAGGTGCTTGACAACCTTTACAAGTTTGAAGCACTCAACACAAATTAGGATGCCTCACCCTTGTGCTTGAGCCTTTATATTCAAGGGATACCTCACCCTAACTATTTTGAGGGATACCTCACCCTCTCTTGATAGATTATACAAGATTTAGATGAAAGAAACTCTCTCTAGAGCAGATAATACAAATTAAAGAACTATGATATTAAGGATTCACACTTTGAGGCTCAAAACATGGTATTTAATGAAATGATGAGAAAACTCGTATTCAATGCTCAAGAATATTTTTCAAAATGTTTTCCAACTCATAATCAATGCATAAACACTTTCATTTATTGCCTATAGCATTTAAGAGACGTTAGAAGTAGTTGGGGGCATTAAATGCTCTCAAAGGAGTCATTAGGAAAGTGTTCTTTAATGGACCATAACTCGTTATGGCTTAACCATAATCGGTTATTGTAACGCCTCTTTTTCCCCCTTAGTCATAATGGGTAAGAAGAAGGAACGTCACACTACAGTGAAAACGACACACAAGAGATTACGTAAAGTTTGAACATCTTTTTTTTTTCTTCCTTTAACATGAATCTGGTTAAAACTTTTATTTAATGTACATATACACCTATTTGTAATTATATCATGATTGAGTTAAAATTAAAAGTTCATCTTACTAATAAAACTTCTGTCAAAAAGGTCAAAGAGTAATCAACGTGGAATGAAATATACGACCATTTACAATATAGATAATTACACACTTGTACCAGAAATACGAGCCTGTTTTAAATTACATTTTCCAAAAATAAATATACAAAAAGCAAAATGTGTACCTACCCCAAGAGATACAAATATATACCCACTAATCCAGTAGTACGTCGGCTCCCTCAAAATAAACGGATAGCCATCAGTAGCCTTCATTTTAAAACCAACCCTAAGACTGCCTGGAACGAGAAGGAACCGCAGAGGGATCCTCCTCAGGGTCCTCGTCGTCCAACGAGACCTCCATCGGGACGACAGAACAGCGGGCAAGAGCCCGGGCAGTAGACAAAAAGGAATCCTCATGAGGGGTATAATACATTTCACCCCACATGTCCCTCACGAGCATATAAAACTCAAGCCATACAAAAGCATGAAAATCCAGAATAGGAGCGTCATAACGCCTCCATGCTAAGGACACCATCACATCGTCGTGGTATACACATCGGTCAGTCTGCACGTTGATATGCCAGCAGTCCGGACTCCCAAGAAAGTTGATCCGCACGTAGCCAAAAAGTCCACACAATCGAAATGACATCCTCAACAACTTCGATCTCAGTCGAGATAAGGCCAGAAACCTTGAAACTCAGTGGTTTCCTTATCCTCTTCACGAACGACTTCTTGAGAGCATACGATCCAACCAAAATGCAAAATAAAGAAAATTACCGAAAAAGGTGAGATTCCCAGCTTTCAGTACCAACATGGCAGCAAGAAAATAAACGGTGTCGAATGCCCACATAAGACACAGTTAATACATACAAGTACAGTAATACATGAAAGCAATTAATGAGAGTAAAGCAACAAAGAACAGTAGTTAACATTATCCATAGCCAGCCAGCAACATTAGCATTACCAAGAATCAAATAAATATCACAGTCATACTAGTAAACACATTATCCAATCATGAATGCTCAATGGACCATGTGACTGACAACTCACAATGCAACAAGGGTACCAAAGTTCCTACTCCATGGAGCTAGACATAAACATCTTCGGAGTGAATGATCAAGGAGTAATACCAAAGATCTCGAGCCTTAAAATATAGTGTGCTTTCTTTCATAAAATTATTTGAGCAATGGCTTATACATGGTACCTCAACAGTTAATCGCGACATAGGACAGCGTCTCAATCAGGATCGTCGGAGTGTTGTGAGACACCCACACCCCGACGCCCTCAGGGTCAACTACATATGACACCTACGCTTAGTCTATTCGCACCCGCACATAGGTGTTATTCAAACTCCTAGGCATACATCGCCTTACTAACCATGTCCAACGGACAGCACATGCATGATGACACAATGTTCAATCATGTATGTTCATCAATAATGCATTCAACATAAGCCTTTCCTCAATGGCACATAAGCATTATTCAATGTCCAACATGACATATCAACAATACATCTATTAAAACATCGCCTCAATGGCACATCATCATTCTTATCTTATTGAGTACTACATCAATAATTCTCAGTATCAATATATATTCCTCATTACACACATACCACAATTTCCATGTCATGGATTCAAGAATTCCATATTCAAAATCATTTCTTCTCTATTGATATGAATACACATTCCTATCACAATTAAGTAAAGTAAAATCCTTGAATCCAGGGTTTTTAGGTTATGTTTGAGTTACAAAGGACAAAGAACCATAATCTCAATCATTTCCAGCTCAAAAAATCTCATTTTTGGTCTTGGTAATCGATTACATCACCCTTGTAATCGACACCGAGGAACAGAATCTCGTGTCGATTACAATCTCATTGTAATCGATTACGTGATTTCCTAGAACCACGTTTCATAACTTCAAGGCCACAGTAATCGATTACACAACCGTGGTAATCGATTACCAATTGACAGAACCTCCATGTCGATTACCCACAAGTTGTAATCGATTACGTGATTCCCGAAGCACCATTTCGTGACATCGAGGCTTGGTAATCGATTACACCACTCTTGTAATCGATTACAAGCTAAACAGAATCTCTTGTCGATTACACACCAGACGTAATCGATTACCAGATTTCCAGAATCACGATTTTATATCCTTAAAAGCTTGGTAATCGATTACAAGCCCCGTGTAATCGATTACCACGCGCAAACTTGCAGAAAACAGAGTTCTCTAGGTCCTCTAACTCAAACCAAACCAATCCTTATCATATTTAATCAACAAGATACTCAAATATACCTTCAAATCATGCAAGAGGCATCAATAAATCATACAAATCCAACAAAATGCACCATCATTAAGAACAACATAAAAATGAGAGAACTTTATACATGGATTCAGAAATCAATAACAACACACATACAAGACATTTCCTTACTACCAAGATTGGTTGAAGAGGATCATCTCCCTCTTACCTATTTGGAAGACAACACAATGTGCCACTCCTTCTTGCCCTAGATTTTCATTTTCCCCCCTCAAGAAAACTCTAATGTGAGTGATCACCACAATGTCCACTCAAACCATGAAAAATAGGTTCTTGGTCACCAAGGTGGCCAAGAGAAACGAAAATAGCAAGAAAAATGGAAGAAAGTTGAAGGTTTTACCTTAAAGCTCCAAGTTTTAGCTTCAATGGTAGAAGAAAAATGGAAGAAGAAGAAGAACTAAAAGATGGCAACAAAAGAGGACTTGGAATGGTGTAAGGAAGCAAGAATCTTTGATGATGAAGCAAGCAAAGGATGGCTGCCTCCAGGAGTGGTTGCATGGTGGAGAAGAAAAGAAGAAGAGAGGAAATGGATATTTGGGGTTTAGAAAATGAGAGTGTAATATTAGGAAGATGAGAGAAATTTTTTTTTTTTAGGCTTCCCTTATAGCCTCTGCCGTAGAAGAGGGGAGAAGGGAGAGAGAAAAATGTGTCAAATAGGAAGCTTCTTGGAAACTTCCTACAAGGGGTTTTAATTAACTAAATTCTCTTTTTCTTCTTTCTTGAAAATAAGACTAAAAAGGGGTTTGACACAAGGTAATTTTTGAATAATGTGTTAAGATTTTTATTACGTGTTATTATTTATTGGACGTAGTTATGGTTGGCAGAAGTCAGCATTAACAAATCTGACAGATAAATTCTTCGTAGTGTTTTATTATCTCATCTGTTAAGATTTCTTGAAAAATATGAAACCTTGCAAACTGTGTCCGGCCTCGGGTTTAGTAAGATCCCTCGTCGACGTTTCCATAGTTCAAGGTTCTGGGAGAAAATGTCTCAATTCTCCGGTTCCGCTCAGTACACACATAAAACAAGAAACATATCAAAATATTCCTCGTTCTCAGAAAATTACAGGAAAAATTCCAGAAAATCACAAATATTATGAGATGAATACCGATAGTAGAAAAATCAAATTTTGGGGTGTTACAACTCTCCCCAACAAATAAGAATTTCGTCCTCGAAATTTTCCATACCTTGAAACAGTTCAGGATATTGCTCCTTCATCTTGCTCTCCAGCTCCCACGTCACATCTCCAGTTGCTTCGTTCCAGATTATCTTCACTAGTGCAATGTCTTTTCCTCTGAGTTGCTTTGTCCTCCTATCCTCAATCCTTACAGGAGTTATCTCATATGTCAAGTTTTCCTTCAATTGTACAGAATTAGGTGCTATGACATGATTAGGATTTGGGATATATTTTCTGAGTTGTGACACATGAAAGACATTATGAAGATTTGAAAGAAAAGGGGGTAAAGCTATTTGGTAAGCAACAGGACTTATCTGACGAAGAATTTGATAAGGTCCAAGGAATTTTGGAGTGAGTTTTCTAGACTTGAGGACACGACCGACCCCAGTCATAGGTGTGACTTTTAAGAAGACATGCTCTCCTTCTTCGAACTCAAGAGGTTTCTTTCTTTTGTCCGCATAACTCTTCTGCCGACTCTGAGTTGTTTTCATTTTCTCCTGAATCATTTTAACCTTCTCAGTTATCTGCTGAATGAGTTCAGGTCCAACGGTAAGCCATTCACCATCTTGATACCAGCACAGAGGCGTCCGACACCTCCGCCCATATAAAGCTTCATAGGGCATCATCCCTATACTTGAATGATAATTGTTGTTGTAGGTGAATTCCACCAATGGTAAGATTTCATCCCAACCTCCAGTTTGCTCTATCGCACAAGCTCTCAACAGATCTTCTAACGACTGAATTGTTCTTTCTGATTGACCATCAGTTTACGGATGGTAGGCAGAACTTAACTGCAACTTTGTTCCCATAGCCTCTTGAAGACTTTTCCAAAACTTCGAGGTAAACCTCGGGTCTCTATCGGAAATAATACTCGTGGGTATCCTGTGAAGTCTGACAATTTCACCAATGTATATCTGAGTCAACTTCTCCGACGGATATCTTATATTGATTGGCAGAAAGTGAGCTAACTTCGTAAGTCGATCCACTATTACCCATATTGAGTCATATCCTTTCCTAGTTCTTGGTAACCCGACAACAAAGTCCATGGCGATGCTATCCCATTTCCATTCAGGAATAGCTAAGGGTTGTAGTAATCCAGCTGGTCTTTGGTGCTCAATCTTCGCTTTCTGGTAAACCAAACAAGATGACACCCATCTAGCGATATCTTTTTTCATCCCATGCCACCAAAATAACTTCCTCAAGTCTTGATACATCTTGGTCATTCCAGGATGCATACTCAACTGACTCGAGTGAACATGTTTAAGTATGTACTTTCTGAGTTCTTCATCTTTAGGCACACAGACCCTTCCTTGGAATCTCAAAATCCCATCGCTTCCTTCCTTCAATGTTGATACACCGCCTTGCCTCATCAATTCTCTTTCTTCTTGCAGGAATTTATCGACCTTTTGTTTCTCTCGAATATCATCCATCAGGTCATTCGAGATAGTGATCCTATTCATGCAAATTTTACCCGGTGTTAACTCTACAAATGACCATATATCTCTAAATTGCTCTATCAACTCCTTTTCTCTAATCATCATAGTAGAAACACTAATCGTCTTTCTACTCAAAGCATCGGCCACCACGTTTGCCTTTCCAGGATGATAATGAAGTTGGAAATCGTAATCTTTCAAAAATTCTAGCCATCTTCGCTGCCTCATGTTCAGCTCTTTCTGATCGTACAAGTACTTCATGTCACACCCTAATAGGGATGTCACATTTTCGAACAATAATAATAACCTCTACCCAAGTTATAAATTATTACGTAATATATAATAATATAAATATATATATATAAAAATATTTTTTTAACATTATATTATAAAATAAAATAAAATCATAAAATAAAACAAACTATTACATACACACCATAATTATACATATGATTTTGTGTTTAATAGGTACAAATAATTTACATATTATAAACTAGTTAATTAAAACAAGAAATGTCATGCGGTTTAAAGCAAACCATAAAATAGCCCAAGCATAACACTAGAAGTTTTGATCCTCCGAAGAATCCTCCTCGGGAAGTTTATCGGAAGACAGAAATACTCGATAACATCATACCACGCTTTGCAATCAATCCATATGATATGGATGATCTCGAGGTTCACCTTCCTCGAATCGGTCACTCGGTTCTTTGCTCCTCGTTGTATTGACAATCCAATAGTTGCTCCCTTCCACTTCCTCAACAACTTTACTGAACATAAATAATAATACAAAAATATATGCAAAGAGGTGAGACAATCTACATCATTACCAAAGATAGTAGAAAGAAAACGACAAAACATACAATATAGCGAGTTAAATAACAAAATCATGTTAGCACAACATATATCATATCTCAATCAAGTATAAATGTCAAATGCAAAATATCATAAATCAAATTATAATTATTCACACAAAGTGATGCGATTAAATATGTCATGTACTCGGACTCGTTCCTACTCCATGGAGCTAAACACAAACATCAGAGAGAATGATCCGGTAGACATGTCCGCACATCAGTCTGCCTCAACCAGCTATTACACAGTCAAATACGTCGTGTAAATAGCACATAGTCAAATACGTCGTGTGAATGACACACGACCAAATACGTCGTGTGAATAGTACAGGTCAAACACGTCGTGTACATCCAGGACATAGTACTGCAGACAGGTCCCAATAGATCCCGATTAAGAATAGTATTTGTCGAGATCGCTAGTGTGTGTTTTCGATTACCACGGCCCGGCAGGAGCTACCAACGTCCACATGTGAATCTACACGCACACTAACGCCTCCAAGTTCTCCACATGAACACACTACGCCTATCACACCCGCAACGGGTGTAATTCATCTCGTCATCAATCGTCAATTTCAACCAAATTGACATACCACTCTATGTATGTAATGATCCATAATTACAAAAATACCCTCGCATCACCATGAATCATAATTACATAAATATCCTCATTGTCATCATAATTACAAAAATACCCTTAGTATAAAAAAAAATCGATGTCTCCACTTGAAAATACTATTTCCTAACGTGTCCGGGTCCACCACTTTGACCCGAAAGTAAAAATTTACTGTTTCCATAAGTCGCGTAAATATTTTATCCCATTTTCACAATTACGTCACATTTTACAGACGTTTTTCAATCTCGTAAATATTTTTCAACGTTTTCTCAATCGCATAACATTTTTAAATCATTTTCTCAATCGCGTAGTTTAAAAATCACCATTTTAAATACGCGTAAACTATTTCTACTATTTTTCACTGTATAAAATATTTCTTGACATTCCAAATTAAATTTTTAAACTTTCCAAACTAAAAACATTATTTGAATATTATATTCTATTTTTCTTACAAAAATTACTCTAAGTAATAATTTCGTTTTTCCCAAAAATTTGATTTTAATAAATTCTTCTATATTAATTTTATTCTTTAACTACGTAAAATATTTCCTTGCTTTCTAAATGACATTTTGAAACATTCTTCAATACTTGCTCATTTTTAATCAATTTTGACAAAGATTTCGTTTAGAAAATCCACTAAATGATATTTTCTACGTTTTCTTTTTTAAAAATTCATTTATTTTATTATAACCATAAAATACACTTTGAAAATTGCTAACATATTTTAAAACTCAAAGGTAAGTATTTTTCAAGTATCTAAAATTTATTTCTTTTCTATACTAGACTTCTAATAAAAATTTGTTTACTTATTTATTTCTTGAAAATCCATTGTAAATGAATTCTTTTTAGGTTAATAACTAGTTTACACTTAGAAAATAATTTTTGGATCAATTAAACATTAAAAGTGTATTTTGGCGAAAATCACCATTTTTATACAAACCATATTTAAAATTATTTTTCATCCATTAAATCATTGAAAAATCCTTTAACTTAATTAAATCAATTAGGTTATTCTTTTAGAAAATGGTTGAGAACATATTGGTTCTCTTTTCATAGTAAAAACCATAAGCTTTTCATCTTGTGTTCTTTGGGACACTTTTACAAATCTTAACTTATTTGCACATCCAATAATAATTATCATAGATCCATGAACATATACATATATTTATGAACACATACCATATATTAAAGCAATAATAAAACACATGCCAAATATCAAAGCTATAAACATGCTTGCATGCATAATAAATCACAAATAGAAAAGACAATAAACATGCACACAAAATTAATCACTACTAGAAAAGACAATAAACATGCACACAAAATTAATCACAAAACAAACAACCAAGTGAATGAATCCTTATGGATTCTTCACCATAATTACATCCATTTTCTCACCACCACACATGGTTGATGAGATTAAATCTCCCTCTTACCTATAAGGAAGACAAGATCTCCTTGACTCCTCCTTAGAAATTTTGTGTAGCTTCAACAAAAATCCTAACAAGCTTAAACAAATTATAAAGTCATAAACTATGGATGAAAAAGATAAACCATGGATCAATCATGGCTTAGAACATCAAAAATCAAATTAGAAACAAGAAACAAGAATTATCACCTTATAGGAAAGAAACTTCAAAGTGATTTTCCAAGCTCCAAATGGATGATTTAGCAAAAACTCACAACTAGAGATGTTCTTAGAATATGGTTTAGATTTAGAAAATGAAGTTGGATGAAATTTTTGATGGATGAAAGTAGAAGAAATGGTGTTGGCGAATGGTTAGGAGAAAAGGGACTTAGGAGTTTTCTTTGGTTTCTTTGGGTAGGAGAGAAATGAAAGGATGAGGTAGAATGATTGAAATGAAATAACAAAGTGAATATTAGTCCCCCCCCATCATGCATGGTCGTAGAGCTCAATAAGAGAGCTAGCCATCCTTTTTTGACAAAATTGGCTTAATAATGGCCATGATGGACACTCATAATGGAGCTTTGTCTCCATTGTTGACTTTTGAAGCTAATTCATGCATAATGCATGCATAGATCCAAAAATAGCTATAGGAAATTCTAATCAAAATTTGATTGATTTTTAATAACTTATTTATATTAAGTCCTCCTAATTAAGTTTAATTAAAAGTTAGTTAGATTCCTTTGTATTTTAGTTAATCATTAATTTACTTAGAATCCTTAATCTTCTACTTAATTATACTAATACAATTGTCTAATTAAAATTTAATAAAAACTAATTAGGTTTTAATCTATTTAATTATCACTTAACCCTTTAGATTAACTTAATTAGATTTTAAATTAACTAATCTATTAAATCTAACCATTTTTTTTATAGATTTTTAACCTTTTGGTCTAGAATTTTACAAGCCTTTTACGTTGGTAAATTTTTCCTAAAAGTGGGGCCCACAAACCCAAACGTGGGTCCCACAAAGCAAATGTGGATCCCACAAGCCAAACGTGGGTCCCACAGATTTTTCTGCACGATAAATATTTTTATTATACAGAAAAATTCTAAAAATTAAAAGATTAATATATGTATTATTCGGATTGGGTTTAGTAAAATCGCCCAGCTCCAAATAATCAAACAAGATTTTCCTTGGCCTGAAAATTATTATATTCTTGACTCGGAGCAAATCACATGAAACAATCAAATACAGTTACGAAATAGTCAAATTAATTTTATAACACACGAAAAACGAAAACAAGTACAATAAGGGCAAAAACGTAATTAACCAAAAATTGAGGTGTTACAACTCTCCCCCACTAACAAAAATTTCGTCCTCGAAATTTATCGTACCTTAGAAAAGATGTGGGTATTGCTCCTTCATTTTGTCTTCTAGCTCCCAAGTAGCATCTCCCGTTATCTCATTCCATATAACCTTTACCAAAACAATCATCTTCCTCGAAGCTGCTTCACTCTCCTGTCCTCAATCTTAAGAGGAAGTGTCTCATATGTCAAATTATCTTTCAGTTGTAATTCATCAGGTTAAATGACATGTGTTAGATCAGGAATATATTTTCTCAACTGAGACACATGGAATACATTATGAAGATTGGATAAAAAAGGTGGTAAAGCTATCTGGTAGGCTATAGGACCTATCCGACGAATGATTTGATAAGGTCCAATAAATTTAGGAGTGAGTTTTCTAGATTTGATAACTCTTCCGACACCAGTCGTAGGTGTTACACGCAAAAACACATGCTCACCTTCTTCAAATTCAAGAGGTCTTCTCCGTTTATCGGCATAACTTTTCTCGTCGCTCCGAGTCGTCCGCATTTTCTCTGAATCATTTTCACCTTCTCCGTAGTTTGTTGCACAAGATCGGTCCAATGGTCATACTTTCCCCATCTTGATACCAACACAAAGGTGTTCGACATCGTCGCCCATAAAGTGCTTCATAGGGTGCCATCCCTATACTTGAGTGAAAACTATTATTGTAGGTGAATTCTATCAAAGACGTAAATTCATCCCAACTTCCTTGTTGTTCCAACACACAAGCACGCAATAGATCTTCCAGTGATTGAATAGTCCTCTCCGTTTGACCATCGGTGCTGGATGATAAGCGAACTCGGACGTAACTTAGTCCCCATGGCTTCTTGTAAGCTTCGCCAAAACCTTGACGTAAACCTCGGGTCTCTATCGAAAACTATACTTGAGGGTACACCGTGAAGTCTAACAATTTCACTAATGTACACCTGGGTTAATCATTCCAACGAATACTTAATATTGATCGGCAAGAAGTGCGCTGACTTCGTAAGCCTATCAATTATAACCCATATAGAATCATGACCCTTCTTAGTTCTTGGCAATCCGGTAACAAAATCCATCGAGATACTATCCCATTTCCACTTCGGAATAGTTAAAGGTTGTAACATACCTACTGGTCTTTGATGTTCCACTTTTGCTTTTTGACAAACCGGACAAGACGCCACACGTTCCGCAACATCTCTCTTCATCCTTGGCCACCAAAACATCCGCTTTAAATCTTGATACATCTTTGTCATCCCCGGATGCATACTCAATCTACTAGCATGAGCTTCATCCAAAATCGCTTGCTTCAAATTTCTCTCGGATCATTAGGTATACAAATCCTTCCTTTAAATCTTAAGATTCCATCGATCCTTCCTCAACCGTTGCCTTATGACCTTGCTTCAAAAATTCTTTCTCATTCAACAAATATGGATCCTTATCCTGTTTTCTTTGATTTCTTCCATCAAGTCATTCAAAATAATAACTTTACTTAGACGAATCCTTCCTGGTGCCAATTCCACGACAACCGTAAATCTCTAAACCGATTGATCAATTCTTCCTCCTTTATCATCATGGTAAAACACCGATCACCTTTCTACTTAAGGCATCCGCCACCACATTCGCCTTTCCCGATGGTATTGAAGTTGGAAATCATAGTCCTTCAAGAACTCCAACCATCGCCTCTGCCTCATGTTCAATTCCTTTTGATTGAACAGGTATTTTAAACTCTTATGATCACTGAAGACATTGAACACAGCTCCATACAAAAAATGTCTCCACACTTTCAATGCAAAAACTACTGCAGCGAGTTCCAAATCATGCGTTGGATAGTTTTTCTCATGAACCTTCAACTGTCTTGAAGCATAGGCTACCACATTTCTGTTCTGCATCAACACGCATCCTAACCCTTGGTAAGAAGCGTCACAATACACCTCAAAAGCCTCGTTAGGATCTGGCAAAATCAGTACTGGTGCAGTCGTCAATCTCTTCTTCAACTCTTGAAAACTTGCCTCACATTCTTTCGTCCAATCAAAAACTTGACTCTTCCTTGTGAGTTGCGTAAGAGGTCCAACTATCTTAGAAAAACCTTCAATGAACCTCCGATAATATCCGGCCAATCCAACAAAACTCCGAATCTCGGTTACCGTCTTCGGCCTCTCCCATTGCAAAATAGTTTCTATTTTCGATGGGTCCACCGCAATACCTTCCTTGAAATTACGTGACCCAAAATTGAACTTCTTCTAACCAAAATTCACACTTTGCCAATTTTGCATACAACTTCTTGTCCTTCAAAATTTGGAGAACTATACTAAGATGTTCAAGATGCTCTTCCTTATTTTGGGAATAGATCAGAATGTCATCGATAAAAACAACGACAAATCTGTCTAGGTATGGACGAAAAATCCTATTCATATAGTCCATGAATATTGCAGGAGCATTCGTCACTCCGAATGGCATCACCTGATACTCATAATGCCCGTAACGAGTTCGAAAAGCGGTCTTAGGTATATCCTCTACCTTGACACGAATTTGATGATAACCTGATCGTAGATCTATTTTAGAGAAAATAGCTGCTCCTTTCAGCTGGTCCATCAAATCATCGATCCTTGGAAGTGGGTATTTGTTCTTTATCGTGACCTTGTTCAGCTGACGATAGTCTACGCAAAGACGAGAAGTTCCATCCTTCTTCTTGACTAGTAGTACTGGCGCTCCCCACGGTGAAACACTCGATCGCACAAACTGCTTTTCCAACAATTCCTCCAATTGCTTCTTCAATTCCACCAATTCTGATGGCGACATCCTATATGGTGCAATTGAAATAGGACCTGCTCCTGGTACCAAATCAATAGCAAACTCGATTTCTCTTTGCGGTGGTAAGCCGGGTACATCATCGGAAAAACTTCAAAACTCATTCACGATTGGAATAGCATTCACATCTTTTTCACTCTTGACCTCCAAAGAAGACAAACAAAGATGTATCCTTGAGCTCCATCCCTCAACAAAGATTTGACTTTGACGGTAGTTAAAAATCCGAGAATCCTCATCCTTAGGAAAAACTAGGTTTTATTGGCACAATCTAATAGGATATGGTTAGAAGATAACCAATCCATTCCTAATATTATATCTATTTCAACAAGAGGTAAGCAAATTAAATTGACCAAAAAGACTCGATCATTTATGGTAATAGGACAGTTCAAACATACTTTAGATGTAACAACAGGCTTGGCAGTTGGTGTAGAAACAATCAATTGAAAACTCAAAGAAGACACAGGCAATTTCAACCGATCCACACAGTCATACGCAATAAATGAATGCGTCGCACCTGAATCATATAGTACAGTCAAAAGATTACCTGCTACGACACCTTCCCCCGAATAAGATCTTCGACCGAGAAGCCTCAGCCCACTCATCGTGTACACTCGCCCTCCAGATCGCGGCTGAGTAGCACGAACATTGCTCACCACTGGCTTCCTTTCTGTCTGGTTACATTCCCTAGAAACATGTCCGGGCTTTCCACACTTGAAACAGATTGGCCCTTTGATTGAACAGTCTCTAGATATGTGGCCACTCTTTCCACATTTAAAACATCTTGGCGTAAACGCCACGTTTGTACCAACTTTGTTGCCACTAGAACTTCCGTCGATAGATGGACGTTGAGGTTGATTCCCCGGTGGTCTCGAATACGGCTTGCGCTGAAATCGGTTGTTATTGTTGTTGTTGTTGCCTCCTCTTTGGAACCTCGTTGGTCCAAAGTTACGATTCCTTGGATCACGTGACGGCTCCAACTCCTCGAGTCGTACACATGTGTCCACCAAAGCATAAACCGGTTCATCCTTAAGGGTAGCACTCCTCGCTTCAACTCTACCTCAGCCCTCTTCCTCAAACTTACGACATTTCCACGTATCATTCTGTCGAGTTTGAGCATAGTCCGAGAACCGAGACAAGCTCTCAAATTTAGAAGCATATTCATTGACAAATCATGTTGCCCCGACGTAAACCAAGAAATTCCATCTCCTTGGCATGTTGAGCACCGGCAGAAAGTACTTTTCCAAAAATACCTCACAGAATACCTCCTAAGTAATTTCGGTTCCCTCGGCTTGTAGTAAGCGTCGGGTTCCTCTCCACCGCTTCTCACCATCCCCTCTCGGATAAATGTAGCATTCGTCACCTTTTGATCATTAGCGCACCCCATTCCTTCAAATATCTTTTCGAGATCTTGGATCCAAAGACTCGCTTTCTGGATTAAATTCACCTCGAATCTGGCGGCGGGTTATTGCGCCTAAACTCGGACAAGTTTAGAGCATCGCCGATCGCATCTTGCTATTGAGCCGCTGCTCGTTCATTTTGTTGCGTAATCACCTCTGCCATACGCTGCATAGCCACAGCAGCAGCAATCATTGGGTCAACATTACGGTTCATGTTTGCACGTGTTCCTCTTCCGCCAGACATCTTTTTCTTCAATCAAACAAGACAAAACAAAGTCAGATGTATCCTTTCGGACACCAATCACAGAGAATCACACAACACAAGCAAAAACAGACCCAACCACAACCCCAAAAGACTCTAACTTGGGCTCTGATACCAACTTAAATGTCACACCCTAATAGGGATGTCACATTTTCGAACAATAATAATAACCTCTACCCAAGTTATAAATTATTACGTAATATATAATAATATAAGTTGTAAAAAATATTTTTTTTATTTAAAACACATTATATTATAAAATAAAATAAACAACATAAAATAAAACAAACTATTACATACACACCATAATTATACATATGATTTTGTGTTTAATAGGTACAAATAATTTACATATTATAAACTAGTTAATTAAAACAAAGAAACTATGCTAGTTTAAAGCAAACCATAAACTAGCCCAAGCATAACACTAGAAGTTCTCGATCCTCCGAAGAATCCTCCTGGGAAGTTTATCTAAGACGAAAATACTCTGGTAACATCATACCACGCCGCAATCAATCCATATGATATGGATGATCTCGAGGTTCACCTTCCTCGAACCGGTCACTTTCGGTTCTTTGCTCCTCGTTGTATTGACAATCCAACAGCTTGCTCCCTTCCACTTCCTCAACGACTTTACTTTAACATAAATAATAATACAAAAAATATATGCAAAGAGGTGAGACAATCTACATCATTACCAAAGATAGCATAGTAAGAAAACGACAAAACATACAGATATAGCAATTAAAGCAACAAAATCATGTTAGCACAACATATATCATATCTCAATCAAGTATAAATGTCACAGATGCAAAATATCATAAATCAAATTATAATTATTCACACAAAGATGCAGATTAAATATGCCATGTACTCGACTCATTCCTACTCCATGGAGCTAAACACAAACATCGAGAATGATCCCAGAGACATGTCCGCACATCGGTTGCCTCAACCAGCTATTACACGGTCAAATACGTCGTGTAAATAGCACACAATCAAATACGTCATGTGAATGACACACACCAAATACGTCGTGTGAATAGTACACAAAACACGTCGTGTACATCCAGGCATAGTACCGCATGGGTCCCAATAGATCCCGATTAAGAATAGTATTTGTCGAGATCGCTAGTGTGTGTTTTTCGCTTACCACGGCCCGAGGAGCTACCAACTCGTCACATGTGGAATCTACTACACACTAACGCCTCCAAGTTCTCCACATGAACACACTACGCCTATCACACCCGCAATACGGTGTAATTCATCTCGTCACAATCGTCAATTTCAACCAAATTGACATACCACTCTATGTATGTAATGATCCATAATTACAAAAATACCCTCTCATTATCACCATGAATCATAATTACATAAATATCCTCATTGTCATCATAATTACGTAAATACCCTTCGTATAAAAAAAAACAAGATGTCTCCACTTGACAATACTATTTCCTAACGTGTCCGGGTCCACCACTTTGACCCGACAAGAAAAATTACTTGTTTCCATAAGTCGCGTAAATATTTTATCCCATTTTCACAATTACGTCACATTTTACAGACGTTTTTCAATCTCGTAAATATTTTTCAACGTTTTCTCAATCGCATAACATTTTTAAATCATTTTCTCAATCGCGTAGTTTAAAAATCACCATTTTAAATACGCGTAAGCTATTTCTACTATTTTTCACTATATAAAATATTTCTTGACATTCCAAATTAAATTTTTTAAACTTTCCAAACTAAAAACATTATTTGAATATTATATTCTATTTTTCTTACAAAAATTACTCTAAGTAATAATTTCGACGTTTTTCCCAAAAATTTGATTTTAATAAATTCTTCTATAGTTAATTTTATTCTTTAACTACGTAAAATATTTCCTTGCTTTCTAAATGACATTTTGAAACATTCTTCAATACTTGCTCATTTTTAATCAATTTTGACAAGATTTCGCTTTAGAAAATCCACTAAATGATATTTTCTACGTTTTCTTTTTTAAAAATTCATTTATTTTATTATAACCATAAAATACACTTTGAAAATTGCTAACATATTTTAAAACTCAAAGGTAAGTATTTTTCAAGTATCTAAAATTTATTTCTTTTCTATACTAGACTTCTAATAAAAATTTGTTTACTTATTTATTTCTTGAAAATCCATTGTAAATGAATTCTTTTTAGGTTAACTAACTAGTTTACACTTAGAAAATAATTTTTGGATCAATTAAACATTAAAAGTGTATTTTGGCCAAAATCACCACTTTTATACAAACCATATTTAAAATTATTTTTCATCCATTAAATCATTGAAAAATCCTTTAACTTAATTAAATCAATTAGGTTATTCTTTTAGAAAATGGTTGAGAACATATTGGTTCTCTTTTCATAGTCAAAACCATAAGCTCTTCATCTTGTGTTCTTTGGAACACTTTTGCAAATCTCAACATATTTGCACATCCAATAATAATTATCATAGATCTATGAACATATACATATATTTATGAACACATACCATATATTAAAGCAATAATAAAACACATACCAAATATCAAAGCTATAAACATGCTTGCATGCATAATAAATCACAAATAGAAAAGACAATAAACATGCACACAAAATTAATCACTACTAGAAAAGACAATAAACATGCACACAAAATTAATCACAAAACAAACAACCAAGTGAATGAATCCTTATGGATTCTTCACCACAATTACATCCATTTTCTCACCACCACACATGGTTGATGAGATTAAATCTCCTCTTACCTATAAGGAAGACAAGATCTCCTTGACTCCTCCTTAGAAATTTTTGTGTAGCTTCAAGAAAAATCCTAACAAGCTTAAACAAATTATAAAGTCATAAACTATGGATGAAAAAGATAAACCATGGATCAATCATGGCTTAGAACATCAAAAATCAAATTAGAAACAAGAAACAAGAATTATCACCTTATAGGAAAGAAACTTCAAAGTGATTTTCCAAGCTCCAAATGGATGATTTAGCAAAAACTCACAACTAGAGATGTTCTTAGAATATGGTTTAGATTTAGAAAATGAAGTTGGATGAAATTTTTGATGGATGAAAGTAGAAGAAATGGTGTTGGCGAATGGTAGGAGAAAAGGGACTTAGGAGTTTTCTTTGGTTTCTTTGGGTAGGAGAGAAATGAAAGGATGAGGTAGAATGATTGAAATGAAATAACAAAGTGAATATTAGTCCCCCTCATCATGCATGGTCGTAGAGCTCAATAAGAGAGCTAGCCATCCTTTTTTGACAAAATTGGCTTAATAATGGCCATAGGACACTCATAATGGAGCTTTGTCTCCTTTGTTGACCAACTAAATGCATAATGCATGCATAGATCCAAAAATAGCTATAGGAAATTCTAATCAAAATTTGATTGATTTTTAATAACTTATTTATGCTTAAGTCCTCCTAATTAAGTTTAATTAAAAGTTAGTTAGATTTCTTTGTATTTTAGTTAATCATTAATTTACTTAGAATCCTTAATCTTCTACTTAATTATACTAATACAATTGTCTAATTAAAATTTATAAAAACTAATTAGGTTTTAATCTATTTAATTATCACTTAACCCTTTAGATTAACTTAATTAGATTTTAAATTAACTAATCTATTAAATCTAACCATTTTTATAGATTTTTAACCTTTTGGTCTAGAATTTTACAAGCCTTTTACGTTGGTAAATTTTTTCCTAAAAGTGGGGCCCACAAACCCAAACGTGGGTCCCACAAAGCAAATGTGGATCCCACAAGCCAAACGTGGGTCCCACAGATTTTTCTGCACGATAAATATTTTTATTATACAGAAAAATTCTAAAAATTAAAAGATTGATATATGTATTATTCTTGATTGGGTTTAGTAAGATCGCCTACCCAATAATCAAACAAGATTTTCCCTACTCAAAATTATTATTTTCTTGACTCGAGCAAATCACACGAAACAATCAAATACAATTACGAAATAGTCAAATTAATTTTATAACACACGAAATCGAAAACAAAGATAATAAGGGCAAAATCGTAATTAACCAAAAATTGGGGTGTTACAACTCTCCCCTCACTAACGTAAATTTCGTCCCCGAAATTTATCGTATCTTAGAAAAGATGTGGGTATCGCTCCCTCATTTTGTCTTCTAGCTCCCAAGTAGCATCTCCCGTTATCTCATTCCATATAACCTTTACCAAAACAATCATCTTCCTCGAAGTCGCTTCACTCTCCCGTCCTCAATCTTAACAGGTGTCTCATACGTCAAATTATCTTTCAGTTGTACTTCATCAGGTCGAATGACATGTATTGGATCAGGAATATATTTTCTCAACTGAGACACATGGAATACATTATGAAGATTGGATAGAAAAGGTGGTAAAGCTATCTGGTAGGCTACAGGACCTATCCTACGAATGATTTGATAAGGTCCAATAAATTTAGGAGTGAGTTTTCGAATTTGATAACTCTTCCGACACCGCCGTAGGTGTTACACGCAAAAACACATGCTCACCTTCTTCAAATTCAAGAGGTCTTCTCCGTTTATCAGCATAACTTTTCTGTCTGCTTTGAGTCGTCCGCATTTTCTCCTGAATCATCTTCACCTTCTCCGTAGTTTGTTGCACAAGATCAGGTCCAATGGTCATACTTTCCCCATCTTGATACCAACACAAAGGTGTTCGGCATCGTCGCCCATAAAGTGCTTCATAGGGTGCCATCCCTATACTTGAGTGAAAACTATTATTGTAGGTGAATTCTATCAAAGACAGAAATTCATCCCAACTTCCTTGTTGTTCCAACACACAAGCACGCAATAGATCTTCCAGTGATTGAATAGTCCTCTCCGTTTGACCATCGGTCCATGCGATGATAAGCGAACTCAGACGTAACTTAGTCCCCATGGCTTCTTGTAAGCTTCGCCAAAACCTTGACGTAAACCTCGGGTCTCTATCAGAAACTATACTTGAGGGTACACCGTGAAGTCTAACAATTTCACTAATGTACACCTGGGTTAATCGTTCCAACGAATACTTAATATTGATCGGCAAGAAGTGCGCTGACTTCGTAAGCCTATCAATTATAACCCATATAGAATCATGACCCTTCTTCGTTCTTGGCAATCCGGTAACAAAATCCATCGAGATACTATCCCATTTCCACTCAGGAATAGTTAAAGGTTGTAACATACCGGCTGGTCTTTGATGTTCCACTTTTGCTTTTTGACAAACCAGACAATACGCCACACGTTCCGTAACATCTCTCTTCATCCTTGGCCACCAAAACATCCGCTTTAAATCTTGATACATCTTTGTCATCCCCGGATGCATACTCAATCTACTAGCATGAGCTTCATCCAAAATCGCTTGCTTCAGCTCGGGATCATTAGGTATACAAATCCTTCCTTTAAATCTTAAGATTCCATCAGATCCTTCCTCAACCGTTGCCTTATGACCTTGCTTCAAAAATTCTTTCTCATTCAACAAATATGGATCCTTATCCTGTTTTTCTTTGATTTCTTCCATCAAGTCATTCAAAATAATAACTTTACTTAGACGAATCCTTCCTGGTGCCAATTCCACTGACAACCGTAAATCTCTAAACTGATTGATCAATTCTTCCTCCTTTATCATCATGGTAGAAACACTGATCACCTTTCTACTTAAGGCATCCGCCACCACATTCGCCTTTCCCGGATGGTATTGAAGTTGGAAATCATAGTCCTTCAAGAACTCCAACCATCGCCTCTGCCTCATGTTCAATTCCTTTTGATTGAACAGGTATTTTAAACTCTTGTGATCACTGAAGACATTGAACACAGCTCCATACAGAAAATGTCTCCACACTTTCAACGCAAAAACCACTGCAGCGAGTTCCAAATCGTGCGTTGGATAGTTCCTCTCATGAACCTTCAGCTGTCTGGAAGCATAAGCTACCACATTTCTGTTCTGCATCAACACGCATCCTAACCCTTGGTAAGAAGCGTCACAATACACCTCAAAAGCCTCGTTAGGATCTGGCAAAATCAGTACTGGTGCAGTCGTCAATCTCTTCTTTAACTCTTGAAAACTTGCCTCACATTCTTTCGTCCAATCAAAAACTTGACTCTTCCTTGTGAGTTGCGTAAGAGGTCCAACTATCTTAGAAAAACCTTCAATGAACCTCCGATAATATCCGGCCAATCCAACAAAACTCCGAATCTCTAAGTTCACGTCTTCGGCCTCTCCCATTGCAAAATAGTTTCTATTTTCGATGGGTCCACCGCAATACCTTCCTTGGAAATTACGTGACCCAAAAATTGAACTTCTTCTAACCAAAATTCACACTTTGCCAATTTTGCATACAGCTTCTTGTCCTTCAAAATTTGGAGAACTATACTAAGATGTTCAAGATGCTCTTCCTTATTTTGGGAATAGATCGAAATGTCATCGATAAAAACAACGACAAATCTGTCTAGGTATGGACGAAAAATCCTATTCATATAGTCCATGAATATTGCAGAGCATTCGTCACTCCGAATGGCATCACCTGATACTCATAATGCCCGTAACGAGTTCGAAAAGCGGTCTTAGGTATATCCTCTACCTTGACACGAATCTGATGATAACCTGATCGCAGATCTATTTTAGAGAAAATAGCTGCTCCTTTCAGCTGGTCCATCAAATCATCGATCCTTGGAAGTGGGTATTTGTTCTTTATCGTGACCTTGTTCAGCTGACGATAGTCTACGCAAAGACGAGAAGTTCCATCCTTCTTCTTGACTAGTAGTACTGGCGCTCCCCACGGTGAAACACTCGGTCGCACAAACTGCTTTTCCAACAATTCCTCCAATTGCTTCTTCAATTCCACCAATTCTGATGGCGACATCCTATATGGTGCAATTGAAATAGGACCTGCTCCTGGTACCAAATCAATAGCAAACTCGATTTCCCTTTGCGGTGGTAAGCCAGGTACATCATTAGGAAAAACTTCTGAAAACTCATTCACGATTGGAATAGCATTCACATCTTTTTCACTCTTGACCTCCAAAGAAGACAAGAAAGATGTATCCTTGAGCTCCATCCCTCAACAAAGATTTGACTTTGACGGCAGCTTAAAAATCCGAATCCTCATCCTTAGGAAAAACTAGGGTTTTATTGGCACAATCTAATAGGATATGGTTAGAAGATAACCAATCCATTCCTAATATTATATCTATTTCAACAAGAGGTAAGCAAATTAAATTGACCGAAAAGACTCGATCATTTATGGTAATAGGACGCTTCAAACATACTTTAGATGTAACAACAGCTTGGCGCTTGGTGTAGAAACAATCAATTGAAAACTCAAAGAAGACACAGGCAATTTCAACCGATCCACACAACCATACGCAATAAATGAATGCGTCGCACCTGAAATCATATAGTACAAAAGATTACCCGCTACGACACCTTCCCCCGAATAAGATCTTCAGACGAGAAGCCTCGGCCCCGCTCATCGTGTACACTCGCCTCCCGATCGCGGCTGAGTAGCACGAACATTGCTCACCACTCGGCTTCCTTTCGTCTCGGTTACATTCCCTAGAAACATGTCCGGCTTTCCACACTTGAAACAGATTGGCCCTTTGATTGAACAGTCTCTAGATATGTGGCCACTCTTTCCACATTTAAAACATCTTGGCGTAAACGCCACGTTTGTACCAACTTTGTTGCCACTAGAACTTCCGTCGATAGATGGACGTTGAGGTTGATTCCCTATGGTGGTCTCGAATACGGCTTGCCGAAATCGGTTGTTATTGTTGTTGTTGTTGCCTCCTCTTTGGAACCTCGTTGGTCCAAAGTTACGATTCCTTGGATCACGTGACGGCTCCAACTCCTCGAGTCGTACACATGTGTCCACCAAAGCATAAAACTGGTTCATCCTTAAGGGTAGCACTCCTCGCTTCAACTCTACCCTCAGTCCTTCCTCAAACTTACGACATTTCCACGTATCATTCTGTCGAGTTTGAGCATAGTCTGAGAACTGAGACAAGCTCTCAAATTTAGAAGCATATTCATTGACAGTCATGTTGCCCTGACGTAAACCAAGAAATTTCATCTCCTTGGCATGTTGAGCACCGGCAGAAAGTACTTTTCCATAAATACCTCACAGAATACCTCCTGTAATTTCGGTTCCTCACCTTGTAGTAAGCGTCGGGTTCCTCTCCACCCGCTTCTCAAGATCCCCTCTCAAAGATAAATGTAGCATTCGTCACCTTTCGATCATTAGCGCACCCCATTCCTTCAAATATCTTTTCGAGATCTTGATCCAAAGACTCGCTTTCTCGGATTAAATTCACCTCGAATCAAGCTGGGCGGGTTATTGCGTCTAAACTCGGACAAGTTTAGAGCATCGCACGATCGCATCTTGCCGTTGAGCCGCTGCTCGTTCATTTTGTTGCGTAATCACCTCGCCATACGCCGCATAGCCTCAAGCCATGCAATCATTGGGTCAACATTACGGTTCATGTTTGCACGTGTTCCTCTTCCGCCGACATCTTTTTCTTCAATCAAACAAGACAAAACAAAGTCGATGTATCCTTTCTGACACCAATCACAGAGAATCACACAACACAAGCAAAAACAGACCCAACCACAACCCCAAAAGACTCTAACTTGGGCTCTGATACCAACTTAAATGTCACACCCTAATAGGGATGTCACATTTTCGAACAATAATAATAACCTCTACCCAAGTTATAAATTATTACGTAATATATAATAATATAAGCTGTAAAAATATTTTTTTTTTAACATTATATTATAAAATAAACGTAACATAAAATAAAACAAACTATTACATACACACCATAATTATACATATGATTTTGTGTTTAATAGGTACAAATAATTTACATATTATAAACTAGTTAATTAAAACAAAGAACCGTCTCGGTTTAAAGCAAACCATAAACTAGCCCAAGCATAACACTAGAAGTTCGATCCTCCGAAGAATCCTCCTCGGGAAGTTTATCGGAAGACAAATACTGCTGTAACATCATACCACGCCGCAATCAATCCATATGATATGGATGATCTCGAGGTTCACCTTCCTCGAACCGGTCACTCGATTCTTGCTCCTCGTTGTATTGACAATCCAACAGTTGCTCCCTTCCACTTCCTCAACAACTTTACTAACATAAATAATAATACGAAAATATATGCAAAGAGGTGAGACAATCTACATCATTACCAAAGATAGCAAGTAAGAAAAAACGACAAAACATACGTATATAGCAAGCTTAAAGCAACAAAATCATGTTAGCACAACATATATCATATCTCAATCAAGTATAAATGTCACGGATGCAAAATATCATAAATCAAATTATAATTATTCACACAAAGTGATGCAGATTAAATATGCCATGTACTCAGACTCATTCCTACTCCATGGAGCTAAACACAAACATCGAGAGAATGATCCCAGGTAGACATGTCCGCACATCGTCAGCTTTCCTCAACCAGCTATTACACAACAAATACGTCGTGTAAATAGCACACAACAAATACGTCGTGTGAATGACACACAACAACACGTCGTGTGAATAGTACACACCAAACACGTCGTGTACATCCAGGCATAGTACCGAGCATCCCCAATAGATCCCGATTAAGAATAGTATTTGTCGAGATCGCTAGTGTGTGTTTTTCGCTTACCACGGCCCGAGAGCTACTGAACCGTCCACATGTGGAATCTACTACACACTAACGCCTCCAAGTTCTCCACATGAACACACTACGCCTATCACACCCGCAATACGGTGTAATTCATCTCGTCACCAATCGTCAATTTCAACCAAATTGACATACCACTCTATGTATGTAATGATCCATAATTACAAAAATACCCTCGTATCACCATGAATCATAATTACATAAATATCCTCATTGTCATCATAATTACGAAATACCCTTCATATAAAAAAAAAGATGTCTCCACTTGACAATACTATTTCCTAACGTGTCCGGTCCACCACTTTGACCCGACAAGTAAAAATTTATTGTTTCCATAAGTCGCGTAAATATTTTATCCCATTTTCACAATTACGTCACATTTTACAGACGTTTTTCAATCTCGTAAATATTTTTCAACGTTTTCTCAATCGCATAACATTTTTAAATCATTTTTCTCAATCGCGTAGTTTAAAAATCACCATTTTAAATACGCGTAAGCTATTTCTACTATTTTTCACTTTGTATAAAATATTTCTTGACATTCCAAATTAAATTTTTTAAACTTTCCAAACTAAAAACATTATTTGAATATTATATTCTATTTTTCTTACAAAAATTACTCTAAGTAATAATTTCTCGACGTTTTTCCCAAAAATTTGATTTTAATAAATTCTTCTATAGTTAATTTTATTCTTTAACTACGTAAAATATTTCCTTGCTTTCTAAATGACATTTTGAAACATTCTTCAATACTTGCTCATTTTTAATCAATTTTGACAAAGATTTCGCTTAGAAAATCCACTAAATGATATTTTCTACGTTTTCTTTTTAAAAATTCATTTATTTTATTATAACCATAAAATACACTTTGAAAATTGCTAACATATTTTAAAACTCAAAGGTAAGTATTTTTCAAGTATCTAAAATTTATTTCTTTTCTATACTAGACTTCTAATAAAAATTTGTTTACTTATTTATTTCTTGAAAATCCATTGTAAATGAATTCTTTTTAGGTTAACTAACTAGTTTACACTTAGAAAATAATTTTTGGATCAATTAAACATTAAAAGTGTATTTTGGCCGAAAATCACCACTTTTATACAAACCATATTTAAAATTATTTTTCATCCATTAAATCATTGAAAAATCCTTTAACTTAATTAAATCAATTAGGTTATTCTTTTAGAAAATGGTTGAGAACATATTGGTTCTCTTTTCATAGTCAAAACCATAAGCTCTTCATCTTGTGTTCTTTGGAACACTTTTGCAAATCTCAACATATTTGCACATCCAATAATAATTATCATAGATCTATGAACATATACATATATTTATGAACACATACCATATATTAAAGCAATAATAAAACACATACCAAATATCAAAGCTATAAACATGCTTGCATGCATAATAAATCACAAATAGAAAAGACAATAAACATGCACACAAAATTAATCACAAAACAAACAACCAAGTGAATGAATCCTTATGGATTCTTCACCACAATTACATCCATTTTCTCACCACCACACATGGTTGATGAGATTAAATCTCCCTCTTACCTATAAGGAAGACAAGATCTCCTTGGACTCCTCCTTAGAAATTTTTGTGTAGCTTCAAGAAAAATCCTAACAAGCTTAAACAAATTATAAAGTCATAAACTATGGATGAAAAAGATAAACCATGGATCAATCATGGCTTAGAACATCAAAAATCAAATTAGAAACAAGAAACAAGAATTATCACCTTATAGGAAAGAAACTTCAAAGTGATTTTCCAAGCTCCAAATGGATGATTTAGCAAAAACTCACAACTAGAGATGTTCTTAGAATATGGTTTAGATTTAGAAAATGAAGTTGGATAAAATTTTTGATGGATGAAAGTAGAAGAAATGGTGTTGGCCGAATG
Organism: Ormosia emarginata; assembly: GCA_029884605.1. Classification (NCBI taxonomy): domain Eukaryota; kingdom Viridiplantae; phylum Streptophyta; class Magnoliopsida; order Fabales; family Fabaceae; genus Ormosia; species Ormosia emarginata. Next base: position 5,195,056 of record JAQQTP010000033.1, on the reverse strand, counting down.
GTAGGAGAAAAGGGACTTAGGAGTTTTCTTTGGTTTCTTTGGGTAGGAGAGAAATGAAAGGATGAGGTAGAATGATTGAAATGAAATAACAAAGTGAATATTAGTTCCCCCCCCCATCATGCATGGTCGTAGAGCTCAATAAGAGAGCTAGCCATCCTTTTTTGACAAAATTGGCTTAATAATGGCCATAGGACACTCATAATGGAGCTTTGTCTCCTTTGTTAACCAACTAAATGCATAATGCATGCATAGATCCAAAAATAGCTATAGGAAATTCTAATCAAAATTTGATTGATTTTTAATAACTTATTTATGCTTAAGTCCTCCTAATTAAGTTTAATTAAAAGTTAGTTAGATTCCTTTGTATTTTAGTTAATCATTAATTTACTTAGAATCCTTAATCTTCTACTTAATTATACTAATACAATTGTCTAATTAAAATTTAATAAAAACTAATTAGGTTTTAATCTATTTAATTATCACTTAACCCCTTTAGATTAACTTAATTAGATTTTAAATTAACTAATCTATTAAATCTAACCATTTTTATGGATTTTTAACCTTTTGGTCTAGAATTTTACAAGCCTTTTACGTTGGTAAATTTTTCCTAAAAGTGGGGCCCACAAACCCAAACGTGGGTCCCACAAAGCAAATGTGGATCCCACAAGCCAAACGTGGGTCCCACAGATTTTTCTGCACGATAAATATTTTTATTATACAGAAAAATTCTAAAAATTAAAAGATTGATATATGTATTATTCGGATTGGGTTTAGTAAGATCGCCCAGCTCCAAATAATCAAACAAGATTTTCCCCGGCCCGAAAATTATTATTTTCTTGACTCGGAGCAAATCACACGAAACAATCAAATACAGTTACGAAATAGTCAAATTAATTTTATAACACACAGAAATCAGAAAACAGTACAATAAGGGCAAAATCGTAATTAACCAAAAATTGGGGTGTTACACTTCAGACTTTTGTGGTCACTGAAGACGTTGAATGTGGCTCCATACAAATAATGTCTCCATATCTTCAATGCAAACACCACTGCAGCTAACTCTAGATCGTGTGTTGGGTAGTTCTTCTCATGCGTTCGCAATTGTCTTGAGGCGTAAGCTACCACTCCTCCGTTTTGTATGAGAATGCACCCCAAACCTTGATATGAAGCATCACAGTACACTTCAAATGGTTCACTAGGATTCGGTAAGACTAGCACTGGTGACGTAGTCAGCTTTCTTTTTAACTCTTGGAAACTTCCTTCGCAGGAATTTGTCCATTCAAAAGCTTGGTCTTTCTTGGTGAGTTGAGTGAGCGGTCCAGCGATTTTGGAAAATCCCTCAATAAACCTCCGGTAGTATCCGGCTAATCCAATGAAGCTTCGGATTTCCATCACTGTAGTTGGTCTTTCCCACTGTAGTACGACTTCTACCTTTGAAGGATCCACTGCAATTCCTTCCTTTGTGATTACATGACCTAAGAATTTCACTTCATCTAGCCAAAACTCGCACTTGGATAGTTTCGCATATAGCTCTTTTTCCTTCAAGATCTGGAGAACTATGCTGAGGTGTTCAGCATGGTCCTTGTGACTTTGTGAATAGATCAAGATATCGTCGATGAAAACAACAATGAATTTGGCCAAGTAAGGACGAAAGATCCTATTCATATAGTCCATAAATATCGCAGGTGCATTTGTCACACCAAAAGGCATCACCAGGTACTCATAATGATCATAACGAGTACGAAAAGCCATCTTGGGAATATCTTCCACTTTCACTCTGATTTGGTGATAACCCGATCGTAGATCGATCTTGGAAAACACAGCTGCTCCCTTCAATTGGTCCATCAAGTCATCTATCCTCGGCAATGGATACTTGTTCTTGATCGTAACCTTGTTCAACTGATGGTAGTCCACGCATAATCTTGAAGTCCCACCTTTCTTCTTGACCAACAATACAGGTGCTCCCTAGGGTGACACACTGGGTCTCACGAATTGCTTCTCTAGGAGCTCTTCCAACTGCTTCTTAAGTTCCATGAGTTCTGCTGGTGCCATGCGGTAAGGTGCCATAGAAATAAGGCCAGCTCCAGGTACCAAGTCGATAGCAAACTCGACCTCTCGTTCCGGTGGCAAACCAGGTACATCGCCAGGGAAAACCTCAGGAAAATCTCAAACAATAGAGATTGCGTCCACATCAACTTCACTCTCAACTTTCAAAGAAGATAACAACATGTATCCTCGAGCTCCTTCTTTCAAAAAAGCTTTCACTCTAGAATCCTCATCCAAAGGGAAAACTATTGTTTTTCTGGAACAGTCTAACAAGACATGGTTGGCAGATAGCCAATCCATTCCTAATATCACGTCTAGTTGGGATAATGGTAAACAGATCAAATTGACAGAAAAGATTCGACCTTCCACGATTAAAGGACAACCTAGACATACCTTAGTAGTGACTACAGGTTTTGCAGTAAGAATCGAAACAGTCAAATCGAAAGGTAAAGAAGACACAGGCAATCCAAGTCTTTCCACACAGTCATGTGAAATGAAAGAATGAGTAGCACCAGAGTCATATAGTACAATTAAAAGATTACCTTCAATGATACCTTCTCCTTGTATCAGATCCTCAGATTCAGAGGCCTCAGCACCACTCAGGGTGTAGACTCTACCTTCAACTTGTGGTTTAGAAGTCTTAGCAGCATTGACGGATGGTTCTGCCTTGGTCTGGTTACAGTCTCGAAAAACGTGACCAAGTTTCCCGCACTGAAAGCAAATAAATCCTTTGATTGTGCAGTCCCTTGTGAAATGCTCTTTCCCACATTTCATACATCTCGGAGTAGTTGTAGCATTCTGACCCATCCTTCCAGGGCTTCCAGTTGGGCTTCCTCCTTGAAATTTTTGTGGTTGTTGGCTTCCAGAGGGTCTGGAATAAGGCTTCTTTTGATAACGACTTGCGTTACCACCACCTCCTCTTTGGGATCGAATGGGCCCAAAGTTTCTGTTTCTCGCCTCACGTTCTTGTTCCACACTTTCCAATCGGCAGCAAGTGTCGAGTAGCTCGGAAAACTGAGAAATCTTCAAGGCTATCACAATTTTCTTCACATCATGCCTCAGGCCTTCCTCAAACTTCCGACACTTCCAAGTTTCATTGGGTTGAAGTTAAAAATAGGTCAAAAATCTGGACAAGTTCTCAAACTTGGCAGCGTATTCGCTCACAGTCATGCCTCCTTGTCGCAACCTCAGAAGTTCCATTTCTTTTGCGTGCCTGGCACTTTCAGGAAAATATTTGTTCAAGAACCTTTTTTTGAACACTTCCCAAGTTATCGCTCTATTTACGGCTTGCAGTAGCCTTTGTTCTCCCGTCCACCAATGTTCAGCATCTCCCATCAGTATGTATGCGGCATAGGTCACCTTCCTATCATCAGCACAATTCATACCCATGAATATTTTCTCCAATTCTTGGATCCATAATGTAGCTTTCTCCGGATCAAACTCCCCTTTAAATTGTGGAGGATTAGCGCGACGAAATCCTTCCAAGTTCTGAACATCCACTGTAGCCTCTAGTCAGGCAGTGCGGCCCTAGCTTTGTTGAGTCATCGTCGTTGGTTCTGTTGTAACATTGCCTCGGCCATCTTCTGTATTGCCTCTATGGCAGTAGCCATATCACCCCGACGAGCCATTGTTCCTTCTCGGATTAGACTACGCAAAACACAGAGAAAGTCAGATGTATTCATTTGAATACCAAACAGCAAAATCACAGAGAATGACACAGCACAAACAAGACAGTCCAAAACCACACGATCCAAAGAAACATAACCGGGAGCTCTAATACCAAGACAGTGTAACGCCCCTTTTTCCCCCTTAATCATAATGGGTAAGAAGAAGGAACGTCGCACTATAGTGAAAACGACACACAAGAGTTTACGTAAAGTTTGAACATCTTTTTTTTTCTTCATTTAACATGAATACGGTTAAAACTTCCATTTAATGTACATATACACCTATTTGTAATTATATCGCGATTGAGTTAAAATTAAAAGTTCATCTTACCAATAAAACTTCTGTCAAAAAGGTCAAAGAGTAATCAACGTGGAATGAAATATACGACCATTTACAATATAGATAATTACACACTTGTACCAGAAATACGAGCCTGTTTTAAATTACATTTTCCAAAAATAAATATACAAAAAGCAAAATATGTACCTACCCCAAGAGATACAAATATATACCCACTAATCTAGTAGTACGTCAGGCTCCCTCAAAATAAACGGATAGCCATCAGTAGCCATCATTTTACAACCAACCCTAAGACTGCTTGGAACGAGAAGGAACCGTAGAGGGATCCTCCTCAGGGTCCTCGTCGTCCGACGAGACCTCCATTAGGACGACACAACAGCGGGCAGGAGCCCGGGCAGTAGACAAAAAGGAATCCTCATGAGGGGTATAACACATTTCACCCTATATGTCCCTCACGGGCATATAAAACTCCAGCCATACAAAAGCATAAAAATCCAGAATAGGAGCATCATAACGTCTCCATGCTAAGGACACCATCACATCGCCGTGGTATACACATCGGTCAGTCTGCACGTTGATATGCCAGCAGTCCGGACCCTCAAGAAAGTTGATCCACACGTAGCCAAAAAGTCCACGGAGTCGAAATGACATCCTCAACAACTTCGATCTCAGTCGAGATAAGGCCAGAAATCTTGAAACTCAGTGGTTTCCTTATCCTCTTCACGAATGTCTTCTTGAGAGCATACGATCCAACCAAAATGCAAAATAAAGAAAATTACCGAAAGAGGTGAGATTCCCAGTTTTCAGTACCAACATGGCAGCAAGAAAATAAACGGCGTCGAACGCCCACATAAGACACAGTTAATACATACAAGTACAGTAATACATGAAAGCAATTAATGAGAGTAAAGCAACAAAGAACAGTAGTTAACATTATCCATAGCCAGCCAGCAACATTAGCATTACCAAGAATCAAATAAATATCACAGTCATACTAGTAAACACATTATCCAATCATGAATGCTCAATGGACCATGTGACTGACAACTCATAATGCAACAAGGGTACCAAAGTTCCTACTCCATGGAGCTAGACATAAACATCTTCGGAGTGAATGATCAAGGAGTAATACTAGTATCTCAGTAGCCTTAAAATATAGTGTGCTTTCTTTCATAAAATTATTTGCGCAATGGCTTATACATGGTACCTCAACAGTTGATCGCGACATAGGACAACGTCTCAGTCAGGATCATCGGAGTGTTGCATTGGTCTATCCCACGGCCCCAGTGGAGCTACCACTGTCTATTGTGAGACACCCACACCCCGACGCCCTCAGGGTCAACGACATATGACACCTACGCTTAGTCTATTCGCACCCGCACATAGGTGTTATTCAAACTCCTAGGCATACATCGCCTTACTAACCATGTCCAACGGACAGCACATGCATGACGACACAATGTCCAATCATGTATGTTCATCAATGATGCATTCAACATAAGCCTTTCCTCAATGGCACATAAGCATTATTCAATGTCTAACATGACATATCAACAATACATCTATTAAAACATCGCCTCAATGGCACATCATCATTCTTATCTTATTGAGTACTACATCAATAATTCTCAGTATCAATATATATTCCTCATTACACATATACTACAATTTCCATGTCATGGATTCAAGAATTCCATATTCAAAATCATTTCTTCTCTATTGGTATGAATACACATTCCTATCACAATTAAGTAAAGTAAAATGCTTGAATCCAGGGTTTTTAGGTTATGTTTGAGTTACAAAGGACAAAGAACCATAATCTCAATCATTTCCAGCTCAAAAAATCTCATTTTTGGTCTTGGTAATCGATTACATCACCCTTGTAATCGATTACCCGAGGAACAGAATCTCAGTAATCGATTACAATCTCATTGTAATCAATTACATGATTTCCAGAACCACGTTTTATAACTTCAAGGCCCTGGTAATCGATTACACAACCGTGGTAATCGATTACCAATTGGACAGAACCTCCGTAATCGATTACCCACAAGTTGTAATCGATTACATAATTCCCAGAAGCATCATTTCGTGACATCGAGGCTTGGTAATCGATTACACCACTCTTGTAATCGATTACAAGCTAGACAATCTCATGTCGATTACACACTAGACGTAATCGATTACCAGATTTCCAGAATCACGATTTTATATCCTTAAGAGCTTGGTAATCGATTACAAGCCCCGTGTCATCGATTACCACGCGCAAACTTGCAGAAGACAGAGTTCTCCAGGTCCTCTAACTCAAACCAAATCAATCCTTCTCATATTTAATCAACAAGATACTCAAATATACCTTCAAATCATGCAAGAGGCATCAATAAATCATACAAACCCAACAAAATGCACCATCATTAAGAACAACATAAAAATGAGAGAACTTTATACATGGATTCAGAAATCAATAACAACACATAAGACATTCCCTTACTACCAAGATTGGTTGAAGAGGATCATCTCCCTCTTACCTATTTGGAAGACAACACAATGTGCCACTCCTTCTTGCCCTAGATTTTCGTTTTCCCCCTTCAAGAAAACTCTAATGTGAGTGATCACCACAATGTCCACTCAAACCATGAAAAATAGGTTCTTGGTCACCAAGGTGGCCAAGAGAAACGAAAATAGCAAGAAAAATGGAAGAAAGTTGAAGGCTTTACCTTAAAGCTCCAAGTTTTAGCTTCAATGGTAGAAGAAAAATGGAAGAAGAAAAAGAACCAAAAGATGGCAACAAAAGAGGACTTGGAATGGTGTAAGGAAGCAAGAATCTTTGATGATGAAGCAAGCAAAGGATGGCTGCCTCCAGGAGTGGTTGCACGGTGGAGAAGAAAAGAAGAAGAGAGGAAATGGATATTTAGGGTTTAGAAAATGAGAGTGTAATATTAGAAAGAGGGGAGAAATTTTTTTTTTTAGGCTTCCCTTATAGCCTCTGCCGTAGAAGAGGGGAGAAGGGAGAGAGAAAAATGTGTCAAATAGGAAGCTTCTTGAAAACTTCCTGCAAGGGGTTTTAATTAACTAAATTCTCTTTTTCTTCTTTCTTGAAAATAAGACTAAAAAGGGGTTTGACACAAGGTAATTTTTGAATAATGTGTTAAGATTTTTATTACGTGTTATTATTTATTGGACGTAGTTATGGTTGGTAGAAGTCAGCATTAACAAATCTGACAGATAAATTCTTCGCAGTGTTTTATTATCTCATCTGTTAAGATTTCTCGAAAAATGTGAAATCTTGTAAACTGTGTCCGGCCTCGGGTTTAGTAAGATCCCTCGTTGACATTTCCATAGTTCAAGGTTCTTGGAGAAAATGTCTCATTTCTTCGGTTTCGCTCAGTACACACGTAAGACGAGAAATATATCAAAATATTTCGCGTTCTCAGAAAATTACAGGAAAAATTCCAGAAAATCACAAATATTATGAGATGAATACCGATAGTAGAAAAATCAAATTTTGGGGTGTTACAGTAATCGCTTATAAGCACGTTATCCTGTACTTTTTTCTAACTTCATAACCAATTATGAGTTTTTCATAATTGGTTATGAAGTATTTCATAACCTGTTTTGAATTGTCATAATCTATTATGAAATTTGGCATAATTGGTTATGAAACCATTTAAACGAAAAAGTGGACATTCTGTTAGCACCACATAACCTATTATGGAATAGCTTAATCGATTATGAACATATAGAGAGCATAAAAACACTTCCTGACTTGTCATATAACAGGTTAGGAGAAATACACATAATCGATTATGAGATTTTAGGAAAACGTAGGAAAGCCTCTGACTTAGTCCATAACCTATTATGGAGAATCCATAATCTATTATGGCTTGCTTAGAAACATAGGATTTTCAAAGAAGTTCTCAACTAAGGATATCCAAAATCTTTCCAAACTTTCTAAAAGTATTTTACTCAATCTTAAACACGATTTTCACAAGATGAAAACATGATTATGCAAAGCTATTTTGAAATGATTTTTGAACCAATAAATGAGCTTTTGTGTGAGTCCATTATACCTCTACATATGATCTAAGTCCTATTAGCTAATCTTGAAAAACCTTGGGACTTGCTCTTTTGCACTTCATTATTTTCTTGTTTGTTGATCATCAAAACCAAAACCATTGTCATTCACAAATTATCCTTGAACGAGAAGGTAATTAGTCCAGCCTTTCCCATTCAGTATCCTTTATGTGAACTATGTTTCACTTAGTATAATGGATTTCAGAGACAATCTTGTATGGGGACAGGGTATTCGAAATTTCATTAGAACCATGGAGACGACCTCTTGTGACGAAGGGGGATCCTGTGTTCTTGGATAAATTCCTCATAGTATCAGTATAATCCTCACGTATTAATTCCCTCATATGATACAAGTGGCAATGTAAGACCCTAAATCACTCCCTACCATGAGTATATACAACCCAAGTTATATGTGGTGGCTCCCACCCTTTGTGGTGCTTGAGATATGGGTTCTGTGGGATAAGTGAGTATTTGAATGAGCACTAAAATGAAATTGAAATTTATATGTCATAATATGCCTTGAGTTTGTATAGGAATGGCGGAATTGAATTTTTTATGTCATGCTATAATGATGGAATGAATATGAATTATTGTATGCATCTGATATCATGGTAATTATGTTTGGTACAACTACTAGAATTATGTATGGTTGAAATTTGTATTATTGATAAAGAATATTTTTGAAAACTATTAAATGGAATTCTGTTTTGAGAAGAGAAATGACCATATTTAGCACTTTTGTCATCCTTCTAACTAAATATATATGTATATATTCCAATTGAATTTCAAAGAAATATATTTTTCCCCGAAATAGATGGAGTTATTGTGATAACACATTTTCTTAATAAAATTACTGAGAATAAGTATTCTCACCCTATTTCTATATTATATTCCATGATAATTCCAGGTTCGAATCTTGCAGCACTATGGTCGCAGCAGAAGTTGAAGTCTATTTTAATTTGAAATTTTGTATAAGAATGTATAAATAATGCCTTGGAGGCATTTGATGTATTTTTGAATTATGAATTACTCTTTGTATAAGTAACTTTCTAGTATAGGTTGTTTCACCCTTCTAGGCTTATATTTTGTTATATTAAAGTATAATATATTCAAAATTCCGTTTTAAAATTTTAAGTGATGTGCTTACTATTAATTACTATGGTGTAATTCCGAATACACTTTAGTATTAGTAGTAAGGACGTTACACCAAGCAGCTGGAATTTTTGTGATGTCAGTATGTATGTTGTAACATCCCAACTCCAATTACCGTATTATATCAGACAATTACACAAGTAAATAGAGTTAAGTGCATTACTTCTAACTTATACACATAATACTAGATTCATAATAACCCTGTTAGTTATTATAAAGAGTCATGAGGGAAAAAAGGAACTCATAAGCATATAAGTCTTTACATTGTATATATAAACTAAGTCACAAGGGCATAAGTACAATTCAAGAAAACTTATATAGTTTAAGTAAACATTACAAAAACAGAGTAAAAACTAAACTAATGCATCAACTTCTTCTTTTATTGCTTTCTTTAAGAATCCTGACCTGGATTTATCATGGAAACAACAAACTGGGTGAGAATTAAAAATTCTTAGTAGTATAGTTACCTAAATGACATCATGATAAATCAATTATTCATATATTAATTAAACATTATTCAATGATAAACAACCGCCCATATATTTGTAATATCATGTTGCTTGACAAAATGTTTTTCTCACTCCTTTGTCCTATTTAGAGGATTTTTCTCACTTCTCTATTATGACAAGATGTTTATCTCACTACCTTGTTTCATAGTCCACCTTATTACAAAGTGTTTTTCTCACTACTTTGCAACAACAAGTGTAACATCCCTGCTTAAAAAAATGTGGAAACATATCTATGTTAATACTGAACTTTTGTTTACACAAAGGCTTGTCTAACTAGATATATGCTAAGTGGTTATTTCCTTCTTGAAATATCCTTATAAGTGTCTCATCTTACACTACAAAGCATTTAAAACAAATCCCAACAAATAGGGAACTTCATTTTCTCAAAACTAAAAGCTTGGGAGTTACTACCTTTAAACGTTTTTAGGCGCCTACTTTTCTAGCGCTTAGGTGCTCCATGACAAAAAACCTCTCTTGTTTTATCTATCATTTGGTGCTTAGGTGCCTAGAGTTTGAGCACTTAATCGCTCAGTTCCAGAACTCTCTAGACTTGTGCACTTAGGTGCCCACTTCCTGAGCGCTTAGGCACTCAACACATTTTCTTCTTTGGCCTTGGGTGCTTATGCGCTTAGTTCTTAGGTGCTTAGGTGCCCTGCACGCTGGTGCTCTCTTCCTATTCCCTTGAGTTTTCCAACCAAATTGGACCCTCAAAATTAGGTCCTAGATGGTTTCTAACTTCATACATGATTTCTAGCTTAATAAAAGTCTCATACTCCATTTTTAAAACAACATCTCATGAAAATATTATCAAAAGCAAATCACCCAAAAACCCATTTTCGCTAAACTCATAAATATGAGGGTATAAGGGTGTTTACAAGTTTCACAACCTCATCCATGCATGAATCAAGTCAAAACATCATAACTCAAGTTCATACAACTCAAAACATTGAGAAATCTCTCAAAAACCCATTTTTACCCAAACTTGCATGCATCTAGCACCAAGAAGGAATAGAAAAGAGTAGAGTTAAAGAACAAGCTCCTCTACCTTGACTCCCAAAGATAATGGTGAAGGCTTGATTCCTCTTTCCTTCTTCTTTGGTTTACTCTTCTTCCTCTCATGCTTCTTCTTCTTCCTTTCCTTTCTTTATTTTTATGCTCTTCTTTCCCTCTGCTGGAAACGTGAAAGAGAGAAAATGAAAAGAAATAAAGTCAAAGAAACAAAACAAGAAGGATGATGAAGCTGTTGGAGTGATAAGGTTGAGTTTAGATATTTTACTGGAAACATTACATCTCTTAAGAATACTTTGATCTCACAAAACCAAGTTTCCTAACTTCTATAGGTGGTATGAAAAATCCTAGGATTCATCTCAACCATATTCTCATCATTGCTTTATTTTCCATACACGTAAAACTGCCACTTAAGTCCTATTACTCTTCTTCAAGTTAAATTAAACCCAAGGAAATAGGTTAATAAGCTTACAAGTATCTGCCTTATCATGTATTCATCTCCAAAAAATTCTCTACTCATTACTTGATATCTTTACAAAAATTCATAATTTTTCAAGATATCAGTCTATTCAATATGGTTCTTAAACCCTCATTCAATGTTATTAAAGATACCAAACTAATTCAGTTTATTCTCCAAAATTAACTACTATTTTTTATAATCCTAAATAACCTAAAAACAAATCCTTCATATTTATCTCTATATTTTTAAGCAGTTTATGTTATTCTCAAAGCTAATAACAGTTATTTTTTACATTTCGTATAACACCTTCCCTAGGGTATCACATGTCTGACTCCCGACTCATAATCAAAAAGAAGTTCGCACAAAGTTTGAGTTATAAAAGATGGGTTTTAAAATTTCCTTTTTGCTGAAACATAAACTTACTGAATTTTATAAGTAATACTGAAAAATATATTGAAACAGATTCATATACCCTATTGACCCAATTGTTTCATTTAACAATTTAAAGAGAAAAATAAAACTTACAGACTTCTTTTTTTTTTAACAGTAGTAACCCTTTGACAGGTTCTACTTAATAGCACGATATAACACTAACGTTAAATCTTAACATACTCATTTCTTTTTGTCTCCCTCTTGATGTATCAGACATATGTTCCTTGTCTACCCAGCACATCATCGAACCTGGGACAGCCACTCTTCAATGTTGTCAGCGATCTCAGAGTATCTACCATTAGTTTCTTCTCGGAAAACTCGTTCTATCTATTACGTATTTATTTCACAACACAAACCCAACCAAAACATAAAACAAAGAGGTGAGATCACCTACACCAATACCAACATGGCGAAACGAGATAACACAAGCAGCATATCATACAGATAGATCATACCACAATTATGATCATGCCATCAACATTAATCAACTATCATCATCCAATCATTTATCAGTTCAATTATCATAAACAACAATTACGACAATGCCCTCAGCATTATCATCATCATCATCCAAGTATTCGAAACAATTATCATAGCCAATATTCCTCAATTAATATATCACACAGATATAAATGTCCAAATTATGCATGTGCACAAGACTCGATTTCCTACTCCATGGAGCTAAACTCAGGTAGGAGAAATGATCAAAAAGATCTGTCGGTACCACATGCCTCAGACCACGTGCTATAATCTTCATTTTGATTTTTGCACATCTAGCATGTACACGACAGTCTTTATCAGATCTTGATTAAGAATAGTGTCTCGGTCAGGATCATCGGTGTGTTGCGTCGGTCTAACCCATGGTTACAGTAGAGCTACTCACTGCCCACTGTAGGCAACCTGCACCCTGATGCCTCCAAGGTCAACCAGTGACTTACACTGCGCATATCGCTCCCACTCAAGAGGTGTACGTTTCTCCTAGGCAATTAGCCATATCCAGTCCATCGGACCATTCCAATGCATATGTAATGCACCAAATACCAAATCATAGATAGAATACCAATCACAAGTTTAACTCATAATTTTTCAAAATATATTTTATACAATGCACTAATATCTCAGTGCAAGTCCAACCACAAGGGCCAAAATAGTTATTAGCTATACTTTATACAATGCACGAATATATCAGTGCAAGTCCAACCACAAGGGCCAAATCTTTTCAATTTCATTTGTTCAATGTAATCATATGCCTCAACGCATATTTTTTCAATGCATGTATAATGCACCAAATGCCAATCACAGGCAAAACTTGTCATTTTCTCATACAGTGTTCATACACTGTTTTGGCAGTAATCATCATGGTATCATGTTTTTATAGTCATAAAATACTTTTATCATATTTTCACAATCGTGTAACATTTCTGTTATGTTTTCACAATTCAAAAATGTTTCTGTTATATTTTCATAATACCATAACACTTCTTTTACATTTTCACAATACCGTAACACCTTTGTTACGTTTTTAAAAATTCCAAATCATTTTTATTACATTTTCACAATACCGTAACACTACTGTTACGTTTTACAAAATTTTGTAACATTTCTGTTACATTTTCAAAATGCTGCAACTCTTCTGTTGCACTTTTAAATCACGTATTTAATTTTTCAACATTTTTCTCAATCGCATAAAAATATATGTTTCTCAAATCGCGTAACAATTTTCCACCGTTTTCAAAATCGTGTAACTTAAAAATCATTCTTTTAAGTCACGTGAATCATTTTCCATCATTTTCAAAATATTTACAACACTTTCTAAATCTCATAGTAGTTTTTTGCCATTTTCGAAATCATGTAAAAATATTCTCTCATTATTCAAATCACGTAGTGATTTTTCAACAATATTTCAGTCGCGTAAAAGATATAAACATTTTTCAAATCGCGTAGAAATATTTAAACATTTTTCAAATAGCGTAGAAATATTTTACTGTATTTCAATTAGTTTTTAAGATACGTAAAATATTTTTCAACATTTTATAATCACGTAAAATATTCCTCAATATTCCAAACATTATTTTGGACTTAAATAAATCAATATCATTTTCAACACATTTTTCAAATTGCATAGCTTAAAAATCACATTTTTAAGACACGTAAAACATTTTTCATCACAATTTCATTACAGAAAATATTTCTTAACCTTCAAAAATTCCTTTTCAACTTTTCTCAAAATAATATAACTTTGTATTTCATTTTTCACATTTTCTTACTCAAGAAAATCTTTTTCCACATTTCTTTACTCAAGAAATCCTTTTCCAAAATATAATCCACAAAATCACTTTTCCATTTATATAAATTAGCGTTTCAAAACTTAATATTTTCTAACGTATTTCAAAACTTGAAAATAAGTTATACATTAGTAAATTTTTAAAACACCATTATATTCTCCATTTTTCTCAAATCAATTCTAAGATCAATTTTCTTCAAAATAATTGAAGTTCGAAAACATTTTCGTTTACAAAAACTTGATTTCTCAAGTGATAAAATGCTCTAATTCCCTTTCCAAAATCTTTATACCAAATCAATTATATTTTCACTTTGTTTTCAAAAAAATCAAGGAAATACAAGTCCTCAAAAATGTGGACATGACTATTGAAATCATCAAAACATTTTTCCTTCTAAGTCAATATGGTTTTACACAAACAAAACCATTAAAATCTTTGTTTTCAAAACTGAAATACCGATGGTCATAAAAACCAAACCCATTTATTCAAATTCATTTTTGCTTTCTTTACAAATCATTTTTCACTTTCTTTGCAAATCTTTAAAATCAACGTTTGCCCGTCTCGTCTAAAACTCATGTTTAGAAAAATACTTAGGATCTTTGTACACAAAATAAATTAATAAAAGTCCTTCAAAAATCGTGTTCTTGTTCTCTTGAAAATCAAACCCTTTGTTTATTTTCCATACTCTTCAAATCAATCCAATTTTATTCTTCCATGAAAATATTAAGTTATAAACACCTATGTTGAGGTGTCTTGGCTGAAAATCCCATAGCCTTTAGAACCAAGGAAATTCATTTTCTCCACTTCATAATTTTCATTTAAACAAATCAATTTCCTTGTTCTTGAAAAATTTCAACATGAAACTCTAATTATGGGCATCAAAATCGTAGCCCTTCCTTGGCTATAGGAGCCAAAAATTGATTTCCTTTTCATCAACACATCATGACATACACATACATATTTCATCATAAATACTACAAGCATGCCATAAATTCATCATGCATATTATAAGCATACTATCAAAGCCATAAAATCATGCAAAGCATATCAAGCATAAGCAAATAATCAAAGCACATAAACACCCACAAATAAATTACCAAGTCCTTCACCACCGAGGGCTTCTCAAAAACAAAACAAAATACATAGAAATTAGTATACTAAGCTTGATTAAGAGGAACCATGGATCAAACATGGTTTAGATCATGAAAAAGAGAGAAGAAATGAAGTTTCCTTACACTTCACCATAAATACCCCATAACTTTGATCTTGAAGAAAGTCCATGAAGATGAATGATTTAGAGAAAGTCTCCAACATGAAAGTTGCTTAGAATAAGGTAAGGATTCAAGAAACTAGGTTGTATGAAATTTTTGAGTGATGGAAGGTGTTCTTGGAGTGCTTGGCCGAAACCTCCATCAAAAGAAAGTGGAGAGAAAAGCTTGATGAGTTATTGGTTTTAGAGAAGACAAAGGAAAGCAAGGATATCAATAATATGGTCTTCAAACTTTCCTATGTCCTAAAGCTTCTCAAAACCGTAGCCCCCCTTCCAATGCATTCTCCTTGAGTGCAAATTGATTAATAATGATGCACCATTGACCAAGACCACCAATAATGACATAAAGTTTTTCTTTAGCTCCAAAATACTTCACAAAACCGCCCCCCTCCATGCATGTTTCTCCTTGTGCATTCAATAAATGACCATAATAATTAGCCATCATTTAGAGCATTTTAGACCATTGATTAGATCAATGGTTAGGATTAAGGTAGACTTTTGATTAGAAGACTTAATCTAGGCCATTGGATCTTTTCTCCTTTAAATTCTAACCATAAGATGTGTCTCCAAAATGAAGGGTCAAGATTACTCCTTCTTACTTTTAATCCAAGGGTCATAATTAGTCTTTGCTACTTTTTAAGACCAAATCTCTACCACTGATTAAATTTACATCCAATGGTCATAAATGGTCCTTGTTACTTTACAAGACCAATTCTCCACCCTTGATTAATTCTTCATCCAATGGTCATAAATGGTCTTTGTCACTTTTTGAGACCAAATCTCTATCATTGATTAAATCCATATCCAATGATTACAAATGGTCATACCCACTTTATATGACCAATTCTACACTGTTGATTAAATCGACGGTTGATATCAAAGCCTTCCTTATTAAGCTTGTTTAGATTAAATCTCCACCATTGATTAAATTAATGGTGGATATCCAAACCACCAATGTTGACTTAAGCAGTATAATATTTATTTTTATATCTGCTATAACCCTACAAATAATATTTTTACTGTATTTTTATCGCCCGATAATTAATACAGTACAAAACACAGTATAAGAAATTTTCTAAAACTATTTCTAGATTCAGGTTTAGTAAGATCCCCTGTCTCCGTCTAAACAGTATAAATTTTTTTATGCGTAGAAAAATTTTCACTTTGCTGGACCCACTCGGGCCCACGTATGGCCACCTGGGCCCACATACACCCCATGGGCCCACAAATAGTAAAAAATTTCATAATCATCCACAAAAATCACAAATATTAGAAAACGCACAAATATCAAATCAGATTACATAAAATAATTAAAACCTAACGGTAAAAATTAAATTACGTAAAGTTTTCTCGGCCCGAAAATTTTTATTTTCCTGACACGGAGTAAATCACTCAAAACGATCAAATATACTGACGGAATATTCAAAATAATTTTACAACACACAGAAATCACTAAACAGTGAAATTCTGTTAACTGTCAAAATTACTGTTTAAGAGATAGGAAATTTTGGGGTGTTACAATACTCCCTTTCTAAAAAGAAATTTCTTCCTCGAAATTTGATAAACATGATTTCACACCCTCAGAGTAAATATGAACATTATTCTTTTATCTTTTCTTCCAATATTCCAATCCTCATGTTACATCTTTCCAACCGATTTTAATCAATGAAAGTTCTTTGTCTCATGTTCAACTTCTCTTGATCAAGTAGATATCTTAGTAAATTTTCTACGGATTTCCGTTACCATCTTGATTTTTCCCCATTGATTTCAACTTTTGGAAGAATGCACTACGTTTCTGCTGCGTCACTCAGATACATTAACATGGATACAAATATAGAAATATCCTTTCTTGCAATATATTCCTTCAATCGCAGGAGATGAAAGTAAACATCATGGAAGATAACAAAACGAATCGAACCTGTTATCGAACATATCCAGCAAAGAATTGGATGTAACCCGATTTTCAAAAATGAATTTTCTCTGGATTACTCACACTCTGTTGAAATAATCTCATTGGATATGGTTGGAAAATAACCAATCCATTTTCAAAGATCACGTCTGTTTATGAAAGAGATAAACAGATCAAACTAACACAAAAATTTGATCCACAACAACAATTTGAATAACTTGAATAGCTCGATCAGCTAAGAATAGAAACAGAAGTAAACAAATCAGAGGATAACAAATAACTCTAACATATAATTGATCTACTCAATCATATGTCATAAAGAATAGGTCACTCACAGAAATATTCAGTATGGTTTATAGGATTAGCTCCAATGACACAATCTTCATTGTTTAAATCTTCCGCTCAGAACACTCCCGTTCCATTCAGAGTAATGACTTTCCCTACTTTCCAAGTTTTTACTAACAAAACTCTGTTTTCAATAGAACACAATCTCTAAAAATGTGTCCACACTTTCCGCACTTAAAATAATTTGTTTCCTTGACGTACATTCCTTCATTAAGTACCTTTTTTCACATCACTTACTGCTTTTGGTTTCCTCAATGGTTGTAAATATATCTTTCGCCGAAATCAATCACTTTCCTAATATCCCTAAGAAGAAATACCAGGTTCCAAAAAATTACGAAATCTTATATTCCAAGACTGATTCTCTTCGATCAGATCCTGAACTTCAACTTCCAGTTTCTGCTGTTCAGCGATCCTCTGTTCGTGCAGTTGTCTTTCCACATTGCTCCCGTAGCTGCAACTGCATTACTAGTAACATGTTCCGCTTCCACACGCGTACATCTACCACGAGTCATTTTCTTTCTTCAAAGACGGATGGACCAAAATACAATGGATCTGGTATCCATTGCAAATAACATTGTTCCTTTCGGAAAACAAAAAAACAGAGAACACAACACAAGCAAAATAAACCTAACCACAAACCCCAAAAGACTCAAACCGTGCTCTGATACCAACTAATGTAACACCCTCCCTAGGGTATCACATGTCTGACTCCCGACTCATAATAAAAAAGAAGTTCGCACAAAGTTTGAGTTATAAAAGATGGGTTTTAAAATTTCCTTTTTGCTGAAACATAAACTTACTGAAATTTATAAGTAATACTGAAAAATATATTGAAACAGATTCATATACCCTATTGACCCAATTGTTCCATTTAACAATTTAAAGAGAAATATAAAACTTATAGACTTCTTTTTTTTTCTAACAGTAGTAACCCTTTGACAGGTTCTACTTAATAGCACGGTATAACACTAACGTTAAATCTTAACATGCTCATTTCTTTTTGTCTCCCTCTTGATGCATCAGATATCTGTTCCTTGTCTACCCGGCACATCATCGAACCTGGGACAGCCACTCTTCAATGTTGTCAGCGATCTCATAGTATCTACCATCAGTTTCTTCTCGGAAAACTCGTCCTATCTATTACATATTTATTTCACGACACAAACCCAACCAAAACATAAAACAAAGAGGTGAGATCACCTACACCAATACCAACATGGCAGCACAAAGATAACATAAGTAACACATCATACAGATAGATCATACCACAATTATGATCATGCCATCAACATTAATCAACTATCATCATTCAATCATTTATCAGTTCAATTATCATAAACAACAATTACGACAATGCCCTCAGCATTATCATCATCATCATCCAAGTATTCGAAACAATTATCATAGCCAATATTCCTCAATTAATATATCACACAGATATAAATGTTCAGATTATGCATGTGCACAAGACTCGATTTCCTACTCCATGGAGCTAAACTCAGGTCGGAGAAATGATCGAAAAGATCTGTCGGTACCACATGCCTTAGACCACGTGCTATAATTCTCATTTTGATTTTTGCACATCTAGCATATACATGACAGTCTTTATCAGATTTTGATTAAGAATAGTGTCTCGGTCAGGATCATTGGTGTGTCGTGTCGGTCTAACCCACAGTTACAGTAGAGCTACTCACTGCCCACTGTAGGCAACCCACACCCCGATGCTATAACACCCTCCCTAGGGTATCACATGTCTGACTCCCGACTCAAAATCAAAAAGAAGTTCACACAAAGTTTGAGTTATAAAAGATGGGTTTTAAAATTTCTTTCTTGCTGAAACATAAACTTACTAAAATTTATAAGTAATACGGAAAAATATATTGAAATAGATTCATATACAACATTGACACCAATTAATATTTAACAATTTAAAGAGAAATATAAAACTAACAGACTCTTTTTTTACAGTAGCAAACCCTATGACGGGTCCTACTTAATAGCACGGTACAACACTAACGAGAAAACTTAACATACTTATTTTTTTTTCTCTCTCTTGATGCATCAGATATCTGCTCCTTGTCAACACTGCACGCTATCGACTTTGGAATAGTCATTCTCTGATGTTGTCTCCAATCTCAGAATATTTTTCTCCAGTCATGTCTAAGAAACTCGTTCCATCTACTATATAATTTTTAATAATACAAACACAGCAAGACAACATAACAAAGAGGTGAGATCACCTACACCAGTACCAACATGGTAGCACAGAGACAACACAAACAACATATCATACCGATACATCATACCATTAACATTAATTAACTATCATCATCCAATCATTCATCAGTTCAATTATCATAAACAACAATTATGATAATATCATCAACATTGTCCTAATTATCATCATCATCCAATTATTCAAAACAATTGTCATAGCCAATATTCCTCAATTAATATCTCATACAGATATAAATGCTCAGATTCATGCATGCACACATAGACTCTGTTTTTCAAAAACAACTCCATTGAGGTTTTCACAATTTCGAGAAGAATGCTCTGGTTAATTGCCCAGCCTAAGCCTACAGACAATCTCCCAGTCGTTGAAAAGAATCGTGTTCTTGTCGGGTATCGTCAATGCGTTGCAACGGACTGCATCGCCAAGTGGCATGTGGTCCAGCCTTAGCCCACAGATAGATATCCACTAGTCGACCGCCGCGCCTTAACGCCCCCAAGATCCATCATAGACCTCACTATCAATTCTCATTCCCTCTTCAACCACAAGGGCCAAAATAGCTTATTAGCTATACTTTATACAATGCACGAATATATCAATGCAAGTCTAACCACAAGGGCTAAAATAGCTTATAAAGTAGCTTATTAGCTATACTTTATACAATGTACGAATATATCAGTGTAAGTCCAACCACAAGGGCCAAAATAGCTTATTAGCTATACTTTATACAATGCATCGAATATATCAGTCGAAGTCCAACCACAAGGGCCAAATCTTTTCAATTTCATTTGTTCAATTTAATCATATGCCTCAATGCATATTTTTTCAATGCATGTATAATGCACCAATACCAATCACAGGCATATCTTTCCAATGCATATAAAATGCACCAAATACCAATCACAGAAAAAACTCGTCATTTTCTCATACAGTGTATGGACACTATTTTAACAGTAATCATCATGTTATTATGTTTTTATAATCATAAAACACTTTTGTCATGTTTTCACAATCGCGTAACATTTCTATTACAAATCACAATTCCAAAACGTTTTAGTTATATTTTCACAATACCGTAACACTTCTGTTACGTTTTCACAATACAGTAACATTTTTGTTACGTTTTCAAAATACCGCAACTCTTCTATTGCACTTTTAAACCACGTACTAATTTTTCAACGTTTTTGTCAATCGCATAAAAATATACGTTTCTCAAATCGCATAGTATTTTTCCACTGTTTCAAAATTGCGTAACTTAAAAAAATCATTCTTTTAAGTCGCGTAAATCATTTTCCATCATTCTCAAAATATTTAAAACACTTTCCAAATCACATAACGATTTTTCATCATTTTCACAATCACGTAAAAATATTCTATCACTTTTAAATTACATATTGATTTTTCAATAGTAGTTCAAATTACGTAAAATATTTAAACGTAATTCAAATCGCATAGAAATATTTTACTATATTTCAAATCATTTTTAAGATACGTAAAATATTTTTTAACATTTTACAATCGCGTAAAATATTCCTCAATATTCCAAACATTATTTTGGACTTAAATAAATCAATATCATTTTCAACATATTTTTCAAATTGCGTAGCTTAAAAATCACGTTTTTAAGATACATAAAACATTTTTCATCACCATTTCATTACAGAAAATATTTTTTAACCTTCAAAAATTCCTTTTCAACCTTTCTCAAAATAATATGACTTTGTATTTCATTTTTCACATTTTCTTACTCAATAAAATCTTTTTCCACATTTCTTTACTCAAGAAATTCTTTTCCAAAATATAATCCACAAAAAATCACTTTTCCATTGATATAAATCAACGTTTCAAAACTTAACATTTTCTAACGTATTTCAAAACTCGAAAATCAGTTATACGTTAGTAAATTTTCAAAACACCATTATATTCTTCATTTTTTCAAATCATTTCCAAACACAACCTTCTTCAAAATAAATTGACGTTGAAAACATTTTCGTTTACAAAAAATTGATTTTCTCAAGTGATAAACGCTTCTAATTCCCTTTCCAAATTCTTGTGCAAAAATCATTTTGTTATAAAATCAAGGTATCCGCAAGTCTTCAAAAACCGTGAACGTGTTCATTGAAAGCTCAAAATCTTTTGAGAGACAAAACACTTCATTTTATAAAATATCACTTTGTTCCATAAAAATTTAGGCATTACAAGCCTTCAAAAACGTGGACATGACTATTGAAACCATCAAATATTTTTCCTTCTAAATTGATATGGTTTTACACAAACAAAACCATTAAAAATCCTTTACAAAAACCATGAACACTTGGTCTTTGAAATCAAGTCATTTGTTCATTTTCATTTTTCATTTTCTTTGCAAATCCTTTTTCACTTTCTTTACAAATCTTTTTTTTACTTTCTTTGCAAATCCTTAAAATCAACATTGTTATTTTCATTTAAAACTCATGTTTAGTAAAACACTTAGAAACTTTTTACACAAAATAAATCAATAAAAATCCTTCTAAAATCGTGTTCATGTACTCTTTGAAAAATAAATCCTTTGTTTATTTTCCTTGTTTTTCTAAACATCTCATTTCATCATCCATGAAAATATTAATTTGTGAACACCTATCTTGAGGTATCTTGGCCGAAATTCACCATGTTCTAGGGACCAAAACTAAATTCTGTTATTCTTGAAAAATTTCAACATAAACTCTAATCATGAGTGTCAAAACCGTGACCACTCTTCCTTTGGCCATTGGAGCCAAAAATTAATTTCCATTCCATCATCACATCATGACATACACATACATATTTCATCATATATACCATAAGCTACCATAAGCATGCCATAATCAAAAGCAATAAATCATGCAAATCATACAAAGCATGAACAAATAAATCAAACACATAAACACCCACAAATAATTACATGACCATGGATATGAATTCTCACATGTATTCATCATCCATCAAATATAAGACCATCTCTCACCACCATACTTGGTTGGTGAGATGGATCTCCCTCTTACCTCTTAAAGATCCTCAAAAGCTCTTTATTTTGCTTCTTTTTCCAAGTCCTTCACCACCAAGAGCTTCTCAAATACAAAACAAAATACATAAAAATTAGTATACTAAGTTTGATTAAGAGGAACTATGGATCAAACATGGTTTAGATCATGAAAAAGAAAGAAGAAATGAAGTTTCCTTACACTTCGCCATAAATACCCCATAACTTTTATCATGAAGAAAGTCCATGAAGATGAATGATTTAGAGGAAATCTCCAACATGAAAGTTGTTTAGAATAAGGTAAGGATTCAAGAAATAAGGTTGTATGAAATTAAAGAGTGATGGAAGGTATTCTTGGGTGCTTGGCAGAAACATGGAGGAGAAGACAAATGGAGAGAAATTTTTGAAGTGTTAGCTTCTTGAAATTGACAAAGAAAGACCAAGAATGAGTAATAATGGTGGTCTTCCACTTTGCTACTCTCTTAAGCCACCAAAAACCGTCCCCCCTCTTCATAATGCATTCAATTATTTGTCATCATAATTAGCCACCATCTAGAGCATTCTAGACCATTGATTAGATCAATGGTTGGGATTAAGGTAGACTTTTAATTAGAAGACTTAATCTAGGCCATTGGATCTTTTTCCTTTAAATTCTAACCATTAGATGTGTCTCCAAAATGAAGGGTCAAGATTACTCCTTCTTACTTTTAATCCAAGGGTCATAATTAGTCTTTGCTACTTTTTAAGACCAAATCTCTACCATTGATTAAATTTACATCCAATGATCTTAAATGGTCCTTGTTACTTTACAAGACCAATTCTTCACCCTTGATTAATTCTTCATCCAATGGTCATAAATGGTCTTTGTCACTTTTTGAGACCAAATCTCTACCATTGACTAAATCCATATCCAATGGTCATAAATAGTCATAGTCATTTTATAAGACTAAATCTCTACCCTTGATTTAATCTTCATCTAACGGTTATAAATGATCTTATTCACTTTTAAGATCAAATCTCCACCGTTGATTAAATCAAGATCAAGTCTCCATCGTTGATTAAATCAATGGTGAATATCCAAACGACCAATGTTGACTTAAGTAATATAATATTTATTTATTTTTCTATCTGCTATTACCTTCTGAATAATATTTTTACTGTATTTTTATCACCCGATAATTAAATACAGTACAAAACATGGTAAAATAAAATTTTAAAAACTATTTCTGGATTCAGGTTTAGTAAGATCCCCTGTCTCCGTCTGAACAGTACAAATTTTTTTATGCGTAGAAAAATTTTCACTTTGCGGGACCCACCTGGGCCCACATATGGCCATCTGGGCCCACATACACCCCATGGGCCCACAAACAGTAAAAAATTTCATAATCATCCACAAAAATCACAAATATTAGAAAACGCACAAATATCAAATCAGATTACGTAAAATAATTAAAACCTAATGGTAAAAATTAAATTACGTAAAGTTTTTCCTGGCCCGAAAATTTTTATTTTCCTGACACGGAGTAAATCACTCAAAATGATCAAATACGCTGATGGAATAATTAAAATAATTTTACAGCGCTCAGAAATTACTAAACAGTAAAATTTTGTTAACTATCAAAATTACTGTTTACGAGATACGAAATTTTAGGATGTTACAAATGCCCCCAGGTCAACCAGTGACTTACACTACGCATATCGCACCCACTCAAGAAGTGTACGTTTCTCCTAGGCAATTAGCCATATCCAGTCCATCGAACCATTCCAATGCATATGTAATGCACCAAATACCAAATCATAGATAGAATACCAATCATAGGTTTAACTCATAATTTTTCAAAATATATTTTATACAATGCACTAATATCTCAGTGCAAGTCCAACCACAAGGGACAAAATAGCTATTAGTTATACTTTATACAATACACGAATATATCAGTCTGAAGTCCAACCACAAGGGCCAAATCTTTTCAATTTCATTTGTTCAATGTAATCATATGCCTCAACGCATATTTTTCCAATGCATGTATAATGCACCAAATGCCAATCACAGGCAAAACTTGTCATTTTCTCATACAGTGTTCATACACTGTTTTAGCAGTAATCATCATGGTATCATGTTTTTATAGTCATAAAATACTTTTGCCATATTTTCACAATCGCGTAACATTTCTGTTACGTTTTCACAATTCAAAAACGTTTCTGTTATATTTTCATAATACCATAACACTTCTTTTACATTTTCACAATACCGTAACACCTTTGTTACGTTTTTAAAAATTCCAAAACGTTTTTATTACGTTTTCACAATACCGTAACACTACGGTTACGTTTTACAAAATTTCGTAACATTTCTGTTACATTTTCAAAATGCTGCAACTCTTCTGTTACACTTTTAAATCACGTATTTAATTTTTCAACGTTTTTCTCAATCGCATAAAAATATACGTTTCTCAAATCGCGTAACAATTTTTCATCATTTTCAAAATCGCGTAACTTAAAAATCATTCTTTTAAGTCACGTGAATCATTTTCCATCATTCTCAAAATATTTAAAACACTTTCAAAATCTCATAATAGTTTTCCACCATTTTCGAAATCATGTAAAAATATTCTCTCATTATTCAAATCACGTAGTGATTTTTCAATAATATTTTAGCCGCGTAAAATATTTAAACGCTTTCCAAATCGCGTAAGAATGTTTAAACATTTTTCAAATAGCGTTGAAATATTTTACTGTATTTCAAATCGTTTTTAAGATACATAAAATATTTTTCAACATTTTATAATCACGTAAAATATTCCTCAATATTCCAAACATTATTTTGGACTTAAATAAATCAATATCATTTTCAACACATTTTTTCAAATCAAGTGTAGCTTAAAAATCACGTTTTTAAGATACGTAAAACATTTTTCATCACAATTTTATTACGTAAAATATTTCTTAACCTTCAAAAATTCCTTTTTAACTTTTCTCAAAATAATATAACTTTGTATTTCATTTTTCACATTTTCTTACTCAAGAAAATCTTTTTTCACATTTCTTTACTCAAGAAATCCTTTTCCAAAATAAAATCCACAAAATCACTTTTCTATTGATATAAATCAACGTTTCAAAACTTAACATTTTCTAACGTATTTCAAAACTTGAAAATAAGTTATACATTAGTAAATTTTTAAAACACCATTATATTCTCCATTTTTCTCAAATCAATTCTAAGATCAATTTTCTTCAAAATAAATTGAAGTTCGAAAATATTTTTGTTTACAAAAACTTGATTTCTCAAGTGATAAAATGCTCTAATTCACTTTCCAAAATCTTTATACCAAATCAATTATATTTTCACTTTGTTTTCAAAAAAATCAAGGAAATACAAGCCCTCAAAAACGTGGACATGACTATTGAAATCATCAAAACATTTTTCCTTCTAAGTCAATATGGTTTTACACAAACAAAACCATTAAAATCTTTGTTTTCAAAACCGAAATACCGATGGTCATAAAAACCAAACCCATTTATTCAAATTCATTTTTACTTTCTTTACAAATCCTTTTTCACTTTCTTTGCAAATCTTTAAAATCAACGTTTGTCCGTCTCGTCTAAAACTCATGTTTAGAAAAATACTTAAGATCTTTGTACACAAAATAAATTAATAAAAGTCCTTCAAAAACCGTGTTCTTGTTCTCTTGAAAATCAAACCCTTGTTTATTTTTCATACTCTTCAAATCAATCCAATTTTATTCTTCCATGAAAATATTAAGTTATAAACACCTATGTTGAGGTGTCTTGGCCGAAAATCCCATAGCCTTTAGAATCAAGGAAATTCATTTTCTTCACTTCATAATTTTTATTTAAACAAATCAATTTCCTTGTTCTTGAAAAATTTCAACATGAAACTCTAATTATGGGCATCAAAACCATAGCCCTTCCTTGGCTATTGGAGCCAAAAATTGATTTCTTTTCCATCAATACATCATGGTATACACATACATATTTCATCATAAATACTACAAGCATGCCATAAATTTATCATGCATATTATAAGCATACTATCAAAGCCATAAAATCATGCAAATCATATTAAGCATAAGCAAATAATCAAAGCACATAAACACCCACAAATAAATTACATGACCATGGATATGAATCCTCACATGGATTCACCATCCATCAAATATAAGACTATCTCTCACCACTATACTTGGTTGGTGAGATGGATCTCCCTCTTACCTCTTGAAGATCCTCAAAAGCTCTTTGTTTTGCTTCTTTTTCCAAGTCCTTCACCACTAAGGGCTTCTCAAATACAAAACAAAATACATAGAAATTAGTATACTAAGCTTGATTAAGAGGAACCATGGATCAACCACGGTTTAGATCATGAAAAAGAGAGAAGAAATGAAATTTCCTTACACTTCACCATAAATACCCCATAACTTTGATCTTGAAGAAAGTCCATGAAGATGAATGATTTAGAGAAAGTTCCCAACATGAAAGTTGCTTAGAATAAGGTAAGGATTCAAGAAATTAGGTTGTATGAAATTTTTGAGTGATGGAAGGTGTTCTTGGAGTGCTTGGCCGAAACCTCCATGAAAAGAAAGTGGAGAGAAAAGCTTGATGAGTTATTGGTTTTAGAGAAGACAAAGGAAAGCAAGGATATCAATAATATGGTCTTCAAACTTTCCTATGTCCTAAAGCTTCTCAAAACCATAGCCCCCCCTCCAATGCATTCTCCTTGAGTGCAAATTGATCAATAATGATGCACCATTGACCAAGACCACCAATAATGACATAAAGTTTTTCTTTAGCCCCAAAATACTTCACAAAACCGTCCCCCCTCCATGCATGCTTCTCCTTGTGCATTCAATAAATGACCATAATAATTAGCCACCATTTAGAGCATTTTAGACCATTGATTAGATCAATGGTTAGGATTAAGGTAGACTTTTGATTAGAAGACTTAATCTAGGCTATTGGATCTTTTCTCCTTTAAATTCTAACCATTAGATGTGTCTCCAAAATGAAGGGTCAAGATTACTCCTTCTTACTTTTAATCCAAGGGTCATAATTAGTCTTTGCTACTTTTTAAGACCAAATTTCCACCATTGATTAAATTTACATCCAATGGTCATAAATGGTCCTTGTTACTTTACAAGACCAATTCTTCACCCTTGATTAATTCTTCATCCAATGGTCATAAATGGTCTTTGTCACTTTTTGAGACCAAATCTCTACCATTGATTAAATCCATATCCAATGGTTACAAATGGTCATACCCACTTTATAGGACCAATTCTACACCGTTGATTAAATCGACGGTTGATATCAAAGCCTTCTTTATTAAGCTTGTTTAGATTAAATCTCTACCATTGATTAAATTAATGGTGGATATCCAAACCACCAATGTTGACGTAAGCAGTATAATATTTATTTTTATATCTGCTATAACCCTACAAATAATATTTTTACTGTATTTTTATCGCCCGATAATTAATACAGTACAAAACACAGTATAAGAAATTTTCTAAAACTGTTTCGGATTCAGGTTTAGTAAGATCTCCTGTCTTCGTCTAAACAGTATAAATTTTTCTATGCGTAGAAAAATTTTCACTTTGCGGGACCCACTCGGGCCCACGTATGGCCACCTGGGCTCACATACACCCCCTGGGCCTACAAACAATAAAAAATTTTATAATCATCCACAAAAATCACAAATATTAGAAAACGCACAAATATCAAATCAGATTACGTAAAATAATTACAACCTAACGGTAAAAAATTAAATTACGTAAAGTTTTCTCAACCCGAAAATTTTTATTTTCCTGACACGGAATAAATCACTCAAAATAATCAAATATACTGACAAAATATTCAAAATAATTTTACAGCACACAGAAATCACTAAACAGTAAAATTCTATTAACTGTCAAAATTACTATTTAAGAGATAGGAAATTTTGGGGTGTTACATTTAGTGTTATAGCAAAGTTCTTAAATTATCTCAAAAGGCCACTAGAATTAATGAGTAATTCAAGCAAGAGTTATAGTACCTCTATAATCATATTCAAGACTAGCAGATTAAGGAGGATATTACATATGTTAGAATTATTGAGAATTGTAGAATTCTCACCCTATGTATTTGTATTTCTATGATAATTTCAGGGAAAGAATCTTCAGCCAAGTGAGATGAAGAATATGGATGAGTAGTTTTATCTATACTTTTGTATAAAGAATTGTAAATAGTTTATAAGAATTTGTTCCTTAAAGGCCTAGTTTGTATATATTATACAATGATGTACAACTTTGTATAATTGAGAATCTCGGTCATATGTATACTGTGTATCATGAATGTTTTTTTATAAGGAATGATATTAGTTAGCTATGACGTGCCTAATCATAATTACTAATTTGTATTTCTGGATATACTACTAGTATTAGTATTGGGACGTTACAAAATACCATCCTTGAGGGAAGCTTAGGTAGGGGGTTTTGTGCAACTCTACCTTTCTCTATTCCTTTTCTAATTCCTCAAACTTTGCATGACTGAATTGGTTAATGATTTCTTATGACTTTTATGATATATTAGTTATATTTTCATGCATGAGATTGATAAGTTTAAGGTTATATATATATACTTGTGAATTTAAGATTGATGATATATGGGATACTGTGGACTAATTTTAATGTCTTACCTTATGGAATTTATATATATGAGATGAGGTTTTGATGATATGTTGAAGGAAGGATTGGAAAAAAATGGAAGTTAATATGTTTAGAAAAAAGCACATGATAATCGATTATCACCATGTGATAATCGATTATCCATTTCTAGAAAGTTCTGATTTATGATGATATGTTGAAGGAAGGATTGGAAAGAAATAGAAGTTACTATGTTTAGAACTGATTCTGGTATGTAAAAGCACATGATAAAAGCACATGATTCCATAATGTTATATTTTGAGTGATAATCAATTAGATAAAGGTGCTAATCGATTACCAACTTCCAAAATGTAATGTTTTGAGTGATAATCGATTATCCAGATGTGTTAATCGATTATCCACTTCTATAATGACATGTTCGTGAGTGATAATCAATTATCCAGAGGTGCTAATCAATTATCAACTTACTAAATACCACTACAAAACAATGATAATCGATTACCAGAGGAGGATAATCGATTATTAGTCCTCTGTTTTAAATAAACAGAGTATCATTCTATACAATATTAAGAGATTTGATTGAGTTCACTTTGTGAAGTGACTTATATTGTGAATGTGCACTTGATAAACTAGTGAAAAGATGATATTGTGCACTAGATATATTTATTGATGAGATAGATTGAAATATATACTTGTCATGTTTATGAGATGTTCTAGAAATTGATTTGCTCCTTTACAAAGATAAAGTTGATTTAGTAATGAATGATAAATTGTGAGTTGCTCCTTTAAAATGTTAAAGTTGAGCTAGAATTGACTTGTTAAGTGCTCAAAACCAAAAGATATTGGACATGATCCTCGAACATGGGTGATCCTTAGATGCTATTCCCTTATGAAGGGTAGCCTATAGATTGTTTTGGTCAATGAATGATATTGGAAATGATCCTCATAACTAGGGTTAATCCTAGATGTTGGGTAGTGAGGATAAGACATGCCCTCTCTACCTAGGGTGATCCTAGATGATTGGTAATGTGAGGATACGACATTCCTTTCCTATCAGAGTAGTATGAGGATGTGACATCCTTCTCTATTTGAGATTCTAGATTGAGGATGCGACATTCCCTCATTAGATGTGGCCTAGGTTACCTAGGGTAGTGATGTGTAATGACGTATTGTTATGTATAAGCTAAGTGCACCGGCCTGATAAGTAGACTATCACTGAGTGATTGATATAGTGAGGATGCGACATTCCCTCCTTACCAAGGTAGCACGAGGCTGCGGGATTCTCTCCTTACCTATTTGATAAAAGGACAAAAGTCTAGGAAATATGCTTAGGAAGATGAAAATTAATGAGCACTAGATAATGATTTATGCTTGGTTGATTAAATGTACATCATTATGAGTTTATTATATAAACCATAGATTTGATATTTGAATGTTTGCATTGTGGAGAAATGTAAATATTCTAGAGATAGTGAGACATAATTTATACTTGATTTATTCTTGACAAAATCTATGGTTTTATTGATGATGTGTTGAGACTACTTATATTATTAGAATATATCTATTGTTGATAAATGATTGAATTGAATTTCTGTCTTGAGAAGAGAAAGTAAACTTTTTGGCTTTAGCCACCTTGCTATCTGATGTTTCAAGAATGATTTCATTTCCCGAAGCAGCTTGAGTTATTATGATGACACTTTATATTTTAGAATTACTGAGAATTTCTAGAATTCTCACCTCTTATATGTTCTTTTCATGATAATTCTAGCTCGAGATCCACCTTTGGAGTAGGAGCGAGGATACTAAAATAGTATAAGATTATTTATCATTTTGACCATTGCTTTGTATTTTATTATTATGCAATGGATTATATAGAGATTACACGTTCATATGCCTATCAAGGCTTGGTTTATATAACTTGAACACTGATGTACAAGATAGTATGGAATATCAATGTTACTATGATTTATACATATCAGATGTATAACCAGATATTTCATACATAGATTATATTTAGAGATTTTATTTTTCCTCACAAGGCTCAAATTAACAATAAAATTTCTATATTGCCTTATCAAGAATCAATAATAGTATAATTATGACGTACCTAATTCTAAATACATTTGTGTAATCCGGATATACTTATAATATTAGTATTGGAGCATTACATGCTGAGTTAGGGGCAACTGTTCTATACCAAGATCCAGCTCCCATGCCCATGGGGGCAATCTGGTCAATAAGAGAAGCCTGGCCACATGCCTCTTGGAGGACGACATGAGTCAATGTCACCTCATCGTTAGAAATTATGCAATCAAGAGGCAAACACTCCCAATAGATCTCATCAATAGCCATAATTGCTCATCATTAGCAATTCAAATTAGAATTATCTCCTATCATGCTTAACAACTAAGCAACGCTCCCTTATAAATAGCAAGTTAGGCTACTCATGTATCACTTTGAACCTTAAACATTTTCTCCTAGTGCATAGTCTTACTTGAGTGTCAGAATGCCTTTTACAGGTACACCACCTCTCAACTCCGCCACTACTGTCGTTGCACCAAGTAGGAAAACACTATCTTCCACTCACTAGAAATCCATTTAGGCGATCCCTTCAAAACCCATTCAGAACACAACCTATATAGGTTCTCAAAGTCAAAACTATAAGCAAGGTAATTGGATTCCTTAAGTCTTACAATAGTTACTAAAGTCATATCATACCGACTGGTTCGACC
Source organism: Ormosia emarginata (assembly GCA_029884605.1). Lineage (NCBI taxonomy): Eukaryota > Viridiplantae > Streptophyta > Magnoliopsida > Fabales > Fabaceae > Ormosia > Ormosia emarginata. The sequence continues at coordinate 5,162,979 of JAQQTP010000033.1, read as the reverse complement.
GATGAACCAAGGAGTTAAAAGGTTCAAGTTGCCATTCAAATCTGCCTTGTGAACAACCTGGTGGAAACCGATCAACTTAGCTAAGCATTGCAAAAGTCATTGACTTGGCCAAGTTTGAGTGACTCCACCGGATTTGTTGAAAACCCAATTGAATTTTTTTTTGGTTACTTTTGTAGATTCATATGTAAATAAATGTGTCAATAGTTAACAGTTTTATTAATAGAAAAAAAAATTGGCGATAAACTGCATATTCATTTAACCAAAAGTCCAACAACACTTGTAATTTCAGTAAAAATAATAAATACATTAAGAAGAAAAATATATATATTAGTTTCACCAAAACTAACCTATGATATGTAATTTTGCTCATGGTCCGTAGATCATCAATGACGACGAATCTTTTACTGTAGAAACTAACAAATAACATGTTGTCGAATAAAGAGAATATTATATCTCTTATTTGAAGATCTTACTATTATGTAAGGACAAAACATAAGACTGACTTAAGAAAACTAAAATTAAAAATTTTATATCTATCATAATATGAAATAGATGTAAAAAATTTAAAATCAAACTCTTCATATTTATTTTAAAAGTAATAGATCTAAATAGTTTTATTGAAAAAAAATACTAGAAAAATAAGAAAAAAGAAAATAAAAAAGACTACTACTAAAGGATTAGAGTTGCAACCTCTATTAAATAACACCTAAAAAATGGGGATTAAAGCACCACAAAGACAAGAGAAAACACCACAATGGAAAAAAGTTATTTACACCTTGACCAAAGTTAAAAGGTATAAGGTGCAATGCAATTTACCTAAATTAAATTTAGTCCATAAAATTTAAAATGGATTAAACAGGATCTCACAATTTTCAATCAACTAGGTCTTGTGGTAACAGTATTAACATGTAAATTGAAAATAAATAAATAAATGATGCGACATGAAAAACATAATATAGTTAGTGAGAAAAAAGTTTTAAAAAAATTTATGCTAATACACGTGGAGAAATTTTTCTGTTCTCTCCTTACAATGTCTACGGCAGAGTCTACCAATCAATAAGAGCGTGTTTGGTTTCCAGTTGAGAGCAACAAACGTAAGTTGAAATACATTGAATGGAGAGCTAAGTGTGTTTGACTAATATTTGAGAAAAGTTAGTTTGTACTATTTGAACGTAAATTTGGCTTCCAACGTCAGTTAGAGTGAAGGCAAAAAATTGTTGTTTTTGTGTTTTGTGTTACAATTTTATCACTATCATTTATTTTGTCAAACTAACTTTTAAAACAAAAAATCTCAAATATAAATTACGTTACTGCAAACACACTTTTAACTAAACTTAAGTTTACAAACACACTTTCAACTAAACTTAAGTTTACCAACTGCAATCCAAACACACACTAAGTGTATGTTTGGAAACCCGTTGGAGGGTCCAAACGTAACTTTAAAATTCTTGAAGGGAGAGAAATTATGTTTGGGTGAGAATTGGTTGATACTATTTCAACATGCTTTTTGCCTCAAACGTAAGTTTGAACAAAAGCAATAATTTTATCAGTTGAAGGCTATTTTTCTCTAACATTTATTTTGTCAAACTCACTTTTAAGATAAAAGTTCCCAAACATAAATTACATTGCTGTAAACTCACTTTCAATTAAACTTAAGTTTGCAAACATACTTTCAACCAAACTTAAATTTACCAACTATAATCCAAACACACATTAAATATCTGAAGACTGAAGCAGCCATGTCAACATGTTAATTTGCAACCGACATGTCATTGTCAAAATAAAGAAATTCTTATGTAAATATAATAAATCTATTAAATTAATTAAAATTTAATATTTTATAAAATATCATAAAATTAATTTTAAAATATAAAAATTTATAAAAATATTAAATTTTAATTAATTTAATATATTTAACTGTAATATTATATTATATTTATATAAGAATTTCTTCGCAAATGAAACGTTGGAAGTTAGAAAACAATAGATAGTAAGATACTATCGAATTGCATGTGTTGGATTCCAACCAAAATGAGTAAATGAAAATCAGTCCCATAAATAGGAAAAGCAATCAAATTTAAAGACAGATTTTGAGATTTCCATCAAAATCGGAGGAATGTTAAAAAAATAGTAACAATGCTATGTATGCATACCCTTTTCCCTGACTCTTCTTTCTGTCCTTCTGCAACCCTCCATGTCCATGATGAATTGGTGATTGCTCTCCACAGGGTTGCCAAAACCCAAAATGACAGGCTGCTGCTTCCCTGTGACATTTGAACGGTCCCACAGCCGCAGGGGCAGCTTCAGGCTTGTTAGAAGTTCCTCTTTTGGTATTGCTTCTGGCTCTTTTCTTTGATTTCATTCATGCTCATTTTGGTTTTTTGGCTGATTTGTATGATAACTATGAGCCTTTTGGGTTTTGATTGGTTTTTTGGTCTGAAAACAATTCTGGTTGGTTCATAAGCTAAGCTATGTATGAAACTAATGAGGTTTGTTGATTGCAATCGTTTCTGTTCTGAACTTGGTATATAGACTTCTTCATTTATTATTGGTTCCCGTGTGTTTCTAGAACCAATAATATCGAGTCCAAGTTTTTAACATAAGAAATGACTTGAATTATCCGATACAAGACCAACTTTTAGTTAGAGATTGACAATTATCCTTTAGATGATTTGGTCCACTTTGACTTATAACTGATGGTTTTGGGTTCAATCATCAGTAGCCAAAGGGGTTTCCACCTACTTTTCTATTTGGCATGAACATGTCTATGCATGCATGTAACCCATTTCAATATCCCTATGTCTTCAGCCATCAATCATTTTTCTGTATGAAAATTTTGAATTTAATTTATAGACATTAATTGTTGAACTAAGCTGTCTTTAGGAAATTCATAAAATGCTAAATTGGTCGAAGTTAAACAATATTAATTGCTAATAATTTCCATGAATATGTCTAATTTTTTAATTTTATGTTAATGTTTGTTTTTCCACGAACAATTAATGAGTTCTAATTCTTATTTGCAGATTCATCTAAACGTGGTGCCAGAAGAGAGAGTCATAAAGGACCTCTGGTTGTTTGCTTTGGAGAAATGATCATCAATTTAGTCCCCACGGTTGCTGGAGTATCCCTTGCAGATGCAGCTGCCTATAAGAAATCCCCTGCTGGAGCTACTGCCAATGTTGCTGTTGGAATATCTAGACTAGGATGCTCAGCAGCTTTTATTGGCAAGGTGAAATTTTAGAGAAATATTAGCACCGCACTTTATATTATTATTATGATCATTTGCAAGAAATCTTTCTGCAAAATCCTATTTGTGGTAACTTTGGCTTTGCATCAAAATCTTAATCAGTCTGATACATCAAAATTTGACCCTTTCATAGTTTTCTGATCCGCTGAAAATTCAAGAGTAAAGCTATTTCAAATAGATTACAACATCTTAGCCTATTTTATGTTCCATGTGTGCCATGTCAATTTGAGGTACTAATGCTTTGGATTGTATATTTCATAAATTCGGCATTGTTATCTAATGTGAAATAAAATTCCTTGTATATACAACATCTTTATACTTGAATGTTCCCTTTTTTTCAATCTACCTGAGTTCATCTGTCTGACCACATGTCTCTAATATTTGCATGGAAGGTGGGAAAAGATGAATTTGGCTATATGTTATCCGACATTCTGAAACAAAATGGTGTTGACAATTCTGGCCTGCTCTTTGATGCACATGCAAGGACAGCATTGGCATTTTATTCTCTTAAGAGTGATGGAAAACCTGAATTTATGTTTTACCGAAACCCAAGTTCTGATATGCTTCTTCGTCCAGCAGAAATTGATGTGAAACTCATAAAGAAGGTAATAGCAATTAATGTAAAAAGTATAAGGAACCGAAGTAAAAGGACCCTGTTGCCCCAGTCATCACATTGCCTATACTATATTATTATAAGGTTTAAATAAGATTATATTTTTTCTCTAAGTTTCATCTATTTGGGTTTTAATCCCAGTAGTTTTTTTTTGTTTGATATCGGTCCATATATTTTTACTTATTTAAGTTTGGGTCTCTCTTATGAACTAATATCTTAATAATAAGGATCAAAATCTAAATGAGTAAAAATATAGGTATCAATACAAAAAAATAAATAAATAAATAAATAAAATTATAGAAATCAAAATTCACATAGGTGAAAATTGGGATTAAAATTTTATTTAAACTTATTTATAAATATATAGGGGATTTTTAAGGTACCATCAAAGTACCATATATAAATATATAGAGAATTTCTATGGTATCCTACTAGGTTTAAAGGTACCACAGAAATTCCCTAATATATATTGATTTTGGAAGTAAATAAAACCTTCCAATCCTAACCTAAAATGCTATGATTTTCTGTTCCTCAAGTTGCTCCAAAACCAGACCACTTAAATTGACAGAATTCTATATCCTATTATCTCTGTTTTTTGTTTCATCAAGTATCGTATGCGATGCAGGCAACAATATTTCATTATGGTTCAGTTAGCTTAATTAAGGAGCCTTGCAGGTCAGCTCATCTTGCAGCAATGAATGTTGCCAAAATGTCTGGCAGTATCCTTTCTTATGCCCCAAATGTGGCATTGCCACTATGGCCATCAGCAGAGGCTGCTAGGGAAGGCATCATGAGTATTTGGAACTATGCTGACATTATTAAGGTAGTTTTGTGTGTTTATATATATATATATATATATATATATATATATAAAGAGAGAGAGAAAACACCTATGGCCCTTCAATGTCAATTTTTGACATGAAATTAAATTGGTCTAGTTGGTCTATCAAAATTTGACATTGAAAGACCATTTTGATGTATTTGTCATTGGAGGACCAAATTGACAGCACTTGTATATTTGGATGACCAAATTAGATGTTAGCTCTACATATATACAAGGTCTATTTTGAAGTATCACCACACTATTTGAGTCAGGTGCAGAACATAAGGCTCATTTTGGTAAGTACAGGTAAGTGTGGAAGAAATTCGATTCTTGACTCAAGGAGATGATCCTTATGACGACAAAGTGATCATGAAGAAGCTTTACCACTGCAATCTCAAACTTTTGCTGGTCACTGAAGGAGCACGGGGCTGTAGATACTACACGAAGGTTAGATCCATAAACAAAAACCTGCATGATTTCTATTAATCTCTACCAGCATAATGTTGTCCTACTAATAAATGTTATTGGGGCTAAATGTATTGCGTAGTGTAAACATTTTGTCCTAGACACATACGGAGGCTAACTGGTTATTTTCTTTTCCCTCTTTGCTAATCCAAAATGGGTTTGCCATGTTTAATCCTATAATTGTCCTTCTTGTTGCACAGGACTTTAAAGGTAGGGTTTCTGGTTTTAAGGTGGAAGCAGTTGATACGACTGGAGCAGGTGATTCTTTTGTAGGTGGACTCTTGAGCATTGTGGCTGCACACAAACAGATTTATAAGGTGACAATTAGTATTTCATATTAGGAATCTTGATCCGTTTACCAAGCTTATGGATTGGTGAATTCCATAGATGTTCCTTGGATGTAAATTTTGTCTCAACCTTTCTTATCCCAATTATCATTTATGATCTCTGTGTCAATTCCGAGAAATTCAAGCTATGTGACTTCATTGTTTCATTCTCTGTTATTTTCAGGATGAGAGAAGGTTGGGGGAGGCTCTTGAATTTGCAAATGCTTGTGGTGCTGTAACAGTGACAGGGAGAGGGGCTATACCTTCACTCCCCACAAAGGATGCGGTTCTGAGAATTCTGTTCACGTGTGGGTAGAATATTTGCCATTACGTATGGGTAGAATATTTGCCATTGATGATTGGCAAAACTAGTAAAACCGAACATCATTGAGGTTTTGGATTCAATTCTGGCCATTGACAATCATTGATAGTTAATTGTAAGTACCACCTGTGACGCTCTGAACTTAAAATATGGTAACTTTATCTCATCCTAAACTTTTTTTAAAAAAAAATAAAAGAAAAAGAAAAGATGAGTAGCACATTTTGGTGAAAGTTAGTAATAATTTTTCTTTGTTGAGAGGAATTTTTTTGTTAAAAAAAATTACTAGTCACATTTTGATGTGAATTTATGTCTTGCTTATTTATTTTCTATTTTTAAACTTTAGATTCATAGGTTTCAACAAATTATCTGGATATTGCAGAAAATTTAAAATAATTGACTGTGAAGTCGTGGAGAAAAAAATGATATATTTTCTCACTTTACAATTATATAATAAAATCGAAATAACATGAGTTGGTATCACCCCTTTTCAGAAGATTATTTACAGGTCTCTGCAACTATTTCCATTGGATTCAGATGATGAAAACAAAAATATTCACATTGGGCAATGGGCTCAAATAAGTAACAAAATTAAATGATGGATAGAGCACACCAGTTACATATCACAACATAAATGTGTTTAATTAATTAAAAAGTGTAAAGAGCAAGTAGAACATAGAATACAATTAGTCATTCAATCAGGTGAGTAATCGGTTGTGAAATTTGATTATATCTGCTATTAACAAATTTTTAAAAGAAAATTACTCTATTATTATTATTATTATTATTATTAAATAAAACATTATTTATACTTCGTACCTTGTCAAAAATGTTATGTGTCTATCAAATTTTATGAGCTAATTTCCCTTCAAACATTTCACGCTCCTCTTTATGGAAAAGCTTAAGATTAATCTATAAATAAACTTCTAAATATTCAACTTTCTGGCTTTTTGACCAATGTGCCCTCCGTGATAAAATTATTTATTAAATTACCATCATTTCTAAACTATTTATCAAAATGTCTTTATTTTAGCTACGTTGAAATTTTTTATTATTTTTCGTTTTACGTAAGATGCAACAGAAAAAATAGTGCATCCAACTAGGATACGCCAACACCTATGGCGTTTTTCACGCGGAAACGCCACACATGATGGCGTATCCATGTGGGATGCGCCACGCGTGTTGGCGTATCCTAATTGAATGCCCCAACCGTGTTGGCGTATCCTAATTGAATGTGCCAACCGTGTTGGCGTATCCTAATTAAATGCGCCAACCATGTTAGCGTCTCCCACATGGAGAAAAAAATAAAAAAAAAATACTATGTGACATGTGCAGGATGATATATCTATGTAAAAAACGTCATATAGAATGACGTATCCACGTCACGTGGACAAAAAAAAATGTCATGTTGGGTGTGCTTCTAGAGCACTTAACCCATTCCACGTGGATCTCGCACTCCTCCCAAAGGCACTTACATTTCACATGCCTATTTGAAAGTGCACTATAACCTTGGAAGACATCAATATTTATAGGCCAAGTGTTTGCTTCTAATCCGAAAGTAATCGATGTGGGACTTTGATATTAGCAAAGCAAAGCAACTAAATAAGGCAATGATGCACTTTTATTCGATGTGAGACTTTAGTAAATGAAATAAACATCTTATTTACACACCTAAAACTATTTTTTTACTCTCTTAACTATTCATAATATAATTTGATCTTCTTTTTTCTTAATGAGCTATCTACATATTCATGTGACGAACATGAATTATTATCATATATGGATTATTATTTTTTTCTTTTTTACATGTAACCAAAGACATGTTATGATAATCTATAATTTCATATTCTGTGCTGGAACATAAAATTTAGCATATTCACAAACATAATTTCATTTGCTTTGTTGTTTTTCTTGGTTTCGGATTCTTCTTATCAGGACTTCCTTTTGCATGGCTTGAGAGGGCAAGGATGGTTGAGCTGGTACAAGATTCAGGTCTACCCTTATTCAACTTTGTTGTTATCTTAAAATTGCATGATTCCTCATTTTGTTCTCCAGGCAAGAAATTCAATGCTTTATCTTTTCTTTTATGTTTCCTTCCTCTAAAGGAATGTTAGCTAGTCATGTTATATATTTCATTTTCTTTGACCATTTGAAACATGAAATCGAAAAACTACATTTTGATGAGAATTGAAATTGAAAGTCTGAGACTGAGAATGAACAAAATTATATTAGCTAACACTATTAGTTAGTGAGGTGATCAATGCATAACGTTATAAAAGTGTAATATGGTTTTTACCTGTTGGAAAGATATATTCATTTGTGTATTATCCATAGTCATGTGCAAATAATTTGCTTGCATGCACTTGTTGAACTTCTGGTACACGGGGAGCCGTCCAAAGTTGGCCAAGCAATCATATGTCTGCTTGTTGTGCAATTTGAGCCTCCCAAAATGGGTCCAAACATGTAACATATGCTGTCATGTCATAGACAACTAAAGAAAATTTTCTTATACTTTTGTTTGGAATTTAAAATGCTTTTAAAACGTTCTAATATTCAGTTTATGTTTTAACTAAATTTTGGGTCTGCAATATGTGTGTATATATATCATAAACTCTTGCTAATTACCTGCTTACATAGGATACTTTGGTTTATACTGATATGGCGATATCTAAGATTGCTATCACAGGGCCAAATGTCATGTTCCATCTTCATTAAGCTTGTGGATATTTTGCATTTACAAAGTAACGGCTACATTTCATTGGATCAACAATCTGTCTATGATTGTTGCAGTCCCCATCTCCTATATCCTATCTAGTCTGTATATCAAAGCAACTTTCTGCTGAGTAAATGCCTAAATGGAAGCACTTTCAGGGAAGAGTGGTTCATAAAAAAATTAAATTAGTTATAAATATGGAATAATAATAAAAGTAGAATTAGCAATAGCAAGTCAAGGTGCCATTGAAAATTATTGCATTCATAATTCAGCCAACATGGTAAAGTGTGCTTGAAATTGTACTTCCTATTTGCGATTTTTACAGCTATTTATAACTAGCAGTTCGCAGAATATTGAGTTTGTTTGGAATTGCACTCTCATATATTATGCTATTAAAGAAGAATTGGATATATTATGCTATTAAAGAAGAATTGGGGATGGGGAGGGGGGGGGGGGAACTGTAGCCTTCCATACATGACGCAATGGTTTAAATCGATAATGTGTAGTATATGGTGCACATGTCTTTAATTTTTCAAATTATATGATGAGTAGTTAAAAAAGTAAAAAAATGATTTTAAGTGTATAAATAAGATATTTGTTTCATTTACTAAAGTTTTACATCGAATAAAAGTATATTATTTTTTTACTTAGTTGTTTTGTCTTGCTAATACCAAAATCTCACATCAACTGCTTTCGGATCAGAAGCAAATACTTGGCCTATAAATATTAATGTCTTCCAAATAGGTATGTGAAATATATGTGCCTTTGGGAGGAATGCAACATCCACGTGAAATGAGTTAAGTGCCCTAGAAGCACACCCAATGTGACATTTTCTTTTGTCCACGTGACATGGATACGACCTATAAATATTAATGTCTTCCAAAGTTATAATACACTCTCAAATAGACATGTAAAATGTATGTGTCTTTGGGAAGAGTGTAAGATTCACGTGAAATGAGTTAAGTGCCTAGAAACACACTCAATGTGACATTTTTTTTTGTCCACGTGACATGGATACGCCATCTTACATTGCATTTTTTACATGAATAAGTTATTCTGCACATGCTACGTAATATTTTTTTTTATTTTTTTCTCCACGTGGGAGACGCCAACACGGTTGGCGTATCCAATTAGAATACGCCAATACGCGTGACGCATCCCACGTGGATCTACCATCACGTGTGACATTTTCACGTGAAAAACGCCACAGGTGTTAGCGTATCCTAATTGGATGCGCCATATCTTCTGGCTCATCCTACGTAGAACGAAAAATAATAAAAAATTATAACGTAACCAAAACAGGGGTATTTTGATAAATAACTTAGAAATGATAGCAATTTGGTAAATAATTTTGCCACTAGGGGCACATTGGTCAAAAAGCCTCAACTTTCTTTTTATAAAATGCATTTGTTTACTTCACTAGTTATACCATACCACAATTTCTACTAAATACTAACTAATAAAGCTCAGGAATCAGGAAAGACATGCATTTTAAACCCTAGTCATGCAACAAGTGAGTGCTTTGAGTCTAAATATAAGCGTCAATACAATGTGTCATTTATACTAGACCATAAGTTTGGGTATCATTATAACCAAACTACTCGCAATCACCATTATTATTCATCTCTATGAGAGCATTAGGAAACATATCTGATATTATACACTAATGAGACAGTTGGCCTTCCCTTATTTTATATTTGCATAGGCAAGGATTAAATTATCTTCAACTGGACCTGTGTAGTCCAATGAACAATTCAGTCTCCACTTCTGAACTTGGACTACTTTCTGTATAGGGTTGATTTTCTCTCTGATCCTTTGTTGCTGGCTGTGGCTGGATACCATACTGCAGAAGAATTCCAGTAGTATTAAGTTTTCAGTCTAACTGAAGGATTTCTAAAATCTAAAACAAGTATTCAACAAAGATATGCAAAATAAATTATAGAGAGCAGTAACTGTAGTGTAATTTCACCTGCTCAGAAAGCCTGGCATTTTCAGCAATTAGGGTTTTTTCCTGTGTTGTATTCAAAACACATTAGTTAGCATCTTTTTGATGTAATGCTAGCTGGGATTTTTTTTTCAACGTTCAGAAATCATGGGAAATTAAAAAGAACCTTGAAGCATCTTTTTCTGGGCATGTCCCATGAACTCAGAATGATATAGAAGTAAATTCAAACACAGAATCTCAAGTAAAAGAGTATGCTGATTACACAATACTTTCAGATGACAATTAATCACAACTGTGTGGTGTCTGCATCTGAATTTGACAGAAAAGTAGTTGAAATCAAAGCAACTTTGATAAGATGCGTCTACCTATGCAGTTGTAGCCAGTTGGGATTTCACTTGTATGCAAGTAGCATTAATTTAAAAAGGGTTCCAAGTTTCATTTTTATTCCCACATTTTTAGAGTTTCTTTTTTTTTGTTTTTTTTTAGGCTCATTGGATCAAATGCAAGATCACATTCATGCATTCAACCACCTTGTCAATTATATAGACCGCTCACCTTTTCTTTTAGTTGCTCAATTTGTTCCTTGTAAACCTGAGTCTGAAGAATAGAAAGTTGTCATTCAAATATTTATTAAATTTCAAATCCTAAAAGTAAAAATTTCCATAGGTTTGTTACGCTAACCTTTTTTGCTCGAACATTGCTTACACTCCTTTCCAACTGTTGTTCTATCTGTTGCAGTTCTTCTAAGGAGCATGACCCCAAACCTTCTCCCAAGAGTTTCCTGAGGGGATCAAAAGTACACATGCAATATATTCTTTCATTGTGAGTGCAATTTAACATTGAATGTAAACAATTTGTTAAGATGAGTGGAAATTCAAGATCTTGAACCGTTTTGAAGCTTCAAGGAGCTCAATCTTCTTCATCAAGCTTGCTGTTTCTTGCTTCAAATGCTGCCATATATTAGGCAATTTCATTCAGTCTTCAGGATTCTAAGTTGAATGGGTTTCTATGAAAAGAAAATACAATAAGCAAATAGAAATTAATGGGAATGCCAATTAACCAATTCCGACTCATGTTCACATCTAACATGTACATGTTTATACAGATGAAGATGGAAATAACCTGGAAATGTTCAAAGCGTGAAGGATTTCTAGTATTTAAAATTTTCAGGATCTATAAGCAGTTCTGCAAAAACCTTTTTATCATCAACCAACGTGCTAATTAGTTATCATGGCGCAAGCTTCACAATCTCTCTTCACCGCTACATCTGGCAGAGTCCACCATTTGACATCATTAACATTTAAGTTTGCAAAATTTTTATATCTGGCCAGCTGACTATCTTTTCTTGTTGGCTATAGTTAAATTTTAAATGTTTAAAAGCTATAGGGTGTATATTAAAAATTTTGAACAGTGGGAGCATTAAAATCAATAGAGATGTTGTTCGATGAAAATGAAAGATAAAGTTGGGTGATGTCGGATAGGAAATGGAAAGGAAAATTGGAAGGACAAGGAGAAGGACAACTCAATACACATTAAGAATCCACCTAAGATATATTAAGTCAAGAAAGAACTCAGTCCTAAGTTACTATAAGAAAATATTATATTCACTCAAATGGCTTCACTTACAACCATCACCAAGATCCTGTCGAAAACAAAACAAAAAAACCAATACACCTTTTATACTAGATTTGGTACAACGCCCTTCCCCTTTTGCATTCACTAATAATAATTAACCTTACTTTAATGTGAATCATTTTCTCTCTTTTTTTTGAACAATAATGATTTCACAAATTTCTATCACTGGAAACTAAAATCTTAATTTTCCAAGGAATATTCAAAATCTCTTGACTAATTATTCTATGAATTATGCAACCACTATTTATTATGTTATTTATTCTCCATCATTCTCCTCTAGTTGGAAAAAGACTTGTCCTGAAGTCGAGTTCTTGTTCTTCTTCTTATAGACAAATTAGAGAAGTTGAAAGTTGCTTAAACTCCATAGTCTCAAGGTAACTCTACTTTATATACATTTTCACCAATGCTTTCATAACTTGAAAAGGACCATTTTCTTTTGATTTGAGTTTCCCAAAATTTCAAATAAGTGTATCTTTCCATGACTAGAAGCAAGATTTGAATCATTTCACATGTGAATCTATTTGGATCATTTGACAATCCAAACATCATAATCAGCCACTTAAACACAGCATCCATTCTACAAAATCCTTCTTTGTGGTCTTCTCTTGATCTCATATGACAAAAGGCATGGTAAAGCACTCAATTTGAGATGAGAATATAATCGAATTGTGCATTAGTTGGATCATCAAGTTTAAGAAGGAAAAACCTTTTCTTGCCATCAAAATGCAGAGTATCATTATTTAGGGACAACAAGATGGGTGGAAGAGTAGAATGACATTTGGTGTTCCTCCTCAATTCTTCTTCAAAGAATAGATCATAAGACTCCACTTTTGTCTCATAACTTAGTAAAACGACAAAATCACAAGAAACAAGGTAAGATTCCTCCAAGACATCTCTTGGATAGGCATCAAAGACAGGAGAAGAATCCCAATCTATACGAAAATCAGTAAGTTGTAGATCTTATATTTGATGCCTCAAGCCAAGTCGAAGAGATGCCCTCTCATTAGATGAATCAACTTCATCGTTAAGGAAGGGGTTAACCTCCTCCTCTTCTTTGCTAATTTCTGAACAATAATGTTGCTCATCATGGTGTGAACCTTGGAGACACTCAAGCTGTTGTTGGAGTTGATGCACTTGTCTTCTCAATGTGTCCATTTCGATATCATGGAGATCACATTCATGAGTAGCCATGGAAAGAGCCGCAGCTCTTATACCAACGTAATGTCGGATAGAAAATGGAAAGGAAAATTGGAAGGATAAGTAGAAGCACAACTCAATACACCTTAGGAATCCACCCAAGATATATCAAGACAAGAGAGAACTCAATCATAAGTTATTATAAGAAAATATTATATTTACTCGAATGACTTCGTTTACAACCATCACTAAGACACCTATTTATACTAGATTTGGTACAAGTCTCTTCTCCTTTTGTATTCACCAATAATAATTAACTTTAATCTACTTCATCTTCTCTCTTTTTTTGTTTTTTGAACAATAATGACTTTACAAATTTCTAGCGTTAGAAACTAAAATTTTAATTTTCCAAGAAGTATTCGAAGACTCTTGAGTAATTATTCTATGAATCATGCAGCCAATACTGATGAAATACAGAATTAGAGCAATTCTACTGAAATTCAATTTAAGCCAACTCAAATTGAAAATGAGCCAACTTAAACAGGGAATTAGCCAAATCATACTGAAAGGCAGGAATCGATAGTTCAATTTTGAGCTTTTTTTTTTTAAAAAAAAAGGAAGACGAAATTGCAATGATTGAAAAGAATAAAATTTTGGCGCTTTTAAAGAGAACAAAAGATGAAGAAGTTAGTGTGAAGTGAATTTTTAAGGTGAAATTCAATCTAGGTGGTTTCACTCTAAAAAAAACAAGGCAAGACTAACTGCAAAGGCTACTACAAAAGTCCAGTATTGACTATAATGAAACTTTTAAGACCAAATGCAAGGTTGCACATTGTTAGAGCTTTATTAGCAAGTAAAGGTTGGTTATTATTTCAGCTAGATGTCAAGTCAACATTTTTTAAAGGAGAAGAAAATAAAGTATAAAAGATGAAAAAGGCGCTTTATGGATTTAAGTAAGAATCTAGAGCATGGTATACTTAAATTGACTGCTACTTCAATAACAGATACTTTGAAACATGAGTGAACATACTTTATATGTGAAGTGTGAAGGTGAAAATGATATTTTCATTATTTCAAGTAATGTTGATGACTTGCTGTTTACGCGGACCAATAGAGTAATCATTGAAAAACTCAACAAGGAGATGATATAGAGATATATCGAATGAATGACATACGGCTGTTAAGTGATTTTCTTGGCATTGATCAGGTGTATATCAAGGAGATAATGGAGTGTTCATGTATCAAAAGAAGGTGTTGAAAAAATGTAGAATGGATGGTTCCAATCCCGTAACAACACAACTCATTGTGGGATGGAATTTGAAGAAAGATGAATGTGGAAACGAGGCAGAAACTAAATTTTATAGAAGTCAGGTCGTAATCTTTATCTCAATGCTACAAGGTTAGATATCATGTTTGCAGCAAATTTCTTGTCTAGGTTTTTATATATCAATAATTCAAGCAACTTTCATCATGGGGCAGCAAAAAGAAGGCTAATATAAATCCAAAGCGCAATTCATTATGGCTTAAAGTATGTAAGAAGTGCAAATGCAAAACTATGGTTTTGTGACAGTGATGTAGTAGGATACAAAACTAGGGCTATTACTTTTCTCTCAATTCTAAAGTGTTTTAATGGCTTTTAAAGAAGCAACAAAGACTAGCAAAATCTTTTGAAAAATATGAATATTTTTATATTGCAACAGCAACATCACTTGCCATTTGGCTAAGGAAAATTTTAGAAGATATATGTGACAAACAAGAAAACAGAACTATGATGATGCATGACAACAAATCAACCATTGCTATGGCCATAAATCTAATTTATCACAGTAGGACAAGGCACTTTGCACTTGTGAAGTAATTGAAGAAGAAGTGATTGAACTTGAATTTTATAAGTTAGAAGAAGCTCAAGTTGCAGACATTTTGACTAAAGCACTACCAAGAGACAGATTTGAGTTACTTAGAGCAGCACTTTAACTCCAATGGAGAGAATGTTGGAGTTTAATCTTCAATCAATGTTTTAGCTTAGTCAAAATTCATTATGTGTTTACCTTGACTTAAATTATCAGTAGTTAACTTGTGTTAGTTATAGCTAATTTACTATCTACTCCACTAATAAAGCTTCTTGGATAAGCCAATATCTATGTCAAGAGACTATAATTTGTATTGAGTTGCTGCATAATATAGAAGTGAAGAAGAGAGACTTTTCTCACACCTTTCGTAAAGTTTTTCCCTATTTTTTTTATCAATCTTGTAGGCCTATTCAGCTGTACAAAATCAGCATCCTTTTGGAGATATTAACCCCATACGCCTATTTACTTAGCCACCAACAAAAGAGCAGTTTTAGACCTGGTAACCTATTTTTCACTAACTGACAAGCTTAATATTATTTGGAATCTAATAAAGCAATGACAAAGTTAGTTAAATAATCAATCAAGTAAAGGAAGAATAATTATTTAGTTTGGACTTGAGTCTTAAAAGGAACAATCAGAGGCACCTGCATTTTTTTTTCTTCCCTTAAAACATGGAAAACAAAAAAACCATTATGAGGTAAGAAAAAGCATAAGCATTTTCATCAGCCTGCGTGTGATCATATTACAAAGCATTTATATACTAGATGATGAACAGGATTGCTAAACGATTAAAGACAGAAAAAAAAAAAAGACAAACAAAACAGAAAAAGGATCGGGGTATAATAACCTGCATATTTTGTTCATCTGATCTGTGTGCTGTTTGAGCACTCCGGGTATGCCTGCGGTAGCGTTCAATTGTCTCCTGCATGCTGTTTCATTAAACCAATATTACCACAGTCAGCTGATCCATGGCCAAAATAATAAGTAAATAACCTGCACTTGCTTAAAAATGAGAGAAGAGACAAAGAACATAATTAATGTCTTCCAAAGGTTCTTGAACCAAAAATAATTACTATCTTTGACAATTAAATGAGAAACTGAAAATGGGACGGCAAAAGTTAAATTTTCTTCTTGTTAGATGCTAAATAAATGAGGGAATGAAATCCATAGAAAAGTCATATGTGCACCTATTGCCTTCATTGATATAATATTTTGTGAATGACAGTTCTGTAATTTAGAATTTAGAAATAATTTAAATGTATGTTCTAATTTTCTCTTCATGTTTGGAGAGATTTATTTTAGTTATTTCTGTTAGGTTAGGAGGAGTCCATCCGCACATGATCCACGAACCACCGTTTCTCCAATTTATATATTATTTGTAGGCTTGACTATATATTTTGACCTAAAACTTTAATTTATTATCTCTATAGGTTTTTTCACTTACTCAATTCTGAATTTGTTCATTTTTACCGACAAAAATAATAATAAAAAATGTTTATTATTTATCAATGTGAAACTTCACCCACATCTTCACTTACAGTTGAATTTTTAACAATCTTTTAAAGAAAAGATCTCTTCATTTTTATTTTTCTCATTTCCTTAAATTTCGTAATTTGAAGCAATTGATGACACATTAAGAAATAAGAAAAAAAAAGACATTCTTGCAACTCTCATCGTCATATTTTCCTCAATAACTTAATTCGATGTTGGAGCTAGACACCAAAATTTTTGTTGCTTGGGGGACCAAACTCAACAACAACAACAACAACAACCAAGCCTTTTCCCACTAGGTGGGGTCGGCTACATGGATCAAACGACGCCATTGTGTCCTATCATGAACCAAGTCTTCAGAAAATGTGGAAGAAAGCCTACATGGCATATAACGACACAATTACAACTGATGTGTGCAACTCGATGTAGTGCAACAATACAATATTCAACAATGCCTTTCAGAAAACATGTAATGGAAAATACATCAAATTATAACAACACAATGCAAGTGATATTTAAGAACAAACAATACAAGTGGGGACAAATGTCTACATTAGCTTTGTTTTTATATTTCATATATAGTCATTGATAGAACATGAAGCTTCTAATTCGTCAGGAATATATGAAAGCAAAATATGCAGGATATAGTCATTGACGAGAATGACTCTTCAGAAGTCAAAACTCAAGGAAGGAAAAGATAACATTTTCCTCATAAGATGGTAGCAATACGACCTAGTGTTTGTTATGTGCCTAAATTGAAAAGTAACATTTTGAGTTTAGGTAACTCAAAATTATAATTTAAATCAAACTGACGTGAATACTTACAAATTCTTAATATTCAAACCTACAACCGTGTGCTTACCATTTACACATCACATACTCGTCAACTGTTAAACCAACCCCCTTGGGATTAATTCACCATTAGCTTGTAGTCATATGGTGACAAAGAAAAGAATTGATTAATTAGACAAGCTTTTTTAGGCTTAAAAATTCACCATGAGCTTCCATACCTTATTTATTTGATCTTACTTTAAGTTCAAACTTTATATATAAGGAACATATAGCTTTAGCAATCTGTGATACAGATCAAGTACAATGGCAAAATCGAATCGTATAGCTGACCCCACAGAAGTAAGTACATGGCATATAACGACACAATTACAACTGATGTGTGTGCAACATGGTTGTTATTATTGTATGATACTCGTCAAACTAGAGCAATTTCATTCTTAAATAAGTGAACCCTAAACACCAAGTTCTTGGGTTAACTAAGTTATGTATAGGCAATTAGGGGTGACAATAAAAGTCAAGCCGAAGTTAGATTTTAACCTAAAACCAATACCTAGAACAAGCAAGCCTAGCGAAGTAGACGACGAAAATAAAATCTTGGGTCTAATGCTATGTTAGATTCCAACCTAGAACCAAATGACATTAATAATAAATGTTCACTTGAATTTATTATGTCTATAGGTTTTTTCACTTACTCAATTCTGAATTTGTTCATTTTTACCGACAAAAATAATAAAAAAAAATGTTTATTATTTATCAATGTGAAACTTCACCCACATCTTCACTTACAGTTGAATTTTTAACAATCTTTTAAAGAAAAGATCTCTTCATTTTTATTTTTCTCATTTCCTTGAATTTCGTATTTTGAAGCAATTGATGACACATTAAGAAATAAGAAAAAGAAAGACATTCTTTCAACTCTCATCGTCATATTTTCCTCAATAACTTAATTCGATGGTGGAGCTAGACACCAAAATTTTTGTTGCTTGGGGGACCAAACTCAAGAAAAAAAAATTAAAAATTTCATGCAACCCTCACCATATAAGAAACGCCGCCCTGATTTTATTTGTATAACCCATACCAGACAAGCTATATGAAAATGTGGAAGAAAGCCTACATGGCATATAACGACACAATTACAACTGATGTGTGCAACTAATGTGTGCAACTCGATGGAGTGCAACAATAAAATATTCAACAATGCCTTTCAGAAAACATGTAATAGAAAATACATCAAATTATAACAACACAATGCAAGTGATATTTAAGAACAAACAATACAAGTGAGGACAAATGTCTACATTAGCTGTGTTTTTATATTTCATATATAGTCATTGATAGAACATGAAGTTTCTAATTCGTCAGGAATATATGAAAGCAAAATATGCAGGATATAGTCATTGACGAGAATGACTCTTCAGAAGTCAAAACTCAAGGAAGGAAAAGATAACATTTTCCTCATAAGATGGTAGCAATACGACCTAGTGTTTGTTATGTGCCTAAATTGAAAAGTAACATTTTGAGTTTAGGTAACTCAAAATTATAATTTAAATCAAACTGACGTGAATACTTACAAATTCTTAATATTCAAACCTACAACCGTGTGCTTACCATTTACACATTACATACTCGTCAACTGTTAAACCAACCCCTTGGGGTTAATTCACCATTAGCTTGTAGTCATATGGTGACAAAGAAAAGAATTGATTAATTAGACAAGCTTTTTTAGGCTTAAAAATTCACCATGAGCTTCCATACCTTATTTATTTGATCTTACTTTAAGTTCAAACTTTATATATAAGGAACATATAGCTTTAGCAATCTGTGATACAGATCAAGTACAATGGCAAAATCGAATCGTATAGCTGACCCCACAGAAGTAAGTCATGGTTGTTATTATTGTATGATACTCGTCAAACTAGAGCAATTTCATTCTTAAATAAGTGAACCCTAAACACCAAGTTCTTGGGTTAACTAAGTTATGTATAGGCAATTAGGGGTGACAATAAAAGTCAAGCCGAAGTTAGATTTTAACCTAAAACCAATACCTAGAACAAGCGAGCCTAGCGAAGTAGACGACGAAAATAAAATCTTGGCTCTAATGCCATGTTAGATTCCAACCTAGAACCAAATGACATTAATTGGAATGACTCAACAAATATATAAACTGCATCCGAAAGATTGAGGCAGGTGATGTGGGACTCTTAACAATCAACTTGCCTGCTACTTACAGCTTGGTTCATTAACAACTCAATAAGTTAGGGTCATGAACTTATCAGCTAAGGTTGAGTTAGAAATTTTGAAATAAATAAGCCAAAGCTTAAACTTCCCGTATTTGGCTCATTAACTGCTATATTCTAATAACTTAAATCAAGTCTGCCAAGTAACAAATGTGATTTGATGATTTGTTGATGCATGTCTGATTTTGGTGATAAAAAGTAGATGATCTTGGTGTATGATTCAAGTCTGGCTAATTAGCCTAACTCATTAAACATAAAAAGGTTCAATCAACAAGAGCAAACTGCAAAAGGAAGAGCTACATATAAAAAGAAGTTGACCCACTATATTCTCAGGAATGTTACAGTGCTAAGGTTAGCACAATCAACCTTGTTGCCAAATGCTAACATTTGAGGAAAAAAAGAAAGATGAACAAAATTTTGTGGCTCTTAAATTATAGAGCAAGCAATCACACGTGGATAAAAAGAAATAGTTTTAGAGCTTAATAAGAATGTAAAGGATAATGCTTCATTTAGAGACCCTTCATTTGCAACTTTTTCTATTTAAGTCCATCAACAAGTATCACAATTCAAGTAGACACTAACCATACTTATGCCTTGTCAAGGCAGAATGCCACCAAAAGTATGAAATTCACATTAAAAGATTGTTATGTGCCTAAATTGAGAAGTCAGCCATTGAACTTTGATGAGACCGTGAAAAACAAGCGATGGAGACAAATGTTGAAGAAATCAAAGTTACTATGAAAAACAACACTTGCAAGTTATCAAATCTTCCTAAGGGTGATGAAGTTATTTGAGTTAAATGAGTGTAAAGACAGATGAATGATAAAGGTGAGATGGTGAGATACAAAACAAGACTTATTGCTAACAGCAGTTTGATCCTATTAACTAAGCCAACCCTCATTGATCAGGCTTTAGTTATTTTCATCAATCCACTATAGTTATTTTCATCAATCCACTATCTGACTTAAGAATAAATACCTAGCAGTCTAGAATCATATTATTCAACAAACTTGATAGGTTCTGTTAGAAAGGGAGACGAAGAATACAGATATACTAAATGGTCTGTATATTTCTGAACATGTTTGAAGTACAAAGGGGTTCCCTATTTATACAAAAAGGAGCTATACAAGAAAAGAAATAAAATAAATACAATTAAAATAATATCGCACTAACTATATATAAATCAAATCAATCAAAAATCCTAACAGATACTAACATGCTAATATCACACTAACATCCCCCCTCAAACTCAAGTGAGTGCAGAGGAAACTAGAGTTTGGAAACCAAAGTATGGAAGCAACCAAGATGATGAGCTTTGGTGAATAGATAGGCTAGCTGGTCAACAGTTCCAATAGATATAAGACGAAGAGCACCACGAAAAAGGTGTTGTCGAATGAAGTGGCAATCAATTTCAATGTACTTAGTACACTCATGAAAAACATTATTGTGAGTAATTTGAATAGCACTCTAATATCACAATAGAGAGCAGTAGAAGAAGACTAAGAGAAACCCAAATCATCAAGTAGCTAACGTAACCAAAGTATCTAAAAAATGGTATCGATAAGAGCCCGATATTCTGCTTTCGTATTACACTGATCAATCAGAGTCTGTTTCTTGTTTTGCCATGAAATAAGAGTATCACCAAGAAAGATACAACAACTCATGGTGGATCGGCGATCAGTGGGGTCTCTATCCCAATCAGCATTAGAATAGGTTCGTAGGATCAAGGAGGAATCGGCAAAAAAATGAAGCCCCATGAAACAAGGTCCCCTTCACATAGCGGATAATACAGAGAACAACAACATAGTAAGTGGTGCACAGAATGACATGATTTGACTAACTAAATTAACAGCATATAAAATATATGGACAAGTAATAGTGAAATAAATTAAGCTGTCAACCAACTGCCGATAGAGCGTAAGGTTATCAAGCACAGTACCATCCAGAAGTGTTAATCTCACATTAGGCTCTAGAGGAGTTGATTCGATGCGACTATCAGTGAAACCGACTTGAGAGATAAGATCCAAGGCATATTTAGCTTGAGACAGAAGAAGGCCATCAGCAGAAGAAAGGACTTCAAGACCCATAAAGTAACAGAGGGGTCTAAGATCTTTCATCTCAAAAGCTGACTCAAGAACTGTTTAAAATCAGTAATACCACAGTATCATCACCAGTAATAATCATATCATCAACATAGAGAAGCAACATAATAGTACCTCTATCAATTTTGCGAGTAAATAGAGCATAATCATGAGTACTAAAGGAAAAACCAAACTGACTGACAGTGTTGTGAAACTTGGCAAACTAGGCTCAAGGTGCTTGTTTGATGCCATATAAAGCCTTTTGAAGATGACAAACCTTATTTGGTGGGTAAGTGTAATTAGGAGGTGGACACATATAAACTTATTCCAAATCACCATTAAGAAGGGCATTCTTCACATCCATCTGATTAAGAGTTCATTTCTAAGTGGCTGCAATAGCAAGGAGAGTACGAACTGAAGTGATGCGAGCAACAGGTGCAAAGGTCTCCTCATAATCAATGTCATATTCTTGAGTGAAACCTTTAGCAACCAAACAAACCTTATAGCACTCAATGGAGCCATCATAATGAGTCTTGATCTTGAATACCCATTTATATCCCACAAGTGCCTTACCAGAAGGAGAATTAATAAGGTCCCAAGTATAATGTTCTCCAAAGTCTGTAACTCTTCTTGCATAGCATGCTACCAATGAGGATTTATGGAGGCTTCATTATAGGATTGAGGTTCATATAAGTGAAGCATAATAGAAAAATAGTGATAATCACGAATATATATAGGTTGAGTTCTTACTCTAGTTGGATGCTCAGAAGGAATATGGGATGCAATGACAGGTGCAGGATCTATGTCTAGAACGGCGTCATCGGGAGTGGCTGGAACATCAGAAGTGACTAGGAGCTCACTAGAGGAACCTGCATCAGAATCACTAAGAAAAGAGATCAACAGAGGGGTTAGTGAAAAGGGGAGTCGAGGTGGACAGGATGAACTTGAACTAGGAGAGTGAGAAGAACATGGTGTCTTCCCAGAAGAAAACAATGACAGGAGATATGGATGCGTTGAGAGAATGATTTCCAACAACGATAGCCCTTATGTTCAGTGTCATAACCAAGAAAGCAACAAAGACGTGATCGAGGCTCAAGTTTAGTGTACTCATGAGGTTGAAGGAGAACAAAACGAGCACAACCAAAATTTTTAAGAGAGTTGTAATCTAGAGAAGTATGGTGGAGATGTTCAAAGGGAAATACATTACCCAGAATAGAGGAAAGATGACAGTTGATGACATAGATAACGGTGAGAGCAGCTTCACTTCAAGCACGTTCAGGACAAGAGGAGAAGATGAACATGGCTCGGACAGAGTCAAGGATATGACAATATTTTCTTTCAGCACAACCATTTTGCTAAGAGGTATCAGGACAAGAAAACTCAGAGAGTGTACCCTGTTCAGCAAGAAAGGTGAGAAGTTTTGAATCACGATATTTAGAAGCATTATTACAACACTTAATTATTTTTTAGAATTGGGTTTTGATCATAGTAACAAAATTAATATAAACTTGAGGAAGTTCTGCACTATTTTTCATTAAATATATCTAAGAAAAACAAGAAAAATCATCAATAAATATTACAAAATATCGATTACCTCCTATAATTGGTGTGAGGGCAGGCCCCCAGACATCAAAATGCACAAAGTCAAAAAGAGATTTAGAAATAGAGATATTTTTATTGAAGGAAATGTAGGTTGTTTAGTAGTTTGACAAGAAGTACAGTGAAAAGACTCATTATTAAATAACCTAGATCCCCTTGAGATAAGAGGGGACGTAGCTTTCCTAGAGAACTATAAGCAAGACGTTAGTGCCACAGTTGAATGGAGGACGAGGTGGATGCTACACAAAAATTTGAGGCAAGAGGAACATGAAGGTTGATGAGCTCAAACAGCCTTCCAACTTTACATCCAGTCCCTATGACTTGTCTTGTTTGTGGATCCTACACTCGACAACCAGAAGAAGAAAAGATGACTTCATAACCAAGGTCACATAATTGACCAACAGAAATGAGATTGAGGTTTAATTTGAAAATGAGATATGCATCAGTTAAGCTAAGAGTGGGCAAAGAGACAGTACCCCTATGACTAACATTCATAAGAGATCCATTGGTTGTATGTATGGAATGTGCAATGTGATTAAAAACTAAGGATGAAAAAGACTAAGATGTGGACGTCACATGATTACAACAAGCAGAATTAAAGTGGTGTGGTTGATAAAGCAGAAGATGTATTACCAAAATTGGATAATAGACGCTTATGGAGGGACACAAGATCATTAGCAGAAAAGGTAGCCTGAGGTGTGACTGAAGAAACTAGGGACCCATTAACAGCAGTAGCAACAAGCACAGGCTTAGAAAAAATGGGATGAGGTTGAAACCTGTTTTGATCAGACCTTGGAAGGTGTGTGGGACAATTCTAAATCAAGTGTCCTAGTTTCTTGCAGTATCGACAATAATTAGAGGCAATGTGACCCTTTCTTAGACTGACGACAATGACGACAAAATAATGAATCCTGATGTATGGTGGACAACATTTAAGCCATGGTACCACGAGTACAACGAGTATGACGATGTCGACAAAAGTACAATGACAGCGAGTAAAAGCACAACAGCTATGAGCAGATGCTAACTGGAGTACAACAATGTGAAATAGGAGTACAGCGACTGCGGCAAGCGGGAGTACAGTGACAAAGTACGGCAGAGGAGTATGGAAGCACAACGACGGAGTACGATGGCAGTGAAATATAGGAGCACAGTGGTGGAGTACGGCGGCGAAGTACGACAAGGAGAAAGGTAAAAAATTGCAGGAGCAATAAGGATTTCTAACAAGGACCAAGAATCTAACCTCTTGATATCATGTTAGAAACAAAGACGGAGAACACAAAGACACTGAATGGTCTGTATATTTCTGAATGTGTTTGAAATACAAAGGTTATACAGAAAAAGGGCTATACAAGAAAAGAAATAAAATAAATATAATTAAAATAATATCGCGCACACTAATTATATACAAATCAAATTAATCAAATATCCTAACAAATACTAACATGCTAACATCATGCTAACAGGTTCCACACAAGCTCGACTTGTTTCAAATTTAAAACTGGAATATATTAAATCCAAATATGTATATCATGATTGATTATTAATCCAGTTAAGCTTGAATCTAGCTCCTTGAACTAGCTTAAGTCAACGATATAATGTTTAATATCATTTTATAAAACTATAATAATTATACTAAATTCAACTGAATTCTTTTTAAGTATATTTAAATATAACCGGATTGTATATTCAAATTAAAATATATTTTCAATTATAATTTAAATCAAACTAAGGTGAATAGTTACAAATTCTTAATATTCAGGCCATACCCCTAAAGTGGCAGTGGCTCACTGGCTAAAAGACATAGAAGTTGCATGAAGTTGAACTCACACCCTCCACAAATTCCAACAAAAGATAGTTATTCACAGCCAAAACCTAGCCCATAATCAACTATGGTTGAAGTACTTCGAAGGGCCATAGATGGAAGAAGTCAACTATAGAAATGGTTGGCTGATGTCCGGCTAGTAAAGCATGACAAAACAACAGGAGTAGAATCATTACTTGTAAAGGTACTTGGCTAGAAAGAGAAAATTGTTTATGTATACATGAATCTTGGGTGAACCATAACACAAAAGCTAACCATTATAGTGGGAGAGCCCAAGCTCATATTAACCCTACATCAGAATCTCACTGTTCCTATATGGGACTCAAGACTCAAGTCTTATATCTTACAATTGGATCCTAACATTCCATCTTGTTCCGCAGTCCTATCACCACTGCACTGCTCATTTGCAACTTAGAGATGGTGGAAGGCTATTGTATCAATTGATGCAAATCTTGAGAGAACCATATCACAAAAGCTAGCCATTGTAGTGGGACAATCCAAGTCCATATAAACCTCATTGAAATCTCATACTTCCAATGTGGGACTCAAGTCCTACACCTTGCTCGAGGTACTAAGGTCCTTCAACTACTGAACTCAAACTTGCTTATTACTTGAGCCATCTTTTATGGTAAGTAACAACTTTTTGATTGACTAAAAAATCTATTAAAAAAAAGTTCTATTGGCTTACAATGAAGCAAATTTATATTACAATCAGGAATTTTTAAAAGCTATTCTTTGTTCTATAATAATAAGAATATGCATTAATTATTAGGAAAAATAATACGATAACTAATAATGTAGAAAAAAAGATATAAGTTTTCGTAATCTATAATTTTGCATATAGTATAAATTTTCTCAATAATCGGGATAAATCTGCCGAAAACCCTTCTTTCCATTCAGTATTTTACTTCCTTTGTTTTTAATTTCCCCCACCAGCCCCCTTCTCTCTCTCTCAATTCTGGCTAAGGAAGGGAGAATGGTTCGTATTAGTATGAATAATAATTTATACAATTAAAAAAATCACACACACACAATTTGCAAGGTGTTATATCTTCTTTTTTTTTAAGCAAGAGGAAGAATAGTGAAAATAAACAAAGGTTCCTTAGATTGTAGGAATCTTAATTTTTGGCATGCTCTTACCTTACTTCTTACTTTAGGAACATACTTGTGAGTAGAACCCTTACATTAATTTAATTTCATTTACCATAAGCATGCGTATATCTCCTATCTTTTGTAAGAAACAGATGCTTGATATAGGAGGATCTTAGTTGACTTATTCTTGCACCAAATAATAGGTGGAGGTGGTTGTATGTTTTGTCATGCTTTACTGTCATGACATAGACAACCATTACCAGCCAACCATTTACTAGCCAAAACCCTAGCCCATCCATCATCAACCATTCATATCTCTACACACATGATAAATAAGGAGTAGTAGTAGGAATAGAAAAGCATAGCATGCTATATAAGAAACTTGAATTTGGAAAGAAGTTGGTGGTCTTATTAAGATTGGACAAAGTCCAAGCACGTGCATGCTTTTGGAATAAAACTTGTGCATGTCTATGTTTCTTGTTGAAAGTCAAAGATTAATAGAAGCCCAACATGAAGTGTAAGACATTAAATTGCGATATGCCTTATACTTTATTTTATTTAAGCCTATATTGATAGGTCAGTGGAAGAAGTCATGCAATGCATTTATAATTTATTTGGAAGATGAAGTAACAAACCTTATAAAAAGAGGCTTGAAGCACGGTTCTGAATTGTTAACTTAAGTGAATTTATTTCTGAAGTTCTTTCCAAACTATTGTCATCGCACTCTAGTGGAGAAGTGTTGGTGTAGTATAATCTTTTCTTTGTATATTTTGTGAGTACTTGGAACACTCTGGAGTTACTGTCCTAATATTATCTTGCTTTAATTAGATTTTCTTGAAAGTTTATAATAGTGACTATATCATGGTTTATATTCTGAAATTTTTATATACATCTTGAGTTATAAACTGCAATATAAAGTTTCCAAATTCTTGTCTTATTTTATTACGTATAGTTATTATATATGTTTCTATGACTAACAAGATAAATCTAGGTATCTTGAACTGAATCTTAGTTATGATATATATATTTTGAGCACTTACAATCATTTTTGTTTAATATTATAATTTTGAATAATCAACTTATGACAAAAACACGTGAACTGTGATGATAATAATGATAATATATTTTAGAATATCAAAGGCACTAAGAAGAATCTTTGGTATATCATGGTATGATGGATGGCCAAATACTGAGATTGATATATGATTATGAGATTAATGTGTGTCAGATGCCCGAGCGGAAATACTTAGGGCTATAGAAATGATTGGCTGATGGTCGACTGAAAATACTTAGGGCTATATAATATCTGGCTAATGCTCGACCTAAAATACTTGGGGCTATATAATATCTAGCTGATGCCCGACCTAAAATACTTGGGGCTAAAGATTTGAGATGTTTATGCCTATAGTCACTTTAGTCCCTGAATATTTCGAGCAATAACACTTTAGTCCCTATAAAAAAAAGGGGGGAACACTTTAGTCCTTCGCAGTTAAAAAAATAACATTTTAGTCCCTAAGAAGGATGAATGTGATAGGATTTTCAAACTTTCAAGGACTAAAATGTGTGTCTTTTTTTTTTTGTAAGGACTAAAGTGTTATTGCTTGGAATATTCAGGGACTAAAGTGACTATAAGTAAATGTTCTTCTAGTAGAGCCTGAGAATATTTCTATAAGAAAGTAATACCTAATAAGAAAGGATTCCCAAAACAAGGACTCCTTATAAATATGAATTCAAGAAGGATTTCCTTAAGAAAGTATCTCTAATCGGAGCTTGAATTCGCTAATATTTTATTCGCTAATACATTTTTTATATTTAATCTTTATTATCTGTATAAAGTATACTTGTGTTATTTTTGGTTAGTGGCACTTGAGTACCTTTGTATTCACTTTGTTGTATAACTTATTTTGTTATATTTTATTTTTCAAAGCCTAATCAAACATTTTCTGTACCTCTAGCATAGAGAACCTGTTCACTTCTAAAGTGTGATAAGTTTATTATTAGGAAATGACTTGAAGACATGGATATTTGGATTTACAATCATAGGATTGGGTCCATTCATCTTGCATAATGGCCTACATATGCATTTTCAGTTATTAAATAATTATTGATGAAGCATGATATGCCCGATTCAGTTTAAGTTATTGTAACTATATTATCATATTATATTAAATAATTGGAAATCTCTCATTTTTTAAAAGGCTTTACTAGGGATATTTATATGGATATATTTAAGTGATATAGATTTTATTATAAACAATATTGAGTTTTGCATGTGCTAGTGAGACTTTGAGGGTTAGAAGTAACTAATCCTCGACCAATCCATTCCTTCCCTTGGAATTGAATTGTGACCAAATGAATGTCCATTCAAAAGAAATTTCCACAAAAACAAACATGTTTAGCAACACAAAGTACCGGTGAGAAAATTCAATTGCGAGGTATCAGAATCGAAAAAGTAAATTTTTTTAGCTTTTGCAGTGAATAGAATTGATTATAGTGGAACTCAAAATATATATACCTTTTGAAAAGTGATTCTAAATTATCATCCAAAAAAAACCAATTTTTCTAGACAGACTTTTAAAATATTATTCCTTAACATAAATCAAATCTTTCAAAGTCAATTCAACTAAAATCTAATTAAAACAAACCCTATGTTTACTACAAACTAGGAATGCAGACTGAGCAGAGTATGAGCAATAGAACCAAAGGTGGAAATTTTAGAGTAGTCAGCTGAAGCCTGAAGGACACTGTTGGAAGTACAATTAGGTGTTAAAGCTGAATCAGTACATTATAACACTCTGGATCACAAAGGATATGCCAGCAAAATGAAAGAAAAATATTTTAGGAGATTTAGTCTTGGTGCATTGAACACCCTTTTATATCTTTCTTTAGATAAAAATATTGTTGTCTTCATGCATGGCCAAATGTTTATATACATAAGTCAATTTAGTCTATCATAAAATATATAAGTTAATTTAAAAAAACCCTACCAGCACTACTTCATTTATGTTTAGGGGACAAGGCTTATGTTTAAGCTCATTTTATTTATATAATAATTATTCTAATTTATCAACTTGTGGAGGACCTAAAGGAAGTTGATTCACCAGTAAAATGAATCAAGCAAACTGCAGAAGGAAGTAGAGGTGATCACGGTTCAGTTTGAATTAGTTTTAAGTCAAAAGACCAATCAATCTAAATGATGTTATTTATATTGGTTTAAAGGATTAGATAAGTTTAATCGGTTTTTTATCAAAAAAATTTAAAACCTAAAATGTTGTGAGTTAAAAGTAATTTAGCATATTAAAAAGAAAAAACAAGAAAAAAAGGAAATAAAAAATATAAATAGCTCATTTCAAATCCTAAAATAATATTTGATCACATAAAGTAAGAGAAATGTGTGAGAAATTAGATTTATTATAAGTAAAAATATAAATATAAACTCAATAATAAATAAATATATTATATAATGTTAATCGGTTTAGATTGGATTAGATCGGTTTTGAAAATCAAAACTGAAAACTAATCCAGTCCAATCAGTTTTCAAAAAATTAAACAAAAAAAACCAAATTTATCAGGTTTTGATTGGATTTTAGATTTTCGATTTGGTTTTCGATTTGAATTGGATTTGAACATCCCTAAAAGGAAGAGTTAAATATACCAAGATTTACTGCCACATTTTATTGCTTAACCTATAGAAGTTTGATTATTATTTTATTTCGTTGTGTGATGTGAATGATGCACAGAGACATGCTGAGGAATATATGAAGATTCAAAACATTAATCATTTTAAGCCAAAAAATTCATAGGAAGGACAGAAGTCGTAACAGTAATCTATATGTAAAACAATTTTTGCCTTCAAAACTTTTAAAGGAACGTGACGGAATTTTGGAGAAAAAAAGCTTCAAGTAAGTAGATACTTCACTGAAAGCACTGCAATTTAAAAACAAAATAATATCATGCTTGAAGCGCTCAATCATATATGGTTAAGGTAATCCTACAAACATACAATTCATGACAGTCTTAACTATATATTTTACCAGTTCATCTCCAAATTTAATTTTATGATATTAACTCCTAATAAAATATCCTTTAATCCTACTTTATATGCAACTCAACGAGAAAGAGAGGATGGAAAAGAAAAGGCATCTAGAGATAGCTGTATGGTTTTCAAATTAAGTTTTGAAAGTAATTAAAGCTACATCACTCTCACATCACACTCTGTTACTATTGACTAGAACTTTGATTATTAAATAAATAGTTTAGACTATAAATAGTTTAGACCCTAATTAAATAACAACAGTTTGCAGTTTCGAGTATAATCTAGAAATTCTTATTATAATAATATTAATAATGAAAATATAAACACGGAACGAGGTTAGTGTGCCTCTAGTTGTATTGAGAACTGTGATGATATCACTGTACATTGTGAGGCTCCAACAGATATATAAATCATATTCAAAAAAGTTGAGACAGACGATGTAGGACTCTTAACAATCTCACAACCCCTGTCTACAGATGCCTAAAGGGAACAACTCGAAAAATTGAAACAGACGATGTGGGACTCTTAAAAAACCCATAACTCCCCTTTACAAATGTTTGAAAGGAACAGACGAGCTTAGCGAAGTAGGTAGGAGAAGCCTAGTGAAGTAGGCGACGAAGATGGACTCTTAGCTTTGATACCATGTGAGATTTCAACCTAAAATCAATTGACATTAAATAGAATGACCTAACAGATATATAAACCGCACCCAAAAAATTGAGAAAGAGAGGACTCTTAACACACATTATTTCATGAAACACCACAAGCTCCTCGCTGGAAGAGTTTATATTTTCCTTTCCTTTTGGCAAATTATATCAATCGAACAAAGTTTACTCACTTTGTTGGCTGATAACAGCAACATGAGTCCTGACCCTATTTTCTTAAACCAAAAGTTAATATTAATTTATAGGTCAGAATATATTGCAGGAGGCATATAATCATAGTTATGCAGTGCAGGTCATTATATAAGAAGAACCCTTTTCTCTCTGTGTCTCTCTCAGGAACATTGAATGTCAGTGTTTTAGTACATATGATACAGCACCATGACCAAGATGTAATAGCTCTTTGCCCATTACTAAAGGAACCAAGTACAGCTCCTTTCAGCATTTTTCCGCTTTTGTAATGTTAGGGTGGGGAAGTACGGTACTATTCACCTAGATAAGCTCACCCTTTGATTCAATTCCAACTTAGAAAACCCAGGCGCTATCCCGCCCATTAATGTAAGAATTGTGAAGTTTTACAAATGGTACTCAAATCCAAAAGCCAAGTTTAAGCATGGTAAAAGAATAGTCATGTGTACCAGATTTTAGATTAGATTTTTCCCCATTTTTCATTTATTGCTGAGTGATAGAATTAGCTTCACTACAGATGTAAAACGCAGTCGACTATAATCAAGTATGCCATTTAATGTCATGAAATATTCAAGGTTCATTAACTCACTTAAACTGACAGAAATCACGAATTTAAAATTTATGCATTTCCAAAAAAAACATAACTTCAAATAAAACACCTTAGCTCCTATCTAATCCACCACTGTACTTCTGTGGTTATAATGAAAATCTTGACTACTTGACTCTATATGGTGTAAAAACACACACATAAGTCTGCATGAAATTTACTAGCTAACAAATTAAAGGAACTCTTGCATGAAGAGGAGAATGCTATACATTTAGCAGGTGCAGATGTAATCACACAAAAAAGATGCAATCGCACAAACAATTTGTTAAAAAACAAAAAACAAAAAAAAAGGAAATGTTGAGGATCCATACCTGGAGCTTGCAAATTCATAAAGCTTTCCTCTTGGAGAGAAGATGATAAGAGCTACCTCAGCATCACAGAGAACTGATAGCTCGAAGGCCTTCTTCAGCAGCCCATTACGCCGCTTTGAGAAGGTGACCTGCCTGCTTGTGGCGTTCTCTATACGCCTCATCTGAGTCTTTCCTCTCACCATCTCTACCTCTCTGTTGTGAATCAGCACACAGTGAAAATATAAAAGGAAAAAAATAAAGCTATGAAAATGCTTTTCTAGTAAATTGTAACAAGTTCACTGCATGGTCAGAAAGGAGTCCTCACCAAGTAGGATGAACCCAGAAACTTAGCTTTCTGGTCAGTGGTGGGATAGTTAAGAATAAGTAGCCAATATAAGAGATTTCCAGCAAAATTGAACCTTCCGAAAAAGACTTGAGGAGCCAGAAAGCTGTTAACATATAGAAGATTCCAACAGATCAGAATCACTTATCAAAGGGTAACCATTACCACTGAAAAATGTTAAGGTTGTAATATGGAGGATGAAGGTTGAAGGTAAATGAAGTATCTAAAAAAAGCAGAAGAAAAAACAAACCCACAGTCTAGACTCCAGATATGCAGATTTCAATAGAAATAAACCCAAATGTCAAAGTACCAGTAAATGTCCTTCCCAAAAAAGGATTTAAACACCAAGAAACATATATCCCAAAGATGGGTTTTTTTTTTCCTTTTTTTTTTTCCTGATTGATTGATTCTTACCAGCTAGAAAAGCAACTTCAAATTCAAGTAGTTCTCAATAAGCCAAGGGAAGGGTTTGTCAACAGGAATCAGAT
The DNA here is from genome assembly GCA_029884605.1 of Ormosia emarginata. NCBI lineage: Eukaryota > Viridiplantae > Streptophyta > Magnoliopsida > Fabales > Fabaceae > Ormosia > Ormosia emarginata. Next base: position 5,130,174 of record JAQQTP010000033.1, on the reverse strand, counting down.
TTACACCAAATTGGCAAAATCCCAGAAATCTTTTGACCAGTGAAGATAGAATAAAGCCTTATGTATAGAAAAGGAAAGGAAAAAAAAAAAAAGAAAGAGAAGAAAAAAGAGTTGACGATAAAAGGAAAGGAAGCACCCAAAAGAGAGCAAACTACAGAGAAACTCAGAAAAAGGGATGCTATATAATGAATATAGACACAGACCAACCTTTCCTTATTCATCCGCCTGTTCCCATTGTTTCCCCAAGCCCCACCATATTAAGAAACAAAAGATTTATGGTAATAGAAAATTGAAACCTCATTCATTTCTTGTTTTGGTAAAAACCGAGTCCATGGGCCCAAAAAAGTATTGTTTAGTTAAAAGGAATTGATGGGAAAATATTAAAAATTATGCTGAAATTTTTTCTTTGAAAAGACTTTGCTGATAAAACAATAAAGAGAAAAAAAGGGAAATTGTTTAGAAAGTCACATCTCTTTATATGAACAGGTAAAATTAAAATATATGTATAAAAAATAAAATAAAATTACTTATAATTAAATAATAAAATTATTATAAAATTAAAGTAATATGAATATAAATGTACATAATATTATTAAAAAAATAAAAGATTAAGATAAAAATACTTTAATAAAATTATTATATTATATATATTTTTTATGTGAATTATTATATTATATTATAAACTTATTTTGGTACTGCTTTAATGAAAGAAAATTGGACGCCTAGACAGAGGGAGAGTAGGGTTGCAGTTGCAGGAACTGTGGGGCACAGCAGCGTAGTTAAAAAATTGAGGAAATAGTACAATGTTAGAACATATCAACCTCGTCCGTACATTGACGTACCCGAGGAGCCAATCAGGAATCGAAAACGCAGAAAACTGTCATGATTGCCTTTATGTAATAATACAGCTTTTTTTTCTTTTTTAAATTTGATTTCCTGTGTATCTGTATATTATTTTAATTTTAATTTTTTTATTAATTGTTGAGTTCAAAGTGTATGATTCTTAAAACACGAAAATATATAAAATTGAGGAGATTCTTTCTCCATTCTTTATTTTTACAAGAATATTGGTACTTTTAATAATTAATAAATAATATTTAGTCACATATTTTATAATTGAAGGAGAACTCTTTGTTATAATTTTTAAAAAAAGATTGCAACATTTTTTTTTGCATCACTCTTAGTCACATATTTGTGGCGTGGTGAGAGAAAATAAACAATAAGAAAGAAAATGGCATTAAGCAACTTGTCGAGAAAAAAATGATTTTATTGTATTTTAGTTATTGAGAAGTAAAGAAGATTGCATCTTGGTTATGAGAAAGAAAGGAAGAGAACTAATCATAGCCACCATCTCCCTTGTCTCTTCTAGTGTTTGAGAAAAAAGGTGAGAGGAGGAGTGAACCTAAAATAGAGAGCAACTTAAGACGTGCTACAAAGGGATGGTGGAGTTCATGGAGATGGTTTTTGCCGCTACTGATAACATGGAATTCATCTTCGAAGAGTAGAGCCTCCCCTCTGTGGCCCATCATCTCGCTAATTGAGTAGAAGTTTGAGGTTGGAGCTTGTGACTTTGATGGTGGAACACACCTGAGCCGATGACAGAACAAGGCGGCGTAGTGGCTATCAACATAGGGGGTAAGGTTGACTGTCGACGAAGCATCTTTGTTGATTGTGGACGAGTTCCATATGTGCTTGGAAACTTCTAGGTTTTGATTTTGAGGTGAATTTTTGGGAAAATAGAGCTTGTAAGTGGATTAATAAGTGTTAGAGTGCCCTATTTCAATATTTGGGGATGAGATTTGATGTTTGATTGATGGAATAATTTATAGGTTCTTTGTTCTTGGTGGTTCGATTAGTTGAGGATTTTGTTTAATAGCTTTGTTTGTGGGAATGGTTCATGGATTTGTTGGGACTTATTGCAATGGTTATGTGCTAGAAGCTCTATATTGGTGTGAGATTTGAATGTAGGAAGCTATAGTCGAGTAAAACACTACACAATGCAAGTTTCAAACATGGAAAGAAATAGATTTGCAAACAGAAAGTTATTGTAGTTGATTACACGATTGTGTAGTCAGCTACACGACCACACATGTGTTGTTGCTTAGAACTCATGTATAAAATATTAGTTTTGAAAATTCCAAACACAAAAAGAAATAGCTTTGCAATTGTGTAGTCAACTACACAACCACACATGTGTTGTTGCTTAAAAATTATGTAAAAAATATTAGATTTACAAATTTCAAACGCGAAAATAAATAAATTTGCAAATAAAAAACTATTGTAGTTTATTACACGATTGTGTAGTTGGCTACGTGTCTACACATGTGTTGTTGTATAGAATTTATGTAAAAATATTAGGGTTTGCAAATTTTACTAAGCTAATAGGAACATCTTTAGGTATGTGTAATAATTATGTGTGAAGATCAAACTTTTTTTTCAATTTGGCTTTAAAGTTTCATTTTAGAATATAATTATTCAAAGCTATCTATGTATACATAAGAAGAAGACAGTACATGTCAGTGCGTGAAATCAAGAGAAAAAATTTCTCACATGTCAATACGAGAAATTAAACAAGAAGAAGTGATAAAAGATAAAATAAAAAAAAATATAAGAGCCTAGAATTAATCAAGATTATTTTATTGGTATTAGAAAAAAACTAAATATATAATTTAATCTATGATAATGAAGAGCATAAATAAAAGTAACACGTATCAACAAGAAAAATTAAGCAAAAAAACAAGATACAATATAATACCTTATAATTCAAGTAAATAAGGTATATAATTAATTAATCAATGATAATAAAGTTCTTTAAATAAAATATATAATTAATTAATCAATATTAATATTATTATTATACCATTTTTTCAATTAAAAATATAAAATAAAAATACTATGTTTATGAAGCAAAAAGTTTTCAAATTATTGTATTATAAAATTAATTTAAGAAATGTAAATAGTATGGCACTTGCAGTGCCCCAAATAACACATATGATTTTATTTCCTTAAAATGACCTTAGCTATATATTGATGTTACTACCAAACTATTAAAATAAATTTTAAAAAATAATTAGTTAAATTTTTTTACACAAAAACAAAATTCAATATCATAATTATTTTAAGTTTTGTTATCCCCTCAAAGGGAGATTTAACGTGCAATTGACGAAATATTACATTAGGAGAGACAAATTACTCCAATTGATGAACTTCTTACAAGTTTAACTAGAAAGCTTACATCCAAATGTGCTAAACTTACAAAGTTTTTGAGTTTTATTACGCTTTGGCAGGGAAAAACTATGAGCATTTGTAGAAAGGTTACTTTGGAAAGAATAAGTTACCCTAATTGATGAATTTCTTACAAGTTTTGTGTAACACCCCAAAATTTTTTTTTTTTTATTTTTCTACTCTCGGTATTCATCGCATAATGTTTGTGATTTTCTGGAATTTTCTTGGAATTTTCGGAGAATGCAGAATATTTTAATATATTTCTCGTTTTACGTGTGTACTGAGCGGAATCGGAGAAATGAAACATTTTCTCCGAAAACCTTGAACTATGGAAACGTCGACGGGGGATCTTTCTAAACCCGAGGCCGGACACAGTTTACAAGGTTTCACATTTTTCGAAAAATCTTAACAGATGAAATAATAAAACACTGTGAAAATTTATCTGTCAGATTTGTTAATGCTGACTTCTGCCAACTATAATTACGTCCAATAAATAATAACACGTAATAAAAATCTTATCGCATTATTCAAAAATTACCCTGTGTTAAACCCCTTTTTAATCTTATTTTTAAGAAAGAAGAAAAAGAGAATTTAGTTAATTAAAACCCCTTGTAGGAAGTTTCCAAGAAGCTTCCTATTTGACACATTTTTCTCTCTCCCTTCTCCACTATTCTACGGCAGAGGCTATAAGGGAAGCCTAAATAATTTCTCTCCTCTTCCTAATATTACACTCTCATTTTTCTAAACCCCAAATATCCATTTCCTCTCTTCTTCTTTTCTTCTCCACCGTGCAACCACTCCTGGAGGCAGCCATCCTTTGCTTGCTTCATCATTAAAGATTCTTGCTTCCTTACACCATTCCAAGTCCTCTTCTGTTGCCATCTTTTGGTTCTTCTTCTCCTTCTTCCATTTTTCTTCCACCATTGAAGCTAAAGCTTGGAGCTTTAAGGTAAAGCCTTCAACTTTCTTCTATTTTTCTTGCTATTTTCGTTTCTCTTGGCTTCCTTGGTGACCAAGAACCTATTTTTCGTGGTTTGAGTGGACATTGTGGTGATCACTCACATTGGAGTTTTCTTGAAGGGGGAAAACGAAATCTAGGGCAAGAAGGAGTGGCACATTGTGTTGTCTTCCAAATAGGTAAGAGGGAGATGATCCTCTTCAACCAATCTTAGTAGTAAGGGAATGTCTTGTATGTGTATTGTTGTTGTGTTCTGAAACCATGTACAAAGTTCTCTCATTTTTATGTTGCCCTTCATGATAGTGTATTTTGTTGGGTTTGTATGATTTATTGATGCCTCTTGCATGACTTGAAGATATATTTGAGTGACTAGTTAATTAAATATGATAATGATTGGTTTGGTTTGAGTTAAAGGACGTGGAGAGCTCTGTTTTCTGTAGGTTTACGCGTGGTAATCGATTACACGGGGCTTGTAATCGATTAGCAAGCTCTTAAGGACACGAAATCGTGATTCTAGAAATCTGGTAATCGATTACGTCTTGTGTGTAATCGATTACAGAGGTTCTGTTTAACTTGTAATCGATTACAAGAGTGGTGTAATCGATTACCAAGCCTCTGATGTCACAAAATGGTGCTTCTGGGAATCACGTAATCGATTGCAACTTGTGAGTAATCGATTACGGAGGTTCTGTCTAATTGGTAATCGATTACCAGGGCTGTGTAATCGATTACCAGGGCCTTGGAGTTACGAACCGTGGTTCTGAAAATCACGTAATCGATTACAATGAGATTGTAATCGATTACAGAGATTCTGTTCCTCTGGTAATCGATTACCAGGGTTATGTAATCGATTACCAAGACCCAAAAATGAGATTTTTGAGCTAGAAATGATTGAGATTATGGTTCTTTATCCCTTGTAACTCAAACATAACCTAAAAACCCTGGATTCAAGGATTTTACTTTACTTGAATGTGATAGGAATATGTATTCATACCGATAGAGAAGAGATGATTTTTGAAAATAGAATTCTTGGATCCATGACATGAAAATTATGGTATGTGTAAAATAAGGAATATATTGATACTGAAAATTGTTGATGTAAGTGTGATTTCCCTATGTGGGTTATGTGCTTATTGATTTCGTACCCAATGAGATAATATTGATGATATGCCATTGAGGCAATGTTTTAATAAATGTGTTGTTGATATGTCATGTTGGACATTGATTAATGCTTATGTGCCATTGAGGCAATGCTTATGTTGAATGCATCATCGATGAGCATACATGATTGGACATTGTGTCATCATGCATGCGTGTTGTCCGTGGGACATTGTTGAGAAGGCCGTGTTGCCTAGGAGTTTGAATAACACCTATGTGCGGGTGCGAATAGACTAAGCGTAGGTGTCATATGTTGTTGACCCTAGGGGCGTCGGGGTGTGGGTGTCTCACAATAGACAGTGGTAGCTCCACTGGGGCCGTGGGATAGACCAATGCGACACACCGGCGATCCTGCCTGAGATGCTGTCCTATATCGCGATCAACTGTTGAGGTACCAAGTGTGAGCTATTGTGCAAACAATTTTATGAAAGGAAGCACACTGTATTTTAAGGCTACTGATACACTGGTATTACTCCTTGATCATTCACTCCGAAAATGTTTATGTCTAGCTCCATGGAGTAGGAACTTTGGTACCCTTGTTGCATTATGAGTTGTCAGTCACATGGTCCATTGAGCATTCATGATTGGATAATGTGTTTACTATTGTGACTGTGATATTTATTTGATTCTTGGTAATGCGAATGTTGTTGGCTGGCTATGGATAATGTTAACTACTGTTCTCTGTTGCTTTACTCTCATTAATTGCTTTCATGTATTACTATACTTATATGTATTAACTGTGTCTTATGTGGGCGTTCGACGCCGTTTATTTTCTTGCTGCCATGTTGGTACTGAAAGCTGGGAATCTCACCTTTTTCGGTAATTTTCTTTATTTTGCATTTTGGTTGGATCGTATGCTCTTAAGAAGACGTTCGTGAGAAGGATAAGGAAACCATTGAGTTTCAAGGTTTCTGGCCTTATCTCGACTGAGATCGAAGTTGTTGAGGATGTCATTTCGACTCCGTGGACTTTTTGGCTATGTGCGGATCAACTTTCTTAGAGGTCCAGACTGCTGGCATATCAACGTGCAGACTGATCGATGTGTGTACCACGGCGATGCGATGGTGTCCTTAGCGTGGAGACGTTATGACGCTCCTATTCTGGATTTTCATGCTTTTGTATGGCTGGAGTTCTATATGTCCGTGAGGGACATGTGGGGTGAAATGTATTATACCCCTCATGAGGATTCCTTTTTGTCTACTGCCCGAGCTCCTGCCCGTTGTTCTGTCGTCCCGATGGATGTCTCGTCGGACGACGAGGACCCTGAGGAGGATCCATCTACGGTTCCTTCTCACTCCAAGTCTTAGGGTTGGTTTTAAATTGATGGCTACTGATGACTATCCATTTATTTTAAGGGAGCCTGACGTACTACTGGATTAGTGGGTATATATTTGTATCTCTTGGGGTAGGTACACATTTTGCTTTTTGTATATCTTTTTGGAAATATAATTTAAACAGGTTTGTGTTTCTGGTACAAAGTGTGTAATTATCCATATTGTAAATGGGCGTATGTTTCATTTCATGTTGATTTCTCTTTGACATTTTTGATAGAAGTTTTACATGAAAGAGGAACTTTTAGTTTTAACTCAATCACGTGATATATTTACAAATAGGTATATATGTACATTAAATGGAAGTTTTAACCGGATTTATGTTAAAGAAAAAAAAAGAAAAAAATGTTCAAATTTTCCGTAATCACTTGTGTATCGTTTCACTATAGTGCGACGTTCCTTCTTCTTACCCATTGTGACTAAGGTAGAAAAAGGGGCGTTACACTGTCTTGGTATCAGAGCTCCCGGTTATGTTTCTTTGGGTGTCGTTTTGTGGTTTTTGGGTATTCAAATCTTGTTTGTCATTGTGTCATTTTCTGTGATTTTGAGGCAATGTTACAACAGTTGGTATTCAAATCGACTTTCTCTTGTTTTGCGTAGTCTAATCCTCCACGAGAAGATCTGGCGATGGCTCGTCGAGTGCCGATGATAGGAAGGTGGCTACATGCCATAGAGTCAATACGAAAGATGGTGAGGCAATGTTACAACAGAACCAACAGACAGCTCAACAACAGGCTAAGGCTGCACAATGAAACTTGAGGTAGGAAGTAGAGGCTACAGCGGATGTTCAGAACTTAGAAGGATTTCGTCGCGCTAATCCTCCATAGTTTAAAGGGGAGTTTGATCCGGAGAAAGCTACATTGTAGATCCAAGAGTTAGAGAAAATATTTACGGGTATGAATTGTGCTGATGATAGGAAGGTGACCTACGCCGCATACATGCTTTTGATGGGAGATCTTTCTCGCATTGGTGGACGGGAGAACAAAGGCTACTTCAAACCACAAGTTGCCGCGAAATCCGGGATCAGTGATAACTTGGGAAGTGTTCAAAGAAAGGTTCTTGAACAAATATTTTCTCCGAAAGTGCCTAAAGCATGCAAAAGAAATGAAATTTCTCGAGGTTGCGACAGAGGCAGGCATGTCTTGTTAGGCTTGTGAGCGGATCTGCCGCCAAGTTTGAGAACTTGTCCTTTGAGTTGATTTTTGACCTATTTTCAACTTCAACCCGATGAAACTTGGAAGTGCGAGGAAGTTTGAGGATTTCTATGGCACCTTACCATATGGCACAAGAGGTGGAAGCTCGACGAGGCATGATGTGTGAAGAAAATTGTGATAGCCTTGAAGATTTCTCGAGCTACTCGACACTTGTTGCCGATTTAGGAAAACAATTACGTAGAACAAGAACGTGAGGCGAGAAACGAAAACTTTGGGCCTGTTCGGTCCCAAAGAGAGAGGTGGTGGCAACTCGAGTCGTTATCAAATTTAATGAAGCCTTATTCCGGACCCTTTGGAAGCCAACAACTACAAAAATTTCAAGGACCAATTTAATGGAAGTGGAAGCCCCGGGAAGGAGGGGTCGAATGCTACAACTACTCGAGATGTATGAAATGTGGGAAAGAGCATTTCACAAGAGGACCTGATGCATTCAATCAAAGGATTTATTTGCTTTCGGTGCGGGAAACCACTTCACGTTTCTCACGCATTCTCTCTAACTAGACCAAGGCGGAACCATCCGTCAATGTTGCTAAGACTTCTAAACCACAAGTTGGAGCGGATGCAACATGGTTACACACCGAGTGTGGTCTTTGTGCTGAGGCCTCGAATCAGGGATGATACAAGGAGAAAGTATCATTGAAGGTAATCTTTTAATTGTTTTGTATGACTCTGGTGCTACTCATTCTTTCATTTCATTTCACATGTCTATTAGCTTTTGTGTATGTGAAAAATACTTAGATTAGAAATATAAATGTGTCTTCTTGTACCTTTCGATTTGAATAACATGTGTTTCGACTCCTCTTTGCCAAACACCCGTAGTCACTACTAAGGTGTGTCTAGGTTGTCCTTTAATCGTGGAAGGTCGAATCTTTTCAAATGTCGATTTGATCTGTTTGCCATTATCTCGACTAAACGTGATATTAGGAATGGAATGAAAAAGCTATCTGTTTGGCCATGTCTTGTTAGGTTTCTAAACTTAGTTCCCTTTTTCAAAAAAATAATAGTTTTCCCTTTGGATGAGGATTCTAGATTTTTGACCATATGCTCAACCAAGTGAAAGCTTTTACGAAAGAAGGAGCTTGAGGATACATCTTTGTTATCTTTTTTGAAAGTTGAGAGTGAAGTTGATGTGGACGCAATCTCTGTTGTTCGAGAATTTCTTGAGGTTTTCCTTGATGATGTACCTGGTTTGCCACCGGAACGAGAGGTCGAGTTTGCTATCGACTTAGTACCTAGAGCTTTCCATCTATCTGGTGTGCTATTTCTATGGCACCTTACACATGGCACCGATAAACGTAGTGTGGTTCGTGTGGAACTTAAGAAGCGGGATGGAAGAGCTCCTAGAGAAGCAATTCGTGAGACCCGGTATATGTGTCACCCTAGGGAGCACTGTATTGTTGGTCAAGAAGAAAGATGGGACTTCAAGATTATGCGTGGACTAATAGATTTTACGTTTAGCTCCATGGAGTAGGATTGAACAAGGTTACGATCAAGAACAAGTATCCATTACTATATTTGGTTATTATATCTTATCTGTTTATTCTTATCTTTCTTATTTTATCTCGGATAGATGACTTGATAGACCAATTGAAGGGAAAGCTTTTTGGTTATATGTGTTTTCCAAGATCGATTTTATGTTGTCTTACCTCTTTTATATGTTATTCTTTTATTTATTTCTTTTGATTTTCATTTAGATTGTGTACCCCGAGGAGGAGGAAGATCCAAGGGGTGACGACCGGGCTTTACGATCAAGAACCATCCGATCATCCATATCCTCTGGATTGATTGTGGGATGGCGACGCCGAGATTTTGGGATTCGTATGATATCTATCATCCATCCTGGGTTATCACCAATTCGTCGAGTAAAAGTGGAAGATGTTCCCAAGACGGCTTTTCGTACTCGTTATGGTCATTATGAATACCTGGTGATGCCTTTTGGTGTGACAAATGCACCTGCGATATTTATGGACTATATGAATAGGATCTTTCGTCCTTACTTGGACAAATTCGTTGTTGTTTTCATCGACGATATCTCCGATCTATTCACAAAGTCACGAGGACCATCTTGAGCACCTCGGCTTTTATAGTTCTCCAGGGGTCTTGAAAGAAAAAGAGCTATATGCGAAACTATCCAAGTGTGAGTTTTGGCTAGAAGAAGTGAAATTCTTAGGTCATGTAATCACAAAGGAAGGAATTGCAGTGGATCCTTCAAAGGTAGAAGCCGTACTACAGTGGGAAAGACCAACTACGGTGACGATGGCAATCCGAAGCTTCATTGGATTAGTCGGATACTACCGAGGTTTATTGCCGAGACCAACGGCTTTTGTTGGTCCAATATGTGAAATTCTTAGGTCATGTAATCACAAAGGATTTTCCAAAAAATTGCTAGCCGAATACCAAGTGCGAGTTTTGGAGGTTTATCGCTCACTCAACTCACCAAGAAAGACTAAGCTTTTGAATGGACAGATTCCTGTGAAGGAAGTTTCCAAGAGTTAAAAAGGAAGCTGACTATGTCACCAGTGCTAGTCTTACCGAATCCTAGTGAACCATTTGAAGTGTACTGTGACGCTTCGTATCAAGGTTTGGGGTGCGTTCTCATGCAAAATGGAAAGGTGGTAGCTTACGCCTCAAGACAATTGCGAATGCATGAGAAGAACTACCCAATGCACGATCTTGAATTAGCTGCAGTGGTGTTTACATTGAAAATATGGAGACATTATCTGTATGGAGCCACATTTAACGTCTTCAGTGACCACAAAAGTCTGAAATACCTGTACGACCAGAAAGAGCTGAACATGAGGCAACGAAGATGGCTAGAATTTTGGAAAGATTACGATTTCCAACTCCAGTATCATCCTGGAAAGGCGAACGTGGTGGTCGATGCTTTGAGTAGAAAGACGATTAGTGTTTCTACTATGATGGTTAGAGAAAAGGACTTGATAGAGCAATTCAGAGATATATGGTCATTTATAGAGTTAACACCGGGTAAAATCTGCATGAATAGGATCACTATCTCGAATGACCTGATGGATGATATTCGAGAGAAACAAAAGGTCGACAAATTCCTGCAAGAAGAAAGAGAATTGATGAGGCAAGGTGGTGTATCAACATTGAAGGAAGGAAGCGATAGGATTTTGAGATTCCAAGGAAGGGTCTGTGTGCCTAAAGATGAAGAACTCAGAAATTACATACTTGAACATGCTCACTCGAGTCAGTTGAGTATGCATCCTGGAATGACCAAGATGTATCAAGACTTGAGGAAGTTATTTTGGTGGCATGGGATGAAAAGAGATATCGCTAGATGCGTGTCATCTTGTTTGGTTTGCCAGAAAACGAAGATTGAGCACCAAAGACCAGCAGGATTACTACAACCCTTAACTATTCCTGAATGGAAATGGGATAGTATCGTCATGGATTTTGTTGTTGGATTACCAAGAACTAGGAAAGGATATGACTCAATATGGGTAATAGTGGATCGACTTACGAAGTCAGCTAACTTTCTGCCAATCAACATAAGATATCTGTTGGAGAAGTTGACTCAGATATACATTGGTTAAATTGTCAGACTTCACGGGATACCCACGAGTATTATTTCTGATAGAGACCCGAGGTTTATCTTGAAGTTTTGGCAAAGTCTTCAAGAGGCTATGGGAACAAAGTTGCAGTTAAGTTCTGCCTACCATCCGCAAACTGATGGTCAATCAGAAAGAACAATTCAGTCGTTAGAAGATCTGTTGAGAGCTTGTGCGATAGAGCAAACTGGAAGTTGGGATGAAATCTTACCATTGGTGGAATTCACCTACAACAACAGTTACCATTCAAGTATAGGGATGGCACCCTATAAGGCTTTATATGGGCGAAGGTGTCGGACGCCTCTGTGCTGGCATCAAGATGGAGAACGGCTTACCGTTGGACCTGAACTCATTCAACAGACAACTGAGAAGGTTAAAATGATTCAGGAGAAAATGAAAATGGCTCGAGTTGGCGAGAAGAGTTATGCGAACAAAAGAAGGAAACCTCTTGAGTTCGAAGAAGGAGAGCATGTCTTCTTGAAAGTCACACCTACGACTGGGGTCGGTCGTGTCCTCAAATCTAGAAAACTCACTCCAAAATTCCTTGGACCCTACCAAATTCTTCGGGATAGGTCCCATGCTTACCAAATAGCTTTACCCCTTTTCTTTCAAATCTTCATAATGTGTTTCATGTGTCACAACTCAAAAAATATATCCCAAATCCTAATCATGTCATAGCACCTGATTACGTACAATTGAAGGAAAACTTGACTTATGAGACAACTCCTGTAAGGATTGAGGATAGGAGGACAAAGCAACTCAGAGGAAAGGACATTGCACTAGTGAAGGTAATCTGGAATGAAGCAACTGGAGATGTGACGTGGGAGCTGGAGAACAAGATGAAGGAGCAATATCCTGAACTGTTTTAAGGTATGAAAAATTTCGAGGACGAAATTCTTATTTGTTGGGGAGAGTTGTAACACCCAAAAAAAAATTGATTTTTCTACTCTCAGTATTCATCGCATAATGTTTGTGATTTTCTGGAATTTTCCTGGAATTTTCGGAGAACGCTGAATATTTTAATATATTTCTCGTTTTACGTGTGTACTGAGCAGAACTAGAGAAATGAGACATTTTCTCCGAAAACCTTGAACTATGGAAACGTCGACGGGAGATCTTACTAAACCCAAGGCCGGACACAGTTTACAAAGTTTTATATTTTTTGAGAAATCTTAACAGATGAAATAATAAAACACTACGAAAATTTATCTGTCAGATTTGTTAATGCTGACTTCTGCCAACTATAATTACGTCCAATAAATAATAACACGTAATAAAAACCTTATCGCATTATTCAAAAATTACCTTGTGTTAAACCCCTTTTTAGTCTTATTTTCAAGAAAGAAGAAAAAAAGAATTTAGTTAATTAAAACCCCTTGTAGGAAGTTTCCAAGAAGCTTCCTATTTGACACATTTTTCTCTCTCCTTCTCCACTCTTCTACGGCGAGGCTATAAGGAAGCCTAAATAATTTCTCTCCTCTTCCTAATATTACACTCTCATTTTTCTAAACCCAAATATCCATTTCCTCTCTTCTTCTTTTCTTCTCCACCGTGCAACCACTCCTAGAGGCGACCATCCTTTGCTTGCTTCATCATCAAAGATTCTTTTTTCCTTACACCATTCCAAGTCCTCTTTTGTTGCCATCTTTTAGTTCTTCTTCTCCTTCTTCCATTTTTCTTCCACCATTGAAGCTAAAGCTTGGAGCTTTAAGGTAAAGCCTTCAACTTTTTTCCATTTTTCTTGCTATTTTCATTTCTCTTGGCCACCTTGGTGACCAAGAACCTATTTTTCATGGTTTGAGTGGACATTGTGGTGATCACTCACATTGGAGTTTTCTTGAAGGGGGAAAACGAAAATCTAGGGCAAGAAGGAGTGGCACATTGTGTTGTCTTCCAAATAGGTAAGAGGGAGATGATCCTCTTCAACCAATCTTGGTAGTAAGGGAATGTCTTGTATGTGTGTTGTTGTTGTGTTCTGAAACCATGTACAAAGTTCTCTCATTTTTATGTTGCTCTTCATGATAGTGTATTTTGTTGGGTTTGTATGATTTATTGATGCCTCTTGCATGACTTGAAAATATATTTGAGTGACTAGTTGATTAAATATGATAATGATTAGTTTAGTTTGAGTTAAAAGACGTGGAGAACTCTGTTTTCTGCAAGTTTACGCGTGGTAATCGATTACACGGGGCTTGTAATCAATTACCAAGCTCTTAAGGACACGAAATCGTGATTCTAGAAATCTGGTAATCAATTACGTCTTGTGTGTAATCGATTACAGAGGTTCTGTTTAGCTTGTAATCGATTACAAGAGTGGTGTAATCGATTACCAAGCCTCTGATGTCACGAAATAGTGCTTCTGGGAATCACGTAATCCATTACAACTTGTGAGTAATCGATTACGGAGGTTCTGTCCAATTGGTAATCGATTACTAGGGTTGTGTAATCGATTACCAAGGCCTTGAAGTTACGAACCGTAGTTCTGGAAATCTCGTAATCAATTACAATGAGATTGTAATCGATTACAGAGATTCTGTTCCTCTGGTAATCGATTACCAGGGTGATGTAATCGATTACCAAGACCCAAAAATAAGATTTTTGAGCTGGAAATGATTGAGATTATGGTTCTTTATCCCTTGTAACTCAAACATAACCTAAAAACCCTGGATTCAAGGATTTTACTTTACTTGAATGTGATAGGAATATGTATTCATACCGATAGAGAAGAGATGATTTTTGAAAATAGAATTCTTGGATCCATGACATGGAAATTGTGGTATGTGTGAAATAAGGAATATATTGATACTGAAAATTGTTGATGTAAGTGTGATTTCCCTATGTGGGTTATGCGCTTATTGATTTCGTACCCAATGAGATAATATTGATGATATGCCATTGAGGCAGTGTTTTAATAAATGTGCTGTTGATATGTCATATTGGACATTGATTAATGCTTATGTGCCATTGAGGCAATGCTTATGTTGAATGCATCATCGATGAGCATACATAATTGGACATTGTGTTATCATGCATGCGTGTTATCCGTGGGACATTCTTGAGAAGGCCGTGTTGCCTAGGAGTTTGAATAACACCTACGTGCGGGTGCGAATAGACTAAGCGTAGGTGTCATATGTTGTTGACCCCGGGGCGTCGGGGTGTGGGTGTCTCACAATAGGCACGGTGGTAGCTCCACTGGGGCCGTGGGATAGACCAATGCGACACACCGGCGATCCTGCCTGAGATGCTGTCCTATATCGCGATCAACTGTTGAGGTACCAAGTGTGAGCCATTGCGCAAACAATTTTATGAAAGGAAGCACACTGTATTTTAAGGCTACTGATACACTAGTATTACTCCTTGATCATTCACTCCGAAAATATTTATGTCTAGCTCCATGGAGTAGGAACTTTGGTACCCTTGTTGCATTGTGAGTTGTCAGTCACATGGTCCATTGAGCATTCATGATTGGATAATGTGTTTACTATTGTGACTGTGATATTTATTTAATTCTTGGTAATGCTAATGTTGCTGGCTGGCTATGGATAATGTTAACTACTGTTCTCTGTTGCTTTACTCTCATTAATTGCTTTCATGTATTACTGTACTTGTATGTATTAACTGTGTCTTATGTGGGCATTCGACGCCGTTTATTTTCTTGCTGCCATGTTGGTACTGAAAGCTGGGAATCTCACCTTTTTCGGTAATTTTCTTTATTTTGCATTTTAGTTGGATCGTATGCTCTCAAGAAGACGTTCGTGAGGAGGATAAGGAAACCACTGAGTTTCAAGGTTTCTGGCCTTATCTCGATTGAGATCAAAGTTGTTGAGGATGTCATTTCGACTCGTGGACTTTTTGGCTACGTGCGGATCAACTTTCTTGGAGGTCGGACTCTTTGGCATATCAACGTGCGGTGATCGATGATGTGTACCACGGCGATGTGATGGTGTCCTTAGCGTGGAGACGTTATGACGCTCCTATTCGGATTTTCATGCTTTTGTATGACTGGAGTTCTATATGCCCGTGAGGGACATGTGGGGTGAAATGTATTATACCCCTCATGAGGATTCCTTTTTGTCTACTGCCCGGGCTCTTGCTCGCTGTTTTGTCGTCCCGATGGATGTCTCGTCGGACGACGAGGACCCTGAGGAGGATCCATCTACAGTTCCTTCTCACTCCAAGTCTTAGGGTTGGTTTTAAATTGATGGCTACTGATGGCTATCCGTTTATTTTGAGGGAGCCTGACGTACTACTGGATTAGTGGGTATATATTTGTATCTCTTGGAGTAGGTACACATTTTGCTTTTTGTATATCTTTTTGGAAATGTAATTTAAACAGGTTTGTGTTTCTGGTACAAAGTGTGTAATTATCCATATTGTAAATGGGCGTATGTTTCATTTCATGTTGATTTCTCTTTGACATTTTTTATAGAAGTTTTACATGAAAGAGGAACTTTTAGTTTTAACTCAATCACGTGATATATTTACAAACAGGTATATATGTACATTAAATGGAAGTTTTAACCGGATTTATGTTAAAGAAAAAAAAAGAAAAAGAAAAAAAATGTTCAAATTTTCCGTAATCACTTGTGTATCGTTTCACTATAGTGCGACGTTCCTTCTTCTTACCCATTGTGACTAAGGTAGAAAAAGGGGCGTTACATTTTGTGAGAAAGGTTATAAATTGATGAGTTAAAGTTACGAAATTTTTTAGCTTTGTTATACTTTGGATAAAAAATTTTACGTGCATTTAATGAAAGTTTTTACGTGCATTTAATGAAAGTGACATGTGTCGATACGAGGTTTAGTCTTAGGTAAGAAAAATAATATTTTAATAAAAAAAGAAGTTATATTTTAATGAAATTAAAGATGTAATAACATAAAAATATAATAAAATGAAATTAAAGAACTAATATTCCAAATATGAATATAAATTCTCATCGATTATAAAATATTCATATTGGATATTGTCCAACAATTGAAGTTAAACTGAACATATTTATTTGTATTTTTTTTCAAATTTTAAAATAGTAAAAAACATGTGATACTTTTCAATTTTGCCTCTGAGACCTTGTTCTACCTGATTATAACCAAAATATAATGATATCAATATAAAAGTGGAAGGCAAATAACAAATACAACAAAATTATGTAATTTGATTAAGAAATTACATTTTTTTTTATTTAAAAATATGTACAATACATATAAATAACAATTTAAACAAATATTTTAAATATAGAACTCATATGCCTTAATTTTGTTTACATTGAATAACAATGTTCATATTTTTTTAATAAAAAATTGTATTTTGTATAATTTTATTTTGTTGAACAAGTATAGCATTGTGATAGTATTATTTTAATGGGGTCATTATTTTAAATCCAACCCAAAATGATATGCATATTTTTTATTATAAATTAATAAAAGAAATAAAATAAAGATTATAATTACATTCATGATTATAATATAATTAAAAAATAATGTAATAGAATAAAAAAAAAGACAATATAAATAAATTACATGAACATATATGAAATTTGTAAATAATTAAAATGTTAACAAATATTAAACTATTTAATCATGGACATTGGGTCCTTACTTAAGTATATGTTATACTATTAGACAATAATAATGAGCATTGGGTCTCTGCTTAAGTTAAGATTATATTATTAGACAATAATCATAAATATTAGACTCTTGCTTAAGCATGAATTATAATATTAGAAATAAGGATAAGACTACACTAAAGTGAGATTGCCTCTATAGAAAGCAAGTAAGGGTGTATTATCTACCATTGATTTGATAAAGTGCATAGAGATTTGAACCCACTAAATGATCTAAAGGTAGTTACACCTTTACTTGTTCACTTTAGAGGCAAACTCACTTTAGAGAAGCTAACCTTTTCTTAAAAATTAATCATGAACATTGAGCCCTGCTTAAGCATAGATCATTTTATTAGACATTTGTTCATAACTGGGTTCTGAGGATTACTTAAAGAGGTGATAGATAAGTGATTCCTCCGTGGCACAACTCCTTTAGTGGTAGAGCGAGGAGTGGGTACATGCAAAAGACACTATGACACTCAAGTCAATAGTTGCACAAGGGGGGTATAGTGTAATGGGATTGGGCGTACCTTGTCTCTCTTGCTTACTATATTTATATGAGCATGTGAGGGTTTTTGGTGTTTAAGCATTCAGTGTATCTTAAATGCTGCTACTTAGGAACGTTGCAACACGATTGTGGGAGAAAGGATCATGGGGTTAGGGTCGCAAGGCCATTACCCTCCTGTCTTTACTTGCTTGCTCGTATGAAATATGATCAGGATTCGTTCCTGATGTTACGCCTGGCATTTTGGCTGCTTCATGCGCACTGTATGCTTGGGTGCCAGCCTGACGAGTCTGGTTGCTCCAGTTCTTTGGGCCCATAACCTATTCTAGAATAGTTGCTACTAGCTTGGTGCTTTGGTGGTACAACAAAGTGTCGAGATACGAATTCAACTAGAGCACATGGCGCGCAATAGGTAAAGGGATCTGAGTTACAACGTTGGTGACAGGTCCCACGATATTTTTTCAAAGGGTCGAGGTCTATAATGTATCATGACAAGTTGCCGGGGTCTCATTGAGTTGCCCTCATGTGTAGTTGGCCCCTTGTGTCCTTTCCTCTATGTTTGGACTGTGGTTCGAGGTGTTGTCATACCGTGATGGCCCCCATGGTCCAAAACCCAGGATTAATGTTCTGTAGCACCTTGCTTTGATTTCAAATGTTCTGCGCCCTGTCCTTTAGGTTGTCTTCATTCAAAAGTGATGCAACATGTGTCTGAAGAGAGTTGTTTAGGCTTCATACTGTCATTGGCACTACTCTGGAACATCATATCTGGGGAGCAGCGACATATTCGCATTCATTAATGACAGTGATTCGTAACAAACTATGATTGCTCTAGCATTGCTACTTTGTATTTACGGGGAATTTAAGCGCTTTGATAATAACAGCAGTTTCACGCTGCTTTCCAATTGCCCGCTGCCCTCGTAACCAATCACAAGGGGGAGCATTAAAACAGGGCTTCAGAAGTGCAACCAATCAGAATGCCTCATTCCTTCTATAAATAGGGAATATTTGTAGTGGGGTATCACTTGCTCTTCTTCATTCTTCAATTTGTGTTTGAGAGTGGGTTCTTCCCTAAGAATGGCCCATTCTTTGTCTTTTGTGAGTATTGGAGGGTTGTGTCTCCTTTTGAGACCATCTTCATCTTCTTCCCTAAATCCTTGAAGGTGTTTGCCTTTTCCCTCGCCTATCTCCCTAGCAGAGGCCTTTCTTTCTAGGCGTAATAACTTGATGGGGACCAAGTAACCGCTCTACGTGGCTTGGTCAGCGTACCTCTGGATAGCGGGAGCTTTTCTCTCTTGGCATATGCTAGAGTGGACAAATTCCTTACTCTTATCTGGAGGGTCCATGGCCACTATCGCAATTCCTATGAGGTGTGGAGATACTTCCCTGAAGTTCTTCCTTTGCTTCCATGCTTTGGTCGTGTGGGTGTGCGATTGGATGCGTAAGGGTGTCTCTTTAGTGAAACAATCTCCTCATGTTGACCAGAAAGGGGGATGTGAGTGCCCCTTAGGGAATCACAGAGGTGGTCGTGGTAGAGCCTGACCTTCATCATCTGTTCAGGCTATATTATTGACTTTTCTCTAGTGGGTATTCTTGGGTAGGTGTAGCTCGTAGGCTTCATTTGTAAGAATAATAGTAAGCATTTGTTTTCCTTGAATATTCACTGTGCTTTGAAACTAGTAGGCTTTTATTTTGCTTCTGTTCATCCGAGGTGGGTCCAAAGCCTGATCTCATAATTTTGTGACGAAAGTTCTCCTTGTCTATCCGAGATGAGTCCAACGCTCAATCTCGGGGATAAGATTCGTTAGAACGAATGAACGTGTATTTTGCCAGTCAAGATGAGTCTGAAGCCCGAATATCAGTGGTTGGATTCGTTTATTTTGGATGAACATGCATTTTACCTACCGAGGTGAGTTCGAGACTCAAATCTCGGCAATTGGGTCTATTTATCTTGGACAAACACACATTTTTCCCGACGAGATGAGTCTAAAGCTCGAATATCAACGATTAGGCTCGTTTAACTTGGACGAACACACGTTTTGCTTGCCAAGATGAGTCCAAAGCTCGAATCTCGACGATTGAGTTCGTTTAACTTGGACATCATGGAAGCCTTTGGGTGTGGGGTCCACGATCCCGGGCAATGGTCAATTACGCTTAACCTCTATAAACTATGGTTGGTTTGTGGGTACAAGTGAGAACTCTTGAATGCTTTGCTTGACCCCGAGGAGATGTTCAAGTTGCTTTCCCAATTTGGTCATTATGTAAAGATGTCAGAATAGCTGATCTTTTTGGACCTTGTATTCCTTAGACCTCAGCAAGACATGGTGACCTTGTGGGTTGACAAGCGCAAGTATTCAGGGCCCCGAGGTCGCTACCGGGATATTAACTGTAGATATTGTTGAGCCAGAGTACTCGGGGACTCAAGGTCACGACTGAGGTTCTGGCTCTAAGACAAGATGATAGTGATGAAGAAACACCAATTTATTGATGTTAAAGCATGCTTCTTACACGGAAAGAGTTGTAAGTTAACATTGTTCTTAGCTATAATATCTTCTCAGCTTGTCATCATTCCAGAAGATTTTGATTGCCTTGCTCGAGAGGCTTTCCAAATTATAGGCTCCTGTGTTGGTCTTGGATGTAATCTTGTAAGGCCCTTCCCAATTGGGAGCCAATTTTTCATCTCTTACGATTCTTCCTCCTACGTCCACCATGTGTAGCACGAGGTCGCCAAAGTTAAACTGGCATGGGATTACCTTGGAATTCTATCGTGCAATGATCCTCTGCTTGAGGGCTGCTTCTTGGACGTGGGCAACATGACGTTATTCCTTAAATAAGTCAAGTTATTAGCGGATGAGGTCTGGGTTGGTTCTTCATAAAAACTTTGCTTCCTTTAGCTTGGTTCTCCTACCTCCACCGGGATCATGGCTTCGCAGCCGTAGGTTAACTTGAAGGGGGTTTCGGCTGTGGTGGAGTGTCGTATGGTTCGATATACCTATAGGATATGATTGAGTTGTTCCACTTAGTTTGCTTTGGCGTTATCTAGTCTTTTCTTGATCCTCTTAAGTATAATTCGATTGGAGGCTTTGGCTTGCCCGTTGGTCTTTGAGTGTTCGACTAAGGTGAAATGTTGTTTGATTTTTAGTACGACTAAGATGTCTTTGAAGTTCTTGTCAGTAAATTGGGTTCCATTATCTGTGACTATCAACTCTGGGATTCCAAATATGTTGATGATATTCTTGTGGGTGAACTTTTGGATTTGCATAGAAGTGATCGTAGCTAATGGTTCAGCCTCAATCTACTTAGTAAAGTAATCAATAGCCACTACTAAGTATTTGACTTACCCTGGTGCTTGAGGGAAAGGGCCCAAGATGTCCATTCCCCATTGGTAGAAAGGTTAAGGAACCAATATTGTTGACAGCTCTTCTGGTGGTGCCACATAGATATTTGAGTGGCGCTGGCACTAGTCACTCTTTTGAACGTGCACTTTGTTGTCGGCTTCTATAGTGGGCTAGTAATATCCTGCTCTTAATGCCTTGCGGGCTAAGGACTTGCTTCCGAGATGATGTCTCGAGCTTTCCTCATGGATTTCAGACACGATGTATTCTTCCTCCTTAAGGCCAAGACATTTAAGGGGGGGAAGAAAAGTCTCAGCAGTATAACTGATTATCATAAATAGTATACAAGGCCACTATCCGGACTATCTTTTGGGCTTCTTTCTGATCATCGGGAAGCACACCACCGTGGAGGTAAGCTAATATAGGAGTCATCCAAGTTTTCTCTCTTTCTAGTAGGAGGACTTCGTGGTCCGTGATACTAGGGAAAAATAGGATTTCCTGGATCACTGACCTGTTATTACTTGGGCCTTTGGTGTTGACAAGCTTTGATAGGATGTCAGCCCTGGAATTATGTTCCCTCGGGATATGTTCTAGTTTGACTTTGTCAAAACTTTCCATTAGTATTTTCACTCTGGCCAAGTACTTCTGCAGTAAGGGTTCCTTGGCTTGGTATTTCCCTTTTTATTTGAGTCATTGCCAGCTATAAATTACTGTATAAGACTGTGTTTTTGGCTCCCATTTCCTTGGCCAGGCTCATGCTCGCTATGCACGCCTCGTATTCGACCTAGTTGTTAGATGTGGGGAACTCAAACCTCAACAAATGTTCTAATATGAGGCTGACTTCGCTTTCCAAGATGACTCTATGATCAATCAATTTTGAGCCATTCATTATTGACCTTTCTGTCTTGTACAGGCCATAACTTGGGGGCTATGATAATCACATATTTTATTCATTAAGAAACCCTCATTATTAGTCATTTACACTCTTCATGTACTTAATTGACTGAATTTGATTATGTTTTGTAAGTTTGAACTCGAATCGGACTTAATTGATTTTTCAGCATTATTCGAGTCTTACACTGTTTCTGTATTTTGGCCATATCTTGAGTTCTAAATGTCTGATAATTATGAATTTTACCTTGTAGGAAAGATAAAAGAGAGCTCTACAACTTTGATGAAGAGCTCGAAGTCAAATTCAGACATCTAGTGGAGCTAATTGGGCATGGAAATCAGAATACGGGATTTGTGAACTGGAACCCGAACAGTGTGTAGTAACCAGAACATAATTCGAGTTTGGGTTTATAGAATGGGCTGAAAATTGGTGATCTGAAAGTTAAGACCATATGTACAACTTTCATGACAAACACAAAACTTGATTCGGGCTCCTTGATGGAGATATTGGGTCTGAAAGTCAAAACAGAGGTGCTGAAACTGGTCCTGAGCAGTCTGTAGTAATTGGGTCATATCTTGGGCTGTAGGACGAATTTTTGGGTGCTTCCAGAGCCATTGGAAAGCTTAGACAATTTCCTAGAACTTTCATGAAGACCATTTGGCTCAAAAATGACGAAATCAATGAGTTCAGCAATGAATACTTTCGGAGACAAGGAAGCTCACCTACCAAGTTCACCTACCAAGCTCACCTACCAAGTTCACCTACCAAGCTCACCTACTAATTCCACCTACTAATCTCATCTACCCATCTACTACTACTCTGAATCCTCTATAAAAGGAAGCATGAGGAGAGCTCTAAACACAACATACACTTAGTGTTAGAAATAGCTTTTCATAGTTCTTGTATATTTTTCCTTCATTGTAATGGAGAGCTAAGTCACTTCTAGTCAATTCGGGACTCTTGAAGAGATTGTGGCTTGGATTCTTGAGACCTTGGTTATGTAATGTATTTGATTTATATTTGAATTCCTCTTCTCTTCTTCTTACTTTCTCTTGATCTTGAATGCATGAATGGTGATTACATTTATGTTTGATCGATTTGATCTTGATTTAAGATTAAGTATTGTGATGAAGCGAAGATTGAGATTTGTGATGAAACTTAGAACTGATTGATCTAAACTAATCACGTAATTGAAGAGGTTAGGTTACTGATTTGTGCCTAGGTTAATTGAATTCGGTGCTTAAATTGACATATATTTACATGAATGGTGCGATTGCGGTTGTGTTTATCAACTTGTCAATTGAATTACGGACGATTGTCTAGTATGAATTACGGATCGATGCGAGAGATCTCGGTTAGATCCAAGTTAACCATTCAAATGTATTTCAGGTGTTTGTTGAAAGGTCTATGATTGAATCCACCCATCTCGGATAGATTTGAATTATTGTTCTTTTAATTGTTATTTCTCTTTAAATCCTGTCATCTGCGATCCTTGAACCATCAAAACCCCCTTTTTTCTAACTTTCACTTGATTTGATCAAATTGCATCTACGATCCTTGAGGAGACGATCCGGTGTTGTTCACTATACTACAAGTTTAGGTAATAACTTCGGTTATAATTTTATTTGAGTTCGGCGCTCGTCAAAATTTTGGCCTTGATGTTGGGGACTCGTAGGTGTAATCTTTTCATTTTGAGTAACCTTACTAATTTTTGTTCTTTCTTACCTATTCTAACAGTTATTTTTCATTTACTAACATTGTTCATACCATACTAACATTTTTATCCTAGCTTTTGAATTTTTCGATTTAGGAAAGACGGAAAAGCAGGTGATTACGGGTAACTATTGCAATTTTCGAACTGCAACATGCCCAGAATGAGCTGAAACTTGGTCGGTTGAAGGAAAACAGCCTGATAAACAAGACTCACAGTGAACTGTGAGGTCACCCCTGGTTTTTCGAAATTCTATCATTTAGACCACTTTTTCAATTTTTTAATATTTTTTATTGCATTTTCTAGTTTCATTTTTATGTAGATTTTGTTACTGTGTTGATTCCATAATTTTTAAAAATGTTTAGACATATTAACTAGATTTATTTTTGCATATTTTGAGTGTTGTTTAGTGTATTTTGCTTAGTTGCGGTTTTGTGTTTTTGTGCTTTAGTTGATGCATGACTAGGTCCAATCGATATCTTGCTTGATCTTGATCCACGAGATTGATAGGACCTTGCATAGATTAATTAGAACTCGTGTGATAAATTCGAGTTAATTACGAACCTAATTTTGGGAGTGAACACGATAACTTAAGTAATCCTGAAATCATGGTGATAACATGCATAATAGAACCCTTAAGGAACTTCTTTGCTCTGATGTATCTTACCAATCTTTGTGTATTCAATATCCTGATCTTGATGCGAGATTTTGAGTTGAAATCTGGTTTGATACACTTGTTACCAAAGTTTCATGGTCTTGCGGGTGAAGATCCTCATAAGCACTGAAAGAGTTCCATGTTGTGTGTTCAACCATGAAGCCACAAGGCATCTCGAGGAACACATCAAGTTAAGGGCATTTCCGCTTCTCACTTGTCGATGCGACCAAAGATTGGTTGTTTTATCTTTCACCAGGTTCGGTCGAAGTTGGAATGACATGAAGAGGTTGTTCTGGAGAGATTCTTCCACGCCTCGAGAGAGCTGCGCAATTAGGAAGGATATATGTGGCATCGAGACGGATGTCGGTGAGACTTTGCATGAATCTTGGGAGAGATTCAAGAAGTTGTGTTCAAGCTTTGCCCTCATCACCAAATTAGTGACCAGCTCTTGATTCAATACTTTTATGAGGGTTTCTTTGCCAAATGATAGAAGCATGATCGATCTTTGCCTCGGAGGAGCCTTAGTAGACAAAACTCCTACCGCTGCAAGAGATCGATAGCAAACATGGCGCGCCAATTAATACCCAACGATTTGGCTCGCGGATCATCACCGCAACCCGAGAGGAGTTAATGAAATTCAAGCATCTCATATGGACCAACAAAGAATGGAACACGAGACTAGATGAATTGACTTCTTTGGTAAGACGGATAGCGATGGGTCAACAACCACCCATGCGGATGGCTTGCATCGGTGTGTGGAATTTGCTCTAATTCATCTCATCCCTCTTGATTCATGCCCTACACTTCGGGAAGATGGTCCCGCCTTTCCCGGATCAATGTGTTCTTTGCGGTGGTGTTTTTCCTGGTAGACCCCAATATCGGCAACAACGGCAACAATCTAGATATGATCCATTTTCTAGTACTTATAATCTGGTTGGCGAGACCATCCCAATTTGAGATATGGGAATCTAGCCGGCAACAACGGCCCCACCGGCGGCAACAACGGCCCCACCGGCGGCAACAACAATTTAGATACCAAGGCTGCGGGTCCAAGCAACAAATACCAACAAATACCCCTGCGTTGGACAACGACAACACATTCGGCGATCTGTCCAATCCACTCCAGGTGAGCCATCATTGGAAGACGATGAAACAAATGGCCACAAATAACATTCGGTTCAGTGAGAACGTCGGTGCCAACATTCGAAATTTACAAACTCAAATTGGGCGGTGGCAACCAACGTGAGCGAGCTAAAGAGTCAAGGTTCTAGCCAATTGCCTTCACAAACGTCAACAATCCAGAGGCAACGTAAGTGCAATTACCTTGAGAAGTGGCAAAGAAGTTGATGTTCCAACCTTACGGCAATCGAGAAATTGACCAAAAACGGCGGGAAATGGATAATTCGGTCAGAAATCGTGCCCTTGAAGAAAATTGCGAGAGAATTCAGATGTTGCCATTCCATTACCTTTTCCAAATAGGATCACACAATCCAAGAGAACAATGCAAGCGAAATGGAAAAAGAAGTCATGGAGACATTCGGGAAAGTGGAAATCAATATTCCCTCCTAGATGCAATCAAGCAAATTCCAAAATATGCTAAATTTCTCAAGGAGTTGTGCACTCATAAGAGAAGGTTGAAAGGGGATGAGAAGATCGGCATGGGAAGAAATGTTTACGCAATGATTACGCTCCGCAAAAGCATGCCACGAAAATGCAAAGATCTGGAACTTTCACAATTTCTTGCACAATTGGCAACTCTAGATTTGAGCATGCAATGCTAGATTTGGGTGCTTCGATCAATGTCATGCCCATGTCGGTGTATAAGTGTTTAAACATCGGTACTTTGCAACCCAGCTTGGTATCGTGATTCGGTTGGCGAATAGAGCCACTTTGCTCATCCTGCGGGTGTCTTTGGAAGATGTGTTAGTTCGGGTGAATGAGTTGATTTTTCCGGCGATGATTTCTACATTACGGACATGGAAGATGAGTCTCCAACAAACCATGCTCCATTGATTCTAGGCGGAGACCATTCCTCGAGACCGCCAAGACCAAGATAGACGTGCATCTTTGGCACCGCTTTCTATGGAGTTTGGCGACGATTTGGTACAATTTAACATTTTTGATGCCATGAGACACCCACAGAGGAGCATTACATTTTCCATGTTGATATGATTGAGATCTTTGGTTGATGATGTCTATCTTGATTTATATCTTGAATTCCACGATATTGTTGACTATCTTGGTTACTGTTTCTTGTGATACATGTGCCACTTGTGATGTTGAACCATGTCTTTGCATGTCTTGAGATTTATTACTGTTATGAGTAATGATACTGTGCGATGATGCAACAATTGAGAATGAGAGTCGATACCATCTTTGAAATTAATGTTCTTGAGTTAGGCATTTGTTTCGGATCACTTGTTACCTTCCATTGTACAACCTCCATCCTTGGAGTTGAAGACTTTACCGAGACCATCTTAAATATGCATATTTGGGAGATGGTGAGACAACTTCCGGTGATCATTGCTAAAAACCTACAACACGATCAAGAAGAAAAATTACTGCAGATTTTGAGGCGAGAATAGGCAAGCCATCGGATGGACTCTTGCGGATATTCTGGTATTAGTCCCTCCACATGCATGCATAAGATTTTATTGGAAGAAGGGATCAAACCGGTTAGACAGACCCAAAGGAGACTAAATCCCCGATTCTAGATGTGGTGAAGAAGGAAGTTACAAAGCTACTTCAAGTGGCATTATTTATCCCATATCGACGGTCAATGGGTGAGCCCGTGCAAGTGGTTCCCAAGAAATGCGGGGTCACGGTGGTTGCGAATCGAGACAATGAGCTTGTGCCCACACGAGTTCAAAACGGTTAGCGAGTTTGCATTGATTATAGGCGGCTCAACCGGGCTACCGAGAAAGGATCATTTCCGCTTGCCATTCATTGATCGGATGTTGGAGCGGTTAGGCGGCAAGTCACATTATTGTTTCTGGATGGATATTCGGGCTATTTTCAGATTCATATAGCCCCGAGAAGACCAAGAAGACTACTTTCACTTGTCCATTTGGCACATTTGCATACGGGAGGATGCCACTTTGGTCTATGCAATGCTCCGGCACCTTTCGAGGTGTATGGTAAGTATCTTTTCGATTTTTAGAAAATTGCATGGACGTATTTATGGATGATTTTCTTGTCTATGGATCTTCCTTTGATGCATGTTTAGATAGTCGGCTCGGGTCTTGCATAGATGCATTAAGACTAACCTCGTTCTAAATTTTGAGAAATGTCATTTCATGGTAGAACAAGGTATAGTCTTAGGGCATGTGATATCTCGTGAGGGTATTGAGGTAGATCTGCAAAAATAGATGTTATTTCATGCCTATCTTACCCCACATACGTGCGGGAGATTCGTTCTTTCCTTGGTCATGCGGGTTTCTATCGGCGGTTCATAAAGGATTTCAGCAAAATTGCACTTCCGCTATCCAACTTACTGCAAAAAGATGTGGAGTTTCACTTTGACAAGAAGTGCCAGGATGCCTTCAATCAATTGAAGCAGGCATTGACCAGTACACCTATCATCCAACCGCCGGATTGGACACTTCCATTGAGTGATGTGTGATGCCTCTAATTATGCATTGGGAGCTGTTCTTGCACAAAGGGTCGGTAAAGTATCTCATGTCATTTCCTATGCTTGAGAACTTTAGATCTGCACAAATCAACTACACCACAAGCGAAAAGGAACTTTTAGCAATTGTTTTTGCTTTAGATAAATTTCGATCATATTTGCTTGGTTCCAGTGGTTGTGTTTTCGGATCATGCGGCATTGAAGTTTCTCTGAAAAAGCCCAATGCCAAGCCCGTTGATTAGGTGGATGTTGCTCCTCCAGGAGTTTGATATTGAGATCCGTGACAAGAGTGGAGCGGAGAATTTGGTGGTGATCACTTGAGTCGAATTGAAAGGGAGGCGGATGTTTTCCCGTCCATGATGTTTTCCACGATGAGCGACTTTTCAAGGCTGCAAGGCAACATCCCTTGGTTTCTTGATTTGATTAATTTCTTGGTTGCTAACGCAATACACGCACATTTCACTAAGGCTAAGATTGATAAATTGAAAAGTGAGTCAAAGTATTATGTGTGGGATGATCCTTACTTATGGAGATTTTGCGGTGACCAAGTAATTAGGAGGTGTGTGCTGATGATGAATTCCATTCCATTCTTAGCTTTTGTCATAAACTTGCATGTGGCGGCCACTTCGGTCCTCAACGGACTGCTAGGAAAGTTTTAGACTACGGATTATATTGGCCCACTCTATTTCATGATGCATATATGTTTTGCAAATCTTGTGATCAATGCCGAGAGAAACGAGGGAATACTTCTCGTAGGAATGAAATGCCCCGAAACCCTTATTATTATTCTGTGAGATTTTTGATGTTTGGGGTATTGACTTTATGGGTCCTTTTCTGTATCATTTGGTTTTGTTTACATTACGCTTCTTTGTGGATTATGTATCTAAATGGGTGGAGGCTAAGGCCACTCGGATGATGATTCTAAAGTTGTTGTGGATTTTATTAGATCACGGATTTTACGTAGGTTTGGAGTCCCGAGATCCATCATTAGTGATCAAGGTTCACATTTTTGCAATCGAAGCATGGAGGCTTTGATGAAGAAGTATGGAGTCCAACACAAGGTTTCTACACCTTACCACCCCCAAACCAATGGGCAAGCCGAGGTCTCCAACGAGAAATTAAGCGGATACTCCGGAAGACGCAGTTCAACCTAACGAAAGGAGCTGGAGCAAGAGGCTTGAGGATGCTTTATGGGCTTCTGGGACTGCTTATAAGACACCAATCGGGATGTCTCGTATCGGATTATTTTTGGAAAAGCACACCACCTACCTGGGTGGAAATTGAGCATCGAGCATTACAGGCGGTGAAAAGGTGCAACTTGGACCTAGATCAAGCGGGTTTGGAGAGGAAGGCTGCAGTGCGACAATTGGAGGAGATCCGCTTGGAGGCATATGAAAGTTCCAAACTTTATAAGGAGAAGACCAAAGCCTTCCATGATAAGTTGATTCGAGGAAAACATTTGAGATTGGTCAAAAAGTTCTCCTCTATAACTCCGCCTCAGACTCATGCACAGGTAAATTAAGGTCTAGATGGGATGGACCATTTATTGTTACTAATGTTTTTCCTTACAGTGTCTTCATTCGGATTAAAAGTGAGGTCACTTTGCCAAAGCTTTCATCGTAAATGGACACCGCCTCAAACAGTATCATGAACTTCCGGAGAATGCGAAGTGGAG
Organism: Ormosia emarginata; assembly: GCA_029884605.1. Classification (NCBI taxonomy): domain Eukaryota; kingdom Viridiplantae; phylum Streptophyta; class Magnoliopsida; order Fabales; family Fabaceae; genus Ormosia; species Ormosia emarginata. The sequence continues at coordinate 5,100,718 of JAQQTP010000033.1, read as the reverse complement.
GTGATGAACCTTCTCCATCCGCATTATGAATAAAAAAAAAAAAAAAAAAAAAAAAAAAAAAAAGAAAAAAAAAAAAAAAAAAAAAAAAAAAAAAAAAAAAAAAATTTGTGTGTGCCAGGAGCAATGAGGTAGGTAGAGTCGCTCGAAGCATGTGGAGGTCATTTTTCTTCGGCGACAACAAGCTGCGAAAATCTTGCGGTATGGATTTTATTGGCCTACTTTATTAAAGGTGCATTTACACCTTTTGCAAAAGGCTGCGGAAATTGGTCAAAAAGTTACGCTTTGAGATTATCATCTGCACCTACTCCTTGGAAAATTGAGATCTAGGTGGCGCGGTTCTTTTGTTGTCGGACACGCGTATTCTCTCGGCATCGAGTCGAGGATCCTAGGAATGGTAATGCGCTTAAGGTTAATGGACAAAGACTCAATCATTCTGGAAAACCAAGTTCTTGAGTTCTTTGCGTTGCTTAGGTTAAGTGGCGGATACGGTACTCCGTGACTCTTGAGTCGGTTTATTCTTCGATTTCCCAAAATAAGCCGAACCCTTCTTCTCCTTCAAAATGGATGTCATTCTTTCAAACACGAGAAAACATTTTCCTTCTCTTCCTCAAAATGCTCGAGAAAAATCTACAAAGTTCGATGTGAGAGATTGAGAATGTTAATGCACAAGGGTATGCCGAGAAGATGTCTGTTGGATAATTGAAGCAAAGGTCCGATTAGCGGTGAGTCCTCAATTTCATTTGAATCATATATGCCGGTCTTGGAAGAAGTTCATATTCTAAAAGGAGAAGAGCAAAAAGGTTACAAGTCTGTCACAAATGTGGACGATGGAGCGTAACAAGCGATGTCGTACTAAGGGGATGGTTTCCGCAAATAGAGAAGATAAAATTTTCTTCATTAAGAATGGGTGAGTAAGGAGTCATTAGATGATATCTTATTGACTCTTGAGACGCATTCTTGTGGATTGGTGCATCGAGAAATTCTTAAATTGTGGAATCTCTTCAAGGATGAACAACAACGCTACGATCTTGGGAATCGACTCTAAAAGACCACATTTGCCAATTTATAAGAAAATTGGATGGGAAGCTTATCCTCGACTCATAGAAGACGTTTAAGCGTTCTTGGACGTTAAACCGAGAGCGGATGTGAGCCATATCCACAAACAATCTGTACATATCATCTTCTTCTTCTTCTTCTTCATGGCATTTTACAAAAAAAAAAAAATGAGAAAAAAAAATGAAAAAAAAAATTCAAAAAAAAAAAAAAAATTCAAAAAAAAAAAAAAAAAAAAAAATGTATACTTCTTAGGGTTGCTTTGGTAACACAAACCGTGAATGGGGAAATGCATGCATCTGATCCAGGCCTTCTTAATTGAAAAACAAAGAAGGTAGATTGTATCCACATGTGAGGCGACGGTCGTATTATGGCCACTTGTCCCTTTTGGGAGCCACATGTTGCTTATTTGGTCTTGAATGGGTCGAATCTTGGTCAACAATGCTTTGGCACAAAGCCGAAAGAAACAGACTACCTCCATCCCAATCTTACGTAAGTATACACTCATCTTTCATCAAGTTTTTTTTAACAATTTCCAAAAAAAAAAAAAAAAAAAAAAAAAAAGGGACGTGATGTCTCTTTTTCACTCATGTGCGCGATATAAAGATACGCCATGGAGGCTGTACATACGGGTATGTCATCATTTTCTATTTCTTTTATCTTTGTATCATTTTGTTGTATTTTGATTTTTGTACGAGACGATCCTTTGAGCGGGGGTCCTTCGGGGGTTTTCTAGACTTCTTTACCTTGATGGTGGTCTCTTGAAGTCAAAAAAAAAAAAAAAAAAAAAAAAGATTCTGTGTCTCTTAATTTCAACCTTTTCTGACAACCGCCAACCTACCCTCATAGGTGCAATTATTCCCCTTTCCATTCTTTTTCCTATTTAAACACTCCATTTTCTCCATTTTCCTTCAAACTCGAAACACTCAAAGGGAGGAAGAGTATAGAATGGGGCCTTCTATTCGTAACCTCAAAAATGTCTGTGTTTTTTGTGGGTCGAGTTATGGGAAGGGATTAGAGTTTGTAAACGCAGCTAGCACTCTTGGTCGATCACTTGCTGCGAGGAATATTCATCTTGTATATGGGGAGGTTGTCGTGGGTTAATGGGGGCTGTATCACTTGTTGCCTTTGTAAGAGACGTCGGGTTCTAGGTATCATTCACGAAACTTTAGCTCAACGAACATCACTTTGGAAAGACAATTGGGGAGGAACTTAAGGTATCATCAATGCATGAGCATGAAGATAATGCTTGAACACTCGATGCATTCATTGCCTTACCAGGTGGTTTTGGTACTTTGGAAGAAATTTTTCAAATTGTCTCTTGGTAGAATGAACATCCACCATAAACCCATTGGTTTGTTGAATGTTAATAATTTCTTTGATCTTACATTATTTTTTCTTGACAAAGCGTGGAGCAAAATTTATCACTCCTTCGGCAAGACAACTTCTTATCTCTGCCTCCACTATTGATGAGCTCATTGATAAATTAGAAGCTTTTGAGTATGTACACGATCGGGTATTAGCTCGGATAGATTGGTCAACGGGAAAGCGGCGAAGGAAGTAACAAGAAACAAGAGCCGATCTGAAACTTTCTCTTTAATGGGTTTGATTTAAAAAAAAAAAAAAAAATTTTGTTGTTTTGTTTAGTATGATATGATTGTCATGGACTTATTAAACCAATTAGTGATGGCGAGTAAGGAGTAATTTTACTCTTGAGACGCATCTTAATCGGTGGCGAGTAAGGAGTTTTTAGGTAGTAATTAATTAGTATTGACTTGTGGAAGTACTAACGTTTTCTTGTTTGATTTCTTTTCGAGGTCGATGCGGCATTGGCCGGTGTGTTTCTTTTACTGCTTAGCGTTGATTCACTTCTTATCGGGTTGTGTTGCTCTTTTCTATCTCTTTCTTTCACATTGAGGACAATGTTTATATTAAGTGTGGGGGAGAGATTTTAGCATGTTTGTTTCTTTTCGTTTGTTAAAAAAAAAAAAAAAAAAAAAAAAATTCAAAAAAAAAAAAAAAAAAAAAAAAAAAGGTTCATTGCATGATTGAATAATTTTTCTCCTTCTTGAACTGATATGCTTGGTGATGGATGATTGAATTGATGAATTGAGTTTGATGAATGCATACCTTGTGAGATTTTGAGCCTAATGGATGGATTCAACATTTATGCCATTCTCTTCTTTCTTGTGTGATTTTCACTCATGTTAATGACCACTCTAGAACTTGCTTTGATTCTTTTTGAGGCTACATTTCACTTGCATGCATGAACATGATTGAGGCCCTCTTTCTTAGCTAGTTTAACCAAATAGCCAACTTTGTTTTCAATATGATATCAAGCACTCTTTTGACTTCTCGAAAATTCTCTAATTCCTGCCAACCTTGTATATTTTCCTTTGCTTAACCCCTTTGAGCTTATTTGACCATTCCTTGTTTCTAGCTCATTATGTGCCTTAAATGAAAAATCGTGTTCTTACTGTACCTTAGGGAATAAAAGAACATTAGCCTAGTTAATGGATGAGTTTTTGAACAAGTGTGGGGGTGTGTGTACAAAATGGTTGTTGAAAAAAAAAAAAAAAAAAGAAAAGAAAGAAAGTGCCTAAAAAAAAAAAAAAAAAAAAAAAAGAAAAAAAAAATGTATGTATATAGTTATGTTCATATATATATAAAAAAAAAAAAAGAGAGAAAAGGATGGGGAAATGAATATGTAAAGGGATATACATTAGAGTTGAGATGAACTTTTATGCTTTCGTTATTTGAACTTCATTTTCTCTTTTGCTTTTATTCTCTTTGGTATTTATCTTCTCATATCCATTTTATCCTCTTACATTACCTTGACCTCACTACAACCTTGAATAAAGTCCTCATGATTTGTGTGTGCATGTGTTTTGAGTAGTGGAGAAGTAGAAGATAAGCAAGCTTATGGTAGTACAATTTTCATGGGTTGAATTGAGTGAAATACCTACCTTTTAAACACTTGAGAGATTGAGAGGGAATATTGTGAAGATCCATCATTCTTAATTCATTCTTTTCAACGGAAGTTTCCTTGCATTTTGGTTTGAGATGTGAAGAAATGTTACCTCATTTATGCTTTGATCCCTTGAATTTCTTGTTGCTCTTCTTGCTTCATTGAGTCCTTTAGAGTTTTTAACTTTTAAGTTTGTGTCGTTTGTCTTTGTCTTCTAACTTTAGTTTTATATGTTTTGCCCAGGAGTGCAAAAAGCTAAGTGTGGGGGAATTTGATAATCACATATTTTATTCATTAAGAAACCCTCATTATTAGTCATTTACACTCTTCATGTACTTAATTGATTGAATTTGATTATGTTTTGTAAGTTTGAACTCGAATCGGACTTAATTGATTTTTCAGCATTATTCGAGTCTTACACTGTTTCTGTATTTTGGCCATATCTTGAGTTCTAAATGTCTGATAATTATGAATTTTACCTTGTAGGAAAGATAAAAGAGAGCTCTACAACTTTGATGAAGAGCTCGAAGTCAAATTCAGACATCTAGTGGAGCTAATTGGGCATGGAAATCAGAATACGGGATTTGTGAACTGGAACCCGAACAGTGTGTAGTAACCAGAACATAATTCGAGTTTGGGTTTATAGAATGGGCTGAAAATTGGTGATCTGAAAGTTAAGACCCATATGTACAACTTTCATGACAAACACAAAACTTGATTCGGGCTCCTTGATGGAGATATTGGGTCTGAAAGTCAAAACAGAGGTGCTGAAACTGTCCTGAGCAGTCTGTAGTAATTGGGTCATATCTTGGGCTGTAGGACGAATTTTTGGGTGCTTCCAGAGCCATTGGAAAGCTTAGACAATTTCCTAGAACTTTCATGAAGACCATTTGGCTCAAAAATGACGAAATCAATGAGTTCAGCAATGAATACTTTCGGAGACAAGGAAGCTCACCTACCAAGTTCACCTACCAAGCTCACCTACCAAGTTCACCTACCAAGCTCACCTACTAATTCCACCTACTAATCTCATCTACCCATCTACTACTACTCTGAATCCTCTATAAAAGGAAGCATGAGGAGAGCTCTAAACACAACATACACTTAGTGTTAGAAATAGCTTTTCATAGTTCTTGTATATTTTTCCTTCATTGTAATGGAGAGCTAAGTCACTTCTAGTCAATTCGGGACTCTTGAAGAGATTGTGGCTTGGATTCTTGAGACCTTGGTTATGTAATGTATTTGATTTATATTTGAATTCCTCTTCTCTTCTTCTTCTGTTCTCTTGATCTTGAATGCATGAATGGTGATTACTTTATGTTTGATCGATTTGATCTTGATTTAAGATTAAGTATTGTGATGAGCGAAGATTGAGATTTGTGATGAAACTTAGAACTGATTGATCTAAACTAATCACGTAATTGAAGAGGTTAGGTTCTTGATTTGTGCCTAGGTTAATTGAATTCGGTGCTTAAATTGACATATATTTACATGAATGGTGCGATTGCGATTTGTGTTTATCACTTGTCAATTGAATTACGGACGATTGTCTAGTATGAATTACGGATCGATGCGAGAGATCTCGGTTAGATCCAAGTTAACCATTCAAATGTATTTCGGTGTTTGTTGAAAGGTCTATGATTGAATCCACCCAATCTCGGATAGATTTACGAATTATTTGTTCTTTTAATTGTTATTTCTCTTTAAATCTGTCCTTTGCGATCCTTGAACCATCAAAACCCCCTTTTTTCTAACTTTCACTTGATTTGATCAAATTGCATCTACGATCCTTGAGGAGACGATCCGGTGTTGTTCACTATACTACAAGTTTAGGTAATAACTTCGGTTATAATTTTGACTGAGTTCGGCGCTCGTCAGGCTACAAATATCATATTTGGATGATGTTGGAGTCCCCTGAAAGCTGAGACGAAGATCTACAATCTGGTGTCTAATGCAATTTTTCTAATTCAGCTGGATTCAAGGCGAAATTAGGCCTCAAAGTCAGGATCTTTATTCTTTGTCACAAAGCTTGGACCTTTCCTCAATGATTTGGGCCTATCTCTCTCAATTTAAGCCCAATTGAGGCAAATGATATGTCTCTGAAAAGCTTATTCAGAGGGCTACAGTTTGGGCTAGGGGTAGATTAGGAATTACATAAGAACTTTCAGTTACAAATAGGTTTAGGCAGATTTCGAATTCAGCTTTTGATTTGTTGTGATTCAGTTTTAACAGATTGAGCAGAAACCTTTTCTCTCTTTTTCATCTTCTCTACTTTCATTTTTCCCTCTTTTCTGCATTTTCGTAATGGCCATGGAAGGCTTAAGCTTCAATCAATCCAAGGAATTCAATGATTGTGGTTAGAGTTTTGAGTTCTCTTGTTTAATTGTAAATTCTGTTTGTGTTGTGTTCTTCCCTCTTCTCCTTCTTCAATTAATTTTTTATTATGTTTTCGAAATTGAAGTTAGAATTAGGGTTGATTAATCTGAATCTAATGGAGAATAGATCATCGATTGGTAATCTATGTTAATCCGAATTTGTTCATAAATCAATCTTAATCAAGAATTGCGATTGTGATTCTGTTTAGTTGATGAAATTCTAGATGATTATCTAGTCGAATTCGAATTAACAGAGGTGTATGCAACAGAATTCCTTTCTCTTTGAACAATGATTAATTCTGCCACATGAATTGAAGACCTTGGATTGGTGTTTACTTAACTGAATTTTCTCAATTTGAATTCGTTTTCTGTTATTGCAATGAACAAAACCCCTTACTTATTGATAACTTCTAACATGCTTGAGAAATCTGAATTGGTCCTTGGGAGTTGGCCTAGGTTATGCACTATGCTATATTCCATAAATCCTAGTCTATTTTGAGGCGAGTGCGACATCGCTGATCAAAATTTGGCGCCGTTGCCGAGGACCTATTTTCGGTTTCTTAAATTTATTAGGAGTTCCTAATAGTTGTTAATTTCTCTGCATTCATGATCAACTTTGCTGAAAGTCCTTAAGTGCATTTTGCTATTTTTTCTGCTATTGTCCTGATTCTGCTGCTGATCTTGCTGCATTCTGGTTGCTACATTCTGGTTGCTGAATTCTGCTTCATTACGTTTTGTGCATGCCTGTTACATTACACCAGTTACTGTTCCATTGGCTCTTGTTTTATCTGCTACATAATTCACTTCACTTACATTTGGCCGTGTATAACTCTGCTGCGAGAGTGCATTTCTTCGCATAATTAGTGCGATTACTGCAAAGATTCTCGATTCTGTTACGATGCATAAATTCTGCTGCTTTGTTGTTCCATTGTGTTTTTCTACTACAATACATCATTGATCAATTCTGGTATAAATCTGTTGATTTCCATTTTGCAGTTCATTGGATTTTTCGTTTTCACTGTTCCATTGGATTAATTACTGTTCCATTGAGTTTTGCTGCATTTGATGACTCCTGTGAATGTGCATTGCTTCACTCAACATAATTGATACTTCTGTTGCACAAATGACACATTCATCTGTTGCAGAATCTCTTGCATGATCTGTTTGAGTGCATAGCTTTGATTTGTGCATAACCTTGTTGCAGTTACTGTTCTATTGGTTCCCTTGCACCACATTCGGTTTTTACATGTCATTTTGCTGCATTTGATCATCCATATACTTTATTAATGATATTTGGAAGTTCTCATCTTCATTCTTGAGTTTCACCCCCACTTTCACTTTTGAGTTTCACTTTGCTCCCATTTTTCTGAATCTAAAAAGGGACTAGTAGACAGGAATTGTACTTGCGATGGAGTTTTGAGCTGAAACTTGACCCTCAAAGGTAAACCATCATTCTAAGCAAACAGATCCTAAAAGGATTATTCCTGCATAATTTGGCCAAAATCTATCGTTTGGTAAGGTTTTTGAGCAAAATTAGGTGAGACAATAGCATTTTTGGTAATTTTGGGTGAACAAACAAGGTCAGAATAAGCTGAAAATTGGTGGGTTGAAGGAAAATGGCCTTCTCCACAAGGCTCAGAGCTTTGCTGTGAGCAACACCCTGGTTTGCTCTAATTCCTTCATTTAGACCGCTTTTTCATTTTTTGAAGATTTTTCATTGCATTTTTGAGTTCCATTTTAGTGTAGTTTTAAGTGTGTGGTGGTCCCATATTTTTTTAAAATCATTTGATAGGTCAAATAGATTTATTTTGATGCATTTCTAGTGTTGGATACTCCATTTTGCTGCTTTGCTGTTTTTGAGTTTTGTATGTTATATGACTAGGTCCAATCTTGGTTATTTGCATCAATTTGATCCTGAGATAGATAGGACTTTTCATACCTTGCATAGATTCAATAGATTTGATTCTGTATCTGCTGAGCATATAGGAAGTAGTGGTTCTTCACATAGTTACCATACTAGTGATTCTACTTCTGAATTTTCTGATTCTGCACTTTCTGTCATTGATCCATCTTTCAATTCTGATTCTGCTGAGCATACTGAGATTATGGATAATAGAACCTTGAAGGAGTTGGCTGCTCCTGATATTACATATCAGTCTTTATGCATTCAGTATCCTGATGTTGATGTTCCATTTGAACTTGAATCTGGATTGATTCATTTGCTGCCTAAGTTCAGTGGTCATGCAGGAGAAGATCCTCATAAGCACCTCAAGGAGTTCCACATTGTGTGTTCTACCATGAAGCCTCAAGGCATCTCAGAAGATCACATCAAGCTTAGAGCATTCCCTTTCTCATTACGAGGATGCTGCTAAGGATTGGTGTATTACTCGCATCCGAGATCTGTGACTAGTTGGAATGATCTTAAGAGGCTATTTTTGGAGAAATTCTTTCCTGCATCAAGGGCTGCATCAATTCAAAAAGAGATATGTGGCATCAGGCAGTTTGACTGTGAACCATTGTCTGAATACTGGGAAAGATTCAAGAAGATGTGTGCTAGCTGTCCTCACCATCAGATTAGTGATCAGTTACTAATCTAGTATTTTTATGAAGGTTTGCTACCTATGGATATGAGCATGATTGATGCTGCTAGTGGAGGAGCATTGGTAGACAAGACTCCTATGGCTGCAAGAGCACTGATTGAGAATATGGCCACTAACTCCCAACAGTTTGGCACCAGAAGTAATTCAGTGGTATTAAGTAGAGGTGTCCACGAAATTGAGGCAACTTATGCTGCAGATCACAGGAAATTGGAAAGCAAAATTGATGACCTTGCTTCCTTGGTGAGGCAATTGGCTGTGACTCAACATCAACAACCTGCTGCAGTAGCTCCTGCTAGAGTGTGTGGCATTTGTATTTCTGCTGATCATTCCACAGATTCCTGTCCTACACTTCAGGAGGTTGACACTGATGGTACTCCACGGCCTATCTTTGCCAAAACATCTACAATAATAGGCCTCGAAGAAGCAACGAACGAGTTATGATCTGTCTTCCAACGGATATAACCCGGTGGAGAAATCATCCAAATCGATGTGGGGAAATAACTCTACACACGGCCCCCTACTCAATTTAGGCGGCGGCGGCTTTCCCTTCCGGCGGCCGCGAAGCCGAAGAGCCCCTTCCGGTCCACTACGGGACCCGGCCGGACCATACCATACCCCACCTTTCATGCAACGTGACCAAATAATGCCCCTCCTAAATCCGAGTCAACCTTGGAGGAATTGATGAAACAGATGGCGGTGAACAACCCGCAGTTCCGGCGGAAGGAGACGAAGCTACCATTCAAATTTGGAGAATCGAGTTGGACAACTTGCAAGTTCTATGAACCAATTACAGTCCCAAGATTCTGATAAACTTCTGCACAAACTGTGGTGAATCCAAGAAATGTGAGTGCCATCACTCTAAGATCCGGTAAGACTGTTGAAGAATTAGATAAGGAGAAGCAAGCCATACCAGAAATTCCATGTAGCAGCAAAAATAAGAAAACCGATTCTGGCCACATTCCTGTAGTTGCTGCTGAGCAGTCCATCCCACTACTATTCCCTCAGAGAGTTGTGCAGCTTAAGAAGACTCATGAGACTGATACAGATAGGGAGATCTTAGAGACATTTAGGAAGGTTGAGATGAACATTCCTCTCATTGAAGCAATCAAGCAAATTCCAAGATATGCCAAGTTTCTTAAGGATTTGTGTACTCATAGAAGGAGACTCAAGGGAAATAGAAGATCAGCATGGGAAGAAATGTGTCTGCACTTATACAGCCTACAATGCCCCAAAAATGCAAGGATCCAAGAATTTTTACTATTCCATGCACCATAGGCAGTAGCAAATTCGAAAATGCCATGTTGGATTTAAGTGCTTCAATTAATGTTATGCCTATGTCTATGTTTCAATCTCTTGCCCTTGGACCTTTACAGAATATAGGAGTCATCATTCAGTTGGCAAATAGGAGTAATGCATACCTTGCTGGACTCATTGAGGATGTCCTTGTTAAAGTTAATGATTTGATCTTCCTTACAAACTTCTACATTCTGGATATGGATGGAGAATCCGAATCCAGCAGGGCTCCCATCATTCTTAGTAGACCTTTCCTCAAAACTACCAGAACCAAAATTGATGTCCATGCAGGCACTTTTTCCATGGAGTTTGGAGATAATGTGGTTCGATTTAACATCTTGGATGCCATGAAGCACCCCATGGAAGAACATTCAGTTTTCCATATAGATTTGTTGGCTGATATAGTTGATGATAGCTTTTCTGAGCTCTTTGCTGATGATCTTCCATTCTTTTCTGATTTTGTTGATACCTACACATGTGATGCTTTTACTGTTTCAGAAATATGCAGTGTTTGTACTGAGATTGCGTCCTGTTTACATGGTGATTCTGATACAGATATGGGGTCTGATCAAATAAATGGTGGTGAAGCTACAGAATTACTAGAGCCAGACTGCAGTAGTTTGATTACAACAAGTACCTCTGAATTAGATTTCGTTGAATTGTAGGCTGTAAACACAGCTACTTCCACCAGGATACTTCCATCTGTAGTGCAGCCACCTACACTGGAGCTTAAGCCACTCCCAGAACACCTTAAGTATGCATACTTAGAGGAGGATAAGAAGCTGCCAGTGATCATTTCTACTGCCCTCCATGCTGACCAGGAGGAGAAGCTGCTGCAAATACTGAGGAAGCATAAGAAAGCTATTGGCTGGACCTTGGCTGACCTTCCTGGCATTAGTCCTTCTATGTGCATGCACATAATACTACTTGAGGTTGGTGCTAAACCAGTGAGACAACCACAGAGGCGACTCAACCCCTTGATCCTGGATGTGGTGAAGAAAGAGGCGACCAAGCTTTTACAAGCAGGCATCATCTATCCTATCTCAGATAGTGCTTGGGTGAGTCCAGTTCAAGTGGTTCCAAAGAAATCAGGAATCACAATAGTGAAGAATGATCGAGATGAGCTGATTCCTACTAGAGTACAGAGTAGCTGGAGAGTTTGTATTGATTACAGGCGGCTCAACCAAGCGACAAGAAAGGATCATTTTCCTTTGCCCTTTATCGATCAAATGCTTGAGCGCTTGGCTGGAAAGTCTTTCTACTGCTTTCTTGATGACTTTTCTGGATACTTCCAGATCCATATAGCACCAAAGGACCAGGAGAAGACCACCTTCACTTGCCCTTTTGGCACTTTTGCCTACAGGAGGATGCCTTTCGGCTTGTTTAATGCTCCTGGTACCTTCCAGCGATGCATGGTGAGTATCTTTACAGATTTTTTAGAGGATTGTATTAAGGTGTTTATGGATGATTTTACTGTTTATGGTTCCTCCTTTGATGCATGCTTGGACAGTTTGGATAGAGTTTTGCATAGGTGCATTGAGATTAACCTTGTTCTTAATTATGAGAAATGTCATTTTTTGGTAGAACAAGGCATAGTCTTAGGCCATATCATCTCTCAGAAGGGTATAGAAGTAGATCCTGCTAAAATTAATGTTATTTCCTAATTACCTTACCCCTCTTGCATGCGAGAGGTTCGTTCTTTTCTTGGCCATGCAGGTTTCTACAGGTGGTTCATTAAAGATTTCAGCAAAAAGGCCCTTCCACTGTCCAACTTGTTGCAGAAAGAAGTTATTTTTGATTTTGATGACAGGTGCAGAGAGGCTTTTGATTGCCTCAAAGGAGCTTTGACCACCACTCCCATCATTCAGCCACCAGAGTGGACACTTCCTTTTGAACTCATGTGTGACGCATCTAACTATGCATTGGGAGCTATCCTTGCACAGAGAGTTGGCAGACAACCTCATGTCATTTCATATGCTTCTCGGACTTTAGATGCTGCGCAGGCTAACTATACTACCATTGAGAAAAAGTTGCTTGCCATTGTATTTGCACTTGATAAGTTTAGATCATATTTGCTTGGCTCTAGAGTGGTTGTCTTTACTGATCATGCAGCATTAAAATTCTTGTTGAAAAAGGCAAAATCGAAGCCGAGATTGATTAGATGGATGCTGCTTCTCCAGGAGTTTGATTTGGAGATTAGAGATAGGAGTGGCGCAGAGAATTTGGTGGCGGATCATTTGAGCAGGATAGAAGGAGTTATTGACCCTTCTCCTATCAGAGATGACTTCCCAGATGAGCAGCTCATGCAGCTGCATGATACCACACTTTCTCCTTGGTTTGCTGATTTAGTTAATTTCTTAGTTGCATATATTTTTCCTCCTCATGCATCTAGATCACAGCAAGCTAAACTTAGGAGTGATGCTAAATATTATGTGTGGGATGATCCATATTTGTGGAAATTTTGTAGTGACCAGGTGATTCGCAGATGCATACCTGACCATGAGATTCAGTCAGTTCTTCACTTCTGCCATGCCTCTCCAGTAGGAGGACACTTTGGACCACAGCGGACAGCTAGGAAGGTGCTAGATTCTGGATTCTATTGGCCTACTATTTTCAGAGATGCATATCAGGTTTTCAGTACTTGTGAGCAGTGCCAGAGAGTAGGAGTGGCCATCACTCGGAGGCAGGAGATGCCCCAGCAGCCCATTCTGTTTTGCGAGGTTTTTTATGTTTGGGGTATCGATTTTATGGGCCCTTTCCCTGTTTCTTTTGATTTTTCTTATATTGTGCTTGCGGTTGATTATGTTTCTAAATGGGTGGAAGCTAAGGCCACCAGGACTAATGATGCTCGAGTTGTTGTGGATTTTGTCAGGTCTAACATATTTTGCAGGTTTGGAATGCCCCGAGCTATCATTAGTGACCAAGGGACTCATTTCTATAACCGGACTTTGGAGGCTTTGTTTCAGAAGTATGGGGTTATGCATAGAGTGTCTATTGCATATCATCCCCAAACTAATGGGCAGGCCGAGATTTCTAACAGAGAGATCAAGCAGATTCTGGAGAAGATGGTGCAACCGAATAGGAAAGATTGGAGCCACCGGTTAGAAGATGCTCTTTGGGCTCATTGTACCACTTACAAGACATCTATAGGGATGTCTCCTTTCAGGGTTGTCTTTGGTAAACCATGTCACCTTCCGGTGGAGATAGAGCATCGTGCATACTGGGCAGTGAAGAGTTGTAACTTAGCATTTGACCAAGCAAATTCAGAGAGGAAGCTTCAATTGCAACAGCTGGAAGAACTCCGCTTGGAGGCTTATGAGAATTCCAGGATCTATAAGGAAAAGACTAAGCATTTCCATGATAAGATGATTTCTAGAAAGGAGTTCTCCATTGGCCAAAAGGTGCTTTTGTTCAACTCTCGCCTTAAACTCATGCCCGAAGGCTCCGTTCTAGGTGGGATGGTCCTTTTGTTGTCACTAGCATCTTTCCTTATGGTGCATGAGATTTCGAATGCAGCCACCAACAAGAGCTTCAAGGTTAATGGCCATCGTCTTAAGCCTTTTCTTGAGAGCCCTGTCAGCCCATCTGTAGAGGAGCTCTCCTTGGCAAAGCCCACCTTTCCCCAAGTGCAAATCTTCCCACCATGATGAGGGTGTTCTCTTCCCTTACTCTTTTATTACACATGTCTACTTGTCTTTTGCTTTGTGTTTCATTGCGGACAATGTATGATTTAAGTGTGGGGAGGAATTTTGCTATTTTCTGTTGTATTATTTTTCTATTTTCTGCTTGTTTCTATTTTTTGTTTTGTTTGAAATTCTTTTGGTTTTTGTTGTTTCTAATTCTGTTTTTGTGTGTTTTAATTCTGTTTTGATCCATTTTGTATGCCTTTCATTGAATATCTTGGTTTGTATATGTTGTGAATAATTTCATCATTCTTAGTTAGAGGTTTCATGACATGATGTGAATACTTTTCTTGCATTTTTGGTTTAGCAAGCTGGCATTGAGAATTAAAGTGTTGCATCAATTGTGATAGGCTTGTCCTTGGTGAGATTTTGGACCTTATACATGGATGGATTGCATTATGCCATTCTCTTTTCTTTCTGGTGTGATCTCACTCATGATTGTTGGTGCTCTAGAACTTGACTTGATTCTTTTTGAAGCTTCTTGTTCACATGCATGTATTGAGATGATTGAGGCCTTCTTTCTTTGTTTAGCTACTTTGGCCAAATAGCCAACCTTGCATCATTTTCCTTTGATTACCCCCCTTGAGCCTAATTGCCTATTCTTTGCTTTAGCTCATTTTATGCCTTTGTGAAAAACTATAATTTTACCGTACCTTAGGGAATGGGAGAGCATTGGTTCATTTCATTTGAGGAGCTCTTTTGGCTTGTAGGCAGTTGATAGTTTAAGTGGTGTGGTTATACAAATTGATGTGTATGTATGCAAGGTTATCAAAAGAAAAAAAAATAAAAAAAAAAAAATTGAAATAAAAAGAAGAAAAAGAAAAAGAAGGAAAAAAAAAATATGGTTCAAGAAAGGTTGTAAAAGCAAAAGGAAAGGTGATCAAAGTAAGAGAATGTGCATTACTTGTCTTTTGAGTTCCTCCTTATTGCTCTTTTATTCTCTTGGGTGCTTAACTTATCATATCCATATTGTTCCTTCCCTTACCTTGGCCCCATTACAACCTTGAATAAAGTCCTTTTGATCTTTATTTGCATGTGTTTCAAGTGGTGGAAATTAGAGACTTGTCAAGCTTATGGTAGTACTTGCTTTCATGGGTGCCTTGAGTGTAAATACAATCCTAAACACTTGAGAGTAGAGTATGCCTAGTGAGGATCTTATCACTTTTGGTTCATCATTCGATTCAAGTTGTCTTCTTGCTTGCTTGAGATATTGAGAGATATATTCATGTTTGTCTTGATTCCATGATACTTTGGATGTTTGAATCTTGATCACTACCTTGCATTCTTGCAATTCATTGGAAGGCATGTTGATTTTGTGTTCTTATGGTGAAACCCCTTTTGGTTCAATTTTGAATGTTGCCCAGGAGTGCAAAGGTTCAAGTGTGGGGGATTTTGATCAATCAATTTTGAGTCATTCATTATTGCTTCATATTTAGCCTAATTGATGCTAATTGTGTCCAATATTATGTTTGTAGATGAGTTTTAGATGATTGGTCTTCATTGAGCTTAATTGTAAAAACTTCATTAATTTTCAGATTTTAACTCATTTTGACCTTTCTGTCTTGTACAGGCCATAACTTGGGAGCTACAAATATCGTATTTGGTTGATCTTGGAGTCCCCTGAAAGCTGAGACGAAGATCTACAATCTGGTGTCTAATGCAATTTTTCTAATTCAGCTGGATTCAAGGCGAAATTGGGCCTCAAAGTCAGGATCTTTTTCTTTGTCACAAAAGCTTGGACCTTTCCTCAATGATTTGGGCCTATCTCTCTCAATTTCAGCCCAATTAAGGCAAATGATATGTCTCTGAAAAGCTTATTCAGAGGGCTACAGTTTGGGCCAGGGGTAGATTAGGAATTACATAAGAACTTTCAGTTACAAATAGGTTTAGGCAGATTTCGAATTCACTTTTGATTTGTTGTGATTCAGTTTAACAGATTGAGCGAAAATCTTTTCTCTCTTTTTCATCTTCTCTACTTTCGTTTTCCCTCTTTTCTGCATTTTCGTAATGGCCATGGAAGGCTAAAGCTTCAATCAATCCAAGGAATTCAATGATTGTGGTTAGAGTTTTGAGTTCTCTTGTTTAATTGTAAATTCATTTGTGTTGTGTTCTTCCCTCTTCTCCTTCTTCAATTGATTTCTGATTATGTTTTCGAAATTGAAGTTAGAATTAGGGTTGATTAATCTGAATCTAATGGAGAATAGATCATCGATTGATAATCTATGTTAATTCGAATTTGTTCATAAATCAATCTTAATCAAGAATTGCGATTGTGATTCTGTTTAGTTGATGAAATTCTAGATGATTATCTAGTCGAATTCGAATTAACAGAGGTGTATGCAACAGAATTCCTTTCTCTTTGATCAATGATTAATTCTGCCACATGAATTGAAGACCTTGGATTGGTGTTTACTTAATTGAATTTTCTCAATTTGAATTCGTTTTCTGTTATTGCAATGAACAAAACCCCTTACTTATTGATAACTTCTAACATGCTTGAGAAATCCGAATTGGTCCTTGGGAGATGACCTAGGTTATGCACTATGCTATATTCCATAAATCCTAGTCTATTTTGAGGCGAGTGCGACATCGCTGATCACTCTAGCTCTATTTTCTTTGGGGTTCGAGGACCCATCGACATAGTTAGTCTAGAAGTGTGCTCTAGTGTGTCCAGAGTTCGAGGTGAGTTCTACCAGGAAGTCAGATAATACTTGAGCTGTTATGGCTGGTCTTAGCTCGTAGGTAATTCCAAACTCAGAGAGCTCTACCGACCAGGCAATCATTTTTCCTGCGAGGTCTGGTTTGTGTAGTACCTGCCTGATTGGTTGATCAGTCCTTACTACAATAGGGTGGCATTGGAAATATTGTCTTAGCCTTTTTGCGGTGATTACTAGCGCCAGAGCCAACTTTTCAATTTTTTGGTAGCTAGTTTCAAGGCCCTAGAGGACTTTACTGAAGAAGTAGACTAGCCTTTAACCTTCGTTAGTTTCTCTCATCAAGGCTAAGTTGATCGCCTCATTGCTGATAAAGAGGTATATGTACAACGTTTCACCCGGATTTGGTCTTGTCAAGATGGGTGGGGTGGATAATGTTTTCTTCAGTTCCTGGAACGCAGTCTCACACTCTGGGGTCCACACAAAGTTCTTCCTTTTCTTTAAAGTTTAGAAAAGGGGGAAGGACTCCTGAGCAACTTTGGCCAGGAAGTGTGTGAGGGTAGAGATCTGGCCTATAAGTTGTTGCACTTCTTTGATAGATTGAGGGTTGTGCATATCGAGCATAGCTTGACACTTTTTCGGGTCAGCCTCAATTCCTCAGTTTGTTGGTAGGAACCCTAGAGATTTGTCAGTCTGTACTCTAAAAGTGCATTTCAATCACATGTTGTGCTTTCAAACCTCGACAAATACCTCCTCCAAGTCCTTGACATGACTACTTTGGTAAGTCGCCCTGGCATTTTTGAGTCCGAACAACATCACCTGGTAGTAGTAGGTGCCCATCTCGATGATGAAGGCAGTCTTTTCTTCATCTTCCAAATTCATGTGGATTTGATTGTATCAGGAGTAAGCATCTATGAAGGAGAGCAACCTAAATCTAGATGAGTTATCAACTAGCTTGTCAATATTGGGGAGTGGGTAAGGGTCTTTTGGACACGCCTTGCTCAGGTCGGTGTAATTGACGCACTTACGCCATTTCCCACTAGCCTTTTGGACTAAGACCACGTTAGAGAGCTAAGTGGTATAGGAGACTTCTCTAATGAACCTAGCATCTAAGAGCTCTTTCACTTGTTTTTGGATTACTTCTTGCCTCTCAGGTTCAACTTTCTTTTTGCGTTAAGCCCTCGATTTTGCATCTTTCTTGATAGAAAGATAGTTGCAGATAAAGTCTGGGTCTAGACTTAGCATGTTAGTAGAAATCTAGGCGAACAAGTCTTTATTTTTTGTCAAGATTTTGATCAGTTGGGACCTCACTTCCTGGCTAAGTTGTCCTCCGATGTTGGCCACTTGGTCCGGTTGGTGCCGAGTTGAAGGGACTAAAGCTCGCCGTTAAGTTGTGGGAGCATACTGCGGACTTCCTCACGTATGTCTAACTCGGTTAATAGGATGCTAGCTACGTCCGTAAAGACTGGAGTTGAATTTTTATTTTGGTTTGTAGCACATGATTTTTTGGCGATCTTTAGGCTTTCATTGTAGTATTTCCTCGTCATCCCTTGATTTCTTTTAATGGTTACCACCCTGTTTTGTTGGTCCAAGAACTTCATGGCCAAGTGGAGAGTGGAGATCATTGCCCCAAAGGCATTAAGCAATGGACGCCCCAGTATGATGTTGTAAGCTGAGGGATAATCGACCGCTAGGAATTTTACCTTAACAATTTTGAAGAGGGGGGCCTTCCTTAGGGTTAGGTGGGCCTCGATGTATCCAACTGGGGAGATCTTGTCACCTGTGAACCCAATCAATTCTCCGATTTATGGGATCAACTCTTCCCATGGTAGTCTTAGCTTGTTGAACAAATCTAGGAACATTATATCTGCTGAACTCCCTTGATCCATGAAAATTCTGTGGACCTCGGTGTTTGTGATGATTTCGGTGATGACCATGGGGTCGTCGTGATCCAGGATGATGTTTTCATAGTCCTTATCGGAAAACGAGATCGGTGGGGACTTTTTTGACCTTCCTCCAGTCTTAGTTTCCATGAGGGACGTTATGGTCATCACCGCTTGGAGGGCCCTTTTTTCTGGCATTCGTGGAATCATCGTCGCTCGTGAAACTTCCCGAGATGGTATTTACTACTCAGGTTGGATCAATATGAGTTTCCTTATCTTCCGCTGGGTTTCTAGAACTGTGTGGCATAGATGTTCGTTGCCCAATGGCCCCAGAGGGTGCTCCCTGGAGGGAGGGACGCTACCTCGTCAGAATCCTCAAGCAAAGAGGAGGGAGATTCTCTCTAATAAAAGAAGTCTCTTATCCATCCTATTTGGGTTTCGGGCGAGCTACGATTGGCTCCACGACCAATTGATGAGTTGCGAGATTAAACATCAGGCGACAGTTTGATGAAAAAGAGTTATGCGCAGTGGAGGCACGATTTTGGTTAGTTGATGTTTGTCTCTTTCTTGTGTTCACTGTGGTGGTGGCAGTAGTGGGAGTATTTCAAAGTGAAGTTGAGGGTAGAAATTTATCTCTTCCTCCAGATGGTGCTAATGTTCGGAACTGGGTTATGAGGATTACCTAAAGAGGTAATAGATAAGTGATTTCTTGATGGTGCAACCTTTTTAGCGATGGAGCAAAGGGATAGGTACCTACAAAAGATACTCTGATGCTCAAGTCAGTAGTTGCGCAAGGAGGGTAGAGTGTAATGGGAATTAGGCGTACATTCTCTCTCTTGCTTACTGTATTTATATGAGCGTGTGAGAGTTTTTGGTGTCTAAGCATTCACTGTGTGTCGAATCCTGCTACTTGGGATCGTGACGACACGATCATGGGGTCAGAGTCGCAAGGCCACTACCCTCCTATCTTTGCTTGCCTACTCATACGTGATATGGTCAGGATTCGTTCCTGCCGTTATACCTGACATTTGGACTACTTCATACACACTGTATGCTTGGGTGCCAGCCTGGCAAGTCGAGTTGCTCCAATTCTTTAGGCCTGTAACCTGGTCCAGAACAACATTAACCATGAACATTAGGTTATTGCTTAAGAATAGATTATACTATTAGATACTAAACATGAACATTTGACCCAACTTACGCTAAGATTATACTATTAGGCATTAATCATGAACATTGAGCTATTACTTAAGCATGAATTATATTATTTGACAATAATCATGAACACTAGACCCTTGCTAAAGCTAAAATTATACTATTAGACACGAATCATGAACATTGAACCCTTACTTAAACATGAATTAAACTATTAAATACTAATAATGAACATTGGACCCTCACTTAAGCTAAGATTTTACTATATGACACTAATAATGAACAATAGGCCTTTATTTAAGCATGAATTATACTATTAGATACTAATCATAAACATTGGGCCCTTGCTTAAGCATAGATTATACTATTAGATACTAATCATGAATGTTGGGCCCATGTTTAAGCTAAGATTATACTATTAGACACTAATCATGAACACTCCCAACTTAAGCTAAGATTATACAATTAGACACAAATCATGAATATTAGGCCTTTCTTATGGATTATATTATTAGACATTAATCATGAACATTAAGCCCATGCTTAAGTTTAGATTATACTATTTGACACGAATCATGAACATTGAGCCCTTACTTAAACATCAATTATACATTTAGACACTAATCATGAACATTGAGACCATACTTAAGCTTATATTATTAGATACTAATCATGAACATTGGACCCTTACTTAAACATGAATTATACTATTAGACACTAATTATAAACAATGGGCCCTTGCTTAAACTAATATTATACTATTAGACAATAATAAAAAATATTTGGGCCTTTACTTAAGCATAGATTATACTATTACACACTAATAATGAGCATTGGGTCATTACTTAAGCTAAGATTATGCTATTAGACACTAATCATAAACATTGAGTCCTTCCTTAAGCTAATATTATACTATTAGATGTTAATCATGAATATTGAGTCTTTACTTAATCATGAAATATATTATTAATCATTAGTTATGAACATTGAGACTTTGCTTAAGCTAAGGGCCTAATATTCACGATTAGTGTTTAATAGCATAATCAATGCGTAAGTTAAAGGTCTAATGTTCATAATTAGTATCTAATAGTATAATATTTACTTAAGCAGGGGGTCTGGTGCTAATGGTTAGTGTTTAATATTGCAATACATGCTTAAGTAAGGGCCTAATGTTCACGATTAGTGTTTAATAGTATAATTTTAGCATAAACATGAGCCCGATGTTCATTATTATTGTTTAATAGTATAATCTTACTTAAGTAGTGGCCCATTTTTTATTGTTAAGTGTCTAATAGTATAATTCATACTTAAGTAAGGGTCCAATGTTTAGGATTAGTGTCTAATATTACAATCTTAAGAGTGTCTAATATTATAATCTTAACTTAAGCCTTGGCTCAATGTTCATTATTAATGTCTAATAGTATAATCTTAGCTTAAACAGAGGCCTAATATTTATTATTAATGTCTAATATTTTAACTCCATGCATAATCAAGGGTCCAATGGCATTGACTAGTGTCTAATAGTATAATCTAAGTTAACATATTAATTATTTATGAATTTTATATATGTTCGTGTAATTTATCTATATTGTCTTTTTTTATTCTATT
The DNA here is from genome assembly GCA_029884605.1 of Ormosia emarginata. Classification (NCBI taxonomy): domain Eukaryota; kingdom Viridiplantae; phylum Streptophyta; class Magnoliopsida; order Fabales; family Fabaceae; genus Ormosia; species Ormosia emarginata. The sequence continues at coordinate 5,079,446 of JAQQTP010000033.1, read as the reverse complement.
TTATTAATTTTTAATTATAATATAAGCATGAATGTTATTATATAATAATTATTTTGTTTCTTATTTAAATTTTAAATAAAAAATTTGCATGATATTTTATCTTGAGTTTCCTTAAAATAATGGCCCATTAAAATAATATAAAATCCATTTTGGTGAAGTAATTGGTTGGAGTGTTGGGATTGAGTTATGTAACACCTCAAATTTTCGTATCTCTTAAACAAGTAATTTTGACAGTTAATGCAATTTTCTTGTTTAGTAATTTCTGTACCTGTTGTAAAATTATTTTGTTTATTCCGTCAACAGTATTTGATCGTTTTGAGTGATTTACTCAGTGTCAAGAAAATAAAAATTTTCGTAGGAAAACCTTACGTAATTTAATTTTTACCGTTAGGTAATTATTTTACGTGTCGATTTGATATTTGTGCGTTTTATAATTTTTGTGATTTTTGTGGATGATTTTGAAATTTTTCCTGTCTGTGGGCCCCGCAAGGGGTATGTGGGCCTGTGGCCATACGTGGGCCAGGTGGGTCCCACAAAGTGAAAAAATTTTCTACGCATAGAAAATTTTGTACTGTTTAGACGGAGACAGGGGATCTTACTAAACTTGAATCCGGAAACAGTTTTTAAAATTTTATTGTACTGTGTTTTGTACTGTATTTAATTATCGGATGATAAAAATACAGTAAAAATATTATTTGTAGGATACAAGAATAAATATTATATTGTGTAGTCAACAAAGAGAGCTTGACTTGATTTATACCCTTGGATGAGAATACTTAGTTTGAATATTAACCATTGATTTAATCAAAGGTTAAGAAACAAACTTAATAAAGAAGCCTTGGATAATAACCATTGATTTAATCAATGGTGTGAGAATAAGCTTAGTTAGGAAGGCTTTGATATCAACCATAGATGTAATCAAAGGTGTAGAATTGGTCTTGAAAAATGACAAAAGACCATTTATAACCATTGGATTTAGATTAAATCAAGGGTGGAGATTTAATCTTAAAAAGTAACAAAGACCATTTATGACCATTGGATGAAGAATTAATCAAGGGTAGAGATTTGGTCTTCTAAAATGGCAAAGACTAATTAGGACCCTTGGATTTAAAGTTTGAAGAAGCAATCTTAACCATTAATTTTGGAGACACATCTAATGGTTAGAATTTAAAGGAGAAAAATCCAATGGCTTTAGATTAAGTCTTCTAACCTATCTAAATCTACCTAAATCCTAACCATTGAATTAATCAATGGCTAGAAAAGCTTCAAATGGTGGCAAATAATGAAGACAACTTTATTGAATGCATTATGAAGAGAAAGTGATGGTTTTGGAGTGTTTAGAAGACAAAGAAACAAGCTTTATGTCATTTTTGCATGTCTTGGTCAAGTTAGACATCATAATGGCTTACTTTTGATTTTTTTGCACTCAAGAAGAATGCAAGAAGGGGGACTACGAATTTGGTGCTGCATGAAGGAGTTTGGAAGACCATAATTGCATGCTTTAGTCATTATTGTCTTCCTTGGTCTTCATTGATTCATTTTCAAGAAGAAACTTAGAAAATTTTCTCTCATCTCCTTTCTTCTCTAGATTTTGGCCAAGCCTCCAAGAGCACCTTTCATCACTTAAAAATTTCATCCAACTTGATTTTCTAAACCTAAACACCATTCTAAGAACATCTCTAGTTATGAGTTTTTCCAAAATCATTCATCTTGATCTTCAAATTCAAGCTTCAAGTTTCTATCAAAAATAAAAAATTTCATCTTTGTTCTTCAAGCGATATCATTCGGTCAAAATCCCTAAAACCACCATCCAAGCTCTTTTAATTTCATCCAACCATAGATCTTGAATCTACATGATGTTCTAAGCAACTTTCATATTGGAGATTTTCTCTAAATCATTCATCTTCAAGGAGTTTCTTCAAGATCAAAGTTATTGGGTTTTTGAGGTGAAGTATAAGGAAACTTCATTTTCTTCTCTCTTTTTTATGATCTAAACCATGTTTGATCCATGGTTCCTCTTAATCAAGCTTAGTATACTAATTTTTATGTATTTTGTTTTGTATTTGAGAAGCTCTTGGTGATGAAAGACTTGGAAAAAGAAGCAAAACAAGGAGCTTTTGAGGATCTTCAAGAGGTAAGAGGGAGATCCATCTCACCAACCAAGCATGGTGGTGAGAGATGGTATTTTATTTGATGGATGTGGAATCCATGTGAGGATTCATATCCATGGTCATGTAATTAATTTGTGGGTGTTTATGAGCTTTGATTAATTTTCTATGCTTGATATGCTTTGCATGATTTTATAGCTTTGATGATATGCTTAATATGCTATACATGCTTTTATGGCTTTAATGGTATGCTTATATTATTTATCATGAAATATATACATGTATATGCCATGACTTGATGGTGGAAAGGAAATTGATTTTTGGCTCCAATAGCCAAGGAAGAGCTACGGTTTTGATGCCCTTGATTAGGGTTCATGTTGAAAATTTTCAAGAACAAAAGAATTGATTTTTGAGTACTTTTAGAACATGGTGGATTTGAACAAGACACCTCAAAATAGGTGTTCACAAATTAATATTTTCTTGAATGATGAAAATGGATGTTTAGAAAAGTAAGGAAAATAAACAAAGAATTTATTTTTCAAAGAGTACATGAATACGGTTTTAAAAGGATTTTTATTGATTTATTTTGTGTAAAAAGTTTCTAAGTGTTTTACTAAACATGAGATTTAAATGAAAATAGCAATGATAATTTTAAGGATTTGCAAAGAAAGTGAAAAAGGATTTGTAAGGAAAGTAAAAGTGAATTTGAACAAATGGGTTTGGTTTTTATGACCATCGGTATTTCGGTTTTGAAAACAAAGAATTTTTAATGGTTTTGTTTGTGTAAAACCATATCAATTTAGAAAGAAAAGTATTTGATGGCTTCAATGGCCAAAGACTCTACGATTTTTGGAGGTTGGAATAATTTTGATTTTATGAACAAAGTGAATTTCAAAGTGGAAACGTAACTGGATTTAATACAAGGATTTTGGAAAGGGAATCAGAGCGTTTATCACTTGAGAAAATCAAGTTTTTGTAAACGAAAATGTTTTCGAACTTCAATTTATTTTAAAGAAGGTTGTGTTTGGAAATGATTTGGGAAAATGAAGAATATAATGGTATTTTGAAAATTTACTAACATATAACTTATTTTCAAGTTTTGAAATACGTTAGAAAAATGTTATGTTTTGAAACGTTGATTTACATAAATAGAAAAGTGATTTTCGTGAAGTATATTTTGAAAAAAGAATTTCTTGAGTAAAGAACTGTGGAAAAATATTTTCTTGAGTAAGAAAATATATTAAATGAAATATAAAGTTATATTATTTTGAGAAAAGTTGAAGAGGAATTTTTGAAGGTTAAGAAGTATTTTCGTAATGAAATTGTGATAAAAAATGTTTTACGATCTTAAAAACGTGATTTTTAAGCTACGCAATTTTGAACAATGTGTTAAAAATGATATTGATTTATTTAAGTCCAAAATAATGTTTGGAATATTGAGGAATATTTTATGTGATTGAAAAATGTTGAAAAATATTTTACGTATCTTAAAAATAATTTGAAATACAATGAAAATATTTCTACGCGATTTTAAATACGTTGAAATATTTCTACGCGATTTGAATTACGTTTAAATATTTTACGTAATTTGAACTATTGTTGAAAAATCAATATGTGATTTAAAAGTGATGAATTATTTTTATGTGATTGTGAAAATAACGGAAAATTGTTATGAGATTTGGAAAGTATTTTAAATATTTTGAGAATGATAGAAAATGATTTACGTAACGTAAAAGAATGATTTTTAAGTTACACGATTTTGAAACAGTGAAAAAAAAATAATATTATGCGGTTTGAGAAACGTATGTTTTTACGCGATTGAGAAAAATGTTAAAAAAATTATTACGTGGTTTAAAAGTGCAACAGAAGAGTTGCAACATTTTGAAAACGTAATGTAAATGTTACGAATTTTTGTAAACGTAATTGATGAGTGTTACGGTATTGTAAAAACGTAATAAAAATGTTTTGGAATTTAAAAAAAACGTAACAAAAGTGTTACGGTATTGTGAAAATATAAAAGAAGTGTTATGGTATTGTGAAAACATAATGTAAACGTTTTTGATTGTGAAAACGTAATGTAAATGTTACGCGATGATGTGAAAATATGGTAAAAGTGTTTTACAACTATGAAAACGTGATAATATGATTTTCGTTTGTTGAAAGTACAAGATGATTCTTGTTGAACCAAATGTCCATACACTTTGTTTGTGAGAAAATGACATATTTGTCTCAGATTGGATTTGGTGCATTATACATGCATTGGAATGGTCCGATGAGGACTGGATATGGCTGATTGCCTAGGAGAAACACACCTCTTGAGTGGGTGCGATATGCGTAGTGTAGGTCACTTGTTGACCTTGGGGGCATCGGGGTGCGGGTTGCCTACACGGGTGGTTGGTCGCGCTTCTTCCCGTAGGTTAGACCGATGCAACACACCGATGATCCGGACCGAGACACTATTCTTAATCAAGATCTGATAAAGACTGTCGTGTATGTGCTAGATGTGCAAAAATTGAAATGAGAATTAAAGCACGTGGTCTGAGGCACGTGGTACCGGCAGATCTTTTCGATCATTTCTCCGACCTGAGTTTTAGCTCCATGGAGTAGGAAATCGAGTCTTGTGTACATGCATAATCTGAACATTTATATCTGTGTGATATATTAATTGAGGAATATTGGCTATGACAATTGTTTTGAATACTTGGATGATGATGATGATAATGCTGAGGTATTATCGTAATTGTTGTTTATGATAATTTAACTGATAAATGATTGGATGATGATAGTTGATTAATATTGATGCATGATCATATTTCTAGTATGATATCCTTGTATGATATTGTTGTTTGTGTTATCTCTCGTGTGCTTTGCCATGTTGGTATTGGTGTAGGTGATCTCACCTCTTTGTTATGTTGTTTTCTTTGTGCTGTATTGTTAAAATTAAACAAGAGAAAGAATGAGTTGTCTTAGACATAACGTTCGATGGATACTCGAGATTGATGAAAACATTGAAGAATGGTACATGTCTCAAGTTCAAAGGTGTTCGAGTAGACAAGGAGTAGAGTTCGATGCAACAAGTTTGGATACAAGATAAGGAATGAGTATGTTAAGTTTTATCGTTAGTGTTATACCGTGCTATTTAGTAGGACCCGTCATGGGGTTTGCTACTTGTTAAGAAAAAAGAGTTCATTAGTTTTATATTTCTCTTTAAATTGTGAAATATTAATTGGTGTCAATGTTGTATATGAATTAGTTTAAATATATTTTCAAGAATATTTATGGATTACGATGTAAGTTTATATTTCAAAGAAGAAAGAAATTTTTTTTAAACCCACGTTTTTAACTCAAACCTTTTATGAAAACATTTTCAGATTATGAGTCGGAAGTCAGACATGTGATACCCTAGGGAGGGTGTTACATTAGTTGGTATCAGAGCACGGTTTGAGTCTTTTGGGGTTTGTGGTTAGGTCTATTTTGCTTGTGTTGTGTTCTCTGTGTTATTGTTTTCCGAAAGGAAACAATATTATTTATAATGGATATCAGATCCATTGTATTTCGATCCGCACGCATCGAGGGAAAAAAAAAGGAAATGGCTCAGGATAGTTGTACTTGTGTGGAAGTGGAACATGTTACTAGTAATGCAGCTGCAACTGCAGGAGCTAAGGGAGCTACGGCAGCAACGAGAGCAACATGGAAGGATGACTGCAGGAACAAAGGACCGCTGTTCAGTGGGAAAAAAATGAAAGTTGAGGTTCAGGATCTGATGGAAGAGAATCAGTCTTGGAATATAAGACTACGTAATTTTGGAATCTGATATTTTTAAGGATATTTGGAAAGTGATTGATTTCAATGGAAGATGTATTTACAACCATTGATGAAACCAAAGGCAGTAACTGATGTGAAAGAAGGTACTTAATGAAGGAATGTACGTCAAGAAAACAAACATTTATTTGAAATGGTTACATCTGGTTTCCATTTTATTTTGATTCATCCATCTTTGAAGAAAAGAAATGACTCGTGATAGACGTACGCGTGTGGAAGCGAGACATAATGGTGGTGATATGACTGCAACTTTGGAAGTAATACAAACAGTGGCTGAAGCAATTATACAGCAAACTCAGAAGATTGTTCCGCAGCAAGAATTGATTTCTTAAGCTAAGATTTTGTTAGAGTTAAATCAATCTCAGGATGAGAGACCCTGTAACGTTGGACTATATTGGTTACGAAAAAGGGGAAATCGTAAAGTCAAGCGATTCCAACAGAAAACATACTTGCAATCTCCAAGAAGTCAACAACAACAAGCTTGTGGAGAAAGTACTAGTAATGACAGGTTTAGTTTGACTGTGACATCTGCACCGAAATGTAAGAAGTGTGGAAAGGGGCACTTAACGAAAGATTGTACGTTCAGGGAAATAATTTGTTTTAAGTGCGGGAAGTTTGGAACACAATCTTTGAAAATAGAGTTCCAATGAAAATAGAGTTTTCTGTTAGTAAAATCTCAGGTAGTAGGAAGCGTTCGGAGTGGAAGATTTAAACAATGGAGATTGTGTCATTGGAGCTAATCCTATAAACCATACTGAATATTTCTGTGAATAACCTATTCCTTATGGCATATGATTGAGTAGATCAGTTATATGTTAGAGTTATTCGTAATCCTCTGATTTGTTTACTTCTGTTTCTATTCTTAGCCGATCGAGCTACTCAAGTTATTCAAATCATTGTTATAGATCAAATCTTTGTGTTAGTTTGATCTGTTGTTCAAAATTTTTGTGTTAGTTTGATCTGTTTCATAAACAGACATGATATTTGAAAATGGATTGGTTATTTTCCAACCATATCCTATGAGATTGTCTCAATACAGTGTTAGTATTTCAGAAAAACTCATTCCTGAAAATCAGGCAAAATCAAATTCTTGTTGAATATGTTTAGTAACATATTACATCATTTCGTTACCTTTTCTTCCTAAACCTCTATAATGTTCTTTCATATATTGCATTTGCAAGAAAGAATATTTTGCAAGAAAGGATATTCCTATTTAAAATCTATGTAATAGTATTTGATATAATGCGGTTGAAAGGAGAACTCGGTTAGTGAGACGTTTCCTATTAAAGAAGCTAAAGCTGGAGAATAAAGTGATATGAGGATAAGAAAATTTTAAGTAATACATTACATTAGTTGGAAGTTATCTGAGAAAAACTATTCTAGGTATGAATGAGGGATGGTAGCTGCTGTATCGATATCAGAGAATTCATTCTTGAAGATCGAGTTACATCCAATTCCTTGTTGGATATGTTCAATAACATATTCGATTCGTTTTGTTCTTTTCCATGGTGTTTTCTTTCATCTACTGCAATTGAAGAAATATCTTGCAAGAGAGAATATTCCTATTTATATCCAGATCAGAGTATCAAAGTGGCGCAGTGGAAGCGTGGTGGATTCTTCAAAAATTGAAGAAGTCTGTCTATGGGAAAAGTTAAGACGGTAATGGAGAACCGTAGAAAAAAAAATTATTAAGATATTTGTTTGATCAAGAGAAGTGAACAAGAGATAAAGAACTTTCAATGGTTTAGAATCGTTTGGAAAAACGTAAGAGGTGAAAACTACATGGGAACTGAAGAAAAGATAAAGGAATAATGTCATTATTTATTCCGAGAGTGTGAAATCATGGTCATGAAATTTCGAGGACGAAATTTCGTAAAGAGGGGGAGTATTGTAACACCCCAAATTTTCGTATCTCTTAAACAAGAATTTTGATGATTAACGTAATTTTCTTGTTTAGTAATTTCTGCCTTTCGTAAAATTATTTTGTTTATTCCGTCAGCGTATTTGATTGTTTTGAGTGATTTACTCCGTGTCAGGAAAATAAAAATTTTCGGATCGGGGAAAACCTTACGTAATTTAATTTTTACCGTTAGGTAATTATTTTACGTAATCTGATTTGATATTTGTGCATTTTATAATTTTTATGATTTTTGTGGATGATTTTGAAATTTTTCCTGTCTGTGGGCCCCTGCAAAGTATGTGGGCCCAGGTGGCCATACGTGGGCCCAGGTGGGTCCCACAAAGTGAAAAAATTTTCTACTATTTAGACGGAGACAGGGGATCTTACTAAACCTGAATCCGGAAACAGTTTTTAAAATTTTATTGTACTGTGTTTTGTACTGTATTTAATTATCGGATGATAAAAATACAAGAAAAATATTATTTATTGGATACAAGAATAAATATTATACTTGTGTAGTCAACAAAGAGAGCTTGACTTGATTTATACCCTTGGATGAGAATACTTAGTTTGAATATTAACCATTGATTTAATCAAAGGTTAAAAACAAACTTAATAAAGCGCTTGGATAATAACCATTGATTTAATCAATGGTGTGAGAATAAGCTTAGTTAGGAAGGCTTTGATATCAACCATAGATGTAATCAAAGGTGTAGAATTGGTCTTGAAAAATGACAAAGACCATTTATAACCATTGGATTTAGATTAAATCAAGGGTGGAGATTTAATCTTAAAAAGTAACAAAGAATTTATGACCATTGGATGAAGAATTAATCAAGGGTAGAGATTTGGTCTTCTAAAATGTAAAAAGACTAATTAGGACCCTTGGATTTAAAGTTTGAAGAAGCAATCTTAACCATTAATTTTGGAGACACATCTAATGGTTAGAATTTAAAGTAGAAAAATCCAATGGCCTAGATTAAGTCTTCTAACCTATCTAAATCTACCTAAATCCTAACCATTGAATTAATCAATGGTTAGAAATGCTTCAAATGGTGGCAAATAATGAAGACAACTTTATTGAATGCATTATGAAGAGAAAGTGATGGTTTTGGAGTGTTTAGAAGACAAAGAAACAAGCTTTATGTCATTTTTGCATGTCTTGGTCAAGTTAGACATCATAATGGCTTACTTTTGATTTTTTTGCACTCAAGAAGAATGCAAGAAGGGGGGACTACAAATTTGGTGCTGCATGAAGGAGTTTGGAAGACCATAATTGCATGCTTTAGTCATTATTGTCTTCCTTGGTCTTCATTGATTCATTTTCAAGAAGGAAACTTAGAAAATTTTCTCTCCATCTCCTTTCTTCTCTAGATTTTGGCCAAGCCCTCCAAGAGCACCTTTCATCACTTAAAAATTTCATCCAACTTGATTTTCTAAACCTAAACACCATTCTAAGAACATCTCTAGTTATGAGTTTTTCCAAAATCATTCATCTTGATCTTCAAATTCAAGCTTCAAGTTTCTATCAAAAATAAAAAATTTCATCTTTGTTCTTCAAGAGATATCATTCGGTCAAAATCCCTAAAACCACCATCCAAGCTCTTTTAATTTCATCCAACCATAGATCTTGAATCTACATGATGTTCTAAGCAACTTTCATGTTGGAGATTTTCTCTAAATCATTCATCTTCAAGGAGTTTCTTCAAGATCAAAGTTATTGGGTTTTTGAGGTGAAGTATAAGGAAACTTCATTTTCTTCTCTCTTTTTTATGATCTAAACCATGTTTGATCCATGGTTCCTCTTAATCAAGCTTAGTATACTAATTTTTATGTATTTTTGTTTTGTATTTGAGAAGCTCTTGGTGATGAAAGACTTGGAAAAAGAAGCAAAACAAGGAGCTTTTGAGGATCTTCAAGAGGTAAGAGGGAGATCCATCTCACCAACCAAGCATGGTGGTGAGAGATGGTATTTTATTTGATGGATGTGGAATCCATGTGAGGATTCATATCCATGGTCATGTAATTAATTTGTGGGTGTTTATGAGCTTTGATTAATTTTCTATGCTTGATATGCTTTGCATGATTTTATAGCTTTGATGATATGCTTAATATGCTATACATGCTTTTATGGCTTTAATGGTATGCTTATATTATTTATCATGAAATATATACATGTATATGCCATGACTTGATGGTGGAAAGGAAATTGATTTTTGGCTCCAATAGCCAAGGAAGAGCTACGGTTTTGATGCCCTTGATTAGGGTTCATGTTGAAAATTTTCAAGAACAAAAGAATTGATTTTTGAGTACTTAGAACATGGTGGATTTCGAACAAGACACCTCAAAATAGGTGTTCACAAAATTAATATTTTCTTGAATGATGAAAATGGATGTTTAGAAAAGTAAGGAAAATAAACAAAGAATTTATTTTTCAAAGAGTACATGAATACGGTTTTAAAAGGATTTTTATTGATTTATTTTGTGTAAAAAGTTTCTAAGTGTTTTACTAAACATGAGATTTAAATGAAAATAGCAATGATAATTTTAAGGATTTGCAAAGAAAGTGAAAAAGGATTTGTAAGGAAAGTAAAAGTGAATTTGAACAAATGGGTTTGGTTTTTATAACCATCGGTATTTCGGTTTTGAAAACAAAGAATTTTTAATGGTTTTGTTTGTGTAAAACCATATCAATTTAGAAAGAAAAGTATTTGATGGCTTCAATGGCCAAAGACTCTACGATTTTTGGAGGTTGGAATAATTTTGATTTTATGAACAAAGTGAATTTCAAAGTGGAAACGTAATGGATTTAATACTGAGGATTTTGGAAAGGAATCGTAGGCGTTTATCACTTGAAAAATCAAGTTTTTGTAAACGAAAATGTTTTGAACTTCAATTTATTTTAAAGAAGGTTGTGTTTGGAAATGATTTGGGAAAATGAAGAATATAATGGTATTTTGAAAATTTACTAACATATAACTTATTTTCAAGTTTTGAAATACGTTAGAAAAATGTTATGTTTTGAAACGTTGATTTACATAAATAGAAAAGTGATTTTCGTGAAGTATATTTTGAAAAAGAATTTCTTGAGTAAAGAATCATGGAAAAATATTTTCTTGAGTAAGAAAATATATTAAATGAAATATAAAGTTATATTATTTTGAGAAAAGTTGAAGAGGAATTTTTGAAGGTTAAGAAGTATTTTCTGTAATGAAATTGTGATAAAAAAATGTTTTACGTATCTTAAAAACGTGATTTTTAAGCTACGCAATTTTGAACAATGTGTTAAAAATGATATTGATTTATTTAAGTCCAAAATAATGTTTGGAATATTGAGGAATATTTTATGTGATTGAAAAATGTTGAAAAATATTTTACGTATCTTAAAAACAATTTGAAATACAGTAAAATATTTCTACGCGATTTTAAATACGTTGAAATATTTCTACGCGATTTGAATTACGTTTAAATATTTTACGTAATTTGAACTATTGTTGAAAAATCAATATGTGATTTAAAAGTGATGAATTATTTTTATGTGATTGTGAAAATAGCGAAAAATTGTTATGAGATTTGGAAAGTATTTTAAATATTTTGAGAATGATAGAAAATGATTTACGTAACGTAAAAGAATGATTTTTAAGTTACACGATTTTGAAACAGTGAAAAAAAAATAATATTATGCGGTTTGAGAAACGTATGTTTTTACGCGATTGAGAAAAATGTTAAAAAAATTATTACGTGGTTTAAAAGTGCAACAGAAGAGTTGCAACATTTTGAAAACGTAACAGAAATGTTACGAAATTTTTGTAAACGTAACAGTAGTGTTACGGTATTGTAAAAACGTAATAAAAATGTTTTGGAATTTAAAAAAAAAACGTAACAAAAGTGTTACGGTATTGTGAAAATATAAAAGAAGTGTTATGGTATTGTGAAAACATAACGAAACGTTTTTGATTGTGAAAACGTAATATAAATGTTACGCGATTGTGAAAATATGGTAAAAGTGTTTTACAAATATGAAAACGTGATAATATGATTTTCGCTGTTGAAAGTACAGTATGATTACTGTTGAACCAGTGTCTATACACTGTTTGTGAGAAAATGACATATTTGTCTGTGATTGGATTTGGTGCATTATACATGCATTGGAATGGTCCGATGAGGACTGGATATGACTGATTGCCTAGGAGAAACACACCTCTTGAGTGGGTGCGATATGCGTAGTGTAGGTCACTTGTTGACCTTGGGGGCATCGGGGTGCGGGTTGCCTACACGGGTGGTTGGTCGCACTTCTTCCCGTAGGTTAGACCAATGCAACACACCGATGATCTGGACCGAGACACTATTCTTAATCAAGATCTGATAAAGACTGTCGTGTATGTGCTAGATGTGCAAAAATTGAAATGAGAATTAAAGCACGTGGTCTGAGGCACGTGGTACCGGCAGATCTTTTCGATCATTTCTCCGACCTGAGTTTTAGCTCCATGGAGTAGGAAATCGAGTCTTGTGTACATGCATAATCTGAACATTTATATCTGTGTGATATATTAATTGAGGAATATTGGCTATGACAATTGTTTTGAATACTTGGATGATGATGATGATAATGCTGAGGTATTATCGTAATTGTTGTTTATGATAATTTAACTGATAAATGATTGGATGATGATAGTTGATTAATATTGATGCATGATCATATTTCTAGTATGATATCCCTGTATGATATTGTTGTTTGTGTTATCTCTGTGCTGCCATGTTGGTATTGGTGTAGGTGATCTCACCTCTTTGTTATGTTGTTTTGCTGTGTCTGTATTGTTAAAATTAAACAGTAGAAAGAATGAGTTGTCTTAGACATAACGTTCGATGGATACTCAGAGATTGATGAAAACATTGAAGAATGGCTGTCTCAAGTTCAAAGGTGTTCTGAGTAGACAAGGAGTAGAGTTCTGATGCAACAAGCTGGATACAAGATAAGGAATGAGTATGTTAAGTTTTATCGTTAGTGTTATACCGTGCTATTTAGTAGGACCCGTCATGGGGTTTGCTACTGTTAAGAAAAAAGAGTCTGTTAGTTTTATATTTCTCTTTAAATTGTGAAATATTAATTGGTGTCAATGTTGTATATGAATTAGTTTAAATATATTTTCAGTAATATTTATGGATTACAGTAAGTTTATATTTCAGCAAGAAAGAATTTTTTTTTAAACCCACGTTTTTAACTCAAACCTTTTATGAAAACATTTTCAGATTATGAGTCGGAAGTCAGACATGTGATACCCTAGGGAGGGTGTTACAAGTTAGGTACTAAGCAAGTGTTGTTGACTCTTTTATTGACAGTGATTGGTCGCAAGAGAGCAAAACTAATTTGAGGAGGGATGTGCGTGTAGTTGACTACATTAGCATGTGAAAACTTATAATCATTTGAAGAAGATAAGGGATTAGAGTGTAGTAGATTACAATGGCATGTGTAGTTGACTACAATCATTTCTTACCTGCTTGTTGGGAAAAATTACACACAAGTGAAGAAATATTACTTTGGGAGGAAGAAGTTACCCCCTTTCATGAAATTGTTATAGATTTGGTAAGAAAGGTTATAGGAGGATGGTATGAAGTTATGAGATTTTTGAGTTTTGTTATGATATGGTTGGGAAAAGTTACGCCTAAGTCATGAAAAATTACTTTTGGAGGGAGAAGTTACCTAAATTTATGAAATTGTTACAAGTTTGATAAGAAAGGTTACAAGAGAATAGGCTGAAGTTACAAGATTTTTAGGTTTTTTTTTACCTACTTTATGGAAAAAGTTATGCCAAAGTCATGAAAATTTACATTTGGTGGGAGAAGTTACACTAACCCAATAAAATATTACAAAGTTGGAGTAAATAGTTACTGGAGGATGACCTAAAGTTATGAAGACTTTGAGTTATATTACCTAATTCGTGGGAAAAGTTACACTCAAATTAAGAAATGTTACTTTAGGATGGTAAAATTACCCTAATCCAAGAGAATGTTACAAGAATTGAGTAAAAAGTTACTAGAAGATAGGCTAAAGTGACAAGGATTTTGGGTTTTATTATTCAATTCAAGAGAAAAGTTAAGCCTATGTTAAGAAAAGTTACTTTGAGAAGGTGAAATTACACCAATACAAGATAATGTTACATGAAAATGGCCTAATGTTCTTGATTTATGTCTAATATTATAACCCTTGCCTAAGCAAGGGCCTAATATTCATTGTTAGTGTTAATAGTATAATCTTTACTTAAGCAAAAGTCCAATGTTCATGATTAGTGTCTAATAATATAATATTAGCTTAAGCATGGACCTAATATTCATGATTAATGTCAAATAGTATAATTCATGCTTAATTAAAGACCAAATGTTTATGATAAATGTCTAATAGTATAATTCATGCTTAAACACTTGTCCAATTTTCAAGATTAATGTCTAATATTATAATCTTAGCTTAAATAAGGGCCCAATGTTCATGATTAGTGTCTAATAATATAATCTATACTTAAGTAAGGGCTTAATATTCGTAATTAGTGTTTAATAGTATAATTCATGCTTAAGCAAGGGCTCAATATTCAAGATTAGTGTTTAAAAGTATAATCTTAGCTTAAATAAGTGTCCAATGTTTATGATTAGTGTCTAATAGTATAATCTTAGTTTAAGCAGAAGTCCAATGTTTATGATTAGTGTCTAATAGTATAGTCTGTAATTAAGTTAGGGTTTAATTTTCATGATTACTATCTAATAGTATAATCCGTACTTAAGTAAGAGTTCAATGTTCTAAATTAGTGTCTAACAATATAATATTAGTTAGTTTTATTTTTATTATTTAAAATTTTATATATGTTCATGTAATTTTTTTAGGCATGTAATTTATCTTTATTGTCATTTTTTATTTTATTCCATTATTTTTAATTATACTATAAGCATGAATGCAATTATAATAATTATTTTACTTCTTTTATTAATTTAAAATAAAAAAATATGCTTGACATTTTAGCTTGAGTTTAAAATAATGGCCCCATTAAAATAATTTAATTCGTTTTGGTGAGATATTTGGTTGGAGCATTAGAATTGATTTAAATAATAACCAAGTGTAGTTAATTACGTTATTGACATTGATTAGTCGCAAGAAAGTGGCATTGGTTTAAGGGGGACGTGAGTGTAGTTGACTATATAATTAGTATTAGCAATGACAATGATTTTGATGATAACAAATAAGAAAGAAATGGTTGTGCAAAGATAAAGTCTCAATGATCTTCAAGTTTAGCTTATAAGACTTAGATATTGTGTAAAGATAAGGAGGAATCACACTAAGCTCATATCTCGTTTTTATTCAACTTAAATCTTTATGAAAAATCATGTTTTATACTTGTGAAAAATATTTATCAAGTTTGAGCAAAATGAATTTAGAAAGGTTGAAAAGGTTTTGAGAATCTTTGGTTGTAAAGAATTTAAAAATCATCTTTTCTTGATAATCAATAATCGATTATCTAGAACCAATAGCAGATTATATGGAAACCATAACATGTTATTCAACAAGTCAGCAGTGCGCCTTTTGTTGTTTTAAAAGGAATAATTGATTATGGAGTGTTCATAACAAGTTATTTAACAAGTCAATACCGCATCTTTTGTTGTTTTAAACTACCTAATTGATTATGGCTTTGCAATAATCTATTATTCGTGTGCAACAATGTTATCTAAAAATGCAAGTAATCTGTTATGCGAAACTAATAATCTGTTATTCATGTTTTCTTGATATTTTATTTTTAACTTACACGCAAATAACAAGTTACCAGAATGCAATAATCTATTATTTGGGCGTCTGAAAATGAAAAATAATGGCTAGTTACTAGCATTTAATGCTCTCAACCACCCCCAATGGTTATATTTCTTCGTGGGCTTTAAATACAAAGCTTTAAAGACTTAAATAAAGTTGGAAAAACATATGAAAATCATTCTTGAACATTGAACACAAGTTTTAGCTCTCTTTTCTCTTTAACCCTTGTTTTGAGTTTTAGTGTGTGATTTCTTGATACTTATTAGACTTCAATTTGTAATATCTACTCTTGTGAGAGTTTCTAATCTTTATCTTCATCTTAAAATCATTGTAAGAGGGTGAGGTATCCCTCAAGAGAGAAAATGATGAGGTATCCCTTGTAGTGAGACTCAAACACAAAGGGTGTTGATGGATTGCTACACCAACCTTGTTGGTGGGTAACTCCTTTTGCTAATCGCAAGTGCACGAGTCGTTCAAGTAATAAAAATGATGAGTAGAGATTATTTCCATGGGGATTATGGTTGCTATCTAATGCTAAAATATTGACTTACAACTTAACTAATTCTATTCAAACAAACATAAATTAGAAAATGGGTTGATTAATTAAACTACAAAACATAAAGAAAAGATAAAGATATGATTGAGAGAATATGGAGCCTTTTTTCACCCCCTACTTCAATTGACAAAATGCAACCCTTTCAAGTAATACAAACGATTAGATTAGGTTATCTTGAGAAATAAACTTAGTTAAAAGTCTATGTCTAAGTCGATTAACCCAATGTTACTTAACTAGTTTACTATATGTCCATGAGAACCAGAGTAAACAACAAGCATTAAGATTGATTCTCAACTATGATTGTACATGGCTAAGAGGTATATGTCTATCTCATTAGCGAATCAATCTATCCCACCATTGGAATGAAATCGAATATGCATCTATTATACGTATGATCTAAAACCCAAAGTCCTATGTCTAGGTTCATTAAATTTCATCAAATCACTTGAATGCTGATCAAACAAGTAAGAGCACTAAGCATAATATGACAGAATAAAACCAAAACCATTCATATAAGCTCAAAAGAGTATAAATCATTCAATATTGATAAGGGGATCCAAAGAATGCCCTAAACACGACTTAACTACTCATTGAATATGAAAATATATTACAAAAATTCATATTCAAGATAAAGGGAAGAGAGAAAGGAGAAGGAACAGAAGATGAAGCCTAATGGGGTGAGCCTTGAAGCTTGACTCTTCCTCCAAGATGAAGAGAACCTCTAATCTTGGCTTCTTCAACTTTCTTTCAACCCATAAATGAAGATCTACCTATTGGATTCTCCAAAAGATCAAAGCTAAAAGAGTAAAATAAAAGTTCTCCAAGAGAAGAGAGAGAAAATTAAGAGAGAGAGAGAGAGAGCTGAAATATGCGTGAAAGGTATTTATAGGCCCATAGATTTCGCTCTTCAAGCCGCGACGTTACACAACATGCTCCACGATGATAAAAAATTAGGGCACCAGCACTGCGATGTTCACTTCCTTGCGTCACGGCATTAAAGCCTCAGATTATCAGGGTGCACTGGCAGAGAGCAAAACGCCACGACATAAACATGCCAGTGTCGTGGCGTGATCCACTGGAACTTGTCTTGTGTTTTCTCTTTCAATGCAGGGCCTTTGCTTGCATCCAATTAGTTCTTTTGGGCTCAACCTATAGTTGAGAAATCACCCAGTCAAATACAAATGTAATTAAGCTCAATCAAATCAAAGATTAGGAAGAATTTTAGCAAGATTTGATAGGAAGACCTCAACATGGATTTTACATGAAAATAAGGCTAAAGCCTTCCAACAATGCATGACAACGAGGACAAAGCAATTAATAATGCATAGATATATGGCACAAATAACTACATTCTATGGAGTTATCTCACCCCCAAACCTAATGTTTTGCTAGTCCTCGAGTAAAACAAAGTCATACGACATTTGCAAAGACAGGCTCAACTTCAACACTAGTGTATGGTGATTGCATTAAATCTCAAAGAATACACGTGCCTCATAATCTGGTCCACACATACACAATCCTTATCATTCTAACAATCAAAGCTTCAAATCATGCATAATATATTTCCCACAAATATGCAAGCAAAGCCTCTTCAGTTCAAATCATACTCAACCGGATAAGCTTATGAGCAAACACATGGATATAAATCAAAGAATCCATAAGATTGTAATGCAACTCTTTCTCCACTAATGTAAATCACACATAATTAAGTATCAAAAAGGGCTTTATCAGCTTGTAATGTAAGGCCATGGTTATGCAGTGAAGAAGAAAGGGAAAAGAATAACAAACAAATATTGAGAAACAAAAATATGTGATTTCAAAACTTAAGATCGAGTGAAAATAATAGGGTATTCAACAGTGAAAGATTTAAACTCACCAGAACCATGCAATGCTTTTCATATTTAACTTTTCTTTTTTCTTTATTTGCTTTCCTTGTCTCTTTTTTTTTTTATATAGTACAAAGCAATCTTTTTCTCTTTCTTTTATTGCATTTGGTTCCTTCAGGCTCATTTTTGTATTGAAAATATTAATACCCCTAATCACTGAACTCATTTCAAGAAACAACATATCATGCACTCAACAAACATTGATGGTAGGAAGAAAATGCAATGCTTTCACAAGCATTAGAATAGTTAACATGGTAATGAACACAATGGTAATGAAAAACAAATAAGGCCAACAATTAACAAGCTTCAAAGGGGACCTATGGATATCATCATTAAAGGGTAAGCTTGAAAGGCTCAATCAGTCCAAACAATGCCCTAATCATTTTCTCAATCATGCACAATTTAGGATTTCGCTTCAAGAGAGTTGCAAAACAATTTCAGAGATACTAGACATTTTCATATGTACTAACTATAGGCATTCTCTAGAAAAGCACTCAAATCTAATTCGAAACCAAATAAGCATAGGAATCGAAAATTCATCATGCATAAAAAGAATCTAGATTGATCGACATACCATAAAGATAGTATAAGGATTCACAAAAAGTTTTGAGGTTAATTTGCATCCCTAATTATCCTTGGGCAGTCATTACACTAGCTAATAGTATCATGTTAAGCATTCAAATAATTTCACAATATCAAACATACAAATAAGTCATTACGTGCACCAAATCATATAATAAACAAAAAAAATACAAAAATATCAATACTTAAACAAATAATATTTCAACAAAAATAATTAAATAGTCAATATATATAAAAATAATAAGACACCCCCCAAACCTGAGGGAAATAGTGTCCACGCTTTACATCATGCATGAGAAAAATAAATAACAATAAAAATGATGGAAATTACCCTGAATGTATCAGTCTACTCGTCATCATCAGCATCTAGAAGGACCTCAGTGTCTCCACCACTATTATCATCTGGAAGAGCTGGATCCTGGTGCTGATGAGAAGGGCCTGCACCATCAAAGGGTGGGTATGAAGGAATGGGGAAGTCATAAGTGGAGATCTGAAGGCGCTTTGCCAGCCATCTGATGGTCTCGACAGTGTAGGTCTGCATGGCGGCCACCTGTCGAAGCTCGACAAGCACATCATCTGCCTCTTGGGGAGGCTGGGCTTCAGGGGCTACTCTCTGAGCGCGCCTTGGGGCTCTCTGGGGCACTGCTGCTACTGGGAGAGCTGCACCAACCCTCCTAATGAAGTACTCATTGAGAGTCTGTTTGATGTCAGTGAGCTCCTCATGTGGACTGGTGGGCACACCCCGCCTCTGACATAGTCTATGGATAAGGGAGGGGAAGAAAATACTGCATGGCTCCATGGCTAATCTCTAGAGCTACATGTAGAGAATGTTGGGCACATCTATCGATCACGACTCTAGAATGGCATAAATCATAATGGCCCTATCGCGAATGACCTTTGACAGGTTACTGGTGGGTAGAATCCTGGTGCAAATGAAGTGGTACCATGCCTTGGCCTCGAGGGGCAAGCAAGAATGAGGGAAGTATCGCGCTCAGCCCTGCTGAGACAAGGTCTAGGCGACCGACTGCGACTCGGCGGTGCAGATGCGAGCAGTGATGACTTGCAAGTTGATCCCCTCCACAGGCTCCTCTTTGATGAATTCTTGGTAATCACAAATCGATGGAGGAGGGGGTAATGATAGTGCCACTCTAATGGCCTCCACAGAACATGAAACTCGGCGCCTCCACATGCCGACAGTGGTGGACTCCTGGTGAGTGAATGCGAGGTTCGCATAAAACTCGCTAACCAAGGGAACTGGGGCCCTACTCGGGTGTTTGGCGAACTCCCCCCACTGGTAGTGCCGGATGGTGGCCTCGATATCAGGCTAGATGGAGTCCTTGAAACTAAAACCCCTCTCTACAATGACGTTCTTTGAGGCTAGAGTCCCAAAGTGTTCCTGCACAGTTGCCGAAATGAATCTGGTGTTGTCATACTCGTGGGGAGGAGATGGCTTCCTGTGTTGTCCACTACTATCGCCTCTGACCCTCTTTGGTGCCATTAAAACCTGAAAAAGAAATAAGAAGATTAGATTTGAGCAATGAAATGAATAAGACAATTAAAACATTCAAAATCTGGAAAAATAGGGGCTAACGCCGCAACATCGATGTCAGCGCTGCGACATTCAAAGAGATCCAACCCGCGTCGCGGCGTAAGATGTCCACGCCACAACATTGAAACACATTCAAACTCATGCTGCGACGTGAATTTGCCACACTGCAGCATTCAAAGAAGTTCATATTAACGTCGCGGCGTCAACTAGCCACATCGTGGTGCGCACAAACAGTTCGAACACATAATTAGTTCAAAAACAGCTCCCACCCCATAATGCAACTCAATAACCCCAAAAACAAACATAAAACTAAACAAAATACTTATTAATTAAGCTAAAAACCAACCAAAAAGAGCCTAAAACTAAACAATCACTAAAACAGAAGTAAAATATGAAAATAAAAAGTGAAATAGGAGAAAATCATATACTTGGAGATGGAGATTAAAATAGGATGCACAAAAACAGAGATGGGAGAATGCGGGGGAAATATGGAAGGGAAAAACTCATAGAGAAAATGCAGAAAGGAGGGAGGTGAAGGGCTTGAGTTGTGGTGTAAACCCTATTACTTATTTAAGCAAAACGCGCGCAGAACGCGGCGGTGTGAACTAACCAACGCCGTGGCGCGCGTCTGCGAAACATACTTTTCAATTTTCCATTTTTTTAAAGAACAAACTGACTGCCACGGCATTACAAAAGACACACAGCGACAATGTGTTCTCTATCTCTAAACCCTGATAGGGCTGAGACCAGGATGCCGCGGCTCAACAAAGCCACCACCGCGGCGTGAGAGGTCTATCAGCAAAATTATGCAGCAGACACCAGACAATCAAATTAGCCTCAATGAGGCCTCCACCACCTTTAAAAACTGTCTAGCAAGCTTAACATATGCATGCAACAACAAAATAACATGAATTTACCAAATCAAATACACTGCATACTAGACTCACAACATAAGAATTAAACACATACAGGTGGATACATCTAAAAAGGTGCCTTTTTTATAATTCAGGTAGGACTTTTTCGGCTTCTTCAACTTGTGGGAGCATGCTTGAGGGAGGTCTCCCTATCATCACTTGAAGATGCCCCTGGGGGCCTATTATTTATTGCATTAGCTAGCTGCCCCACTTGAGTTTCAAGAGCCTTGACTGAAGATGTTTGGCTCTAAAGAAGAAAATCATTTTTGGCCAAATGAGCATTGATTTTAATCATGTACGAATCAGTTTTCACCATGAATTGCATGAACATGTCTTCCAATGTTAGCTTCCTTTCTTGCATAGGTGGCCTTGCTTGCGATGAAAAACTAGGAGGAAAATGTGGTCTCTCATTACCAGTAGATGAAAGATGTTGGCCCTTAGTTGTCCTTCCATGAAAAATTGGGGTGGTTTCTCCACCCAGGATTATATTGCTGTGAGTAGGGGTTATTCTGAGATGATCGATAGTTTTTGTATATTGAACACTCTCCAAAGTGGATGGGCAACTATCGGTGACATGATTGTTCCCACATCAATCACACAGCACGAAGGGGCTTTGATTGGGCCTATACCCAAATTGTCAAACTTGTTTGCTAATGATGCCACTTGAGCTAACAAAGATGTAAGTGTATCAACGTCATGAACTCCAACTACCTTCCTTTGAGTGTTTCTTGCTGAAGGCCATTGGTAGCTATTGGTGGCCAGCTTTTCCAACAGTTGTTATGCTTCATCGAAAGATTTACTCAATAATGAACCACCTATAGCTGCATCCATAATTGGACGATAGTGAGGTAGTAGGCCTTTGTGAAAATAGTAAATCTGGTGCCAAGGAGGAATTTCATGGTATGGGCACCTTCTAAGCAGATCCTTGTACCTCTCCCAAGCTTTATACAAGGATTCAGATTCTAACTAGGTGAATAAAGTGATGTTATTCACTAACCCAGTAGTCATGGCCGAAGGAAAGTATTTATTGAGAAATTATTCACACATATCTGCCCATGTAGTTATAGATCCCGCATGTAGAGAGTGTAACCAACTCTTAGCTCATCGCTGAGAGAGAAAAGAAAGAGCTTGAGGCGAATGACATCTTCTAAGACTCCATTGTGCTTGAAGGTATCACAGATCTCTAGAAATTTTGAAAAATGTGCATTGGGATCTTCGTTCAGCAAACTGCCAATTTGTACAGATGTCTGAATCATTTGGATAATTGTCGATTTGATCTCAAAATTATTTGCACTCTCATACTTGATTGGAGATTCTCTATTTGAGGATTAACAAACTCCCTCGGAGGCCTTGTATGATCATTGTTCTCTGCCATTGATGGTACCTTATTCACAAAAGAATGAAATATTAAATCAAAATGTAATTAAAGAAAATACTTGAATTAGAATTAACAAAGCTCGATATCAATATTAGCAATACATAAATTAGTTGTAGTCCCCAGCAACGGCGCCAAAAACTTGTTGATGGATTACTATGCCAACCTTGTTTATGGGTAACTCTTTTTGCTAATCGCAAGTGCACGGGTCGCTCAAGTAATAAAAATGATGAGTAGAGATCGCTCTCACAGGGATTATGGTTGCTCTCTAATGCTAAATATTGACTTACAGCTTAACTAGTTCTATTCAAGCAAACGTAAATTGGAAAATAGGTTGATTAATTAAACTACAAAGCATAAAGAAAAGATAAAGATATGATTGAGAGAATAGGGAGTCCTTTTTCACCCCCTACTTCAATTGACAAAATGCAACTCTTTCAAGCAATACAAACAATTAGATTAGTTAGCCTGAGAAACTAACTTAGTTAAAAGCCTATGTATAGGTCGATTAACCATATGTTACTTACTTAGTTCACTATGCATCCATGAGAACCAGAGCAAACAACAAGCATTAAGATCGATTCTCAACTATGACTATACATGGCTAAGAGGTATATGTCTATCCCATTAGCGAATCAATTGATCCCGCCATTTGAATGAAATCGAACATGCATCTATCATACGTATAATCTAAAACCCAAAGTCCTATATCTAGGCTCATTAAATTTCATCATATCACCTAAATACTGATCAAACAAGTAAGAACATTAACCACAATATGACAAAACAAAACCCAAATAATTCATATAAGCTCAAAAGAGTACAAATCATTCAATATTCATAGAAGGATTCAAAGAATACCCTAAACACAACTTAGCTACTCATTGAATACGAAAATGTATTATAAAAATTCATATTCAAGATAAAGGGAAAAGAGAAAGGAGAAGGAATAGAATATGAAGCCCAATGGGGTGAGCCTTGAAGTTTAACTCTTCCTCCAAGATGAAGAGAACCTCCAATCTTGGCTTCTTTAACTTTATTTCAACCCATAAATGAAGATCTAGCTGCTGGGTTCTCCAAAAAATCAAAGCTAAAAGAGTAAAATAAAAGTTCTCCAAGAGGAGAGAGAGAAAACCGAGAAAGAGAGCTAAAATCCGCGTGAAAGGTATTTATAGGCCCACACATTTTGCTCATCACGCTGCGATGTTACACAACACACGTAGCAATGCGCAAAAATTAGGGTACCAATGCCGCAATGTTCACTTCCTTGCGCTACGGTGTTAAAGCCTCGAGTTATCAGGGTGCACTGGCAAAGAGCAGAACGCCATGGCGTAAACATGCCAGCACCGTGACGTGATCCACTAGAACTTGTCTTATGATTTCTCTTTCAATGCAGGGTCTTTGCTTGCATCAAGTTGGTTCTTTTGGGCTTAACCTGCAGTTGAGACATCACCCAATCAAATACAAATGTAATCAAGCTTAATCAAATCAAAGATTAGGAAGAATTTTAGCAAGATTAGAGAGTAAGACATCAACGTGGATTTTATATAAAAATGAGGCTAAAGCCTTCCAACAATGCATGACAACAAAGACAAAGCAATCAATAGTGCATATATATAGGGCACAAATAACTACATTCTATGGAGTTATCAAAGGGTGAGGTATCCTAAAGGTGTTGTAAGTGCTCTATCACAAGGTATCCTAAGGTGAGGTATCCCTTGAATGTAAATATTTTTCAAGCACCTATGAAACTTGAAGAGTTGGAGGCTCTATCACAAGGGTGGAGGATTCCAAGGTGTGAGAAGTGCTCTTGTTTATACAAAAAGTTTCATAGCACTTATGAAGTCTAGGAGATAGTGAAGAAAATCTCAAGTTAAAGTTGAGGTCTAAATGTAGGTCACAAGTGATTAGTGGTTGAACTAGGATAAATTCTTGAATTTGATTCTCTCTTCCGTATACTCTTTAATTTTAATGTTTGCTGCATCATAACTATTTATTATGTATTTTGTCAAATTGGTACTTTGATGTTAATAACTTAATATCTAGGTTGTTTGCTTGTTTTTTTTTTCTTTTAATCCAAGTTTTAATTGAGTGATCTATAATAGTTGTACCTTTATTATGCATGTCCCACTGAATTTATTAATTGAGTGTTTCAAAATGTTTAATTTATTAATGTTGTTTTAAAAATTTGTAAACACCTAATTCACCCCCTTTTAGGTGATGGTTGCTGTGGCCAACAAGTGGTATCAGAGATTCGTGCTTTGTTTAAAACTTAACCACTTAGAGCTAAATATCCTTGTTTGTTGGAAACCATTGAAAGTTTTGCAAAATGGAAGGTTTTGAAATTGATACATCAATATTCTTTGACGGTGTGCATTTTGTTTATTTAAAAGATAGAACAAAGTTTTATATGCAATCTATTGATTTGGATTTGAAGGATGTTGTACTTGATGGATTTTCTCCTAAACCAAAACAAAATTAGAATGCTTATGACAAGAAATGCTTTTCTTTGAATATTAGAGCTATGCAAATTTTGAGAAGTGGTTTGAATGATGAAGTTTATGCAAAAATTAAGAGGTGCTCTAGTACTAAAGATATATGAGATGCTCTTGATGCTATCTATCTTGCTAATAATGATTTTTTTTTTTGCATAAAGTTGTATATAGAGATCAAGATGAGAAAAAGTTTTTAGAGGAAGATAATATTGAAAAATGTCCTCAAGAAGATGTTCGAAGTAAGAAAATGAGCTCAATGTCTCTTGGTGATGATGGTGCTCAATTTGAAGAAGAGACAAAGCAAAACAAAATTGAGAAGTAAGATGTGCTTGATTCCTTGATGGACAACAATAAGGAAGATGGTGATTCCTTAAAAGAGTCAAGTATGTTAGAAATTGAGATTACTTCCTATATGGCTAAAAAGGACTTTGAGATAAATAATGCTAAATTAGATTATAGTCCTTCCTATGATGAGCTACAATGTGTATATAACAAATTGTATGATGATTTGTTGAATTTAGAAAAGAAAAACTTATCTTGTTTGAAAAACATTTCCTCCATTGAAAACGAAATTGAGACTTTAAAAAATAAATATGCTTTTCTTGATGAGGAAATGTCCTTGAAATGTGAAACCTCAACTTCATGTGAAAAGTGCATTGATTTAGAAAATCAAGTTGAGGACTTATCTTCCAAATTTGCCAAAGCTAATGATTTTAATTGTTTACATTTCATGTTTGTTAATAAGAATGAAATTAATGTTATTCCACATAGAAATTCAAGTAAGGCTTATGGCAACAATAGTTTATAATGTAATAATAACTAAAGGCTTAAGTTTCTTAAAGATGATCTTCAAAAGATCAAGCCATCATCGAATTCAATTGTGTGCAATTATTATGGTCATATAGGACATATTTTCATTTGTGTAAGTATAGAAGAAATCCTTATATGAGAAATACTATAGTATGAGTTCTTAAAGATCTTAAAGGCTTTAGTACTAACCCTCAAGATGAAGAGGGTACCAAAAAGTCCTCCTAGTATTTTAATTATGTAGAAAATTTCTCAAAAGAATGGACAAATTGGTTAACTGAAAAAGGAATCATCAAGAGGAATGTTTCCTGTAACACCCTAATCCTATTACTAAAGTATATAAGCAAAATATACGAGTAAACAGAGTTAGGCACATCACCTCTAACTTAAAAATAATGTTCTATATCCATAATAACCATACATGTTATTATAAAGAGCCATGAGGGAAAGAAAAGTTTCATACATATAAACTTTTTACATTGTATGTACAAACTTGGCCTCAAAAGGGCATAAGTGCAATACATGAAAACTTATACAACCCAATGCAAATATTACAACATACAAGCATTGGTCAAAAGCAAATAAAACTAAACTAGTTCATTTGCTTCTTTTTCTTCCTTTTAGAAGGATCATGACCTGGATTTAACATGGAAATAACAAACAGGGTGAGAATTCATAATTCTCAATAGTATAAACACATATATGGCATCATGATATCTTCAGCTACTTCGGGGAAAAACCAATTACATAGTAATAGGTAGAAAGGTGGCAAAAGCTCCAAAACTATTCATTTCTCTTTTTGGGGTAGAATATTCAATTATTCATAATGAATAAACTTACTAACAATAGATTATGATTGCAACAAGTAATTGAGTCACTACTCAATACCACTGGAACATCCACAAAGCCAATCCATAACCCACACACATAGCTAACGTCCTTTCAATGATAAACAATTGTCCATACAATGGTAAAATATCATGTTCCTTGGCATAGTATTTTCTCACTTCTTTGCCCTTGGTAGAGAGTTTTTCTCATTCCGCTACTATGATAAGGTGCTTTTCTCACTCCTTTATCTCACAAATCCATCCTTGGCAAAGTGCTTTTCTCACTCCTTTCAAATATCAAGGTGTTTTTCTCACAAATTACTCCGAATAGAACATTAATCTCCAATACATAACATAAATATGTGATACAATTGGTTTCATTAAGCATAAAACTCAGTTTTCCCAAAACAGGGCACTGGTAATCAATTATTAGCTCATAGTAATCGATTACCACAAGCTAAAACTCCAAAAAGAAGCTTGGTAATCGATTATCACCTCATGATAATCGATTACCAGTTCAAATTTTGTAAGTCAGAGGCCTGGTAATTGTAACATTCCGAAAAATATATGTTTAATTATAAATCATCATTTTATAATATTCATGATTTTTAGGAATTTTTCTGAAATTTTTCGGACACGATGAATATTTTAATATGTTCCTCGTTTTACATGCGCACTGAGCTGAAAATTGCTGAGGTTAGTGTAACACTCCGGAAATTATTTATTTCACTACAAATAGTCATTTTCTAATATTTGGGATTTATGTGAATTCTTTCAGAATTTTTCGGAAACGACGAATATTTTAATATATTCTCCGTTTTACGCGAACGTTTAGCAGAGTCGAGAAAACGACTGTAATGCTTCAAAAAATTGGAAAATTATATGACGAATAGTCATTTTATAATATTTGTAATTTTTGAGAATTTTTTGAGATTTTCCCGAAAAGTCGAATATTTTAATATATTCTTCGTTTTGCGTGCGCACTAAGCAGAACCGGAGAAACACGATGTTTCCTCTGAGAACCTTGAACTATGGACATGTCGACGGGGGATTTTACTAAACCTGAGGCTGGACACAGTTTACGAGGTTTCACGATTTTTCAGAAATTATAACAGATAAAACAAAACAACACTGTGAAAAATTTATCTGTCAGATTAATTAAATACCGACTTCTGTCAACTGTAACTATTATCCATTGGATAATAGCATGTAATAAAAATTCTATCACATTATCCAAATGCAATCTACTTTATGTCTAATCAATTCACTTTAATTCAAATTTAATGTTAAATAATCAAAGCTTCTTTGAGAAGCTTTGACCAAATAATGACCAAATGACCCTTAGCTTCCAAGGGAAGCCAAAAACTCTCTCCTCCCTCTCTCTCTATGCACGGCTGCAGCAGCCCAAACAAGGGGGGAATTGATTTTGATTCATTTAATCAATTTCATCACACTTTAATTCATTTAACCTAACAAGCCTTTCTCTCTCTACCCTTTCTTCTTCTTTCTCCATTTTCTTCTCCTCCTCCTTCTCTCTAGAGCTCACGGCCAGCCCTCCCTTCTCCCCACTCAACCTTCACAAAATCTTCATCCAACCATATTTCCTTAATCCTCTCCCTCTCCTAAACACCTTTCTTGCTTGGAGCTTTTTGAGAATCCACCATCTTCACCACTTTCTTCAAGCTTCAAGTTTTGAGTTTTTGGGTAAGCTTCAAGACCCTTCTTCCCTTCTCTTCATTTTCGGTTTTAAGGGTCCTTTGATGGCCATTTACATCACATTTTTCAAGTCCTTATGCTATTCTAACTAAGTCCAAATTTCTAAGGTTTTTGGAGAGTGCAATCCGAAATTTCAAGGAGGTTTCTTGGAGTTTCTATTGATTTCTACACTTGGGTAAGAGGAAGACACTCCTCCTCAACCTCTATTAGCATTTAGGAACTTTGATGGGTGTTGTTTGTGGAAGAACCCTAATGTGGGTTATTCTTTGATTTGATAAATAAAATGTTTGCATGTTGATTTCATGATATTGGTGACCTTGGATTGATTTGTTATGTATAAATATATTGGATTGGATTATATGATTGAAAATGGAAGAAAAATAATTGAGAACCCCCTTGGGTGGCCACGGTTTTGAGGGTTAAGAATGAGGTAAAATGTGGACAAGTTGTAACAAGCATGAGACTAAAATTAATCAAGTGATAAAATGGAATTTAATGGAAGGAAAATTTGAGATTGAAACCTATAGGGTGACCGCAGTTTTGAGCCCAAAATTGGGGTTAATGGTGAATCAATGCAACAAGTAAAGGATTAAGTGAATTAAGAGTGTAACCTATAATGTGATAAATTAAAAAGATTTGGGAATTGAATTCCTAGAGAGGCCATGACCTCTAAGGCCTTTTTAGGTGTAATTATGTAACTTTGGTAATTTGGAAGCATAAGTAATTATGTAATTAAAAACTATGTAATGGGGTAGATAATTAATAAATTGGAAGAACTTAATATAATCAAAGATTATATAAATTTTAAAGGACTAAGAGTGAGATTGTCATAAGACTTAAGGTAATTATAAGTGAGTGAAGAACAAGAGAGTGTGAGGCCTAAGAACTTGAATAATTTACAAATTGTATGAAATTAAATTACCTTGGAAGATTAAATTAATTGTAAGAATTGGATTGGACATGAACCTTGAAAGGGTAAACAAATTCTAAGTTAGGATTCATAATGAACCTAAGAATGTAACAATTAATTTGATCTTTATATTATGACATTATGGGTCTATGTGAGTGACCATTTACGTGTTGATGCTTATCTTGGCCAATTGTGGCATATTATGGGATTGTATGAAATTGTGAATCATACGTGTCATGCATAGAGTCTTATGCATTGTGAAGGTCCTGTGGACTGTTGTAAGGCCAAGTTGCCTAGGAGATTGAACACACCTTAGTGCGGGTGCGAGTAGACTAGTGTAGGTCATGTTTGACCTTGGGGGCGTCGGGGTGCGGGTCCTTCACAATGGGCAGTTGGTAGCTCTTCTGTCCATGGGGCAAACCGATGCAAACGCACCGACGATCCGGACCGAGACACTGTCCTATATCGTGATCGAGCGTGGACTGTCTGTACAATGCCTGGACGTGCACGTGGAAATTATTGATTATAGCACTTTGGCCGTGGCAGCCGAGTTACAGACACATTTCTTGATCTTTCTCTCTGACTGTTTGAGTCTAGCTCCATGGAGTAGGAATTGGGAAAGCATGCATGTGCATCATGACATACTTTACTGTTAATAATTACTGCCCTATGTGAACTTGAACTGTTTGTACCATTATAGTAATGAATGTCTGCCTGGAACTATTTATCTGCATACTGTTGGATTTACTGCTTATTACTTGCATTTGCTACTTCTGAATTGCTATCTGGGCGCGTTGCGACGTTTTATTTCTAGCTGCTATAATTGGTAATGATGGTAGGATGTCTTACCTCTTTTTTTTGTATTTCTATTACTTGCTGCCTGTGCGTATACTGTATTGATCGAAGACGACGACAAGGAGGCGGAAGATCCTGAATTTCCTGGCTTCTGGCCCGAACAAGACTAGCATCTACTGAGGCGATGGCGACACGTATGCACGAATTTCTAGGTGATGTGCATCTGACCTTCCTCGGAGGGCCAGAGTGCTGGCATATCAACTTGAACTCTGATCACTACGTCTATCTGGGAGATGTGTCGATTGCCCTAGCCTGGAGACGTCATGAGGCGCCGATCCTCACCTGCCATGTTAGCCTGTGGCTGGAGTTCTACCTACCCATCCGAGAGATGTGGGGTGATCGTTACTACACCCCTTGGGAGGACTCTTTTGATTCTACTACTCGGGCTCTTGCCCGTGGTTCCGTGGTTCCCATGGAGGTTTCCTCTGAAGAGGAAGATCCTGCTGAGGACCCGGACACGGTCCCTCCTCCTTTGAGGGACTGATTTTACTAGTAGCTACTGATGGCTACCAGTGTTTTATTTTGGGGGCCTGATGTATTATTTTTGGTGGGCTGTATATTCTGATATCTCTGGGGTATATATGTTTAATCCTATGGGGCAGGTATAATTTTGTTTTTTAGAAATTTCCAGGCTGTATCTACAATATATTTGGCATCTAAATAGATATGTGTGTGTATGTTATTCAGATGTGGGTTTCTGTTTACTGTTTTGTTCTTTACCGTTATTCATATTTCGCATTGTTAAATTAACAAAAAAAATATATCGCCCATTTTACTCACGTATTAAAGTACCAAGCAATTTAACTTCGAACTAAATGAACCGGGTCTTAATTGCTTAAAAGTTTATTTTCTGCATTTTCGTTTTGATTCGATAATGTGACGCTCCCTCCCAAAAAAGGGCGTTACATTAAGTTAGTATCAGAGCCCCGGTTTATGTTACTTTGGGTCTTGTGTGTGAGTCTATCTTGTTTGTGCTGTGTGAATCTCTGTGATTGGTGTTTTGAATGAATCCCTCTAACTTTCCTTATGTTTTCAGTAATCTGATTTAAGAGAAAAGCGAGATGGCAAGAGGTGGAGAAATGGCAGCTGCTATAGAAGCGATGCAGAGGATGGCGGAAGTCATCGGCCAACAGAACGAACGTGCTGTTCAGCAACAAGAGAGAGCTGCTCAACAGCTCAAGGGACCGCCGATGCACAGAACTTAGCAGAGTTTTGTCACCACAACCCTCCACAATTCAAGGGAGAATTTGATCCAGACAAGGCTAGTCTGTGGATCAAAGAGCTGGAGAAAGTCTTTCATGGTATGAATTACGCTGAAGATAAGAAGGTGAACTATGCTACCTTCATGCTTGTGGGCAACGCCGAAGACTGGTGGAACGGAGCTCAGAGAGCACTGGAAGCCGAAGGAACTAACATCACATGGGACGTGTTCAAGAACAAGTTCTTGGCCAAATATTTTCCTGCAAATACGAGACATGCGAAAGAGATGGAATTCCTCAACCTGAGACAGGGAAACATTACCGTCAGTGAATATGCGGCCAAATTTGAAAACCTGGAGAAGTTCTCAACACACTACCAATATCAAACCAATGAAGCCTGGAAGTGTTGGAAATTCATCGAGAGATTGAGGTACGAAATGAAGAAGGTCGTGATCACCCTGAAAATAAAGGTGTTTTCGGAACTGTTGGACACATGTTGTGAAGTTGAGGCCTTGGAACAGGCTAGAGACTCTAGGAGCAAGAACTTTGGGCCTGCGAGGTTCCAAAGGGGTGGAGGCAATAGTGCGAATCGCTTCCAAAAAAAGCCTTATTCCTGACCAACGGGAAACCCGCAACAAACTAGTGGAAGTTCTGGTGGAGTTTCTTCTGGGAACCGAACTGGTCAGAATGTGACATATCCGTCCAAATGCTTAAAGTGTGGGAAAGATCATCTCACAAAAGACTGCACGATCAAGGGAATCATCTGTTTCAGATGTGGCAAACCGAGCCACGTGTCTAGAGACTGCAATCAGACAAAGGCTGAACCTTTAGTCAATACAACTCGAGCCAAGAAACCGCAAGCCAGAGGTCGAGTTTACACCATGAGCGGAGCTGAAGCCTCTGAATCCGAAGACTTGATTCAAGGAGAAGACACCATAGAAGGTAATCTTTTAAAAGTACTGTATGACTCTGGGGCAACCCATCCTTTCATATCATATGACTGTATGCTATGACTTGGCTTACCTGTGTCTGAACTACCCTTTGATTTGACTGTTTCAACCCCTACTAATAAACCAGTAGTTACTACCAAAGTCTGCTTGAAGTGTCCCCTAATTGTTGAAGGTCGAATCTTTTCTGTCGATTTGATCTGTTTACCTCTTTCACAACTAGATATAATCTTAGGGATGAACTGGTTATCTTCCAACCATGTTCTGTTAGATTGCTCTAGAAAAACCATAGTCTTTCCTGTGGATGAAGATTCTAGATACTTGATGGCCAACCAAGTACAAGCTTTCTTGAAAGAAGGAGCTCAAGGGTACATGCTACTATCTTCTTTGAAAGTTGAGAGCGAGGCTGATCTGAGCGCTATTCCTGTGGTGAAGGAGTTTCCTGAAATCTTCCTCAAAGATGTACCTGGTTTACCGCCAACGCGCGAGATAGAGTTCGCTATTGACCTTGTACCGGGAGCTGGTCCCGTGTCTATGGCACCATATCGGATGTCGCCAATGGAATTAGCAAAACTGAAGAAACAGCTAGAGGAGCTTTTGGAGAAACAGTTTGTTAGGCCGAGTGTATCACCCTAGAGAGCGCCAATGTCGTTGGTTCGAAAGAAGGACGGTACCTCGAGGTTGTGTGTGGACTATAGGCAGTTGAACAAGTTGACAATTAAGAACAAGTATCCACTCCCAAGAATCGATGACTTGATGGACCAACTGAGGGGAGCAGCAATATTTTCTAAGATTGATATGAGATCTGGGTATCATCAGATAAGAGTGAAGACGGAGGATGTACCCAAGACTGCTTTTCGTACCCGATACGATCATTATGAATACCTTATGATGCCGTTTGGTGTCACGAATGCACCTGCTATCTTTATGGACTACATGAATAGGATTTTTCGTCCTTACTTGGACAAGTTTGTTGTCGTTTTCATCGATGACATCCTGATATATTCCCAGAATCAGGAGAATCATGCTGAACACCTCAACATAATTCTTTAGATTTTGAAGGAGAAAGAATTATATGCCAAATTGTCGAAGTGTGAGTTTTGGCTTGATGAGGTGAAGTTTTTGGGCCATGTGATCTCGAAGGAAGGGATTGCAGTGGATCCATCCAAAGTAGAAGCAGTGCTACAGTGGGAACAATCGAAGTCAGTGACGGAAGTTCGTAGCTTCATGGGTTTAGCCGGATATTACAGAAGATTCATAGAAGGATTTTCCAAAATTGCCAGACGGCTTACTCAGTTGACAAAGAAGGACAAGATTTTTGAATGGACTGATAGCTGCGAGCAAAGTTTTCAAGAGTTGAAGAAACGACTGACTACCTCACCCGTATTGGTACTACCTGATCTGAATGAGCCATTCGAGGTGTACTGTGATGCTTCGTACCAAGGATTGGGGTCTGTTCTTATGCAACACAGAAGAGTAGTAACTTATGCTTCGCGATGGTTGCGAGTGCATGAAAAGAATTATCCGACGCACGATTTGGAGCTGGCAACTGTGGTTTTTGCTCTGAAAATATGGAGGCATTTCCTCTATGGAGCAACGTTCAACATCTTCAGTGACCACAAAAGTTTAAAGTACTTGTATGATCAGAAGGAGCTGAACATGAGACAGCGAAGATAGTTAGAATTCCTGAAGGACTATGACTTTCAACTGTTGTACCACCCTAGCAAGGCGAATGTCGTGGCTGACGCCTTGAGTAGGAAGACAGTCAGTGTTTCTGCGCTAATGATCAAGGAAAGAGAGCTCATCGAACAACTTAGAGATACTTGGTCATTTGTCAAGTTGGAACCCAGAAGGATTAGTATGAATATGGTTACCATCTCAAGTGAACTAATAGAGGACATACGAGAAAAACAAAAAGTCAACAAATTCATGCAAGAAGTGAGAGAGTTAATGAAGCAAGGTAAGGAAATGGAATTCGAGGAAGGAACGAATGGAATTCTGAGATTTTGGGGTAGAGTCTGCATTCCCCGTGACCAAGAGCTTAAGCAGTATATTGTGGAACATGCTCACACCAGCATGCTAAATATGCATCCGGGTATAACAAAGATGTACCAAGACTTGAAGAAGTTATTTTGGTGGCATGGAATGAAGAGTGACGTTACTAGGTGCGTGTCGGCTTGTCTAGTTTGTCAGAAAGCCAAAGTGGAACATCAAAGACCTGCAGGACTGCTACAACCATTGTCTATTCCTGAATGGAAATGGGACAGCATTGCAATGGATTTTGTTGTGGGTTTGCCAAGAACGAGAAGAGGACATGACTCAATTTAGGTAATAGTTGATTGACTCACAAAGTCGGCTCATTTCCTTCCGATCAACATAAGGTACAGTTTGGAGAAGTTGACCCAACTGTACATTGGAGGGATCGTTAGACTGCATGGTGTGCCTACGAGTATTGTTTTGGATAGGGATCCGAGGTTTACTTCAAAATTTTGGCAAAGTCTACAGGCATCGTTGGGAACAAAGTTACGTCTGAGTTCAGCGTACCACCCACAAACCGATGGACAATATGAAAGAACGATCCAATCTCTAGAAAATTTGCTTAGAGCTTGTACAATAGAACAGACTGGAAGTTGGGATGAAGTTCTACCATTGATAGAATTCACTTACAACAACAGTTACCATGCAAGTATAGGGATGACACCCTATGAAGCCCTGTACGGACGACGGTGTCGGACACCATTGTGTTGGTACCAAGATGGCGAGCGTCTCACGATTGGACTGGATATCATTCAACAGACGACTGAGAAGGTCAAGATGATTCAAGAGAAGATGAAGACTGCTCAGAGCCGGAAAAAAAGTTATGCGGACAAGAGGAGAAAGCCTCTTGAGTTTGAAGAAGGTGAGCATGTGTTCTTGAAAGTCACACCCACGACTGGGGTCGGCCGGGCTTTGAAATCTAGAAAACTCACCCCAAAATTCCTTGGACCTTACCAAATTCTTCGCCGGATAGGTCCAGTAGCTTACCAGATAGCCTTACCCCCTTTTCTTTCCAACATACACAATGTCTTCCATGTGTCACAACTTCGCAAGTATTTGCCTGATCCAAGTCATGTCATAGCATCGGACACAGTACAGTTAAAAGAGAACTTAACCTATGAGGCACCTCCTGTGAGAATCGAGGATCGACGGATAAAGCAACTTAGAGGCAAGGAGATTCCATTAGTAAAGGTGATCTGGAATGAGACGACTGGTGATGCAACTTGGGAACTGGAAGACAAGATGAAGGAGCAACATCCAGAACTATTTTGAGGTACGTAAATTTCGAGGACGAAATTCCTTTTAGTAGGGGAGTGTTGTAACATCCCAAAAAATATATGTTTAATTATAAATCATCATTTTATAATATTCAAGATTTTTAGAAATTTTTTTAGAATTTTTCGAAAACGATGAATATTTTAATATATTTCTCATTTTACGTACGTCATTGAGTGAGAAATTGCTTGAGGTCGTGTAATGCTCCGGAAATTATTTATTTCACCACAAATAGTCATTTTCTAATATTTGTGATTTATGTGAATTCTTTCAGAATTTTTCGAAAACGACGAATATTTTAAGATATTCTTCGTTTTGCACGAACGTTTAGCAGAGTCGGGAAAATGACTGTAATGCTTCAAAAAATTGTAAAATTATATGACGAATAGTCGTTTTATAATATTTGCAATTTTTGAGAATTTTCTGGGATTTTCCCAGAAACGTCGAATATTTTAATATATTTTTCGTTTTACGTGCGCACTGAGCAGAACTGGAGAAACGCGATGTTTCCTCCGAGAACCTTGAACTATGGATATGTCGATGGGGGATCTTACTAAACCCGAGGCTGGACACAGTTTACGAGATTTTACGATTTTCTAGAAATTATAACAGATAAAACAAAACAACACTGCGAAAAATTTATCTGTTAGATTAATTAAATACCGACTTCTGTCAACCATAACTATTTTCCATTGGATAATAGCATGTAATAAAAATCCTATTACATTATCCAAATGCAATCTACTTTATGTCTAATCAATTCACTTTAATTCAAATTTAATGTTAAATAATCAAAGCTTCTTTGAGAAGCTTTGACCAAATAATGACCAAATGACCCTTAGCTTCCAAGGGAAGCCAAAAACTCTCTCCTCCCTCTCTCTCTATGCACGGCTGCAGCAGCCCAAACAAGGGGGGAATTGATTTTGATTCATTTAATCAATTTCATCACACTTTAATTCATTTAACCTAACAAGCCTTTATCTCTCTACCCTTTCTTCTTCTTTCTCCATTTTTTTTCTCCTCCTCCTTCTCTCTAGAGCTCACGGCCAGCCCTCCCTCTCCCCATTCAACCTTCACAAAATCTTCATCCAACCATATTTCCTTAATCCTCTCCCTCTCCTAAACACCTTTCTTGCTTGGAGCTTTTTGAGAATCCACCATCTTCACCACTTTCTTCAAGCTTCAAGTTTCGAGTTTTTGGGTAAGCTTCAAGACCCTTCTTCCCTTCTCTTCATTTTCGGTTTTAAGGGTCCTTTGATGGCCATTTACATCACATTTTTCAAGTCCTTATGCTATTCTAACTAAGTTCAAATTTCTAAGGTTTTTGGAGAGTGCAATCCGAAATTTCAAGGAGGTTTCTTGGAGTTTCTATTGATTTCTACACTTGGGTAAGAGGAAGACACTCCTCCTCAACCTTTATTAGCATTTAGGAACTTTGATGGGTGTTGTTTGTGGAAGAACCCTAATATGGGTTATTCTTTGATTTGATAAATAAAATGTTTGCATGTTGATTTCATGATATTGGTGACCTTGGATTGATTTGTTATGTATAAATATATATTGGATTGGATTATATGATTGAAAATGGAAGAAAAATAATTGAGAACCCCCATTGGGTGGCCACGGTTTTGAGGGTTAAGAATGAGGTAAAATGTGGACAAGTTGTAATAAGCATGAGACTTAAATTAATCAAGTGATAAAATAGAATTTAATGGAAGGAAAATTTGAGATTGAAACCTATAGGGTGGCCACGGTTTTGAGCCCAAAATTGGGGCTAATGGTGAATCAATGCAACAAGTAAAGGATTAAGTGAATTAAGAGTGTAACCTATAATGTGATAAATTGAAAAGATTTGGGAATTGAATTCCTAGAGAGGCCACGACCTCTAAGGCCTTTTTAGGTGTAATTATGTAACTTTGGTAATTTAGAAGCATAAGTAATTTTGTAATTAAAAACTATGTAATGGGGTAGATAATTAATAAATTGGAAGAACTTAATATAATCAAAGATTATATAAATTTTAAAGGACTAAGAGTGAGATTGTCATAAGACTTAAGGTAATTATAAGTGAGTGAAGAACAAGAGAGTGTGAGGCCTAAGAACTTGAATAATTTACAAATTGTATGAAATTAAATTACCTTGGAAGATTAAATTAATTGTAAGAATTGGATTGGACATGAACCTTGAAAGGGTAAACAAATTCTAAGTTAGGATTCATAATGAACCTAAGAATGTAACAATTGATTTGATCTTTATATTATGACATTATGGGTCTATGTGAGTGACCATTTACGTGTTGATGCTTATCTTGGCCAATTGTGGCATATTATGGGATTGTATGAAATTGTGAATCATACGTGTCATGCATATAGTCTTATGCATTGTGAAGGTCCTGTGGACTGTTGTAAAGCCAAGTTGCCTAGGAGATTGAACACACCTTAGTGCGGGTGCGAGTAGACTAGTGTAGGTCATGTTTGACCTTGGGGGCGTTGGGGTGCGGGTCCTTCACAATGGGCAGTTGGTAGCTATTCTGTCCGTCGGGCAAACTAATGCAAACGCACCGACGATCCAGACCGAGACACTGTCCTATATCGTGATCGAGCGTGGACTGTCTGTACAATGTCTGGACGTGCACGTAGAAATTATTGATTATAGCACTTTGGCTGTGGCAGCCGAGTTATAGACACGTCTCCTGATCTTTCTCTCTGACTGTTTGAGTCTAGCTCCATGGAGTAGGAATTGGGAAAGCATGCATGTGCATCATGACATACTTTACTATTAATAATTACTGCCCTATGTGAACTTGAACTGTTTGTATCATTATAGTAATGAATGTCTGCCTGGAACTGTTTATCTGCATACTGTTGGATTTACTACTTATTACTTGCATTTGCTACTTCTAAATTGCTATCTGGGCGCGCTGCGCCGTTTTATTTCTAGCTACTATAATTGGTAATGATGGTAGGATGTCTTACCTCTTTTTTTTGTATTTCTATTACTTGCTGCCTGTGCGTATACTGTATTGATTGAAGACGACGGCAAGGAGGCGGAAGATCCCGAATTTCCTGGCTTCTGGCCCGAACAAGACTAGCATCTACTGAGGCGATGGCGGCACATATGCGCGGATTTCTAGGTGATGTGCATCTGACCTTCCTCGGAGGGCCAGAGTGCTAGCATATCAACTTGAACTCTGATCACTGCGTTTATCTGGGAGATGTGTCGATTGCCCTAGCCTGGAGACGTCATGAGGCACCGATCCTCACCTGCCATGTCAGCCTGCGGCTGGAGTTCTACCTACTCATCCGATAGATGCGAGGTGATCGTTACTACACCCTTTGGGAGGACTCTTTTGATTCTACTGCTCGGGTTCCTGCCCATGGTTCTGTGGTTCCCATGGAGGTTTTCTCTGAAGAGGAGGATCCTGCTGAGGACTCGGACACGGTCCCTCCTCCTTTGAGGGACTGATTTTACTGGTAGCTACTGATGGCTACCAGTGTTTTATTTTGGGGGCCTGATGTATTATATTTGGTGGGCTGTATATTCTGATATCTCTGGGGTATATATGTTTAATCCTATGGGGCAAGTATAGTTTTGCTTTTTGAAAATTTCCAGGCTATATCTAAAATATATTTGGCTTCTAAATATA
Source organism: Ormosia emarginata (assembly GCA_029884605.1). Lineage (NCBI taxonomy): Eukaryota > Viridiplantae > Streptophyta > Magnoliopsida > Fabales > Fabaceae > Ormosia > Ormosia emarginata. The sequence continues at coordinate 5,040,251 of JAQQTP010000033.1, read as the reverse complement.
TATGTGTGTGTATGTTATTCAGATGTGGGTTTCTGTTTACTGTTTTGTTCTTTACCGTTATTCATATTTTGCATTGTTAAATTAACAAAAAAAAATATACCGCCCATTTTACTCACGTATTAAAGTACCAAGCAATTTAACTTCGAACTAAATGAACCGGGTCTTAATTGCTTAAAAGTTAATTTTCCACATTTTCGTTTTGATTCGATAATGTGACGCTCCCTCCCAAAAAAGGGTGCTACAGTAATCGATTATCAGCTTATGGTAATCGATTACCACATACAAATCATGTTTCCATAACATTGGTAATCGATTACCATCTTGTGGTAAACGATTACCACATGGAAATTTTGTAACACCCCAACTTTTGAGTGAATTACTGTTTTGTCCTGATTGTGCTATTTTATGTTTTTCTGTATGATATAAAATTTATTTGACTGTTTCGTGTTCTTATTTGAGTGTTTTGTGTGATTTGCTCCGAGTCAGGAAAATAATAATTTCTGGGCCGGGGAAATCTTATTTTAATTATTCGAAGCTAGGGGATCTTACTAAACCCAATTCTGAATGATATAGTTGTTAATCTTTTAATTTTTAGGATTTAATCAAGCGTGAATAAAATAATTTTATATTATTATAATATTATTTTATTAGTCAGTACAAATAAAACGACAATGGACCCAGAAATGACAGTGGGACCCAATTTTGGTTTGTAGGACCCACAAATGTATTGCGGGACTGACGTTTAGAAAGAGTAGTCAACATTAGTGGCTTGATTTATTTGAAGCCAATAGGAATTAAGTCAACAAAGAGGCTTGACTTGATTTACACCATTGGATGAGAAGGTTGAGTTTTGAATATTAACCGTTGATCTAATCTATGGTTGTAAGGATAAGCTTAGTAATGAAGGCTTTGGATATCCGCCGTTAATTAATTGTAAGGTGGAGATTGGTCTCACAAAAGTAGCTAGAATCATTTGTGACCTTTGGATGCGAAGAATGTAGGGAAGATCTTGACCTTTTATTTTTGAAGATGAATCTAATGGCTAGGATTTCAATGGAGATGAGATCTAATGGTTTAGATTTGATTATATCACTATCTAATACCAACCCTTGATCTAATCAATGGCTCTTGAAGCTTAGATTATAAGAATGTTAATTAATTAGTAATGTAACCAATTAACCTAATTAAACTAGATTAAGTGTGCATAGAAGCTTAATAGAATTATTAGCTTAATTAGTGATCATCATTAGGAAAGAACATTCAAGAACATGTGATAAGGCATGTGACAAGGCTTGGATGGAGTCTTGGAAGTCAAACAAAGTGGCCACCTCCTTTAGGGAGAGCTCCACAACCATGCACCATAATGAAGCCATCTTTCACTTCAATTTCTATCACTTTGTTACACTTTCTCTCTTCCAAAAACACAAACCACTATTTAGAAGTGAGCTTTTTAAGTTGAATAATTCAACCGATAAGTCTAACAGAACATGGATGGTCGGAAAATGCCCAATCCATATTTTTAGATCACGTCTGTTTTTTTTTTTTTTTAAAAAGAGGTATACCAATTGAATCAATAGAAAAGATTCAATTATTTAATAGACTTAAGATGGTTTAAGTAACTCAAGTCCACAACCACATGTTTTAGCAATAGAAGTAGAAACAACCAGGTCAAAAGATAATGAAGACACCGATAACTCTAATTGACCCACACGATCATATGCCATAGAGAAATGGGTTACCCTCAGAATTATACAGTATAGTTAAATGATCACCTTTTGTGACACAACTGATGCGTGCAGATGTAGTGATTAAAATTAAGATAAAAATCAGTTGTCAGGCCCACCAGAAAATAAAAACCTTACAACTAGTTGTAGTTAGTAAGGGTCGATCCACAGAGAACCAATTTAATTAACACTATTAAACAATTCCCAATTTAGACTTTGATTAACAATAAATAGTAAAAGGGGGGTTTTGGAGTTTTGATGAACAATGAACAGCTTCAAAGATAATAATAAACAAACTGAAATCAACAATATAAGAAAATTGGTTAAGAGATTGAATCCACCACTAGATTTATATGATAATGTAAATCCACATATCCTTTTTATTCCAACATGCTCAATTATGTTTTTATGCAATTGTGAGAGTAAATCTCTGTTTTCCTTACGTGTTAGTCAATTTAGCAACCGCTCAAATCAACTCCTAATCACTGATTAGTCATAAAGCAACCGCTCTTATAACTATCCAACAATTGCATTAAGATTTAGAAAACCAATTACACTAAGGTCTAATCACACACCGGGATTAAATTACTTAGAACATATATTTCTCTAGATCTAATACCGCAACCGCACAAGCATAATAAACCCAGATCTACCACGTTTATAACTGGCAAATAGCACAAAGATAATTATACCCACATGAACATCATACATCCCACTAGATCTACTACCGCAACCGCGATAATAAACCTAGATCTACTACTTTGAAAGTAGGAACAAGTACAAAAACCTTCATACCAACAATAGATTCAGAAATATATGAATAAAAACATAACTGTGTTGAAATAATCAAATATGCAAAGTTTACAACATTAATACTAGCGGTTTCATCACCCCTTAACCAAGGGAGGTTTAGTTACACATAGCTAGAAAGAAATCACAAGAAAAACTATGAAGAAACAAGAAGAAACTATGAAGAAACAAGAAACTAAGAGAGAAAATGAAGGAGAGTTACATCTTGTTCATGATAAATGGTGCCTTTTATAGAAGTCTAAGGTAACAAAATGACAAAGGGAAGTGGATGGATGAGTGGGTGAGTGAGTGGAGTGTTTGAGTGGATGGATTAGTGGGTTGGTTTAGTGGATTGGTTTAGTGGATGAGTGAGTGGAATGGTTGAGGACGAAAATTTCGTGTCTGACTTGGAAGCCAAAAACGACCCAGTATACTTCAGAATCACGAAAAGTGTTCTTCATGAAAGTTGTAGATCCTTGTCTTGGCTATAAAATGGATAGCTGGTTCGTCCAATTTGGCTTCCTTAAGCCTAAGATATGTCCCAAATACCGTAGGTTGCTCAAACCCAACTTCAGCTCCTCTGTTCCGACTTGCAAGCTCAAAATGACCTACTAGACTTTTTTTTCTCAAAATGTGTTCTTCATGAAAGTTGTTTATTTGGATCTTGACTATCCAATGTCCAAATTTCAGCCCATCTCCATTATTACATCTTGAGATATGATTTTTTTGAGTGCACACTGTTCGGATTCTACTGATAGAACCCGTATTCTGACTTCCATGTCAACTTAGGTCCCTTAGACATCTGAATCACACTTCGAGCTCTTCATCAAAGTTGTAGAGCTTCCTCTTAGCTTTCCTACAAGATAAAATTAATGATTTTCAGATATCAGGAACTCAAGTTATGACTAAAATACAGAAACAGTGTAAAATCTCAATAATGCTGAAAATATTCAATTAGGACCAATTTGAGCTCAAACTCACAAAATCATGTCAAACTCAATCAATTAAGAATATGGAGAGTGTAAATGACTAAATATAAGGGTTTCTTAATGAATAAAATATGTGTTTATCAAATTCCCCCACACTTAGCTTTTTGCACTCCTGGGCAAAACTCAAGACCAAAATTTTACAATCAAGAAGAACAACCAAAGGTTCAAGGGATCAAAACATTCATGAGTTAACAATTCTCCACATCTCAAACCATCAAGCAAGGTATCTTCAACATGAATCGAGAATGATAGATCTTCACAAGATTCCCTCTCAATCTCTCAAGTGTTTAAAGGGTAGGTATTTCACTCAATTCAACCCATGAAAATTGCACTACCATAAGCTTGCTTATCTTCTACTTCTCCACTACTCAAAACACATGCACACACAAATCATGAGGACTTTATTCAAGGTTGTAGTGAGGTCAAGGTAACAGGAGAGGATAAAATGGATATAAGAAGATAAATACCAAAGAGAATAAAAGCAAATGAGAGCTGAGTTCAAATAACAAGCATAAAAGTTCATCCCAACTCTAGTGTATATCCCTTTACATATTCATTTCCCAATCCTTTTCTTTTTTTAAACACTTGATTTTTTTTTTTTTTAGGCACTCTTTCCTTTTTCAACAACCATTTTGTACACACACCGCCACACTTGTTCAAAAACTCATCCATTAACCAAGCTAATGTTCTTTTATTCCCTAAGGTAAAGTAAGAACACGATTTCTCATTTAAGGCACATGATGAGCTAGAAACAAGGAATGGTCAAATAAGCTCAAAGGGGTTAAGCAAAGGAAAATATACAAGGTTGGCAGGAATCAGAGAATTTTCAAGAAATCAAAAGAGTGCTTGATATCATATTGAAAACAAGGTTGGCTATTTGGTTAAACTAGCTAATTAAGAAAGAGGGCCTCAATCATGTTCATGCATGCAAGTGAAATGTAGCCTCAAAAAGAATCAAAGCAAGTTCTAGAGTGGTCATTAACATGAGTGAAAATCACACAAGAAAGAAGAGAATGGCATAAATGTTGAATCCATCCATTAGGCTCAAAATCTCACAAGGTATGCATCCATCAAACTCAATTCATCAATTTAATCATCCATCACCAAGCATATCAGTTCAAGAAGGGAGAAAAGTTATTCAATCATGCAATGAACCCCCTTTTTTTTTCTTTTTTTTTTTTGAATTTTTTTTTTACAAAAAGAACATGCTGAAATCTCTCCCCCACGCTTAATATAACATTGCCTTCAATGTGAAAGAGAGATATAGAAAAGAGCAACACAACCCGATAAGAAGTGAATCAACGCTGCGAGAAAAAAACACTGCTTGTCGATCATGCATCGACCGAAAAGAAATCAAACAATAAAACTTTAGTACTAATTAGTTACTACCTAAAAACTCCTTACTCGCCACTAATTAAGATGCGTCTCAAGAGTAAAATTACTCCTTACTACTCTGCCATCACTAATTGATTTAATAAGTACATGACAATCATATCATACTTTCCAAACAAAGACAACAAATTTTTTTATTTTTTTATTTTTTTATTATTTTTTTTTTGGGTCAACTATCCTTCCCCCCAACTAAATCACAACATTGTCCTCAATGTTAAAATATAGATGAGTAAAGGACGAAGATATTACCCGTTGGAGAAAGTGACACAAATTTAAACAGAAACAAGGTACAATAAAATCAAACCCATTAAAGATGAAGTCGCAGATCGGCTTTTGTTTCTTGTTACTTCCTTCGGCCGCTCCTGTTGACCAATCTATCCGAGCTAATACCGGATCAGTACATACTCAAAAGCTTCTAATTTATCAATGAGCTCATCAATAGTGGAGGCGAGAGATAAGAAGTCGTCTTCTTGAAGGAGTGATAAATTTACGTTCCACAACTTTGTCAAGAAAAGATAACAAAAGATCAAAGAAATTATTAACATTCAACAAACCAATGGGTCTATGGTGGATGTTTAGTTCGACCAAGAGACAATTTGAAAAATTTCTTCTAAAGTACCAAATCCACCTGTAAGACAATAAATGCATCGAATTGTCAACCATTGTTTTCATTCGTCCATGCATAGATGTTACCTGAATTTCTTCTCCAACTGTCTTTCCAAAGGATGTTATTTTCACCAAAGGTTTAGGAATAACACCTAAAACTGATGCCTCCTATAGAAGCGACAAGTGATACAGCCCCCATTAACCCACGACAACCTCCCCATATACAAGATGAATATTCCTCGCAGACAAGTGATCGACCAAGAGTGCTAGGCTGCGTTTATAAACTCTAATCCCTTCCCATAACTCGACCCACAAAAAACACAGACATTTTTGAGGTTACGAATAGAAGGCCCCATTCTATACTCTTCCTCCTTTGAGTGTTTCTGAGTTGAAGGAAAATGGAGAAAATGGAGTGTTTAAGTAGGAAAAAGAATGGAAAGGGGAATAATTGCACCTATGAGGGTAGGTTGGCTGTTGTTAGAAAAGGTTGAAATTAAGAAACACAGAATCTTTTCTCCCTTTTTTTTTTACCTTTTTATTTTTTTATTTTTTTAATTTTTTTTTTGTTTTTTTGTTTGACTTCAAGAAAACCATCAAGGTAAAGAAGTCTAGAAACCCTGAAGGACCCCGCTCAAAGGATCGTCTGTACACAAAAATCAAAATACAACAAAATGATACAAAGATAAAAGAAATAGAAAATGATGACATACTGTATGTACAAGTGTCCATGGCGTATCTTTATATTTAAGGCGTCATGAGTGCAGAGACATCACGTCTTTTTTTTTATTTATTTTTTTTTATTTTTTTTTCTTTTATATATATGAACATAACTATATACATACATTTTTATTTATTTATTTATTTATTATTTTTTTTTTGAAATTGTTAGAAAAACTTGATGAAAGATGAGTGTATACTTACTTAAGATTGGGATGGAGGTAGTACGCTCTTTTCGGCTTTGTGCCAAAGCATTGTTAACCAAGATTCGATCCATTCAAGACCAGCGTAACATAGGGCTCCCAAAAGGGACAAGTGGCCATAATACGACTGGTTGCCTCACATGTGGAATACAATCTACCTTCTTTGTTTTTCAATTAAGAAGGCTGGATCAGGATGCCTGCATTTCCCCATTCACGGTGTGTGTTACCAAAGCCAACCCTAAGAAGTATACATTTTTTTGTTTTTTGTTTTGTTTTTTTTTAGAGATGACATGAAGAAGAAGAAGAAGAAGAAGAAGAAGATATGTACAGATTGTTTGTGGATATGACTCACATCTGCCTCTGGTTAAACGTCCAGTAACGGCTTAAACATCTTCTATGAGTCGAGGATAAGCTTCCCATCCAATTTTCTTATAAATTGGCAAACAGGGTCTTTTAGAGTCAGATTCCCAAGACTGTAGCGTTGTTCTGCATCCTTAAAGAGATTCCACAATTTAAGAATTTCACGATGCACCAATCCACAAGAATGCGTCTCAAGAGTCAATAAGATATCATCTAATGACTCCTTACTCAGTCCATTCTTAATGAAGAAAATTTTATCTTCTCTATTTGCGGAAACCATCCCCAAAGTATGACATCGCTTGTTACAGTTCCATCATCCACATTTGTGACAGACTTGTAACCTTTTTGCTCTTCTCCTTTTAGAATATGAACTTCTTCCAAAATCGGGCATATATGAGTCAAATGAAATTGAGGACTCACCTGCTAATCGGACCTTCGCTTCAATTATCCAGCGTACATCTTCTGGCATACCTTTGTGCATTAACAGTCTCAATCTTTCACATCGAACTTTGTAGATTTTTCTCAGAGCATTTTGAGGAAGAGAAGGAAAATGTTTTCTCAGGTTTGAAAGAATGACATCCATTTTGAAGGAGAAGAAGGATTCAGTTATTTTGGGAAACTGAAAAATAAATCGACTTGAGAGTCACGGAGTACCGTATCTGCCACTTAACCGGCAACACAAAGAACTCAAGAACTTGATTTTCCAGGAATGGTTGAGTCTTTGTCCATTAACTTTACGCGCATTACCATTCCTAGGATCCTCAATATTTACGGCCCCAGAGGATATACGTGTTTGACAGCAAAAGAACCGCGTCACCTAGATCTCAATTTTTCAAGGAGTAGGTGCAGATGATAATCTCAAAGCGGAACCTTTTTGACCAATTTCCGTAACTTTTGCAAAAGGTGTAACAGACCTTGAATAAAGTAGGCCAATAAAATCTATACTGCAAGATTTTCGCAGTTGTTGTCGGCCGAAAGAAAAGTGACCTTCACATGCTTCCGAGTGACAAAATTTAATGGCACTACCTACCTTATTGTCGGGCACACAGCTGTTTTTTTTTTTTTTTTTTAGAGATTCAAATGCTTACAACCAACAAACAGATAAAAACATAATCTAAGAAACTAATGAAAACACAAAATAAAAAGGGATAAAGAGAGCAAATCTGGTTGGGTTGCCTCCCAATGAGCGCTTAGTTTATTGTCCTCAGCCCGACATGATGATACTTTCAATGCTCCTCATATTGTGGAAGGATGAGGGTCATCACTTCCATCTCTGCTTGTCGTCGAAGTTCATGATATGGTTTGAGACGATGACCATTGACCTTAAATGCTTTGCGAGAATTTTCACTCCCGATCTCAATCGCACCAAAAGGAAAAACATTAGTTACCACAAACGGCCCAATCCACTTAGAACGCAGTTTACACCGGAAATAATTTGAGTCTTGATTGGAATAGCAGGACTTTTTGTCCTCTGTGAAATTTCTTTACGGAAATCAATTGGTCGTGGAATGCCTTAGCTTTAGTCTTATAAATCGGGGCATTCTCAAAGGCCTCATTTCTTAGTTCTTCCAATTCCCGTAATGCTTGGAACTTCCTTTGCTTTCCAAACCTTCCAATTCCATATTAACTTGTTTAATGGCCCAAGATCGATGTTGCAACTCAACGGGCAAATGACAGGGCTTTCCATACACCAACCGAAATGGTGACATGCCGATGGGAGTCTTATAGGCAGTCCTATAAGCCCATAAAGCATCTTCAAGTCGAGTGCTCTAATCCTTTCTTGAGGGGTTCACTGTCTTTTCAAGGATTGACTTAATCTCCCGGTTGGACACTTCAGTTTGCTCATTTGTCTGTGGATGGTAAGGAGTGGAAATTCTGTGCATTACTCCATATCTCTTCAATAGAGCATCAAAGGTTTTGTTGCAGAAATGGGTCCCTTGGTCACTGATGATAGCCCTTGGGGTCCCGAACCTGGAGAAAATATGTGACTTAATAAAATCTGCAACAGTTTTAGAATCATCAGATCGAGTGGCTTTTGCTTCCACCCATTTAGACATATAATCAACAGATAAAAGAATGTATGTGAAACCAAATGAAGGAGGAATGGTCCCATGAAATCAATACCCCACACATCAAAGAGTTCCACAAAAATGATCGGAGTCTGAGGCATTTGATTACGAGGACCAATATTACTGTTCTCGACAATGGTCACAAGACTTACGAAGTTGTAAGCATCTTTGAAAATTGAAGGCCAATAGAAACCACTTTGTCAAGCACTTTATTGGCTGTCCTTTTCCTGCCAAAGTGTCCTCCACATGCATAGGTGTGGCAAAGGAGAGGATGGAGTGTGTCTCAGAATCAGGAATGCACCTCCTAATGACTTGATCTGCACAATGCTTCCATAAGTACGGGTCATCCCAGATATAGTATTCTGATCACTCCTTAATTTATCTCTTTGGGCCTTGTTCAAATCCTCCGGAAAGTCCTTAGTAACCAGGTAGTTAACAATGTCAGCATACCAAGGGATTATGGTGTTGACAACCATCAAATATTCATCCGGAAAAGTCTCCATGATAGGCATTTCTTCCTCTTCGATTACCAATCTACTCAAGTGATCGGCCACCAAGTTTTCGCTCCCTTTCTTGTCTTTAATCTCCAAGTCAAATTCTTGGAGCAATAAAATCCATCGAGCAATCTAGGCTTTGCTTCTTTCTTTGTTAGAAGATACTTCAAGGCTGCATGATCTGAAAACACAATCACTTTAGAACCAATTAGATATGATCTAAATTTTTCTAAAGCAAATACAACACTAGAAGTTCCTTTTCGTGGTTGAGTAATTAAGTTGAGCATCATTTAGAGTCCTTGATGCATAGTAAATGGCATAAGGAACTCTATCAACTCGTTGTCCCAAGACAGCTCCTCTTGCAAAGTCACTGGCATCACACATTAGTTCAAAAGGTAACTCCCAGGTTGGGTGGCACGATGATAGGCGCAATGATTAACAACTTCTTGAGTTTATTGAAAGCTTCCATACATTTCTCATCAAAGTTAAAATTAACATCTTTTTGAAGAAGTCTGCAAAGGGCAATGAGACTTTAGAAAAGTCTTTAATGAATCTCCGTAGAAACCCGCATGACCAATAAAAGAACGAATCTCCCGCACACTAGTGGGTGGTGGCAAAGAATGCATGAGTTCTACTTTAGCTTTATCTACTTCAATTCCCCTAGCAGAAATTACATGACCTAACACAATACCTTCATTCACCATGAAATGACATTTTTCCCAATTCAATTACCAGTTAGTGTCAATGCATCTTTTAAGCACCAAAGTTAAATGTTCCAAACAATTTTCAAAATCATTTCCAAAGACACTAAAGTCATCCATAAAAACCTCAATGATGTTTTCAATGTAATCGAAAAATATACTCATCATGCATCTTTGGAAAGTTCTGGTACATTGCAGAGTCCAAAAGGCATTCGCCTATATGCAAAGGTACCAAATGGACAAGTGAATGTAGTCTTGTCTTGGTCTTCTGGAGCTATGGCAATCTGATTGTAACATGAAAAACCATCCGAGAAAAAAATAATAAGAATGACCACTAATCTTTCTAACATTTGATCAATGAAAGGTAAAGGAAAGTGGTCTTTTCTCATGGCGGCATTCAACTTCCTGTAATCAATACAAACACGCCACCACTGTCTGTAACCTAGTGGGAATAAGCTCATTTTTAGCATTTCTTACCACAGTAATTCCGATTTCTTTGGTACTACCCGGAGTGGGCTTACCCACTTGCTTTGTCGAAATGGGGTAGATCACCCCCACACTTAGGAGCTTCAAGATCTCCTTTTCACAACCTCCATCATGGGAGGATTCAATCTCCGTTGAGGGTCTCTCACGAGGTTTAGTATCCTCCTCCATTAATATCCTGTGCATACAAACGGAGGGACTAATACCCTTGATATCGGTATTGACCAACCAATGGTGTCTTATGTTCTGCAAAACGACTACCGCTTTCTCTTCTTGCTCTTGGGTGAGTGACTTTGCAATTATTACTTTGGAAGGGTGTCCTTCTCCCCCAAGAAGATGTATTTAAGATGATCGGGTAGTGCTTTCGGTTCCAATTCAGTGCACACGCACAACGAAGGTTGAGGTATATCGGTAGTAACGGGTAAATCAACAAAAGTTACCTCATGCTCTTACCGGAGTGGAAGAGAGCTCTTGTAAGGCAAAGAACAATTTCATCAATGTCTTCACTCCATGGCTCTTCTTCACTCTTCTTCTTTTCCTCCCGTACATCTAAGCTATGAGTTAGAATTGTATCAAGAGCATCAAAATGGTCGATCAAAAGTCTGTAGAAATTAAAGAATCAAAAGGATCAAAAGAATCAATTAAACAAGCGAGTGCACATCACTTGGGTATCTCATAGCTTCAAAAATATTGAATCTAATTAATTCCCCATCAAATTCCATTGTTAGAATTCTGAGTGCACATCAATTTTTGTCCGTGCAGGTCTTCAAAAATGGTCTTCCTAGCAAGATAGGAGCAGATTTGGGAGACTCATCCTCTTCCATGTCCAAAACATAGAAGTCTGTAGGAAACACTAATTCATTCACCTGTACCAAAACATCTTCAACCACACCCTTAGGGTATGCATTAGATCTATCAGCCAATTGAATAACAACACCAGTAGGTTCCAAAGGACCCAAGTATAAAGATGCATAAATAGAATATGGCATGACATTTATAGATGCACCTAAATCAAGCATTGCCCTTTCAAACCTTGTGTTACCTATAGTGCATGGAATGGTGAATGTGCCAGGTCCTTACATTTGGTTGGGAGTTTCTTTTTAATTACAACAAACATTTTCTCTCACTTGGACCTTTTCATTTCCTTTTAACTTCCTCTTGTTAGTGCATAATTCTTTCGAAATTTTGCATATCTAGGTACCAGCTTAATGGCATCTAACAAAGGGATATTAACCTCTACCTTCCTAAAAGTCTCAAGTATTTCTTTTTCTCGCTTCTTCTTTCTTGGTTTTAACCAACCTACTAGGAAAAGGAGCTTTAGTGACATATTTAGGAAGGGGTTCAGAAATACTTACCTTAGGGGTTTTGGAAGTTTGCCCTTTATCATTTGCTTCTTTGGGTGGTTCATCCTTCTCTTGAATGATTGGTGGAAGAGAGGTAGGCTCATCCATCGTCTTTCCGCCGAAGCTTGGCTTTGAAACTTGTTGAATTCTCGTGGACAAGCTGTCCTATCTGATTCTGCAAGTTATTGATTGCAGTCCTTGTTTCTTGTTTGAAACTTTGTATAGTTGCATTTGTTTCTTGTTGGAACTGCAAATTATTAGTGGCCATTTGTTTTACTAGCTCCTCTAATGAAGGCTCATTGCTTAGGAGCTTGAACTTGTCACTGTCTCTCGAGGGAAAGGTACTTGCCTTTGTTGGAATCTGGAGGTTCATAAGCTGGAGGTTGATTTTGAGGTTGCTTTGCATAGCTGAAATTTGGATGATCCCTCCAACCCGGATTATATGTGTTTGAGTAGGGGTTGTAATTTTTTGAAAGTCCAAGCATATCCCCTCTTGCTCTTACCTCCTCATTTGTGTCTTCTTGGAGAGTGGGACACATATCGTTGGGATGTCCAGATGAACAACAGATCCCACAAGCATGATCCGGTGCTTTACCCGAATCCATTAACCGCCGAACCATAGCAATCAATTGAGTCATTTTCTTCGTATCTTCGTTGTCTCTACTTCTTTCACCGCTCTTACTCCGGTGTCATTTCTAGAGTAGAATTGTTGAGTATTGGCAGCCATTCTTGAGATCAAGTTTCTAGCTTCTTGAGGAGTTTTATCAATCAATGCTCCTCCGCTAGCAAAGATCAATCATGTTGCGATCCATCACTTGTAAGCCTTCATAGAAATACTTGAATTAAAAGTCGCTTTGCACTTATTTGATGATGAGGGCAAATTTGAAACATAGCTTCTTAAATCTCTCCCAAGTAGTCATGGAGTGATTCCCCATGCCTTTGTTGAATACCACGATTTCTTTTCGATTGTTGCAGCTTTTGAGGCGGGGAAGTATCTCTGTCTAGGAAAGTTCGGGCCATGTCCTACCATGATTGGATGGATCCGGGTGGCAAGTAGTAAAGCCACTCCTTAGCCGAGTCTTTCAATGAGAATGGAAAAGCTCTCAACTTGACTTGCTCTACATGAATTCCTGCAGGGTTTCATGCTAGAACATACCACATGGATTTCCTTCAAGTGCTTGTTGGGGTCCTCTCCTGGGTAATCCATTGAAAGATGGCAAGAGATGGATTAAACCGGATTTCAATTCAAATGCCTCTTCATTTTCAAGAATGTCTATGCAAAGAGGTCATTGATCTAGATCTGGAGCACCCAATGCCCTTAAAGTGTTTTACTCGCCATTGTCACTTCTTCAGGATATTTCGGATGGCTCAAATGTCTCCGAAATTGATAGATCAATGTAACGGCACTTCAATGTCGGCAGTGTGAGTTGGAAGTTAGCCTGGATGGAAGGGAAATTGAGGATGTGAAGTGAGTTGATCAATATAGTTCCTCAAATTTAGCAATCCTTCGTCTACTCCTTCAAAGGACATCAACACCTACAAAACACTCGAAAGAAAGATTAAAAATAAAATAAAATAAAATAAAATAAAAACAGAATAAAAATAGGAAATAAATTAATAGTGTAATTGAAAAAATTGGTTCCCAAGAACAGCAGCGCAAAATTCGATGCGTGCGGATGTAGTGATTAAAATTAAGATAAAAATCAGTTGTCAGGCCCACCAGAAAATAAAAACCTTACAACTAGTTGTAGTTAGTAAGGGTCGATCCACAGAGAACCAATTTAATTAACACTATTAAACAATTCCCAATTTAGACTCTGATTAACAATAAACAGTAAAAGGGGGGTTTTGGAGTTTTGATGAACAATGAACAGCTTCAAAGATAACAATAAACAAACTGAAATCAACAATATAAGAAAATTGGTTAAGAGATTGAATCCACCACTAGATTTATATGATAATGTAAATCCACATATCCTTTTTATTCCAACATGCTCAATTATGTTTTTATGCAATTGTGAGAGTAAATCTCTGTTTTCCTTACGTGTTAGTCAATTTAGCAACCGCTCAAATCAACTCCTAATCACTGATTAGTCATAAAGCAACCGCTCTTACAACTATCCAACAATTGCATTAAGATTTAGAAAACCAATTACACTAAGGTCTAATCACACACCGGGATTAAATTACTTAGAACATATATTTCTCTAGATCTAATACCGCAACCGCGCATAATAAACCCAGATCTACCACTTTTATAACTGGCAAATAACACAAAGATAATTATACCCACATGAACATCATACATCCCACTAGATCTACTACCGCAACCGCAAGATAATAAACCTAGATCTACTACTTTGAAAGTAGGAACAAGTACAAAAACCTTCATACCAACAATAGATTCAGAAATATATGAATAAAAACATAACTGTGTTGAAATAATCAAATATGCAAAGTTTACAACATTAATACTAGCGGTTTCATCACCCCTTAACCAAGGGAGGTTTAGTTACACATAGCTAGAAAGAAATCACAAGAAAAACTATGAAGAAACAAGAAGAAACTATGAAGAAACAAGAAACTAAGAGAGAAAATGAAGGAGAGTTACATCTTGTTCATGATAAATGGTGCCTTTTATAGAAGTCTAAGGTAACAAAATGACAAAGGGAAGTGGGTGGATGAGTGGGTGAGTGAGTGGAGTGTTTGAGTGGATGGATTAGTGGGTTGGTTTAGTGGATGAGTGAGTGGAATGGTTGAGGACGAAAATTTCGTGTCTGACTTGGAAGCCAAAAACGACCCACTATACTTCAGAATCACGAAAAGTGTTCTTCATGAAAGTTGTAGATCCTTGTCTTGGCTATAAAATGGATAGCTGGTTCGTCCAATTTGGCTTCCTTAAGCCTAAGATATGTCCCAAATACCGTAGGTTGCTCAAACCCAACTTCAGCTCCTCTGTTCCGACTTGCAAGCTCAAAATGACCTACTAGACTTTTTTTCTCAAAATGTGTTCTTCATGAAAGTTGTTTATTTGGATCTTGACTATCCAATGTCCAAATTTCAGCCCATCTCCATTATTATATCTTGAGATATGATTTTTTTGAGTGCACACTGTTCGGATTCTACTGACAGAACCCGTATTCTGACTTCCATGTCAACTTAGGTCCCTTAGACATCTGAATCAGACTTCGAGCTCTTCATCAAAGTTGTAGAGCTTCCTCTTAGCTTTCCTACAAGATAAAATTCATGATTTTCAGATATCAGGAACTCAAGTTATGACTAAAATACAGAAACAGTGTAAAATCTCAATAATGCTGAAAATATTCAATTAGGACCAATTTGAGCTCAAACTCACAAAATCATGTCAAACTCAATCAATTAAGAATATGGAGAGTGTAAATGACTAAATATAAGGGTTTCTTAATGAATAAAATATGTGTTTATCAAATTCCCCCACACTTAGCTTTTTGAACTCCTGGGCAAAACTCAAGACCAAAATTTTACAATCAAGAAGAACAACCAAAGGTTCAAGGGATCAAAACATTCATGAGTTAACAATTCTCCACATCTCAAACCATCAAGCAAGGTATCTTCAACATGAATCGAGAATGATAGATCTTCACAAGATTCCCTCTCAATCTCTCAAGTGTTTAAAGGGTAGGTATTTCACTCAATTCAACCCATGAAAATTGCACTACCATAAGCTTGCTTATCTTCTACTTCTCCACTACTCAAAACACATGCACACACAAATCATGAGGACTTTATTCAAGGTTGTAGTGAGGTCAAGGTAACAGAGAGGATAAAATGGATATGAGAAGATAAATACCAAAGAGAATAAAAGCAAATGAGAGCTGAGTTCAAATAACAAGCATAAAAGTTCATCCCAACTCTAGTGTATATCCCTTTACATATTCATTTCCCAATCCTTTTCTTTTTTTTAAACACTTGGTTTTTTTTTTTTTTTTTTTTAGGCACTCTTTCTTTTTTTCAACAACCATTTTGTACACACACCCCCACACTTGTTCAAAAACTCATCCATTAACCAAGCTAATGTTCTTTTATTCCCTAAGGTAAAGTAAGAACACGATTTCTCATTTAAGGCACATGATGAGCTAGAAACAAGGAATGGTCAAATAAGCTCAAAGGGGTTAAGCAAAGGAAAATATACAAGGTTGGCAGGAATCAGAGAATTTTCAAGAAATCAAAAGAGTGCTTGATATCATATTGAAAACAAGGTTGGCTATTTGGTTAAACTAGCTAATTAAGAAAGAGGGCCTCAATCATGTTCATGCATGCAAGTGAAATGTAGCCTCAAAAAGAATCAAAGCAAGTTCTAGAGTGGTCATTAACATGAGTGAAAATCACACAAGAAAGAAGAGAATGGCATAAATGTTGAATCCATCCATTAGGCTCAAAATCTCACAAGGTATGCATCCATCAAACTCAATTCATCAATTTAATCATCCATCACCAAGCATATCAGTTCAAGAAGGGAGAAAAGTTATTCAATCATGCAATGAACCCCTTTTTTTCTTTTCTTTTTTTTTTTGAATTTTTTTTTTTTTTACAAAAAGAACATGCTGAAATCTCTCCCCCACGCTTAATATAACATTGCCTTCAATGTGAAAGAGAGATATAGAAAAGAGCAACACAACCTGATAAGAAGTGAATCAACGCCAAGCAGAAAAGAAACACACTGTCAGTACCGCATCAGACCCTGAAAAGAAATCAAACAATAAAACTTTAGTACTAATTAGTTACTACCTAAAAAACTCATTACTCTGCCACTAATTAAGATGCGTCTCAAGAGTAAAATTACTCCTTACTCTGCCATCACTAATTGATTTAATAAGTACATGACAATCATATCATACTTTCCAAACAGCACAACAAATTTTTTTTATTTTTTTCATTTTTTTATTTTTTTTTTTTATTATTTTTTTTTTGGGTCAACTATCCTTTCCCCCCAACTAAATCACAACATTGTCCTCAATGTTAAAATATAGATGAGTAAAGGACAGAAGATATTACTTGTTGGAGAAAGCTGACACAAATTTAAACAGAAACAAGGTACAATAAAATCAAACCCATTAAAGATGAAGTCGCAGATCTGGCTTTTGTTTCTTGTTACTTCCTTCGCTGCTTCCTGTTGACCAATCTATCTGAGCTAATACCGGATCAGGTACATACTCAAAAGCTTCTAATTTATCAATGAGCTCATCAATAGTGGAGGCAGAGATAAGAAGTTGTCTTGCTGAAGGAGTGATAAATTTCTGTTCCACAGCTTTGTCAAGAAAAGATAACAAAAGATCAAAGAAATTATTAACATTCAACAAACCAATGGGTCTATGGTGGATGTTTAGTTCGGCCCAAGAGACAATTTGAAAAATTTCTTCTAAAGTACCAAATCCACCTTAAGACAATAAATGCATCAGAATTGTCAACCATTGTTTTCATTCGTCCATGCATAGATGTTACCTGAATTTCTTCTCCAACTGTCTTTCCAGTGATGTTATTTTCAGCCAAAGGTTTAGGAATAACACCTAAAACCTGACTGCCTCCTATAGAAGCAGCAAGTGATACAACCCCATTAACCCACGACAACCTCCCCCATATACAAGATGAATATTCCTCGCAGCAAGTGATCGACCAAGAGTGCTAGCTGCGTTTACAAACTCTAATCCCTTCCCATAACTCGACCCACAAAAAACACAGACATTTTTGAGGTTACGAATAGAAGGCCCCATTCTATACTCTTCCTCCCTTTGAGTGTTTCTGAGTTGAAGGAAAATGGAGAAAATGGAGTGTTTAAGTAGGAAAAAGAATGGAAAGGGGAATAATTGCACCTATGAGGGTAGGTTGGCTGTTGTCAGAAAAGGTTGAAATTAAGAAACACAGAATCTTTTCTCCCTTTTTTTTTTACTTTTTTATTTTTTTATTTTTTTAATTTTTTTTTGTTTTTTTGTTTGACTTCAAGAAAACCATCAAGGTAAAGAAGTCTAGAAACCCCTGAAGGACCCTGCTCAAAGGATCGTCTGTACAAAAATCAAAATACAACAAAATGATACAAAGATAAAAGAAATAGAAAATGATGACATACCTGTATGTACAGTGTCCATGGCGTATCTTTATATTTATGCGTCATGAGTGCGATGAGACATCACGTCTTTTTTTTTTATTTTTTTTTTTTTTTTTTTCTTTTATATATATGAACATAACTATATACATACATTTTTATTTATTTATTTATTTATTTATTTATTTATTATTTTTTTTTGAAATTGTTAGAAAAACTTGATGAAAGATGAGTGTATACTTACTTAAGATTGGGATGGAGGTAGTCTGCTCTTTCGGCTTTGTGCCAAAGCATTGTTGACCAGTATTCGATCCATTCAAGACCAGCGTAACATAGGGCTCCCAAAAGGGACAAGTGGCCATAATACAACTGGCTGCCTCACATGTGGAATACAATCTACCTTCTTTGTTTTTCAATTAAGAAGGCTGGATCAGGATGCATGCATTTCCCCATTCACGGTGTGTGTTACCAAAGCCAACCCTAAGAAGTATACATTTTTTTGTTTTTTGTTTTGTTTTTTTTTTAGAGATGACATGAAGAAGAAGAAGAAGATATGTACAGATTGTTTGTGGATATGGCTCACATCTGCCTCTGGTTAAACGTCCAGTAACGGCTTAAACATCTTCTATGAGTCGAGGATAAGCTTCCCATCCAATTTTCTTATAAATTGGCAAACAGGGTCTTTTAGAGTCAGATTCCCAAGACTGTAGCGTTGTTCTTCATCCTTGAAGAGATTCCACAATTTAAGAATTTCACGATGCACCAATCCACAAGAATGCGTCTCAAGAGTCAATAAGATATCATCTAATGACTCCTTACTCAGTCCATTCTTAATGAAGAAAATTTTATCTTCTCTATTTGCGGAAACCATCCCCAAAGTATGACATCGCTTGTTACGCCTCCATCGTCCACATTTGTGACAGACTTGTAACCTTTTTGCTCTTCTCCTTTTAGAATATGAACTTCTTCCAAAACCGGGCATATATGAGTCAAATGAAATTGAGGACTCACTGCTAATCGGACCTTCGCTTCAATTATCCAAACAGTACATCTTCGGCATACCTTTGTGCATTAACGGTCTCAATCTTTCACATCGAACTTTATAGATTTTTCTCGAGCATTTTGAGGAAGAGAAGGAAAATGTTTTCTCGGGTTTGAAAGAATGACATCCATTTTGAAGGAGAAGAAGGATTCGGTTATTTTGGGAAACCGAAAAATAAACCGACTTGAGAGTCACGAGTACCGTATCTCCGCCACTTAACCTAAGAACACAAAGAACTCAAGAACTTGATTTTCCAGGAATGGTTGAGTCTTTGTCCATTAACTTTACGCGCATTACCATTCCTAGGATCCTCAATATTTACGGCCCCGAGGATATACGTGTTTGACAAAAAAAGAACCGCGTCACCTAGATCTCAATTTTTCAAGGAGTAGGTGCAGATGATAATCTCAAAGCAGAACCTTTTTGACCAATTTCCGCAACTTTTGCAAAAGGTGTAACAGACCTTGAATAAAGTAGGCCAATAAAATCTATACTGCAAGATTTTCGCAGTTGTTGTCGCTGAAGAAAAGTGACCTTCGCATGCTTCCGAGTGACAAAATTTAATGGCACTACCTACCTTATTGTCGGGCACACAACCTTTTTTTTTTTTTTTTTTAGAGATTCAAATGCTTACAACCAACAAACAGATAAAAACATAATCTAAGAAACTAATGAAAACACAAAATAAAAAGGGATAAAGAGAGCAAATCTGGTTGGGTTGCCTCCCAATGAGCGCTTAGTTTATTGTCCTCGGCCAGACATGATGATACTTTCAATGCTCCTCATATTGTGGAAGGATGAGGGTCATCACTTCCATCTCTCGCACTTGTCGGGAAGTTCATGATATGGTTTGAGACGATGACCATTGACCTTAAATGCTTTGCCGAGAATTTTCACTCCCGATCTCAAGCGCACCAAAAGGAAAAACATTAGTTACCACAAACGGCCCAATCCACTTAGAACGCGGTTTACACGGAAATAATTTGAGTCTTGATTGGAATAGCGGGACTTTTTGTCCTCTGTGAAATTTCTTTCTCGGAAATCAATTGGTCGTGGAATGCCTTAGCTTTAGTCTTATAAATCGGGGCATTCTCAAAGGCCTCATTTCTTAGTTCTTCCAATTCTCATGTAATCGGAACTTCCTTTGCTTTCCAAACCTTCCAATTCCATATTAACTTGTTTAATGGCCCAAGAAGATCGATGTTGCAACTCAACGGGCAAATGACAGGGGCTTTCCATACACCAACCGAAATGGTGACATGCCGATGGGAGTCTTATAGGCAGTCCTATAAGCCCATAAAGCATCTTCAAGTCGAGTGCTCTAATCCTTTCTTGAGGGGTTCACTGTCTTTTCAAGGATTGACTTAATCTCCGGTTGGACACTTCGGTTGCCCATTTGTCTGTGGATGGTAAGGAGTGGAAATTCTGTGCATTACTCCATATCTCTTCAATAGAGCATCAAAGGTTTTGTTGCGAAATGGGTCCCTTGGTCACCGATGATAGCCCTTGGGGTCCCGAACCTGGAGAAAATATGTGACTTAATAAAATCTCGCAACTTGCTTTAGAATCATCGGATCGAGTGGCTTTTGCTTCCACCCATTTAGACATATAATCAACGGATAAAAGAATGTATGTGAAACCAAATGAAGGAGGGAATGGTCCCATGAAATCAATACCCCACACATCAAAGAGTTCCACAAAAATGATCGGAGTCTCGAGGCATTTGATTACGAGGACCAATATTACCTGTTCTCTCGACAATGGTCACAAGACTTACGAAGTTGTAAGCATCTTTGAAAATTGAAGGCCAATAGAAACCACTGTCAAGCACTTTATTGGCTGTCCTTTTACTGCCAAAGTGTCCTCCACATGCATAGGTGTGGCAAAAGGAGAGGATGGAGTGTGTCTTAGAATCAGGAATGCACCTCCTAATGACTTGATCTGCACAATGCTTCCATAAGTACGGTCATCCCAGATATAGTATTTGATCACTCCTTAATTTATCTCTTTGGGCCTTGTTCAAATCCTCCGGAAAGTCCTTAGTAACCAGGTAGTTAACAATGTCAGCATACCAAGGGATTATGGTGTTGACAACCATCAAATATTCATCCGGAAAAGTCTCCATGATAGGCATTTCTTCCTCTTCAGTTACCAATCTACTCAAGTGATCGGCCACCAAGTTTTCGCTCCCTTTCTTGTCTTTAATCTCCAAGTCAAATTCTTGGAGCAATAAAATCCATCGGAGCAATCTAGGCTTTGCTTCTTTCTTTGTTAGAAGATACTTCAAGGCTGCATGATCTGAAAACACAATCACTTTAGAACCAATTAGATATGATCTAAATTTTTCTAAAGCAAATACAACAGCTAGAAGTTCCTTTTCTGTGGTTGAGTAATTAAGTTGAGCATCATTTAGAGTCCTTGATGCATAGTAAATGGCATAAGGAACTCTATCAACTCGTTGTCCCAAGACAGCTCCTACTGCAAAGTCACCGCATCACACATTAGTTCAAAAGGTAACTCCCGGTTAGGTGGCCCGATGATAGGCGCAATGAGCTTAACAACTTCTTGAGTTTATTGAAAGCTTCCATACATTTCTCATCAAAGTTAAAATTAACATCTTTTTGAAGAAGTCTCAAAGGGGCAATGAGACTTTAGAAAAGTCTTTAATGAATCTCCCAGGTAGAAACCTGCATGACCAATAAAAGAACGAATCTCCCGCACACTAGTGGGTGGTGGCAAAGAATGCATGAGTTCTACTTTAGCTTTATCTACTTCAATTCCCCTAGCGAAATTACATGACCTAACACAATACCTTCATTCACCATGAAATGACATTTTTCCCAATTCAAGTACAGTGTTAGTGTCAATGCATCTTTTAAGCACCAAAGTTAAATGTTCCAAACAATTTTCAAAATCATTTCCAAAGACACTAAAGTCATCCATAAAAACCTCAATGATGTTTTCAATGTAATCGAGAAAATATACTCATCATGCATCTTTGGAAAGTTCCTGGTACATTGCAGAGTCCAAAAGGCATTCGCCTATATGCAAAGGTACCAAATGGACAAGTGAATGTAGTCTTGTCTTGGTCTTCTGGAGCTATGGCAATCTGATTGTAACCTGAAAAACCATCCAGAAAAAAATAATAAGAATGACCAGCTAATCTTTCTAACATTTGATCAATGAAAGGTAAAGGAAAGTGGTCTTTTCTCATGGCGGCATTCAACTTCCTGTAATCAATACAAACACGCCACCCTGTCTGTAACCTAGTGGGAATAAGCTCATTTTTAGCATTTCTTACCACAGTAATTCCAGATTTCTTTGGTACTACCTGGACTGGGCTTACCCACTTGCTGTCAGAAATGGGGTAGATCACCCCCACACTTAGGAGCTTCAGTATCTCCTTTTTCACAACCTCCATCATGGGAGGATTCAATCTCCGTTGAGGGTCTCTCACAGGTTTAGTATCCTCCTCCATTAATATCCTGTGCATACAAACGGAGGGACTAATACCCTTGATATCAGCTATTGACCAACCAATGGTTGTCTTATGTTCCTGCAAAACAGCTACCAGTTTCTCTTCTTGCTCTTGGGTGAGTGACTTTGCAATTATTACTGGAAGGGTGTCCTTCTCCCCCAAGAAGATGTATTTAAGATGATCAGGTAGTGCTTTCAGTTCCAATTCAGGTGCCTGCACAAAAGAAGGTTGAGGTATATCAGTAGTAACAGTAAATCAACAAAAGTTACCTCATGCTCTTCCGGGAGTGGAAGAGAGCTCTTGTAAGGCAAAGAACAATTTCATCAATGTCTTCACTCCATGGCTCTTCTTCACTCTTCTTCTTTTCCTCCCGTACATCTAAGCTATGAGTTAGAATTGTATCAAGAGCATCAAAATGGTCGGTATCAAAAGTCTGCAGAAATTAAAGAATCAAAAGGATCAAAAGAATCAATTAAACAAGGAGTGCACATCACTTGGGTATCTCATAGCTTCAAAAATATTGAATCTAATTAATTCCCCATCAAATTCCATTGTTAGAATTCCCGAGTGCACATCAATTTTTGTCCGTGCGGTCTTCAAAAATGGTCTTCCTAGCAAGATAGGAGCAGATTTGGGAGACTCATCCTCTTCCATGTCCAAAACATAGAAGTCTGTAAACACTAATTCATTCACCTGTACCAAAACATCTTCAACCACACCCTTAGGGTATGCATTAGATCTATCACCAATTGAATAACAACACCAAAGAGGGTTCCAAAGGACCCAAGTATAAAGATGCATAAATAGAATATGGCATGACATTTATAGATGCACCTAAATCAAGCATTGCCCTTTCAAACCTTGTGTTACCTATAGTGCATGGAATGGTGAATGTGTCATGGTCCTTACATTTGGTTGGGAGTTTCTTTTTAATTACAAATGAAACATTTTCTCTCACTTGGACCTTTTCATTTCCTTTTAACTTCCTCTTGTTAGTGCATAATTCTTTCAGAAATTTTGCATATCTAGGTACCGCTTAATGGCATCTAACAAAGGGATATTAACCTCTACCTTCCTAAAAGTCTCAAGTATTTCTTTTTCTCGCTTCTTCTTTCTTGGTTTTAACCAACCTACTAGGAAAAGGAGCTTTAGTGACATATTTAGGAAGGGGTTCGAAATACTTACCTTAGGGGTTTTGGAAGTTTGCCCTTATCATTTGCTTCTTTGGGTGGTTCATCCTTCTCTTGAATGATTGGTGGAAGAGAGGTAGGCTCATCCATCGTCTTTCCGCTTCTCAATGTGACAAAGACTAGCATTTTCCCTCGATTCACTTCTCGGCCGTGTGAGGGTAGTTTCCACTGAAGCTTGGCTTTGAAACTTGTTGAATTCTGTGGACAACTGTCCTATCCGATTCTCAAGCAAGTTATTGATTGCGATCCTTGTTTCTTGTTTGAAACTTTGTATAGTTGCATTTGTTTCTTGTTGGAACCGCAAATTATTAGTGGCCATTTGTTTTACTAGCTCCTCTAATGAAGGCTCGATTGCTTAGGAGCTTGAACTTGCTCACGTCTCTCGAGGGAAAGGTACTTGCCTTTGTTGGAATCTGGAGGTCCATAAGTTTGGAGGTTGATTTTGAGGTTGCTTTGCATAGCTGAAATTTGGATGATCCCTCCAACCCGGATTATATGTGTTTGAGTAGGGGTTGTAATTTTTTGAAAGTCCAAAGATATCCCCTCACTGCTCTTACCTCCTCATTTGTGTCTTCTTGGAGAGTGGGACACATATCGGTGGGATGTCCGGATGAACAACAGATCCCACAAGCATGAACTCGGTGCTTTACCCGAATCCATTAACCGCCGAACCATAGCAGTCAATTGAGTCATTTGTTCTTTATACCGGTTGTCTCTACTTCTTTCACGCTCTTACTCCGGTGTCATTTCTAGAGTAGAATTGTTGAGTATTGGCACCATTCTTGAGATCAAGTTTCTAGCTTCTTGAGGAGTTTTATCAATCAATGCTCCTCCGCTAGCAAAGATCAATCATGTTACGATCCATCACTTGTAAGCCTTCATAGAAATACTTGAATTAAAAGCTGCTCACTTATTTGATGATGAGGGCAAATGAAACATAGCTTCTTAAATCTCTCCCAAGTCATGGAGTGATTCCCCATGCCTTTGTTGAATACCACATGATTTCTTTTCGATTGTTGCAGCTTTTGAGGCGGGAAGTATCTGTCTAGGAAAGTTCGGGCCATGTCCCGCCATGATTGGATGGATCCGGGTGGCAAGTAGTAAAGCCACTCCTTAGCCGAGTCTTTCAATGAGAATGGAAAAGCTCTCAACTTGACTTGCTCTACATGAATTCCTGCAGGTTTCATGCTAGAACATACCACATGGATTTCCTTCAAGTGCTTGTTGGGGTCCTCTCCGGTAATCCATTGAAAGATGGCAAGAGATGGATTAAACCGGATTTCAATTCAAATGCCTCTTCATTTTCAAGAATGTCTATGCAAAGAGGTCGTTGATCTAGATCTGGAGCACCCAATGCCCTTAAAGTGTTTTCTCGCCATTGTCACTTCTTCGATATTTCGGATGGCTCAAATGTCTCTCGAACTTGATAGATCAATGTAACAGGGACTTCAATGTCGCAGTGTGAGTTGGAAGTTAGCCTGGATGGAAGGGAAATTGAGGATGTGAAGTGAGTTGATCAATATAGTTCCTCAAATTTAGCAATCCTTCGCCTCTACTCCTTCAAAGGACATCAACACCTACAAAACACTCGAAAGAAAGATTAAAAATAAAATAAAATAAAATAAAATAAAAACAGAATAAAAATAGGAAATAAATTAATAGTGTAATTGAAAAAATTGGTTCCCTGCAAGAACGGCGCCAAAATTCGATGCGTGCGGATGTAGTGATTAAAATTAAGATAAAAATCAGTTGTCAGGCCCACCAGAAAATAAAAACCTTACAACTAGTTGTAGTTAGTAAGGGTCGATCCACAGAGAACCAATTTAATTAACACTATTAAACAATTCTCAATTTAGACTCGATTAACAATAAACAAGAAAAGGGGGTTTTGGAGTTTTGATGAACAATGAACAAACTTCAAAGATAACAATAAACAAACTGAAATCAACAATATAAGAAAATTGGTTAAGAGATTGAATCCACCACTAGATTTATATGATAATGTAAATCCACATATCCTTTTATTCCAACATGCTCAATTATGTTTTTATGCAATTGTGAGAGTAAATCTCTATTTTCCTTACGTGTTAGTCAATTTAGCAACCGCTCAAATCAACTCCTAATCACTGATTAGTCATAAAGCAACCGCTCTTACAACTATCCAACAATTGCATTAAGATTTAGAAAACCAATTACACTAAGGTCTAATCACACACCGGGATTAAATTACTTAGAACATATATTTCTCTAGATCTAATACCGCAACCGCGCATAATAAACCCAGATCTACCGCGTTTATAACTGGCAAATAACACAAAGATAATTATACCCACATGAACATCATACATCCCACTAGATCTACTACCGCAACCGCGCATAATAAACCTAGATCTACTACTTTGAAAGTAGGAACAAGTACAAAAACCTTCATACCAACAATAGATTCAGAAATATATGAATAAAAACATAACTGTGTTGAAATAATCAAATATGCAAAGTTTACAACATTAATACTAGCGGTTTCATCACCCCCTTAACCAAGGGAGGTTTAGTTACACATAGCTAGAAAGAAATCACAAGAAAAACTATGAAGAAACAAGAAGAAACTATGAAGAAACAAGAAACTAAGAGAGAAAATGAAGGAGAGTTACATCTTGTTCATGATAAATGGTGCCTTTTATAGAAGTCTAAGGTAACAAAATGACAAAGGGAAGTGGGTGGATGAGTGGGTGAGTGAGTGGAGTGTTTGAGTGGATGGATTAGTGGGTTGGTTTAGTGGATGAGTGAGTGGAATGGTTGAGGACGAAAATTTCGTGTCTGACTTGGAAGCCAAAAACGACCCACTATACTTCAGAATCACGAAAAGTGTTCTTCATGAAAGTTGTAGATACTTGTCTTGGCTATAAAATGGATAGCTGGTTCATCCAATTTGGCTTCCTTAAGCCTAAGATATGTCCCAAATACCGTAGGTTGCTCAAACCCAACTTCAGCTCCTCTGTTCCGACTTGCAAGCTCAAAATGACCTACTAGACTTCTTTTTCTCAAAATGTGTTCTTCATGAAAGTTGTTTATTTGGATCTTGACTATCCAATGTCCAAATTTCAGCCCATCTCCATTATTACATCTTGAGATATGATTTTTTGAGTGCACACTGTTCGGATTCTACTGACAGAACCCGTATTCTGACTTCCATGTCAACTTAGGTCCCTTAGACATCTGAATCAGACTTCGAGCTCTTCATCAAAGTTGTAGAGCTTCCTCTTAGCTTTCCTACAAGATAAAATTCATGATTTTCAGATATCAGGAACTCAAGTTATGACCAAAATACAGAAACAGTGTAAAATCTCAATAATGCTGAAAATATTCAATTAGGACCAATTTGAGCTCAAACTCACAAAATCATGTCAAACTCAATCAATTAAGAATATGGAGAGTGTAAATGACTAAATATAAGGGTTTCTTAATGAATAAAATATGTGTTTATCAACAACCTTCTTTGTTTAGGTCTTCAATCTAAGATGCTTTTGCTCCACTTGAAGAATCAATACTCTATTCTACTTAAGATGTCGAAGCACATATGTTACTAACAGATAACTTCGTCTTGGGTGGAATACACTTTTCAGCAAAATGTCCGGGCATCCTACACTTGAAACAGATGATTCCTTTGATTGTACAATCCCTTGCTAGATGATCTTTCCCACACTTCTGACATTTTGGTGCAAATGTCATGGTCTGACCCAACCTGCTACCACTAGGACTTCCTCCATGAAACTGCTGTTGTTGTTGATTTTCCGATGATCACGAATATGCTTTCCACTGGAATCGCTTAGCCTTACGATTTTTCCTCCTTCAGAACAATATAGTCCAACATTACGAAATCTCGTATTCTAAGATTTATTCTGACTTTGTCTGATTCTAAATCTAGGCTACCGTTTCCTGTTGCTGAGTAATCCTTGGAGCACGTCGTACTGTTCCTTCAGCTGTCCTTTGCATTGTTTTTGTAGTTGCAGCCACATTATCAGTGTCACTTCCTGTTTCCTCTCATGCACGTTTACCACGAGTCATCACCTTTCTTCAAAGACGGATGAATCATAATATAATGGAAACCAGATGTAACCATTTCAAAGAAACATTGTCTCCTTTCGGAGTCCAAGCACAGAGAGTCACACAACACAAACAAGACAGACTTAACCATAAACCCCAAAAAGACTCTAATCTGGCTCTGATACCCTTTCCAAAAATCATTGTACTAAATCAATTATATTTCCACTTGAAAAATCACTTTGTTTCATCAAAATCAAGGTATTACAAACCTTCCAAAATCGTGGTACATGATTATTTAAACCATCAAATATTTTTCCTTTTAAGTCAATATAGTTTTACACAAACAAAACCATCAAAAATTCTTTACAAAAACCGTGAACACTTGGTCTTTGAAATCAAATCATTTGTTCATTTTCATTTTTCACTTTCTTTGCAAATCCTTAAAATCATCAACTCATTGCTCTTTTCATTTAAAACTCATCGGTGCGTTGCATCGGTCTAACCTACGAGAAGAAGCGCGACCAACCACCCATGTAAGCAACCCGCACCTCGATGCCCCCAAGGTCAACAAGTGACTTACACTACGCATATCGCACCCACTCAAGTGGTGTACATCTCTCCTAGGCAAATAGCCTCATACAGTCTATCAGACCTTTCCAATGCATGTTCAATGCACCAATGCCAATCATAGGCAAAATTCATCAGCTCCTCATACAGTGTCCATACACTAGTTCATGCATATAAAATGTATCAATGCCAAACACAGTAGGGTGCCACATTTATGTTACTTAATTCCCAAATTACCCCCAAGTTATAAAATGTGATGTTGTGATAAAAATATGAGTTGTAAATTTTTTTTCTTTCTTCTTTGATAACTATAAAATAACCTTAGCAAAAAATAAAATATTATACATCATCACACATAATTTACATCATCATACATTACAAACGTACTGTCAGGATTATTTATATACAGACCATTTCTCTAAAACTAGATAACACACTTAAATATATACAGACATAGTTTGTAACAGAGTTTAGACTCGCCCAAGTCTAACTAAGCAGTAGAACCCTCAGTTGGGTCCTTCTCAGACTCCTCAGCAGGTAGGAATCCGATTTGACGCGTAGCCCTATGGACAGGTGTCCGAGCTGACAACACAATACTAATTTCCGTTGGGACATAGTTTCTAGTATCCCAATGTCATCCAATAGACTGCGAAAATTCCACATGCACAAAAATAGTTACAGAGAAAAACAGATCCCCATGAAATATCCTACTAAAGTTTACTGTCAAGTGTCCCTCATAAATTAGTCCCCTCTCATTGGGACTAGTCCTCCACGCTCCAGCTCTAGCTCCACCGTGGAACTGCAATCTCACGTAACCAAAGAAACTTGACCGCGATGTCATCCGATCAAAACTCGGCTTCCTCTGGAGCTTGCTCTTCTTCACCCTCTTGTTCAACCCTTTGCTCAGTTTCTTTACAAATATATTTACAGTACCAAATAAACATACAAAGAGGTGAGATCACCTACACCAATACCAACGTGGTAGCACAGAGATAACACATACAGATATATCATACTATAATAACAATTATAACATCATCATAATGTATTAAATAACAGATACAATAAATAACATTTACCATCATGCCATTAACAGTATTATCATTATCATCATCCACGTATTTTCTCAACAAAACAATTGTCATAGCCAATATTCCTCAATTAATATATCACATAAATATAAATGCTCAGTTTCATGCATGCGCACATAGACTCAATGTCCTACTCCATGGAGCTAATACTTAGTTCAGAGAAGTTGATCTGAAAGATCTGTCTGTACCAAAATGCCTCATACCAAGTGCTATAATTCTCATTTGTATTTGCACATCTAGCATATACACGACAGTCTTTACGAGATCTCGATTAAGAATAGTGTCTCAGTCAGGATCATTGGTGCGTTGCATCGGTCTAACTTAAGGGAAGAAGAGCTACCAACCACCCATGTAAGCAACCCGCACCTCGATGCTCCCAAGGTCAACAAGTGACTTACACTACGCATATCGCACCCACTCAAGAGGTGTACGTCTCTCCTAGGCAAATAGCCTTATACAGTCCCTCGGACCTTTCCAATGCATGTTCAATGCACCATTGCCAATCATAGGCAAAATTCATATACAATGTTCATACACCAATTCATGCATATAAAATGCTCTAATGTCAATCATAGGCAAAATTTATCATTTTCTCATACAGTGTTCATCCACTGGTTCAACAATAATTTTACTGTATATTTAATCGTGAAAATCATTTTATCACGTTTTCATAGTCGCGCACCACTTTTGTCGCGTTTTCACAATTTAGTAACATTTCTGTTACGTTTTCAAATCACATATAGATTTTTCAACGTTTTCATCAATTACATAAAAATATTCCACCATTTTTAAATCACGTAGTGATTTTTCAATAATATTTCAATCACGTAAAAATATTTAAACGCTTTCCAAACTGCATAGAAATATTTTAACATTTTTCAAATCACGTGAAAATATTTAAATGTTTTTCCAATCGCATAGCTTAAAAATCACGTTTTTAAGTTACGTAAATCATTTTTCACTATTTTTCAACTTCGTAAAATATTTCTCAACCGTTGAAAATTCCTTTTCAACATTTTTCAAAATAATGTGACTTCTCACATTATTTTACACATTTCTTACTCAAGAAAATACTTTTCGTAATTTTTTCCATAAAATCACCATTTCGTTGAATTAAATCAATGTTTTTAACTTTAAAATTTACTAACGCTCTCTAAAACCTAAAGAATGAGTTACACGTTAGAAAATCCCAAGTTACTAATGTATTCTTTATAATTTCAAATCTATTCTAAAAATAATCCTCTTTAAAATAAATTGAGGTTCAAACATTTTCAACCTCTCTTTTCCATTCACGTATGAAAATTCCAATTCTCAAGTGTTAAAACACTCTGATTCCCATTCCAAAATCCTTGTATTAAATCAAGTTATATTTTCACTTTGAAAATCACTTTGTTCATAAAAATCAAGACATTACAAGCCTTCAAAATCGTGGACATGACCATTGAAATCATTCTTGTATTTTTCCTTCTAAATCAACTAAGTTCCATTCTTGTTTTTATACAAAATAAATTAATAAAAATACTTCTCCAAAACCGTGTACATTGTTTCTTGAAAATCAAACCTTTTGTTTGTTTTCCTTGCTTCTCTAAGCATTCAATTTTATCATTGATGAAAATATAAATTTGTGAACACCTAATTTGAGGTGTCTTGGCCGAAATTCACCTTAGTTTAGTGACCAAAAATTAATTCCCTTGTTCTTGAAAAATTTCAACATGAACCCTAATTTTGAGAGCTCAAAACCGTAGCCTCTCCCTTGGCCTTTGGATCCAAAATTGCTTGTTTCAACATACATCCACCATAATATATTCAACATGTTTTCATCATGCATATTATAAGCATACCATATAAGCAATAAAATCATGCGAATCATATCAAACATAAACAAATTATCAAAGCACATAAACACACACAAATTATTACATGGCCATGGATATGAATCCTCACATGAATTGAACATCCATCAAATAAATAAACCATCTCTCACCACTATACTTGGTTGGTGAGATGGATCTCCCTCTTACCTCTTGAAGAACCACAAAAAGTTCCTTGCTTTGTATTTTGAACAAGATCTCCACCAACAAAAGTCTCTTGAACACAAAACAAACACAAAGAAATTAGTATATTAAGCTTGAATAAGAGGAACCATGGATCAAACATGGTTTAGAACATGAAAAAGAAGAGAAAAAAATGAAGTTTTCCATAACTTCACCTTAAGAACCCTAGAACTTGCTCTTGGAAAAACTCCTTGAAGATGAAAGATTTAGGACTTGGTGTAAACTACAAAGTGTCTTAGAATTAGGTGTAGATTCAAGAAATATGGTTGTATAGAATTGTTGAGTGATGGAAGGGTGTTCTTGAGGTTATGGCCGTAGCTATGGTGGGAGAGAAAGGAGAGAATTTTTTTTTGCTAAGTCTTGCTTTAGGAAAGATGAAGAATGATTCAATAATGACCAAAGGTGATCAATTATGGTCTTCCAAAGTTACTTTAGCTCCTAAATGCAGCACCAAAACTGTCCCCCCTCCTCCATGCACTCTTCAAAATGCAACAAGTCTCCTAGCCATCATTTTAGGCAATCTTGACCATTGATTAGATCAATGGTTAGGATTAATATAGGTTTTAGGTTTAGGCTTTAGATAGAAGACTTAATTTAGGCCATTGGATCTTTCCTCCTTGAAATCCTAGCCATTAGATGTGTCTCCAAAATGAAGGGTCAAGATTACTCCTTCAAACTTTACATCCAAGGGCTATAAATGGTCCTAGCCACTTTATAAGACTAAATCTCAACCATTGATTAAATCATGATCAAGTGTCCACCGTTAATTACATCAATGGTAGATATCCAAGCCACTACTATTGACTTCGCAGTACAATATTTATTTTTGTATCTACTATTGCCATTTGAATAATATTTTTACTGTATTTTTTATCACTCGATAATTAAATACAATAAAAAACACAGTAAAAGAAAATTTTAAAAATTGTTTCCGGATTCAGGTTTAGTAATATCCCCCGTCTCCATCTCAATAGTATGAATTTTTTTTATTATAGAAAATTTTTTACCTTTTTGGACCCATGCGGGGCCCACATACGACCTCCTTAGGCCCACAGATGGCCCACGGATAACGCTAAAATAAACAGAATAATATAAAAATTTCATAATCACACACAAAATCACAAAAATTAGAAAATGCACAAATATCAAATCAGATTACTTAAAATAATTAAGACTTGATAGTAATAATTAAATTACGTAAAATTTTTCCCAGCCTGAAAATTATTATTTCCCTGACACGGAGTAAATCACACACAACGATCAAAAGCAGTCACGGAATAATCAAAATAATTTTATAGTACACAGAACTCACTAAACAGTAGAATTCTGTTAACTGTCAAAATTATTATCTTATATTTAGGAAGTTTGGGGTGTTACAATACTCCCCCTCTAAAAAGAAGTTTCGTCCTCAAAACTTGATAGACTTGATTTCATATCCTCAGAATAAATATGGATATTGTTCCTTTATCTTTTCTTCTAGTTCCCATGTAGCTTCACCACTTACATCGTTCCAAACGATTTTAACCAATGAAATTTCCTTACCTCGAAGTTACTTTGTTCTTCGATCCTCAATCTTGACTGGAAACATTTCATAGGTTAAGTTTTCCTTTAGTTGTACTGTGTCTGACTCGATAACATGGGTAGGATCAAGAATATACTTCCGTAGTTGCGATACGTGAAATAAATTTTGAAGATTTGATAGAAAATGTGGTAATGCAATCTGATAAGCTACCGAACCTACTCGACGTAAAATCTGATACGGCCCGATAAACTTTGGAGTGAGCTTCTTGGACTTAAGTACTCGTCCAACACCAGTCATAGGTGTCACTCGCAGAAATACATGGTCACCTTCTTCAAACTCAAGCGATTTTCTCCTTTTATCAGCATAGCTCTTTCGCAGAAATACAAGGAGAATTTTTAGGAGTTGAAATATGTTTGAGTACTTTTCTGGTATTAGTTTTGTCTAATCTCAATAAACCATTGAAGGTGTACTATGATGTAATACATCGTAGTTTAAGATATGTGCTTATGCAGAATAGAAGAGTTGTAAGGTATGATTTTAGGAAATTGAAGTCACTTAAGAAAAGCTATTCTACGCAAGAATGGAAGTTGGTAGCTGTTAAGTTTGCATTAGAAGTATGGAGATACTTTCTTTATGGAGTAAAATTTAACATCTTCAATAATTATAGGAATCTGAGATATCTGTTAGATCAGGAGAAGTTGAAATGAGAGACAAAGAGATTTCATTGGTTAAAATCGTTTAAAATGATGTAAGTGGAGAAGCAACTTGGGAATTGGAAGAAAAGATAAAAGAGCATTATTCATATTTATTTTGAGGATGTGAAATCAGGTTTATCAAATTTCGAGGACGAAATTTCTTTTTAGAGGGGGAGTATTGTAACACCCCAAATTTCTGAAATATTTGACAGTAAATTTTGATAGTTAATAGAATTCTACTATTTAGTGATTTCTGTGTACTGTAAAATTATTTTGAGTGTTCCGTCATCGCATTTGATCGTTTTGAGTGATTTACTCAGTGTCAAGAAAAAATAATTTTCGGGCCGGGGGAAATCTTTATGTATTTATTTCTCTTGATTGTTAATTATTTTTAACAATCTGACTTGATTTTCATACGTTTTCTAATATTTGTGATTTTTGTGGATGATTATAAATTTTTATATTTCTCTGATTGTTTTTGGGCTGTTTGTGGGTCCAGGTGGCCTTACGTGGGCCCAAGTGGGTCCTGCAAAGTGAAAATTTTTCTATAATCAGAAAAATTTGTACTGTTTAGACGGACACAAGGGATCTTAAAATTTTATTGAACTGTGTTTTATACTGTATTTAATTATCGGGCGATAAAAATACGGTAAATATATTCTTTCGTGGGGTTATAGCAGATAAAAATAGAAATTATACTGCTTAAGTCAACAATAGTGGTTATGACAACTTTTGACGGACCAATAGGAAACAAATTTAATTCTTTTAATGGACCAATAGGAAGCAAGTCTAATATTGAGGACTTTGATATCAACTGTCGATTTAATCAACAATGTAGAATCGGTCTAATAAAATGACTATGAACATTTATAACCATTGGATGAAAAATTAATCAAGGGTGGAGATTTGATCTTATAAAGTGGCTAGGACCATTTATGACCGTTGGGTTTGGATTTAATCAACGGTGGAAATGGATCAATTATGACCATTGGATGTGGATTTAATCAATGGTGGAGATTTGTTCTTCTAAAATGGCTATGACTAATTATGACCCTTGGATTGAAAGTAAGAAGGAGTAATCTTGACTCTTCATTTTTGGAGATGCATCTAATGGCTAGGATTTCAAGGAGAAAGATCCAATGGCCTAGATTAAGTCTTCTAATCAAAAGTCTACCTTAATCCTAACCATTGAATTAATCAATGGCTAGAAATGCTTAAAATGGTGGCTAATTATTATGGTAATTTATTGAATGCATAAAGAGAAGCATGAAGAGGGGGGGGATGGTTTTGGAGGAGCTTAAGAGCTTAGCAAAGTTGAAGACCACATTATTGCTATCATAATTCATCTTTGTCTTCTCTAAAAAGCCAAGACTTCATCAAACATTTTCTCTCCTTCTTTCTCCATGCATGTTTCAGCCAAAGCACCCAAGAATGCCTTCCATCACTCAAAAATTTTATCCAACCTAGTTTCTTGAATCCTTACCTTATTCTAAGAACATCTCTAGTTATGAGTTTTCACAAAATCATTCATCTTGAGCTTCAAATCCAAGCTTCAAGTTTCTATCATAAAGGGTAAAGTTCTTATCTCTTCACCCAATCTTTTAGTTTTGATTTTCTAAACCATGCTTGAACCATGGTTTACCTATTCTTTTACTTGTTATTGATTTTAAGATTTGTTTATGATTTTTAGGGATTTTTCCAAGGAGCTCTACGAAATTGGTGGAAGGAAAACTAAGTGTTTTCACTTCATTCTTTATCTTAACCAAATCTAAGAAGCCTTTCTTTCACAAAAATCAAAAACTTCATCCTTGTTCTTTAAAAGGAATTTTGGCCATACCACCCAAAATCACCATCCAATCTCTTTTAATTTCATCCAACCATAGATCTTGAATCTACATGATATTCTAAGCAATTTTCATGTTGGAGACTTTCTCTAAATCATTCATCTTCAACCTTGTTCTTCAAGCTAAAGATTGAAGCTTTATTGGTCAAGTTTATTAATCTTCACTTTTCTTTTAATTTTTAAGGTTCTAAGCCATGTTTGATCCATGGTTTATCTTGTTCAAGCTTGATTTACTAATAAATATATGTTTTGTTTTGTATTTGAGAAGCCCTTAGTGGTGAAGGACTTGGAAAAAGAAGCAAAACAAGGAGCTTTTGAGGATCTTCAAGAGGTAAGAGGGAGATTCATCTCACCAACCAAGTATGGTAGTGAGAGATGGTTTGTGTATTTGATAGATGGTGAATCCATGTGAGGATTCATATCCATGGTCATGTAATAATTTGTGGGTGTTTATATACTTTGATTATTTGCCTATGCTTGGTATGATTTGCATGATTTATTGCTTTGATTATGGCATGCTTGTGATATATATTTGAATATGTATGTGTATGCCATGATTTGATGATGGAAAGGAAATTGATTTTTGGTTCCAAAGACCAAGAGAATTTCGGCCAAGACACCTCAAAATAGGTGTTCATAAATTAATACTTTCATGAATGATAAAATTGGATGATTAGAAAAGTAAGAAAAATAAACAAAGAGTTTGTTTTCAAAGTATAAGTGTTCACAGTTTTTGGAAGGATGTTTTTGAATCAAAAGATTCTAAGTATTTTATTAATCATGAGTTTTAAATGAAAAAAGCAATGAATTGTTAATTTTAAGGATTTGCAAAGAAAGTGAAAAATAAAAATGAACAAATGATTTGATTTTAAAGACCATGAGTCTCAAGGTTTTGTTAAGAAATTTTTAATGGTTTTGTTTGTGTAAAATCATATTGACTTAGAAGGAAAAATATTTGATGGTTTAAATAATCAAGTATTACGGTTTTGAAGGCTTATGAATGCCTTGATTTTATGAAACAAAGTGATTTTCAAGTGGAAATATAATTGATTTGGTATAAGAAATTTGGAGAGAGAATCAGAGCGTTTTATCACTTGAGAAATGGAATTTTTGTATATGAATAGAAAAGAGAGGTTGAAAATGTTTGAACCTTAATTTATTTTGAAGAGAATTGATTTTAGAATTTATTTGAGAAAAATGGAGAATATAATAGTGATTTGATATTTTCTAACGTGTAACTCATCCTTTGGGTTTTGGAGTGCGTTAGGAAATTTTAAATGAGAAATATTGATTTAATTCCATGAAATGATGAATTTGTGGAATAAATTACGAAAAGGATTTTCTTGAGTAAGAAAATGTGGAAAATAATGTGAGTAGTCATATTATTTTGAGAAAGGTTGAAATGGAATTTTTGAAGGTTGATAAATATTTTTTTTTCGTAATGGAATTATGGTGAAAAATGATTTACGTAACTTAAAAACGTGTTTTTCAAGCTACACGATTTGAAAAATGTTTAAATATTTCCACGCGATTTGAAAAATGTTGAAATATTTCTACGTAATTTGGAAAACATTTAAATATTTTTACATGTTTGAGATATTGTTGAAAAATCGCTACGTGATTTAAAAATGGTGGAATATTTTTACGTGATTAAGAAAACGTTGAAAAATCACTACATGATTTGAAAATGCAATGGAAATGTTGTAAAATTGTGAAAACGTAACAGAAATGTTACGCAATTGTGAAAACACGATGAAAGTGTTTTGTGACTATAAAAACATGATAATATGATTTTGCTGTTAAAAATACAGTATAATTACTGTTGGGCCAGTGTGTGGACCCTGATTATGGATTATGAAATTAAATTGAGAATGGGCCAATGTGTGGACCCTGAATATGAAATGGTGAATTTTGTCTGTGATTGGCATTGGTGCATTGAACATGCATTGGAAATGGTGAATTTTGCCTGTGATTGGCATTGGTGCATTGAATATGCATTGGAAAAATATGCATTGTGGCATATAAGGAAATTGAACAAAATTGCATTGAGATATTTGTGCATTGAACGAAAAATTTGATAGCTGATGCTATTGTAACCCTTATGGTTGAAGAGGGAATGAGAATTGATAGTGAGGTTTATGATGGACCTTGGGGTGTGTCAAGGCGCGGCGGTCGACCAGTGGATATCTGTCTGTGGGCTAAGGCTGGACCATATGCCACTTGGCAATGCAGTCCGTTGCAACGCATTAACGATACCCGACAATAACACGATTCTTTTCAACGACTGGAAGATTGTCTTTGGGCTAAGACTGACAATTAACAGAGCATTCTTCTCGAAATTGTGAAAACCTCTATGGAGTAGGACATTGAGTCTACATGCATAACATATGCATAAATCTGAATATCTATATTTGCATGATATAATAATTGAGGAATATTAGATGGTGATGATGATAATCATGTTGATGGCATTATTGTGATTATTGTGTGATGATAATAATGTTAATGGCATAATGATGATAGTTGATTAATGCTGAGTGCATTATTGCAATTCTGGTATGATATACCTGTATGATATGTTATTTGTGTTATCTCTGTGCTGCCATGTTGGTATTGGCGTAGGTGATCTTATCTTTTTGTTATATTATGTTGTTGTGCTTGTATTGGTAAAAATTATATAATAGATGGAACGAGTTGTCTTAGACATACGGGTGATAAATACTTTGAGATCAAAGACAACATCAGAGAATGATCATTCCAGATTCGATAGTGTGAAGGGTTGACAAGGAACAGATGTCTGATGCATCAAGATGGTACAAGACAAAATAAGTATGTTAAATTTTCTCGTTAGTGTTGCACTGTGCTATTAAGTAGGACCCGTGATGGGATCTGCTACTGTTAAAAAAAAAAGAGTCTGTTAGTTTTATATTTCTCTTTAAATTGTTAAATATTAATTAGTGTTAATATTGTATATTAGTAATACTTATGAATTTCAGTAAGTTTATGTTTCTGTCTTCAGCAAGAAAAGAAATTTTAAAACTCACCCTTTTATAACTCAAACTTTTATGAAATCATTTTCAGATTGGGAGTTGGTAGTCAGAAATGTGATGCCCTAAGGAGGGTGTTACATTAGTTAGTATCAGAGCCTGGTTTTGATCCAGTGACCTGTGGGTTATGGTTTATCTTGAAAAACGTTTAAATATTTTCACGCGATTTGAGGAACGTTGAAATATTTCTACGCAATTTAGAAAGCGTTTAAATATTTTACACGTTTGAGATATTGTGGAAAATTTCCTAAGCGATTTAAAAATGGTGGAATATTTTTACGTGATTGATGAAAATGTTGAAAAATCAATACGTAATTTGAAAACGTAACAGAAGTGTTGAAATGTGGCGTTTACGCCAAGATGTTTTAAATGTGGAAAGAATGGCCACATATCTAGAGATTGTTCAATTAAAGGGCTGATCTGTTTCAAGTGTGGAAGGCTTGGGCATGTTTCTAGAGAATGTGACCAGTCAGAAAGGAAGCCAGTTGTGGGCAATGTTCATGCTACTCAGCCGCGATCTGGAGGGCGAGTGTACACGATGAGCGGAGCTGAGGCTTCTCGGTCTCTTTCGATCTTATTCGGGGGAAGGTGTCGTAAGCAAAAAAGGTAATCTTTTGACTTTACTATATGATTTAGGTGCGACGCATTCATTTATTGCTTATGACATGTGGATCGGTTGAAATTGCTGTGTCTTCTTTGAGTTTTCAATTGATTGTTTCTACACCAACTGCCAAGCTACTTTTGTTACATCTACAAGTATGTTTGAACAGTCCTATTACCATAAATGATCGAGTCTTTTCGGTCAATTTAATTTGCTTACCTCTTGTTGAAATAGATATAATATTAGGAATGGATTGGTTATCTTCTAACCATATCCTATTAGATCTGTGCCAATAAAACCTTAGTTTTTCCTAAGGATGAGGATTCTAGATTTTTAACGCCGTCAAGGTCAAATCTTTGTTGAGGGACGAGCTCAAGGATACATGTCAGTCTTTCTCTCGGAAGTCAAGAGTGAAAAAGATGTGAATGCTATTCCAATCGTGAATGAATTTCCTAAGTTTTTCCTGATGATGTACCTGGCTTACCACCGGAAAGAGAAATCGAGTTTGCTATTAATTTGGTACCAGGAGCAGGTTCTATTTCAATTGCACCATATAGGATGTCGCCATCGGAATTGGTGGAGTTGAAGAAGCAATTGGAGGAATTGTTAGAAAAATAGTTTGTGCGACTGTGTGTTTCACCTTGGGGAGCGCCAGTATTACTAGTCAAGAAGAAGGATGGAACTTCTTGTCTTTGCGTAGACTATCGTCAGCTGAAAAAGGTCACAATAAAGAACAAATATCCACTTCCAAGGATCGATGATATGATGGACCAACTGAAAGGAGCAGCTATTTTCTCTAAAATAGATCTGCGATCAGGTTATCATCAGATTCGTGTCAAGGTTGATGATGTGCCTAAAACAACTTTCCGAACTCTTTACGGGCATTTTGAGTATCAGGTGATGCCGTTTGGAGTGACGAATGCTCGTGCAATATTCATGGACTATATGAATAGGATTTTTCGTCCATATCTAGACAGGTTTGTCATTATCTTTATCGATGACATTCTGATCTACTCCTAAAATAAAGAAGAGCATGTTGAACATCTCAGTATAGTTCTCCAAATTTTGAAGGATAATAAGTTGTATGCAAAATTGGCAAAGTGTGAGTTTCGGCTAGAAGAAGTTCAATTTCTAGGTCACATAATTTCCAAGGAAGGTATTGCGGTGGACCCATCGAAAATAGAAACTATTTTGCAATGGGAGAGGCCGAAGATGGTAACCGAAATCCGAAGTTTTGTTGGATTAGCCGGATATTATCGGAGGTTCATTGAAGGTTTTTCTAAGATAGTTGGACCTCTTACGCAGCTCACAAGGAAGAGTCAAGCTTTTGATTGGACGAAAGAACTGAATGTGGATTGTGGTTACTTCGAGGTAAGTTTTCAAGAGTTGAAGAGGAGATTGACTAAACGCACCGTCTTGATTTTGCCGGATCCCTAACGAGGCTTTTGAGGTGTATTGTGACGCTTTTATCAAGGGTTAGGATGCGTGTTGATGCAGAACAGAAATGTGATAGCCTATGCTTCAAGACAGTTGAAGTTTTATGAGAGGAACTATCCAACGCACAATTTGGAGCTCGCTGCAGTGGTCTTTGCGTTAAAAGTGTGGAGACATTTTTTGTATGGAGCTGTGTTCAATGTCTTCAGTGATCACAAGAGTTTAAAATACATGTTCAATCAAAAGGAATTGAACATGAGGCAGAGGCGATCGTTAGAGTTCTTGAAGGACTATGATTTCTAACTCCAATACCATCCGGGAAAAGCAAATGTAGTAGCGGATGCTTTAAGTAGAAAGGTGATCAGTGTTTCTACCATGATGATAAAGGAAGAAGAATTGATCAATTAGTTTAGAGATTTACGGTTGTCAGTGGAATTGGCACCAGGAAGAATTCATCTAAGTAAAGTTATTATTTTGAATGACTTGCTGGAAGAAATCAAGGAAAAATAGGATAAGGATCCATATTTACTGAATGAGAAAGAATTTTTGAAGCAAGGTCATAAGGCAACGGTTGAGGAAGGATCTGATGGAATCTTAAGATTTAAAGGAAGGATTTGTATACCTAATGATCCCG
This sequence comes from Ormosia emarginata, assembly GCA_029884605.1. Taxonomy (NCBI): domain Eukaryota; kingdom Viridiplantae; phylum Streptophyta; class Magnoliopsida; order Fabales; family Fabaceae; genus Ormosia; species Ormosia emarginata. The sequence continues at coordinate 4,999,060 of JAQQTP010000033.1, read as the reverse complement.
ATCTGAAGCAAGCGATTTTGGACGAAGCTCATGCTAGTAGGTTGAGTATGCATCCGGGGATGACAAAGATGTATCAAGATTTAAAGCGGATGTTTTGGTGGCCAAGGATGAAGAGAGATATTGCAGAGCGTGTGGCGTTTTGTCTGGTTTGTCAAAAGGCAAAAGTTGAACATCAAAGACCAGTCGATATGTTACAACCTTTAACTATTCCTAAGTGGAAATAGCATAGTATCTCGATGGATTTTGTCACCGGATTGCCAAGAACGAAGAAGGGTCATGATTCTATATGGGTTATAGTTGATAGGCTTACGAAGTCAGCGCTCTTCTTGCCGATCAACATCAAGTATTCGTTGGAACGATTAACCCAAGTGTACATTAGTGAAATTGTTAGACTTCACGGTGTACCCTCAAGTATAGTTTCTGATAAAGACCCGAGGTTTACATCAAGGTTTTGGCAAAGGCTACAAGAAGCCATGGGGACTAAGTTACGTCTGAGTTCTACTTATCATCCACAGACTGATGGTCAAACGGAGAGGACTATTCAATCGCTGGAAGATCTGTTGCGTGCTTGTGTGCTGGAACAACAAGGGAGTTGGGATGAATTTCTGTCTTTGATAGAATTCACCTGCAACAATAGTTTTCACTCAAGTATAGGGATGGCACCCTATGAAGCACTTTATAGGCGACGATGCCGAACACCTTTGTGTTGGTATTAAGATGGGGAAAGTATGACCATTGGACCTAATCTTGTGCAACAAACTACGGAAAAGGTGAAAATGATTCAAGAGAAAATGAGGATGACTCAGTTACACAAAAAGCTATCTTTCGATAAGAGAGGAGACCTCTTGAATTTAAGGAAGGTGAGCATGTGTTTTTGCGATTAACACATACGACTGGTGTCGGAAGGGTTATCAAATCCAGAAAACTCACTCCTAAATTCATTGGACCTTATCAAATTATTCGTCGAATAGGTCCTGTAGCCTACCAGATAGCTTTACCACCTTTTTTTATCCAATCTCCATAATGTATTTCATGTGTCTCAATTGAGAAAATATATTCCTGATCCAACACATGTCATTCAACCTGATGAAGTACAACTGAAAGATAATTTGACTTATGAGACGCTTCCTGTTAAGATTGAGGACAGGAGAGTGAAGCAGCTTCGAGGGAAGATGATTGTATTGGTAAAGGTAATATGAAATGAGATAACGGGAGATGCTACTTGGGAGCTGGAAGATAAAATGAGGGAGCAATACCCACATCTTTTTTAAGGTACAATAAATTTCGAGGACGAAATTTCTGTTAGTGGGGGAGAGTTGTAACACCCCAATTTTTGGTTAATTACATTTTTGCCCTAATTGCACTATTTTCTATTTTCTGTGGGTTATAAAATTAATTTGACTGTTTCATAACTGTATTTAATTATTTTGTGTGATTTACTCGGAGTCAAGAAAATAATAATTTTCGCGCCGGGGAAAATCTTGTTTGATTATTTGGAGCTGGGGGATCTTACTAAACCCAATTCCGAATAATACGTATATCAATCTTTTAATTTTTAGGATTTTTCTGTATAATAAAATTATTTATCATGCAAAAAAGTCTATGAGACCCACGTTTGTTTTGTGGGACCCACGTTTGGGTTTGTGGGACCCACGTTTAGGAAAAGTTTACCAACATAAATGACTTGTAAAATTCTAAACCAAAAGGTTGAAAATCCATAAAAATGGTTAGATTTAGTAGATTAGTTAGTTTAAAATCTAACTTAATGGAATAATTAGTCTAAAACCTAATTAAGTTAATCTAAAGGGTTTAAGTGATAATTAAATGGATTAAACCTAATTAATTTTTCATCAAATTTTAGTTAGCCAATGTACAAGTATAATTAAGAAGGAGATTAGTGTTTCTAAATAAATAGATGATTAACTAAATAATAAAGGAACCTAGCTAATTTTTTAATTAAACATAACTAGAAGGACTTAAACATAAATAGGTTTATGAAATCAATCAAAATTTGATTGGGTTTTCTATAGCAATTTCGGCCTTATGCTCTCATAATGCAACCAAGAAGATGCTAGAAGCTTAGCCATCCACCATTCAATCCATCAATGGCCATTAGTAAGTCTAGTTGGTCAACAAAGGAGTCAAGCTCCATAATTGATGCTCTACGGCCATGCATTATGGGGGGGGCAATTATTCACTTTATCATCTTCATTTCAATCATTCTAATCTATTCTCTCATTTCTCTTTGTTTCAAGACACCAAGAAAAACTCCAAAACTTCTCTCCATACACCATTCGGCCATCAACCATTCTTGAACTTCCAATCTTCAAAAATTTCATCCAACACAATTTCGTAACCTAAACTATATTCTAAGAACATCTCTAGTTGTGAGTTTTTGCTAAATCATCCATTTGGAGCTTGGAAAATCACTTTGAAGTTTCTTTCCTATAAGGTGAAAATTCTTGTTTCTTGTTTCTAATTTGATTTTTGATGTTCTAAGCCATGATTGATCCATGGTTTATCTTTTTCAACCATAGTTTATGACTTTATAATTTGTTAAGCTTGTTAGGATTTTTGTTGAAGCTACACAAATTTTCTAAGGAGGAGTCCAACGAGATCTTGTCTTCCTTATGGGTAAGAGGGAGATTTAATCTTATCAACCATGTGTGGTGGTGAGAAAATGGATGTAATTGTGGTGAAGAATCCATAAGGATTCATTCACTTGGTTGTTTGTTGTCTTTCTATTTGTGATTAATTTTGTGTGCATGTTTATTGTCTTTTCTATTTGTGATTTATTATGCATGCAAGCATGTCTATAGCTTTGATATTTTGGTATGTGTTTTATGATTGCTTAAATATATAGTATGTGTTTATAGATATATGATATCTATTGTGAGATGTGAATAATATGTTGAGATTTGCATAAGTGTTCCAAAGAACACATGATGAAGAGCTCACGGTTTTACTATGAAAAAGAGAACCAAAATGTTCTCAACCATTTTTGAATGGATGACTTAATTAACTTGATTAAGTTAATGGATTTTACAATAATTTAGAGGATGAAAAATAATTTAAAAATGATTTGTACAAAGAATGGTGGAATTCGGTCAAAAATGCTTTTTAATGTATAATTAATCAAAAACTTATTTTCTATGTGTAGACTAGTTAGTTAACCTAAAAAGAATTAATTTATAATGGATTTTCAAGAACCAAATAAGTAAACAAATTTTTATTAGAAGTCTAGTATAGAAAAGAAATAAATTTTAGACACTTAAAAAATACTTATCCTTTGAGTTTTTAAAGTATGTTAGCAATTTTTAAAGTGTATTTGATGGTTATAATTAAATAAAGGATTTTTTTTTAAAAAAAGAAAACGTAGAAAATATCACTTAGTGGATTTTCTAAACTAAATGTTGTCAAAATTGATTAAAAATGAGCAAGTATTGAAGAACGTTTCAAAATGACATTTAGAAAGCAAGGAAATATTTTACATAGTTAAATAATGAAATTAACTGTAGAAGAATTTATTAAAAATTGAATTTTTGAGAAAAACGTCAGAAATTATTACTTAGAGTAATTTTTGTAAGAAAAATGGAAAATGATGTCTAAATAATATTTTTAGTTTTGGAAAGTTTAAAAAATATAATTTGGAACGTCAAGAAATATTTTATACAGTGAAAAACAGTAGAAATAGCTTACGCGTATTTAAAATAATGATTTTTTAATACGCGATTTATTGAGAAAATGATTTAAAAATGTGGCATGATTGAGAAAACGTTGAAAAATATTTACGCGATTGAAAAACGCGATAAAATGTTTACGCGACTAATGGGAATAGTAATTTTTACTGTCGGGCCAAAGTGGTGGACCCGGACATGTTGGAAAATAGTACTGTCAAGTGGAGACATACTATTTTTGGAATTATTAATACTAAGGGTATTTTTGTAATTATGGTGACAATGAGGATATTTATGTAATTATGATTCATGGTGATACTGAGGGTATTTTTGTAATTATGGATCATTACATACATAGAGTGGTATGTCAATTTGGTTGAAATTGACAATTGACTGACGAGATGAATTACACCGTGTTGCGGGTGTGATAGGCGTAGTGTGTTCATGTGGAGAACTTGGAGGCGTTAGTGTGCAGTAGATTCCACATGTGGACAGTTGGTAGCTCCTCTGGGCCGTGGTAACTGATAACACACACTAGCGATCTCGACAAATACTATTCTTAATCAGGATCTATTGGGGACTGTTTGGTACTATGCCTAGACGTACACGACGTATTTGACTGTGTACCATTCACACGACGTGTTTGACTGTGTGCTATTTACACGACGTATTTGACTGTGTAATAGTTGGTTGAGACAGCCTGATGTGCAGACATGTCTACCGGATCATTCTTTCTGATGTTTGTGTTTAGCTCCATGGAGTAGAAAACGAGTCTGAGTACATGGCATATTTAATCTGCATCACTGTGTGAACAGTTATAATTTGATTTATGATATTTTGCATATGTGATAATATGAATTGTTATATTAACTGTTATATTTATTTGTATTGTCGTTTTCTTTACTGCTATGCTGGTAATGATGTAGATTATCTCACCTCTTTGCATATATTTTTTGTATTATTAGTTATGTTCTGTAAAGTCGTTGAGGAAGTAGAAGAGGAGCAGCCGCTGGATTTTCAGTACGAACAACAACCGAATGAGCAGTTTGAGGAGGGCGAGCCTTGAGATCATCCATATCATATGGATTGATTGCGACGTGGGATAACGTTGACCGAGGTTTTCTGTATTCTAATGATCTCCCCAAGAAAGATCCTTCGGGGAATCAAAACTCTTAGTGTTATGCTTGGGCTAGTTTATGGTTTACTTTAAACCGTACGCTTCTTGTTTTATTAAATAGTTTGTAATATGCAAATTATTTGTATCTATAATTATGGTGTGTATGTAATAGTTTGTTTTATTTTATGTACTGTTTACTTTATTTTATAATATAAGGTCCAAAAAGAATATTTTTACAACCTATATTATTATATATTACGTAATAATTTATAACTTGGGTAAAGGTTTTATTATTATTGTTTGGAAATGTGACATCCCCATTAGGGTGTTGCACATTGGAAAGGTCCGATGGACTGTATGAGGCTATTTGCCTAGGAGAGACGTACACCTCTTGAGTGGGTGCGATATGCGTAGTGTAAGTCACTTGTTGACCTTGAGGGCATCGGGGTGCGAGTTGCTTACATGGGTGGTTGAGTGGGTTATAGTGCAATACGTAGTATTTATAAATAAAATTTTTCAAATGCATTGCAGGACCCATGTTTAGAAAGAGTAGTCAACTTTAGTGGCTTGATTTATTTTAAACCAATAGGAATTAAGTCAACAAAGAGGGCTTGACTTGATTTACACCGTTGGATGAAAAGGTTGAGTTTTGAATATTAACCGTTGATTTAATCTATGGTTGTAAGGATAAGCTTAATAATGAAGGCTTTGGATATCCACCGTTGATCAATTGTAAGGTGGAGATTGGTCTCACAAAAGTAGCTAGAATCATTTGTGACCTTTGGATGGGAAGAATGTATGGAAGATCTTGACCCTTTATTTTTGAAGATGAATCTAATGGCTAGGATTTCAATGGAGATGAGATCTAATGGTTTAGATTTGATTATATCACTATCTAATACCAACCCTTGATCTAATCAATGGCTCTTGAAGCGTAGATTATAAGAACGTTAATTAATTAGTAATGTAACCAATTAACCTAATTAAACTAGATTAAGTGTGCATAGAAGCTTAAAGCTTAATTAGTGATCATCATTAGGGAAGAACATTCAAGAACATGTGACAAGACATGTGACAAGGCTTGGATGGAGTCTTGGAAGTCAAACAAAGTGGCCACCTCCTTTAGGGAGAGCTCCACGGCCATGCACCATAATGAAGCCATCTTTCACTTCAATTTCTATCACTTTGTTACACTTTCTCTCTTCCAAAAGCACAAACCACCATTGTTGTTCTTCTTGGAGACCATTCGGTCAAACCATATACCTTACCATCCATTCATCAAAAATTTTATTTAACTCATTTTTCCAAATCTAAACACCATTCTAAGAACATCTCTAGTTGAGAGTTCTTTCAAAATCATTCATCTTAAACTTGGAAAATAGCTTTGGAGATTTTTCCTAGAAGGTGAAAATCTTTATTTTTCATTTCTAACTTCATTTCTAAGGTTCTAAGCCATGATTTATCCATGGTTTATATTTTTCTCCTATAGTTATAACTCTTTAAATTTTTGTTTAAGATCTTTAGGTTTTCTTGGAGGTAAAACTGAAACCACTAGGAGAAGGAGTAGAGGTTCTAATCTTCCATTAAGGTAAGAGGGAGATTACCCTCATCAGCCATGTGTTGGTGGTGAGGAATGGATGTGTTTGTGGTGAAGAATCCATAAGGATTCATTCACTTGATTGTTTAAAGTTTTCCTATTTGTGATTGATTTTGTGTGCAAGCATGTTTATAGCTTTAAAATATATGGTATGTGTTTTATGATTGCTTTAATATATGGTATGTGTTCATAGATGCATGATAGTTATTGTAGGACATGAATAATATGTTGAAGAGTCGCATGAGTGTTCCAAAGAACACATATAGCTCACGATTTTTACTATCCCAAAGAGAACCAAAATGTTCTCAACTATTTTCTAAAGCAAGGATTAATAAACTTAATTAGTAATGATTTTTACAAGAACTTAGTTAGTAGAAGATAATTTAAAAATGATTTGAACATAGTGAATTTCGGCCAACATGCCAATTTAAGACACTTTTGATTTAAATTATTTTCTAAGAGTAAATTATGTAATTTAATGGGAACTTAATTTAATAAATTTAGAAATAAAAAAAGAATGATTTTAATGATAATAAATTGGATTAAGAATTTTTATAAGAGATTAGATGATGAGAAACAACTAGATATGATTTTAATACATAGAATGATTTTGGGCCAACATGCCTACTTATAATGTTTTTAAGTTAAAGTTATTCACTAAGTATGGATTTTAATGAATTTTAGAGAAGAAAGTAAATAAACTTATTTTAGAAACTTAAATAGAGAAATCAAGATTGGATAAGAAATAAATTGAACACTTGAAAAATACTAACGTAGAGCTTACCTTTGAGTTTAAATTACGTAAACAAGTTTTGAGATATAATTATTAGTTATGATTAAGAAAAGTAAATTTTTGATAGAAACGTAGAAAATATCACTTAATGAATTTTCTAGATAAAATGTCGCCAAAAATTAATTGGAAATGGACTAACAATAGAGAAAGTTTCAATATAAAATTTGGACGTAAGGAAAATATACTACGTAATTTAAAAGTATTAAAAATAGCTTATGCAATTTTAAAATAGAGACTTTAAAGTTTTTCGATCAAGAAAATGATTTAAAAATCTTACGCGATTGAGAAAACGATTTTAAAATACTACGCAATTTTAAAAACAGCAAAATATATTTAAACGATTTAAAAATGTTTGTAAAAATAATGAAATTGTGAAAATGCGACAAAATTTCAACGCGATTAATTGGAACAACGAGTTTTACTGTCGGGCCAAAGTGGTGGACCCGGACATGTGAAAATATGGTACGTTAGGTGGGAGCGTACTGTATTTTGGACATGTGAAAAATATGGTATGCCAGGTGGGAGCGTACTGTATTTGAGATTTTTGCCATTGAGGGCATTTGCGTAAATATAAGGATATTTTGAGACTAAGGGTAATTTGGTAATTTTATTCATGCATTGAGTTGTGCCAATTTGGTTGATAATTGGTGATTTGATTGACGAGGCGAATTACACAGTGTTATCGGTGTGATAAGCGTAGTGTGGTTCATTTCTTTGTATGGACTTGGAGGCATTAGTGTGCGGAGTATTCCACATGGGGACAGTTGGTCGCTCCTCTGGGCCGTGATAACTGACAACACACTAGTGATCTCGACACGTACTATACTTAATCAAGATCTTATAAAGACTGTTTTAGTACAATGCCTGTAGTTACACGATATTTGGACTGTGTGCTACTACACGATGATTGGACAGTGGGCTATAGACACAACATAAGACAGTGCAATAGTTTGGTTGGGCAGCCTGAGGTACTTATAGTTCTTTACGGGTCATTCTCTCTGATGTCTGTGTCTAGCTCCATGGAGTAGGAATGAGTCTGTGTATATTTGCATATGTGGTCTGCATCTTTATGTGGTTATTTATATTCAATGTTGAGATATTATGTATGATGTGTTAATGTGAGTTATTATGCATGATGTGACTATATGGTTAATTGTATCAATTATTGTATCTGTTATGGTAATATTATTGTTGTTCATTTTATTACAATATATGTTTGTTGGAATTATTTGTGAATTGATAACATGATTATATTTGTGATATCTGTGTGTATGGAATGACTTTGTCATTCGTATCATTCTTTGCTATCGTACTGGTATTGGTGAAAGGGGATCTCACCTCTTTACTATATTATTTTGTTGTGTTTGTATTATTTAAATTCATATAGTAAGCGAAGCAAATTTCTTAGACTTATTGGAGGCAATGTTCGGTGGTCAGTGACGGAGTCGAGAAGTGATCTTCCCAGGTTTTAACAGGATGCAGTTGGTGGAGAAAAAAAGGCATGTGTGTTGGGTTTTTTTTCGTTAGTGTTGTTACCATGCTATTAGTAGTACCCGTCATTGGGTTTGCTATTGTTTCTCTGAGTCTGTAAGTTATATGTTTTATTTCTTTATTGGATATTATGTGGTATAAATAAAACTGTGTAATAATGTTTTCAGTTTATTTTTTGTATTACTCATACTTTGGTAAGTTTATGTTTCTGCAAAAAGAAATTTTAAAATCCATATTTTAGAACTCAAAGCTTTTATGAAATGATTTTCAGGTTTTTAAGTTTTTAGTCGAAAATGTGATGCCCTATGGATGGTGTTACAAATTTCACTTCCAGAGGCATGGTAATCAATTATCAACTCTTGGTAATCGATTACTAGCTGTAGCAAACCAGAAAATAAAGTATTTCATGCAGAACACCCAATCCAAATCACATATATGTACCCAAAAACAACACTTCTCAACATAAGTACTTCCAAAACAAGTTCAAAAGGGTTTAACAATAACAACCAATCATCAAACCTATATTTTGAATCCATGTTTACTAAGTTTCAAAGTTAAACACATACTCAACTTTATAAACAAGAACATATCAACAAATTTCAAGCCTCACCAATCCAAATTCTCAAACTAAAATCATCAAACAAGAAATTGGTAAACAAGAGAAAATAATAAAGTAAAGGAAACACAAAACCCCGACCTTAACTCCCAAAGACGGTGGTGGTAAGCTTGTTTCCTTTTTCTTTTATCCTTGATTTTCTCTTCTCCCTCTCTTGCTTCTTCCTATTCATTTTCCTTCCTTTTCTCTTCATTCCTTTTTCTTCTCTTTTCCTTGGCTACTACTACATGAATGAAAGAAGAAACAAAGTCAAAGTTGAGAAAATGAAAGGGGCAGTGGAGGGAAAGATGGAGAGATAAGGTTGAAAACTTTGGTGTTAACTGAAAATGTTGTATCTCTTAAGGATATGTTAATCTTCAATTAACAAGTTTTCTAACTTTTATAGATATTATAGAAAATTCTAGGATTCATCACATTCCTAGATTCCTCATTCTATGCACCTTTAACTATTACTTAAGTTCTATTGCTCCTGCTTAAGTTAAATTAAACCTTAGGAATTAAGCTATCAAGCTTTCATGTATCTGCCTTAACATGTACTCATTACTAGAAAATCTACCCTTCTTTACTTGATATCTTCACAAAAATTCATAATTTTCTAAGATATGTATCTATTTAATCTGGTCCTTAAACACTCACTCAATGTTATTAAAAATATTAACCTAACTCAGTTAATTCTTCAAAATTAACTACAACTAATTTCAACATTAAATAACCTAGAAATAAATTTTTCATATTTATCTGCATCATTTAAGTAGTTTATGATATTCTCTGAGCTAATAACAACTATTTTTCACATTACCGTAATTGGGATCGCGATGGGATGACAAAAATAAGAATTTTGAAAAAAAAATAGAGTCTCCACCAATGTTTATTTAAATTAGAAAAATATTAGAAAAAATTATTTTATTAAGAAATTGGTCTTTTGGAAAATAAGTTTATATTCAGGAGTTGATTATAGATAGGAAAGTTGTTAGTACCCTACACTGCCCATTCTAGGAATGGTACCTTAAGTTAGTAGTGTAAATTTTAAAAATCTCAAATATATTTATTTTACCTTTTAAAAAAAAAACATTGTAACTATCTATAAAAAAAAAAGAACAAACAAATTATGAAAATTAATTTTGGCTTGACAGAAATGAATTCCTGCTCCTACGTATCTCCTAGTGCAATAAGAAATTCAAAGTCACGTCGTTCTTTATAAAATAAGTATGGGTTGGTTAATTTAAAAAAAAAATTAAAACATTCAAAATAAATTATTAACAATGGATTAATTCTAGCAATATGTCAACTGACATAATAATGAGACAACAAACTAAATAAATCACAAAAGAGACAATGATAAACCTAATTCAAGTCAAACTAACCTATAAATTTAGTTTTTTTTAGATTTTATCATTTTTTTATTTATTATTTTCTTTTTTATATTGTTAGGTATGTTATCATTTAATTTTTTTTACTTTTGTATTTTTCTTTTAATCAATTCAACCCAACATATTATAACCTAAACCAAAACTCCTTTAAACCCAAGCCCAACAGCAAGTCAAATGAGATTTATTTATTTTTTTATACCTAAATCTGATTAAACTAAACTAAACTTGACCCAAATTTTCAACTCAAGCCTAAACAACGCAAACCCTAATAACCCAACATCAACAAAGAAACAAATGCAAATAAACTAAATGTAACAAAAAAAAAAAATTAGGGGTAACTTTTTCTCACACGTAGGAATAGGGAAATGGACCCAGATGGGGGAGGCTCAACCAACACCAACAGAACGGACGACGCTATGGGAGCGAGGTCTAGCATGGAGAACGACAACGACCTTGGCAATGTTACGGAGATGGGTGACGGCTGGATCTGGGTTGATGGGCGTTGGTTCGATGGTGTAGGTCAGCAAGTTTCTCAAGTGTCTAGATGGCAGGTTCACGACGACGACCTCAAGTAGCGGTGGAAATGAGTTGGGTGAGGAGTTTCTGAGTTAAGGATAGAGCAACGGGTGGTTAGCGATGCTGTGAGGAAGAAGAAGCTGATTCACCGGAGTTGTTAGTGCTAACGAGTTCAGGCGAGGCTGAGTAGTAGTGGTGATGACGATGATAGGGTTGAGGTTGAGTGTTGGTTGTGGCAGTTTGATGGCAGTGATGGTTTACAGGGAGTAGTGGCTGGTGTAGGATCGAATGTTGGTATGATGGGTGATGGAGTTGCTTGGTTAGTGGTGGCTGGCTAGGTGAGTTGGGTGGTAGCTAGTTTGGTGGTTGTGTTTAGTTCACAAATCTGGGTTGAAGACAACGGAGACAAGAGTGATGATGAGTCTATTATAACACAGCCAATGTGGCTGTTTCAGTCTTGGAAATGAAGTGACAAGGTTGTTACAAGGAAGGGATTATGTGGAAAGGCATGGTTGAAGCAGTCGGTTCCATGGTTTGTTACCGAGTTTGGGCGTATGAGGTTGTTGTGTTCGTTGGTTAGGTTCGTTTAGTGAAGCAGGTTGAGGATGATCCAAGAAAAGAGGTATATAATGGTGTTTGAAGGTTGTTGTGTATGGAGGTTATAGGTTGAAGGTGGTTTGGTGAGGAGCTTTTCGTATTGCAAGGGTTGATGATGAAGGAGGTTTTAGAGGTTGGTGGAGTTAGTTTTAGGAAAAAGCAGAAGATTGTTGAAGCAAACGATGGTGCTGAACGTAGGGTGAAGGATGAAAAAAAATGATTATGCCCTTCTGTTAGCTCCCTCTTTGTGCATTGCTACTTGGGTATTTGTAAGGTTAAATCATGTTCCAAAACACTTTGATTGGCTGATGATTGAAGACAAATTTGAGAAAAAAATCTCATTAGACATTTCAATTAAAGCCAAAAAGATAAACTTACCATTTTTATAGGGGTGGAGAGGAGGCATAATATTGGAGTTGCTGAGAGGGTGTGCATGGCCAGGGTTTAGGTGAAAAGGGAGATAACTTTGGTGGAAGTGATGGATCCGGGTTGACTCATACTTGATGGATCATAAATTAGTTTGGACTTAAAGTGGGTGGCTTGAAAAATTGGGTTAAGTTTATGCATACAAGAAAGTTGGGTAATCTTACTCTTTTTGAATTTCTTTTTTCTTTTTTTTTTAAATTTTATTTCTTTTTTAATTTTATTTTTTCTTTTTGTTTTTGTACAAATAATAATAAAAAAAGTAGCGATTCAAATAAGATGGAAGTAAATAAAACCTGGAAGAATATTATATGTTCAAAACATTGCAATTAAGAATCATTTAACACAACATTATTAGTCATTGATTAAGCAACATAAATAAAAATTTTATGGATAAAATTAGCTATCAACATCTGTCCCCCTTTGCTTTACATTTAAACTAAATGGAAAGTAAATGAATTCATTCAATTTTGTTTATGAAAAATTTTCTTTTTCTTTTTCTTTTTAATTGTATAGAGTATGCAGATCGATGCAAAATGCAACGAGCATTAAAACAAGGTAAAAAAAAATGGGGTATGAAGACCTCGAAAGGTAAAGGCCACGAGTGTATAGACCCAGAGACTTAAAGGAATTGGGTACGAGGACGCAGAAACTTAAAGACAATGGGTACGGAGACCTGCTGAAGCTTGATAGAAAGGTAAAAAACTTACGGAGTCGAGTACTTGTTGAAGCTTAACAAAAAGGTAAGAAAGCTTGCGGAGCCGGGTATCCACTGAAGCTTGACAGGAACAAGGAAAATAACTTACGGAATCAGGTATCCACCAAAGCTTAATAATAGGGTAAGAAAACTTGCTAAGCCGGGTATTTTTCGAAGCTTGATAGGAACAAGGTAAGAAGCTTGCGAAGTCAGGCATCTGCCAAAGCTTAACAGAAAATTTAGAGTAGAAATGTAAAAAGCTTGCGGAATTGAGTATCTGCTGAAGCTTGGTAGAGAACCAAAAGGCAAAAATATAAAAGTTTATGGAGTTGGGTATTCGCCGAAGCTTGACAAGAACAAGGTAAGAAACTTGCGGAGTCGGGTATCTGTTGAAGCTTAACAGAAGGGTAATAAAGCTTGCAGAGCCGGATATTTGCCAAAGCTTGATAGGAACAAAGCAAGAAGCTTGCAGAGTCAGGTATTCGCCGAAGCTTAACAAAAAACTTAAAGCAAAAATGTAAAAAGCTTGCGGAATAGGGTATCCGTTGAAGCTTAATAGAGAACTAAAAAGCAGAAAGACAAAAAATTTGCAGAGTTGAGTATCTATCAAAGCTTAACAGAAAACTTAACGCAAAAAGGTAAAAAGCTTGTGGAATTAGGTGTCAACCGAAGCTTGATAGAAAACTTAAAGCAAAAAAGTAAAACGCATGCGGAGTCAGGTATCCACCGAAGCTTAGCAGAAAAATTAAAGCAAAGAAGTAAAATGCTTGCGGAGTTGGGTACCTATCAAAGCTTGGTAGAAAACTTAAAATAGAAAAGTAAAAAGCTTATAGAGCCAGGTATCCACCGAAGCTTAACAAAAAAACTTGAAGCAAAAAAGTAAAAAAGCTTGTGGAGTCAGGTATCTGCCGAAGCTTGGCAAAAAACTTAAAGTAGAAAAGTAAAAAGCTTGCAGAGTCAGGTATCCACCGAAGCTTGGTAGAAAACTTAAAGTTGAAAAGTAAAAAGCTTGTAGAGTTAGGTATCAGTCGGAGCTTAATAGAAAACTTAGAGTAAAAAAGTAAAAAGCTTTCAGAGTCAGGTATCCGCTAAAGCTCAGAAAACCTAAAGGCAATGGGTACGACATCCTAGGAACTAAAAAGAAATGCATGTGATACCTGAGATGATGCATGATACAATGGATGTCCTATTGTAGAAATTCTCATGAACAAATTGGGTAAACAATTTTGACACATCAGAGTTTTAATTGAGTCGCTCATGGTTCCACAACTCTTAAGGACTTTTTCCCACAACAAGATCAAGGTCGAATAGTAACAAAAATTGTCAATTTATTTTATGATTTACTTGATTATCCATTCTTTTCTCATTAATACTCTTATCAAGAATTCATTGTGTTTCCCATGACCTTTTGAGCAAATCTAAATGCTTTTGCAATATTATCACATGTTTCACATCTCAATATAAATCTATCATGAGAAATGCATATTGAATCAACAATGGGTTGCAACAAAAAGGGATTGTCATTATAGAAAGGAAAAGTATAGGAAAAGCAATATGAAATGGATTAGAATTGAAAGTTTTACAAAAGAAATGTTGGGGTAGAGTTTTCCAGTTCTTCCAGTGATGCTTTCTAGGATGATCAGTCCTAATTTCTTATGTATGTAACCTTAAACACCCTTTTGTCTGTTTCTAAGAATATGATTTGATGCATTGGGAGCATTTCATGACAAGACTTCGTATAGTCAAACTGTCCCAGTTTGACCCAAATCTTCGTGTATTGAAACATTTCATGAGTTCTCATTATAAATTTAGACTACTCCAGTTTGGCCTTAATAAACTCCAACTGTCCCAGTTTGTGTCTTGAGGCAATTCCACTTCTTTGAATATGTCAGGTACCATTTTTTTTACCCTAACTTTTGCCTAGGTCACTCTTTTTGAGTTTTCAACCTAGCAGGTTGCTCTAACTTTTTCCTAAGTCACCTTTTCACGTTTTCAACCTAGCGAGCCATTTTTTTTAAGTATAATATATTTTGACTGCATATGAAGTTACAGGAAGTGGTAAATCCTCTTCATCCACGTTTGTGAGAACCAAGGCCTCTCTTGAGAAAGCCTTTTTCACAACATAAGGTCCCTTATAGTTTGGAGCTCATTTTCCTCAATGATCTTTATGAATGTGAAGAATCTTCTTGAGTACTAGGTCTCTTTCTTGAAATTGTTGAGGATGCATATTTTTTGCATAGGCTTTCTTCATTTTCTTTTGGTAAAGCTAGCCATGACATAGTACAACTAATGTCTTTCCTTCAATAAAGTTCAAATGAGCAAGTCGAGTCTGGACCCATTCAACTTCTTCTAATCCTGCCTCCATTAGCACTCTTAATGATGGGATTTCCACTTCAATAGAGCGAACTGCTTCCATTCCATAAACCAAAGAGAAAGGGGTTGGCCCAATTGAAGTACGAATGGATGTGCGATAGCTATACAGAGCAAATGGTAGCATTTCGTGTTGGTGTATGCCCTAGAGGCCGATACAATTTGTTTGTATTTACTTACATTATATTATGTTATTTTTTAATATACGAGACATTTCATTTATTGTGTTCTTTTTGATAAATATAATAAAGTCCTTAGAATAGTAAGTTTGATGCCATATGACATCAACTGGATGACTTGATTGTGAGATCCTATTACATAAAATACTATTCTTAAATGTCCTAGGTCAAGTATTATTGTTAATTAAGACAACAATAATGCATTGAAACTAGTATGTGCGTAGCCTGATAGCCACATCTCACCGGTCATGGATATGAGATATCAAATCTTCACATAGGTACATATTAGAGTAATAATGTACTAGACAGATCCGCTGTGAGAACGCTACATGGATCATTACGTGAGTGTCATAAGCGATTCTCATAGTGACAATAGTGTATGTGGTCCTTTAACTTGAAATCACTACGATTCCTACATGAGGAGTTGTGTGTTTTAATGCCGTCAAACGTCATCTGTAACAAGAAGATTATAAAGTCAGTTATTGGACATATCGTGAATCATGTGGAGGTATGTGAGTGACATATATGAGATTTGTCCCTCCTATATAACAAGAGCGATATCTTCGGGCCCCCTGATTGAGTGAGACTGCAAAATGCATGACTAAGATCAAATGAGTCGATATGAGATATCGATCTCATTTGTTGTTATTAAGTCTACTCGGGTATCAGGAAATGAAGGATTGAACTATACAAGGGTGATGCATTCCATGCCTTGTGTTCAATCTAGATATTTGGACAAAAGGACTAAACTACATGATAACATTGATAATGAAAATGTTATGTCAAATCACTGACATTCTTATTACTTGGGTAGCAGTGAAGTGTTGGTAGATATCGCTTACTGTTTATAATATTAAAATGGGATTTTAATATTACTGCCAACGTCATGAGAACCTGTAAGATTGCACACTTAGAGCAGATTAAATTGGAGCAATAAAGATCCAAGTTGGACTCAGATTCAATTATGGGCCGGACTCATAACAGATGAGTCTAGGGTTGCATAGCTTACCTCGCTACTGCTTTCACTCACTTAAAGCATTCAATTATTATAAATAGAACTGCTAAGGGGCTGTCAAGGCATGCATTACAAACCCTGGCCACACTTGACAGAAATAGTGAGTGAGAGAGTGACAGGTTTCTTCTCTTCTCTTCGCAGCTAGCACTGTGTGAGAGATGCAAGACTCCTTTTCATGTATGTTGTACGTTTGTGAGTCTGTTCGTGTGGAAACTGTAGAGACATCGTCTCTATTACGGTGTTGGTGATTCACACCACTTGTTTTGATCACGCTTCAAGAGATAAATGTCACACCTCAAATTTTGCTAAATTATGATATTGCCTGAATTGTACTGTTTTATATTTTCTGTGTGCTGTAAAATTATTTTGACTGTTTCGTGACTGTATTTGATTGTTGTGTGTGATTTACTTCGAGTCAGAAAAATAATAATTTTCAGGCCAGGGAAAATCTTTATCTGATTATTCAAAGTTGGGGGATCTTACTAAACCCAATTTCGAGTGAAACGTGTATCAATCTTTTAAATTTTAGAATTTATTTGTAAAATAAAAATGTTTTATATTTTAATATTATTTTATTATCCGGTGGACAGTACCTACTGACTTAAGAGCAGTAGCTTCTGCCTAGTGGACAATAGGAACCGGTAAAGTCTTTGTGTCTTAAAGTTAAGTGAACCAATAAAAATTGGTCAACGTTTCTGGCTTGAATGATTTCTAAGCCAATGAGAGTCAGTCAACGAAAATGGCTTGAATTTCTAAACCAATAGGAAAGTAGTCAACAATAATGGTTGGACTAGTTAGTTAGTAACTAGAAAACCTAACTAAGTTAGCTTAAACCTAACTAAATTAATCCAAAGTGCTTAAGTAGTAACTAAATGGAACAAACCTGGTTAGCTATTCATTAAAGCCTTAGTTAGAGAATGTTCTAGCATAATCAAGAAGGTGTTTAATAATCCTAAGTAACTAGATGGTTAACTAAGTAACTAAGAAACCTAACTAAATTTACCTAAACCTAACTAGGAAACCAAATGGATCAAGACTTGGTTTGCTCTCCCTTGGAGCAATTCGGCCAAGCACTTTCAAGAAGCATCAAGAAGCTTGATGACTTGATTCTTTAAGCCAATATGAATCAAACTTGGAGACAAAGCTTTGAAGTTCAACTCTTGATCTCATCTAAGGCTATTAAGAGGTCTTGAGTGGTCAACTAAGGTGGCCACCTCCTTAGGAACTCCACGACAATGCATAAGGGAGGAGACCATTTTCACTTCATCATTATCTTTTCTATCACGCAAACTTATTCTCTTATTTCTCTTTGTGAAGCTCACGACCACGATCTCCAAACCATACCTCCACTCTTCTAAAATTTCATCTAACACCACTTCTAAAATGTAAACATCATCCTAAACATATTTCATCTTGAGAGTTTCTTCAAAATCATTCATTTGAAGCTTGGAAACCAACCTTGAAGTTTCTTTCCTACAAGGTAAAAATCCTTGTTTCTAACTTGAGTCTTGAAGTTCTTAGCCATGATTGATCCATGATTTTTCTTTTTCAACCATTGTTTATGACTTTTTAAAATTATTTAAGTTTGTTAGGGTTTCTTTGGAGCCGTACGAAATCACTAGGAGGAAGTCTAAGAGGAGGTCGTCTTCCTTAGAGGTAAGAGGGAGATTTAATCTCATCAACCATGTATTGGTGGTGAGAAAATGGATGTATTGTGGTGAAGAAAAATCCATAAGGATTTATTCACTTGGTTGTTTAAAGTTTTTCCTATTTGTGATTGATTTTGTTTGCAAGCATGTCTATAGCTTTAATATATTTTGGTATATGTTTATGGATGCATAATAGTTATTGTAGGATTTGAATAACACGTTGAGGATTTTTATGAGTGTTCCAAAGAACACATGAAGCTCACGGCTTCACCACCACAAAGAGAACCAAAATGTTCTCAACTATTTTCTAAAGCATGAATTAATTAATTTAATTAGAATAATGATTTTTACAAGGACTTAAATAGTAAAAAATAATTTAAAGATGATTTATAAAGGACATAGTGAATTTTCGCCAACATGCCATTTGAGATACCTTAGATCTAAAATCATTTTCTAAGTGTGGACTATGTAATTAAATTAAAGAGAACTCAATTTCAATGGATTTTAGAGAACAAAATAAATGAAATTATTTTAGAAACTTAATTAGAGAAATTAAGTATGGATGAGAAATAAAATGAACACTTGAAAAGTACTAACGTATAGCTCACCCTTTGGGTTTTGAAGCGTGTTAGCAAGTTTCGAGATATAGATATTGGTTATGACTAAGAAAGGTAATTTTTAATGAAAACAGTAGAAAATAGTACTTGAAGGATTTTCAAAAGGAAATGTTGTAAATAAAGACAGAAATAATTATATAATGGAGAAAGTTTCAAAATATAATTTAGAACGTAGCAAAATATTTTACGTAGTTGAAAAATATTAGAAATACCTTACGCATATTTAAAATAATGATTTTTAAACTACGCGATTAAGAAAATAATTTAAAAATGTTTTGCGATTGAGAAAATGATTTAAAAACGTTACGCGACTGAGAAAATGATTTAAAAATACTATGCGATTTTCAAAACGTCAAAAAATATTAACGCAATTTGAAAACATTATAAAAAGGTGACATGATTGTGAAAACACGATAAAATATTTATGCAACTGAAAGGAACAGTAGTTTACTGTCGGGTTAAAGCGGTGGACCCAGATGTGTTGAAAAATGGCACTGTCAAGTGGTGGCGTACTGTTAAATACTGATAATGTGGTTATTTGTGTATTTTGGCTCATACACATGCATAGAGAAATGTGTCAATTTGGTTGAAATATGCAATTGGCTGACGAGATGAATTACACCGTAGTGTGAGTGCGATAGGCGTAGTATGGTTCATTGAGTGAATTTGGAGGCGTTAGTGTGCGGAGGATTCCACATGTGGATAGTTGGTAGCTCCTCTGGGTCGTGGTAACGGGCAACGCACTAGCGATCTCGACAAGCACAATTCTTAATCAGGATCTAGTGTAGACTGTCCGATACAATGCCTGTTATACACGACGTTTTGACTATGTACTATTTACATGACATTTGACTGTGTAATATTTAGCTGGGCAGCCAGAGCTGCTGACAGGCCTTCCGGATCATTCTCTTTGATGTTTGTAGTTACCTCCATGGAGTAGGAATGAGTCTGTGTACATTTGCATATGTAGTCTGCATCATAATGTGATTATTTATATTTGATCTGAGATATTATGTATGCGGTGATAATATGAATTTTTATATCAATTGTTATATCTGTATGTATTATCATTTTCTGTACTGCCATGCTGGTAGTGATGTCGATTGTCTCACCTCTTTGTATACATTTCCTGTATAATTATTTATGTTCTGTAAAGACTTTGAGGAAGAAGAAGAGGAGCAGCCTATGGATTATCAGTACGAGGAGGAGCAGTATCTGAGCGATCAGTGCGAGGAGGGCGAGCCTCTAAATCATCCATACCACTTGGATTGATTTTGGTTGTTATGGCTGTGCCGAATTTTCTAGGGTTCGTGAAACTGGAGTTTCATGGAGGCTCTGAAGCCTAGCGTCTGCAAGTGGATAAAGAGTCTGTTGCTTATGTGGGACGAGTGACCCTATCCCTTAGTAGAGAATATGAGGGTATTCTGATGTTCTCTACTACTGTATATGTGCATCTTGAGTTGCCATTATCTATTAGGCGTTATTAGGGTGGACGTTTCCATGCCCCAAATGAGCTTAGTAGTGTGTCGACAGCACGGACTCCTGTCCATAGAGCTTCACGACATCCGGGGTGTCTGTCTTTTGATGATCTCCCTGAGGAGGATCTTCAGAGGATCAGAACTTCTAGGTGTGCACTTGGGCTAGTTTATGTTTTGTATAACTCAAACAGTTTACTACTTTAATAAATAGTTTGTGTTATATAAATATTTGTATCTTTAAAGAAAAAAAATCATATGTATAATTATGGTGTGTATTTAATAGTTTGTTGTATTTCATGTTCTCGTTTATTTTATTTAATGATATAATGTACAAAATGAAAATTTTCACAACTTATATTATTATATGTTAATAAATGATTTAGAACTTGGGTAAAGTTTTATTTTAATTTATCATAAATGTGACATCCTAAGGAGGGTGTTACATTAGTTGGTATCAGAGCCCAAGTTAGAGTCTTTTGGGGTTGTGGTTGGGTATATTTTGCTTATGTTGTGTGATTCTCTATGATTTGTTTCTGAAAGGTTACATCTGACTTTGTTTTGTCTTGTTTGATTGATTGAAGAAAAAGATGTCTGGCGATAGAAGAATGTGTGCGAACGTGGAACGTAATGTTGATCCAATGACTGCAGCTACTGAGGCTATGCAGCGTATGGCGGAGGTGATTACTCAGCAGAATCAATGAGCAACCGAACAACAAGAGGCGATTGCTGATGCTCTGAATTTATCTGAGTTTAGACGCAATAACCCGCCACAGTTTAGGTGCGAGTTTAATCCGGAAAAGGCGAGTCTTTAGATCCGAGACCTAGAAAAGATCTTTGAAGGAATAGGGTGCGCATATGATAGAAAGGTGATGTATGCTACATTTATGCTGAGAGGGGATGGTGAGAACTGGTGGAGAGGAACTCGGCGATTACTACAAGCTAAGGGAACTAAAATTACCTGAGAGGTATTATACGAAGTATTTCTAGAAAAGTTTTTTCCTGCTATTGCCCGACATGCCAAGGAAATGGAATTTCTTGGTTTATGATAAGGCAATATGACTGTTGGTGAGTATGCTGCCAAATTTAAGAGCTTATCACAGTTCTCAAGGTATTTCCAAATCCAGTCTAATGAGGAATGGAAATGTCTCAAGTTTGAAGAGGGATTGAGGGAAGAGTTGAAAAGAGGAGTGCTACCCATGAGGATGAATCAATTTCCTGCTTTGATGGATACATGTCTACAACTCAAGGAGCTGGAGCCATCAAGAGACCCAAGAAATCGTAACTTTGGACCGACCAGGTTCCAAAGAGGAGGCAACAACAATAATAGCCAGTTTTAGCGCAAACCGTATTCCAGACCACCGGGAAATCAACCCCAACGTCCATCTTTTGGGGGGAGTTCTAGTGGTAACAAAGCTAGTCCAAACATGGCGTTTATGCCAAAGTGTTTTAAATGTGGAAAGAGTGGCCATATATCTAGAGATTGTTCAATCAAAGGGACGATTTGTTTCAAATATGGAAGACCTGGACATATTTCTAGGGAATGCAACCAGCCAGAAAGGAAGCCAACTATGAGTAACGTTTGTGCTACTCAATAGCGATCTGGAGGGCAAGTATACACGATGAGCGGAGCTGAAGCTTCCCAGTCCAAAGATCTTATTTAGGGAGAAGGTGTCATAGAAGGTAATCTTTTGACTGTATTATATGATTCGAGTGCAACTCATTCATTTATTGCATATGACTGTGTGGATCAGTTGAAATTATCTATGTCTTCTCTGAGTTTTCAATTGATTATTTCTACACTAACTGCCAAGCCTGTTGTTACATTTAAAGTATGTTTGAATTGCCCTATTACCATTCATGATCGAGTCTTTTCTGCTAATTTAATTTTCTTACCTCTTGTTGAAATAGATATAATCTTAGGAATGGATTGGTTATCTTATAACCAAATCCTATTAGGCTGTGCCAATAAAACCTTAGTTTTTCCTAAGGATGAGAATTCTGGATTTTTAACTGCCGCTAAAGTCGAATCATTGTTGAGGGATGGAGCTCAAGGATATATGTTGTTGTCTTCTTTAGAAGTCAAGAGTGAGAAAGACGTGAACGCTATTTCTGTCGTTAATGAGTTTCCCGAGATTTTTCTCGATAAGGTACTCGGTTTACCACCAGAGAGAGAGATAGAGTTTTCTATCGATCTTGTACCAGGAGCAGGTACTATTTCGATTGTACCATATCAGATGTCGCCATCAGAATTGGTAGAGTTGAAGAAGCAATTGGAGGAATTGTTGGAAACACAGTTTGTGCGACCGAGTGTTTCACCATGGGGAGAACCAGTGCTACTAGTCAAGAAGAAGGATGAAACGTGTAATACCCTTAAGTACATGTTAGACTGGTAAATGGTTACGAAAGGTAGCATTTAACTTGTTTAGCATGTCAGTCAAGTTTTGTGACAATCTGAGTTCATTTAGGCACTTAGTTGCAACATAAAAGTTGTAAAATGGCTTAAAATGACTCAGATAATAGCATAAGTTGCTAAGTTGAAGGAAATAAACATAGAGAGTTTATTTCTAGGTCACAAATGAGCCAAGTAAGATGTGGCAAAAGTTTCAAGAGAATCAGAGTCAGTTTGGTATTTTTAGGCATACAGTTGTGCTTTTAATGCCGATTGATCCCTAGCGATATAGAAAATAATGAGAAAGAGAAACAACAACTTAGATGAATCTTATGATTTATTCTAAGGTTGTTGGAAATGTAGGGAAACTCGAATTAGCATGATTCGGGTATCCATAGCAGATAGAAGTTTCAAGTATTAATCTTTTTCCGTAATTCCTCGCACGTCCCTTCCCCTTTATATTTGGTTCTCCTCGGCAGAGAGAAGAAGAGAAACCGAAAACCAGAGAAGAAAAGAGAGAAAGGGGAGAGGAGAGAAGGGAAGAAGAAGGGAAGAGGAAGATCAAGCTTCAAGATTCAAGGCTTCAATCTTCAAGAGGTAGGGGTTTAGAGCTTTTATTCATCTCTATTCTCTATGTATGCATATAGATACATAATATGCTAATTTGAGTTTTAGAGATGTTAGAAGAGTTTGGCTTGCATAGAAGTGTTTCTTGGGTCATTTATGACTTGTCTATAACATCAACTTAAGAAAGAAGACCCTTGAATCACAAAGTGAGCCTTAAGTTAAAGAATGAAGAATTCTAGCCATAATCCAAATTAAGAGATTTAAGAGAGTAATTGATGTTCCTAAATGTTAAAGAATTGATTAGGGACTTAGAATTACTTAGAATTTGGATTGAGATGGCTTGGAATCAGCAGAAATGATCAATAGAGCAGCAAACCCGCAACGAGAATCTCGTAGAACCGTGGTTCTCACTGGCGATGGCGCCGCGGCGTGGAGATAGTCACGCGCAGCGCGAGAGTTTTCGCTGGGAATGCCGCGGCGTGGAGGAAGCATGCCGCGGCGTGAGGTTAAAAATTAGCCCAGCAGTAGCCCTCGAGAGAAGGGCGCCGCGGCGTGCAAATGCTGTGCCTGCGGCGTGAGACCCTCAAGCTCCAAAATGATGTTTTGGATGTTCGAGGTGCTATAGTTAATGGAATCATTGAGACATGTTTCCTAAGTGTGTTAAGGCACAAGTTGGGATATTTTCAAGTGGAAAATATCTATCTATCAAGTATGAGAAAGCATAGGCTTTTAAGCATCCTAAAGGAAAGGTTTGCTTTAAGTAATGATATTGCACTTTAGGCAACTTAATGTTGCAACTGATATCACTTAAGATGTGATGAGATAGTGCAATAGAGATGAATAATAGTATTCACTCTAGTAGAGAATGATGAGAAAGGTATGAACCTTAGGAAATCCAAGAATAGTGGATTACCTTAGGAAGGTACCTAGAAGTTTAGGCAACAAAGAGTTGCAAGTAAGAGCCACTCTAGAGTTAGATTACATGAGTGGAGATAAGATTGTGTATGAGTTCCACGGAGGGACGTTTAGGTACTTAGTCTCAAGTTAAGTGAGACTTAGTACATTGTTAAATACACAAGAAGAGGAATTATGACTAAGAAGATGTCATAAGCGAAAAGTAGAACAGAAAGGTACAACAACTCAAGTATAAGCTAAGATGAGTTAGAAGTACAAGATAAAGATAGTAGAAAGTAGAATGAAATGTACAACAACTCAAGTATAAGTTAAGATGAGTTAGAAGTACAAGATAAAGAGAAGATACTTCCTTAGATGCAAGTAAAGCATGGAAGTTGAGTTTAGAATAAGTATGTTAGTACACAAGTGTAGTATACGCTACTACCATAAGTGTGATAGAAAAGGAAAGTTAGATGCATGAACTACTCTCTTTAGACAAAGTTGAGTTAATTATGCAAAGTTTTAGAGAAATGCTCTCGGTTCCTTAAGCAAGGTTAGATGAGGCATTAGTTAAGATAGACTCTTTCACTAGGATGAGTTGAGTCTACGAAAAGAGTGAGATGGTGTTTATGTAAGAGATAAACATAACACTAAGCTCTTCACACACTAGAGAGTTAAGCTAGTGTGAAGATGAAGAGAAAGGACCTTAGGGTAACCAAGATTAGTGGTTCGCCAAAGGTAAGTACCTAACACCTCAAAGAACGTAAGGTTGCATTAGAGATCACTTAAGAGAAAGGAGTGATGAGGTGAAGTTTAGGTACAAGTAAGAGACATAGTTTAGTAATGTTTACCCGAGAATGTAACGTTATATGACGTGAGGTCATTCAAAGGGAGGTAAGGGATCGAGAAGTTCCTAAGGGAACAAGTATTCCTAACCAAGTGCTAAGGTTACATATAGTATGAGGTTACTGATTCTCCTCATCACAAGGGGTAAACATAAGAAGACTAGAATATGCTTAGCTCTTAGAGGAACTAAGTATATAAGTATGTACGAAAGTCTATGAATTAGTCAAGTAGGATCGATCTAGTGAGTATCCTTTGATGTTAATCATGAAGGCAAAAAGGAGATAGATGGGTGTCCGAAGGACTTTTGAGAAGGACATAACCCTGATGTCTCGATGTGCCAAGGCCTAAGGAGATAAGTGGGAAATCCAGAGACGCTCTTTGAGCAAGGATGAAGCCCGAATTTCTCAATGAGTCAGGATACGTGTAAGGTGAGAATGAGGTTTCCTCTATTTACCACTAGATGATATACTAACTAGTTCCTAGCAAATTCCTTCGCTCCAAATCAAAACTCTGCATTTGCATTTCATTCACATGCACTTAGGATTCCTTAGGCATATTCATTACATATCATTAGCATTGCATTTACTGGACAATTGTATGGGCATTGTCCGTCACTGTTGGTATGTACAGATGTATGGGCGCTGTATATATTAGCAGTGTGTTCACTCTTGATTGTTATCACACTATTAGAAAGTGTTTAAGTTATGAGAAAAGAGGAGGCAACTCCTAAGTTAAGAGAATAGAGGAGGAAACTCCTAAGTTAAGAGAAAAGAGGAGGAAACTCCTAAGTTATGAGAAAAGAGGACAAAGCTCCTAAGTTAGAATTATAGCATTTGTTATATATTTTGTTATATACAATGTTATAGAGAACTGGTATTGGAATTGCTTATACTGAGAATGTTAATTCTCACCCCAGTTGCTATTCCATGTAAATCCAGATGCATGTTCGATGCAGTACCGATGCGCTTTCGGATACAGTGCAAAGGCTCGTGTACGGAGATAGATGCAAACCCTGCCAAGGATGAGAAGATAAAGCATGAAGACTAGAATAGTTTTATTGCTTTAAGTAGACAGAACTTATGTAATAAGTTTATGTTTGTTCTGTAAGTTTTATGTTATATGTATTACAATAAGCCTCAGGTGGCTAAGTTTGTATATATATATGTATGAGTTTAAGTTTTTCCGCAATCTCTCAAGGCTTTCTATAATTACTCAGTTGTGATTATAGATATATGTTAGTATGTAGTATAGAAGTGACATCTCTAGTACTGGTTATCTGTATATATCTCTGTCTATCTAGGATATATCTGGATATCTGTATTAGGGTGTTACATTATGGTATCAGAGCAGTTCATCCTGTTGAGCGGGTATGGACTGACTATGCTTAGGCATAAGAAGCACTTTAGTAGAAAGTTATGCATTCTTTTATCTCTTTTTGAGATATGCAGATGGAATTGCATGACTAGGAGACTGTAAAGAAAGAGAATACCGAGCTTTTAGAGAAATGGTCTGCTGTGTGTTGAGAGAGCAGACTGCCATTAGTAGAAGTCTATCAGAAGTGATAGAATAGAACTCGCTTAGCTAGTAGCGAAGACGAGAGAGAACTTTTGAGGAATCAGTGTTTCTCCGAGTTCAAGAAAGATACTCCTTTGTTTTCAAGGGAGCGTTTAGTTCAGCCAGAGTTAGAAGATGGTTTCATGTGATGGAAGAGATCCTTGAGACCATAGCAAGCGCTGATGAATAGAAAGTGACCTTGCTTCGTAAGGGTTAGTAGGTGAAGCCAAAAGCTGATGAGATGAAGCAGAAAGGTTACTAGAGATGGTTAGTACTCGAACCACATGAGAGGTGTTTAGAGTTACTTTCCTAGATAAGTATTGTTCCCTTGAGTTAGAGAAAGCAAAGGAAAGAAGAATTCCTAAAGTTAGAGCAAGGGGATATTACTGAAGATCAGAATGCAAAGCAATTCAAAGAATGTCAAGAGTCCTTTTCTTATTTTACGTCCAATCCAGATAAAGACTGGAAGTGAGTAAAATTTGAAGTAGAACTTGGAGAAGACATTAGAAGAATTGCGATGCAAAAGGAGGTTATAGACTTCGCGCTCTAGTCAGTGCATGCGAGTTGTAGAAGTAGCCTCGATGGAACAAGAGTTAGAAAGTTCCTAATAAGGAAAAGATCGGATGTTGAGGTCGGTGAGAGTGTCTTTTGATCTCAAGTTGTATCGAGTTGCACAAAGGAAGCTTGGAGTAATGATAAGTATAAGAAGAGTGCTTGTTGAGGAGCAACTCTAAGGAGAAAAGCAAATCAAGCTTCCAAAGAACCAAGATGTGCTAGATGTGGTAAGATACATGGATGTAGACCGTGCTAGACGGAAATTCCGTGTGTGCTGCATAAGTGAGTAACCAAGATATCGTAAGAGAGACGATTCTTGGAAAAGAAAGCAACGAAATCATCCAACTTGGTATGAGATAAGAACACATGTGAGGTGTGTATAAGCAGAGAATAGATTTACTTTGTGAATCTAGCTACGTACCTTGTTGGTATGGTTTGGTTGGTTTAGAGAGCAGGATGACCAGGTAGATCAGTTGAGAGAAGCTTTGACTTTTCTCAAGAGAAGATCAAAGACTTGGTTGTCATAGAAATATAGTAAAGAAGAAGCAGGTCTTCAAGAGTTTTCCAGGATTACGAAAGGACATGATGAGTATGTCAAAAGTAGTTTTGGAAACTTTTGGACAAGAAGTGGTTAAGTACCAAGTGACCCAAAAGTCAGTTTTGGATTACAAGTGGTACAGTTTAAGAATTCTGCAATTTCTCAAGACAGAAATTGTAGAGAACCCTAGTAGAGTTTAAGTAAAGGTACAATGGGTAGAGTAGCCATTGTATCCAAGAGCAGAGAATCTATCAGTAGATTTTCTAAGTTAGTGCTACCTGGTTTAGGCCAGTTAAGAGAGGTAGTACCCAGTAATGGACTCTAGATAGTGAGTTTGTTTTCCAAGAGTAGAAGAGAAGGTTGATTACTACGTTAGTTTTGGTAATTCCAAATTCCCGAGAGAACTTTGAAGTAGACAGTTATACTTCGAAGATGGGACTAGGGTATGTTAGATGCAATAGAGGTAGGTAGATGCCTACGCATCAAGGCGATAAGTCTGCAAAAGAGGAACTACCCTAAGTATGTTTTGGAATTAGCCAAAGTAGTGATTACCTTATAGTTTTGGAGACATAACTCATAAGGAGTCTAGTTAGAGAAGTTCAGCGATCATAATAGCTTGAGATGCTTGTTGATCGAGAGGAAGCTGAATATGAAGCGAGAATAGATGGATAGAGTTTTTCAAGGCTCATAACCTTGAGTTGAGATATCATTTGGGTAATGCCGCTTTAGTGGTTATCCCAGATGATAGTCCGAGAAAGAGCAACTTTCTTGAGAGTTTTCGAGAATTTGAGTCTAGCGGTGACTATGATTCTAGATAGTATCTCAGTGAGCAAGGTGAACATAGTAAGAGGCCTAAAGACTCGAAATTCTTTGAAGCTCAGAAGGAGAATGAAGCTCTAAGGGACAAGTGTGAGCAGATTTTCAAGGGAACCCTTAAGGATTTTGTTAGGACTAAGAGGGAATGACGAAGTTTAGAGACAACTTTGTCTTCCAAGAGGGTCAAAAATCAAGAAAAGGATTCCAGAGGAAGCTCACCGAGAGAAAGTGTACCATCTATCAAGAGGCTACTAAGTTTTTCCAAGAGTTAAGGAAGATGTATAGTAGCATAGTATGTTAAAGAACATAAGAGAATATGTTGAGCGACGATAAAGGTGGCAAGATTAAGTAATCTGCCCATCTCTTGCCAAGTAAAGTTAGCTATTTCTAGAAAAAGTAGTTCAACTACTGTTAAAAGAAATAGCCAAGATTAGGTTTTAGTATAGCTTACCATCCATAAGTAGAGAGATCAAGAGCTTTCAAGTAAGCAGGTCTCCTCGAGAGAAAATGGTTGGGAGAAGCTAGTACGAGAAAAAGGTTAGCATGGAAGCGAAGTTCCATGTAAAGTTTTGTTTAGCCAGAATGGTTTGCGTGAGGTGAACAATTTTGGGGACAAAATTTTAAAAAGGAGGGGAGAAATGTAATACCCTTAAGTACATGTTAGACTGGTAAATGGTTACGAAAGGTAGCATTTAACTTGTTTAGCATGTCGTCAAAGTTTTGTGACAAGCGAGTTCATTTAGGCACTTAGTTGCAACATAAAAGTTGTAAAGTGGCTTAAAATGACTCAGATAATAGCATAAGTTGCTAAGTTGAAGGAAATAAACATAGAGAGTTTATTTCTAGGTCACAAATGAGCCAAGTAAGATGTGGCAAAAGTTTCAAGAGAATCAGAGTCAGTTTGGTATTTTTAGGCATACAGGTTGTGCTTTTAATGCCAGATTGATCCCTAGCAGATATAGAAAATAATGAGAAAAGAGAAACAACAACTTAGATGAATCTTATGATTTATTCTAAGGTTGTTGGAAGCAGGGAAACTCGAATTAGCATGATTCGGGTATCCATAGCAGATAGAAGTTTCAGTATTAATCTTTTCCCGTAATTCCTTACACGTCCCTTCCCCTTTATATTTGGTTCTCCTCGGCAGAGAAGAAGAGAAACCGAAAACCAGAGAAGAAAAGAGAGAAAGGGGAGAGGAGAGAAGGGAAGAAGAAGGGAAGAGGAAGATCAAGCTTCAAGATTCAAGGCTTCAATCTTCAAGAGGTAGGGGTTTAGAGCTTTTATTCATCTCTATTCTCTATGTATGCATATAGATACATAATATGCTAATTTGAGTTTTAGAGATGTTAGAAGAGTTTGGCTTGCATAGAAGTGTTTCTTGGGTCATTTATGACTTGTCTATAACATCAACTTAAGAAAGAAGACCCTTGAATCACAAAGTGAGCCTTAAGTTAAAGAATGAAGAATTCTAGCCATAATCCAAATTAAGAGATTTAAGAGAGTAATTGATGTTCCTAAATGTTAAAGAATTGATTAGGGACTTAGAATTACTTAGAATTTGGATTGAGATGGCTTGGAATCAGCGAGAAATGATCAATAGAGCGGCAAAAACCCGCAGTGCAGACTCGCAGAACCGTGGTTTCACTGGCGATGGCGCGCCGCGGCGTGGAGATAGTCACGCCGCAGCGCGAGAGTTTTCGCTGGGAATGCCGCGGCGTGGAGGAAGCATGCCGCGGCGTGAGGTTAAAAATTAGCCCAGCAGTAGCCCTCGAGAGAAGGGCGCCGCGGCGTGCAAATGCTGTGCCGCGGCGTGAGACCCTGAAGCTCCAAAATGATGTTTTTGGATGTTCTGAGGTGCTATAGTTAATGGAATCATTGAGACATGTTTCCTAAGTGTGTTAAGGCACAAGTTGGGATATTTTCAAGTGGAAAATATCTATCTATCAAGTATGAGAAAGCATAGGCTTTTAAGCATCCTAAAG
The DNA here is from genome assembly GCA_029884605.1 of Ormosia emarginata. NCBI lineage: Eukaryota > Viridiplantae > Streptophyta > Magnoliopsida > Fabales > Fabaceae > Ormosia > Ormosia emarginata. Next base: position 4,968,717 of record JAQQTP010000033.1, on the reverse strand, counting down.
GAAAGGTTTGCTTTAAGTAATGATATTGCACTTTAGGCAACTTAATGTTGCAACTGATATCACTTAAGATGTGATGAGATAGTGCAATAGAGATGAATAATAGTATTCACTCTAGTAGAGAATGATGAGAAAGGTATGAACCTTAGGAAATCCAAGAATAGTGGATTACCTTAGGAAGGTACCTAGAAGTTTAGGCAACAAAGAGTTGCAAGTAAGAGCCACTCTAGAGTTAGATTACATGAGTGGAGATAAGATTGTGTATGAGTTCCACAGAGGGGACGTTTAGGTACTTAGTCTCAAGTTAAGTGAGACTTAGTACATTGTTAAATACACAAGAAGAGGAATTATGACTAAGAAGATGTCATAAGCAGAAAGTAGAACAGAAAGGTACAACAACTCAAGTATAAGCTAAGATGAGTTAGAAGTACAAGATAAAGATAGTAGAAAGTAGAACAAATGTACAACAACTCAAGTATAAGTTAAGATGAGTTAGAAGTACAAGATAAAGAGAAGATACTTCCTTAGATGCAAGTAAAGCATGGAAGTTGAGTTTAGAATAAGTATGTTAGTACACAAGTGTAGTATACGCTACTACCATAAGTGTGATAGAAAAGGAAAGTTAGATGCATGAACTACTCTCTTTAGACAAAGTTGAGTTAATTATGCAAAGTTTTAGAGAAATGCTCTCAGTTCCTTAAGCAAGGTTAGATGAGGCATTAGTTAAGATAGACTCTTTCACTAGGATGAGTTGAGTCTACAGAAAAGAGTGAGATGGTGTTTATGTAAGAGATAAACATAACACTAAGCTCTTCACACACTAGAGAGTTAAGCTAGTGTGAAGATGAAGAGAAAGGACCTTAGGGTAACCAAGATTAGTGGTTCGCCAAAGGTAAGTACCTAACACCTCAAAGAACGTAAGGTTGCATTAGAGATCACTTAAGAGAAAGGAGTGATGAGGTGAAGTTTAGGTACAAGTAAGAGACATAGTTTAGTAATGTTTACCTGAGAATGTAACGTTATATGACGTGAGGTCATTCACCAGGAGGTAAGGGATCGAGAGAAGTTCCTAAGGGAACAAGTATTCCTAACCAAGTGCTAAGGTTACATATAGTATGAGGTTACTGATTCTCCTCATCACAAGGGGTAAACATAAGAAGACTAGAATATGCTTAGCTCTTAGAGGAACTAAGTATATAAGTATGTACGAAAGTCTATGAATTAGTCAAGTAGGATCGATCTAGTGAGTATCCTTTGATGTTAATCATGAAGGCAAAAAGGAGATAGATGGGTGTCCGAAGGACTTTTGAGAAGGACATAACCCTGATGTCTCGATGTGCCAAGGCCTAAGGAGATAAGTGGGAAATCCGAGACGCTCTTTGAGCAAGGATGAAGCCCGAATTTCTCAATGAGCCGAGGATACGTGTTAAGGTGAGGATGAGGTTTCCTCTATTTACCACTAGATGATATACTAACTAGTTCCTAGCAAATTCCTTCGCTCCAAATCAAAACTCTGCATTTGCATTTCATTCACATGCACTTAGGATTCCTTAGGCATATTCATTACATATCATTAGCATTGCATTTACGGACAGTTGTATGGGCATTGTCCGTCACTGTTGGTATGTACAGATGTATGGGCGCTGTATATATTAGCAGTGTGTTCACTCTTGATTGTTATCACACTATTAGAAAGTGTTTAAGTTATGAGAAAAGAGGAGGCAACTCCTAAGTTAAGAGAATAGAGGAGGAAACTCCTAAGTTAAGAGAAAAGAGGAGGAAACTCCTAAGTTATGAGAAAAGAGGACAAAGCTCCTAAGTTAGAATTATAGCATTTGTTATATATTTTGTTATATACAATGTTATAGAGAACTGGTATTGGAATTGCTTATACTGAGAATGTTAATTCTCACCCCATTCTTATTCCATGTAAATCCAGATGCAGTTTCGTATGCAGTACCGATGCGGTTTCGGATACAGGCAAAGGCTCAGGTACAGAGATGCAAACCCTGCTAAGGATGAGAAGATAAAACATGAAGACTAGAATAGTTTTATTGCTTTAAGTAGACAGAACTTATGTAATAAGTTTATGTTTGTTCTGTAAGTTTTATGTTATATGTATTACAATAAGCCTCAGGTGGCTAAGTTTGTATATATATATGTATGAGTTTAAGTTTTTCCGCAATCTCTCAAGGCTTTCTATAATTACTCAGTTGTGATTATAGATATATGTTAGTATGTAGTATAGAAGTGACATCTCTAGTACTGGTTATCTGTATATATCTCTGTCTATCTAGGATATATCTGGATATCTGTATTAGGGTGTTACAAAACGTCTCATCTTTGTGTTGACTATTGCTAGCTGAACAAGGTCACGATAAAGAATAAGTATCCACTTCCAATGATTGATGATTTGATGGACCAATTGAAAGGAGCAGCTATTTTCTATAAGATAGATCTGCGATCAGGTTATCATCAAATTCGTGTTAAGGTAGAGGATATACCTAAGACAGCTTTCCGAACTCGTTACAGGCATTATAAGTATCATGTGATGTCGTTCGGAGTGACGAATGCTCCTGTTATATTCATGGATTACATGAACAAGATTTTTCATCCATACCTAGACAAATTTGTCGTTGTTTTTATCGATGACATTCTAATCTACTCTCAAAATCATGCTGAACATCTCAACATAGTTCTCCAAATTTTGAAAGAAAAGAAGCTGTATGCAACGTTGGCGAAATGTGAGTTTTGGTTAGAAAAAGTTCAGCTTTTGAGTCACGTGATTTCCAAGGAAGGTATTGTGGTAGACCCATCGAAAGTGGAAACCATTCTGCAATGGGAAAGGCCAAAGACAGTGACAGAGATATGGAGTTTTGTTGGATTGGCCGGATATTACCGATGGTTTATTGAAGGTTTCTCAAAGATAGCAAGACCTCTTACACAGCTCACGAGAAAGAGTCAAGCTTTTGATTGGACAGAAGAATGTGAAGCAAGTTTCCAAGAGTTGAAAAAGAGATTGACGATTGCACCAGTGTTGATTTTGCCGAATCCAAGCGAGACTTTCAAGATATATTGTGACACTTCTTACTAGGGGTTAGGATGTGTGTTGATGTAGAACAGAAATGTAGTAGCCTATGCTTTAAGACAGTTGAAGGTACATGAGAGGAACTACCCAACACACGATTTGGAGCTAGCCGCAGTGGTTTTTGCATTAAAAGTGTGGAGACATTTTTTGTATGGGGCCACGTTCAATGTCTTCAGTGATCACAAGAGTTTGAAATACTTATTTGATCAGAAAGAATTAAACATGAGGCAAAGGCGGTGGCTAGAATTTTTAAAGGATTATGATTTTCAGCTTCAATACTATCCAAGAAAGGCCAATGTGGTGGCAGATGCCTTTACTAGGAAGGTGATCAATGTTTCTACCATGATGATAAAGGAGGAAGAGTTAATAAATCAGTTTAGAGATTTGTGGTTGTCTGTGGAATTGGCACAAGGAAGGATTCGTCTAAATAGGGTGACTGTTTTGAATGACTTGCTGGAGGAAATTCGAGAAAGACAAGAAGATGATCTGTTTTTGCAGAATGAGAAAGAATTTTTGAAGCAAGATCATAAGGCAACGATTGAGGCAGGATCTGATGGGGTCTTAAGATTTGAAGGAAGGATTTGTATACCTGATGATCTCAATCTTAAGCAAGCAATTTTGAACGAAGCTCATACTAGTAGGTTGAGTATGCATCCGGGGATGACTAAGATGTATCAAGATTTAAAGCAAATGTTTTGGTGGCTAAGAATGAAGAGAGATGTTGCAGAACGTGTGGTGTCTTGCCCGGTTTGTCAAAAGGCAAAAGTTGAACATCAAAGACCTGCCGGTATGTTACAATCTTTAACTATTCCAGAATGAAAATGGGATAGTATCTCAATGGATTTTGTTACCAAATTGCCAAGAACTAGGAAGGGTCATGATTCTATATAGGTTATAGTTGATAGGCTTACGAAGTCAGCACACTTCTTGTTGATCAATATCAAGTATTCGAAGGAACGATTGACCTAGGTGTACATTAGTGAAATTGTTAGACTTCATGGTGTACCCTCTAGTATCGTATCTGATAAAGATTCGAGGTTTACGTCGAGGTTTTGGCGAAGTTTACAAGAAGCCATGGGAACAAAGCTACGTCTGAGTTCTGCTTATCATCCGCAGACTGATGGTCAGACTGAGAGGACTATCTAATCGTTGGAGGATCTGTTGCGAGCTTGTGTGTTAGAACAACAAGGGAGTTGAGATGAATTCTTGTCTCTGATAGAATTCACCTACAACAATAGTTTTCACTCAAGTATAGGGATGGCACCCTATGAAGCACTTTATAGGCGATGATGCTGAACACCTTTGTGTTGGTATCAGGATGGGGAAAGTATGACCATAGGGCCTGATCTTGTACAATAAGCTACGGAAAAGGTGAAAATGATTCAGGAGAAAATGAGGACGACTCAGAGCCGACAGAAAATCTATGCAGATAAGCGAATGAGATCTCTTGAATTTGAGGAAGGTGAACATGTGTTCTTGTGAGTAACACCTACGACTGGTGTCGGAAGGGTTATCAAATCTAGAAAAGTCACTCCTAAATTCATCGGACCTTACCAAATCATTCGTCGGATAGGTCCCGTAGCCTACCAAATAACTTTACCACCTTTTCTTTCCAATCTCCATAATGTATTCCATGTGTCTCAATTGAGAAAATATATTCCTGATCCAACGCAGGTCATTCAGCCCGATAAAGTACAACTGAAAGATAACTTGACGTATGAGACACTTCCTATTAAGATTGAGGACAGGAGAGTAAAGCAGCTTTGAGGGAAGATGATTGTATTGGTAAAGGTAATATAGAATGAGGTAACGGGAGATGCCACTTGGGAGCTAGAGGATAAAATGAGGGAGCAATACCCACATCTTTTCTAAGGTACGATAAATTTTGGGGACGAAATTTTTATTAGTGGGAGAGAGTTGTAACACCTCAAATTTTGCTAAATTACAATATTGTTTGAATTATACTGTTTTATGTTTTTTGTGTGCTGTAAAATTATTTTTGTCTGTTTCGTGACTGTATTTGATTGTTGTGTGTGATTTACTCTGAGTCAAGAAAATAATAATTTTCGGGGCGAGAAAAATCTTTGTTTGATTATTCGGAGCTGAGGGATCATACTAAATCCTATTCCGAGTGACACGTGTATCAATCTTTTAATTTTTAGAATTTATTTGTAAAATAAAAATATTTTATATTTTAATATTATTTTATTATCCTGTGGACAGTACCTACTGACTTAAGAACAGTAGTTTCTGCCCAGTGGACAATAAGAACCGGTAAAGTCTTTGTGTCTTATAGTTAAGTGAACCAATAGAAATTGGTCAACGTTTCTGGCTTGAATTATTTCTAAGCCAATGAGAGTCAGTCAACGAAAATGGCTTGAATTTCTAAACCAATAGGAAAGTAGTCAATAATAATGGTTGGACTAGTTAGTTAGTAACTAGAAAACCTAACTAAGTTAGCTTAAACCTAACTAAGTTAATCCAAAGTGCTTAAGTAGTAACTAAATGGAACAAACCTAGTTATCTATTCATTAAAGCCTTAGTTAGAGAATGTTCTAGCATAATCAAGAAGGTGGTTAGTAATCCTAAGTAACTAGATGGTTAACTAAGTAACTAAGAAACCTAACTAAAATTACTTAAACCTAACTAGGAAACCAAATGGATCAAGACTTGGTTTGCTCTCCCTTGGAGCAATTCGGCCAAGCACTTTCAAGAAGCATCAAGAAGCTTGATGACTTGATTCTCTAAGCCAATATGAAGCAAACTTGGAGACAAAGCTTTGAAGATCAACCCTTGATCTCATCTAAGGCTATTAGGAGGTATTGAGTGGTCAACTAAGGTGGCCACCTCCTAAGGAGCTCCACGACAATGCATAAGGGAGGAGACCATTTTCACTTCATCATTATCTTTTCTATCACACAAACTTATTCTCTCCTTTCTCTTTCTTCCAAGAACCAAAGAAAACACCATTGCTTCTCTTTGTGAAGCTCATGACCACCATCTCCAAACTATACCTCCACTCTTCTAAAATTTTATCCAACACCACTTCTCAAATCTAAACATCATCCTAAACATCTTTCATCTTGAGAGTTTCTTCAAAATCATTCATTTGAAGCTTGGAAACCAACCTTGAAGTTTCTTTCCTACAAGGTAAAAATCCTTGTTTCTTGTTTCTAACTTGATTCTTGAAGTTCTAAGCCATGATTGATCCATGGTTTTTCTTTTTCAACCATAGTTTATGACTTTTTAAAATTGTTTAAGTTTGTTAGGGTTTCTTTGGAGCCATATGAAATCACTAGGAGGAAGTCTAAGAGGAGTTTGTCTTCCTTAGAGGTAAGAGAGAGAATTAATCTCATCAACCATGTATTGGTGGTGAGAAAATGGATGTATTGTGGTAAAGAATCCATACAGATTCATTCACTTGGTTGTTTAAAGTTTTTCCTATTTGTGATTGATTTTGTTTGCAAGCATGTCTATAGCTTTAATATATTTTGGTATATGTTGATGGATGCATGATAGTTATTGTAGGATGTGAATAACATGTTGAGGATTTTCAGGAGTGTTCCAAAGAACACATGAAGCTCATGGTTTCACCACCACAAAGAGAACCAAAATGTTCTTAACTATTTTCTAAAGTATGGATTAATTAATTTAATTGGATTAATGATTTTTACAAGGACTTCGATAGTAGAAAATAATTTAAAGATGATTTATAGAAGACATAGTGAATTTCGGCCAACATGCCATTTGAGATACCTTTGATCTAAAATCCTTTTCTAAGTGTGGACTATATAATTAAATTAAAGAGAACTCAATTTCAATGGATTTTAGAGAACAAAATAAATGAAATTATTTTAGAAACTTAATTAGAGAAATTAAGTAAGGATGAGAAATAAAATGAACACTTGAAAAGTACTAACGTATAGCTCACCCTTTGGGTTTTGAAATGCGTTAGCAAGTTTCGAGATATAAATATTGGTTATGACCAAGAAAGGTAATTTTTAATAAAAACAATAGAAAATAGTACTTGAAGGATTTTCAAAAGGAAATGCTATAAATAAAGCTAGAAATAATTACATAATGGAGAAAGTTTCAAAATATAATTTAGAACGTAGCAAAATATTTTACGTAGTTGAAAAATATTAGAAATATCTTACGCGTATTTAAAATAATGATTTTTAAACTATGCGATTGAGAAAATGATTTTAAAATGTTACGCAATTGAAAAAACGATTTAAAAATGTTATGCGACTGAGAAAATGATTTGAAAACACTACGCGATTTCATAAACATCGAAAAATATTTACGCAATTTGAAAACGTTGGAAAAAGGTGACATGATTGTGAAAATGCGATAAATATTTATGCGACTGAAAGGAACAGTAGTTTACTGTCGGGTTAAAGTGGTGGACCTGGATGTATTGAAAAATGGTACTGTCAAGTGGTGGCATACTATTATGGAAAATACTGATAATGTGGTTATTTATGTATTTTGGCTCATACACATGCATAGAGAAATGTGTCAGTTTGGTTGAAATATGCAATTGGCTGACGAGATGAATTATACCGTAGTGCGGGTGCAATAGGCGTAGTGTGGTTCATTGAGTGAACTTGGAGGCGTTAGTGTGCGGAGGATTCCACATGTGGACAGTTGGTAGCTCCTCTGGGTCGTGGTAATGGGCAACGCACTAGCGATCTCGACAAGTACTATTCTTAATCAGGATCTAGTGTAGACTGTCCGGTATGATGCTTGTTGTACACGACATTTTGGCTGTGTACTATTTACACGACGTTTGACTTTGTAATATTTGGCTGGGCAGCCGGAGCTATAGACAGGCCTTCCGGATCATTCTCTCTGATATTTGTAGTTAGCTCTATGGAGTAGGAACGAGTCTGTGTACATCTGCATATGTGGTCTGCATCATAATGTGATTATTTATATTTGATCTGAGATATTATGAATGCAGTGATAATATGAATTGTTATATCAATTGTTATATCTGTATGTACTGTCGTTTTCTGTACTGCCATGCTGGTAGTGATGTAGATTGTCTCACCTCTTTGTATACATTTCGTGTATTATTATTTATGTTCCATAAAGACTTTGAGGAAGAAGAAGAGGAGCAGCCTCTGGATTGTCAGTACGAGGAAGAGCAGCATTCGAGCGATCCGTGCAAGGTGGGCGAGCCTCTAGATCATCCATACCACTTGGATTGATTTTGGTTGTTACGGTTGTGCCGAATTTTCTAGGGTTCGTGAAACTGGAGTTTCATGGAGGCTCTAAAGTCTGGTGTCTGCAAGTGGATAGAGAGTCTGTTGCTTATGTGGGACAAGTGACCCTGTCCCTTAGTAGAGAATATGAGGGTGTTCCGATGTTCTCTACTACTGTATATGTGCATCTTGAGTTGCCCTTATCTATTAGGCGCTATTGGGGTGGACGTTTCCATGCCCCAAGTGAGCTTAGTAGTGTGTCGACAATACAGACTCCTATCCGTAGAGCTTCACGATATCCGGGGTTTATGTCTTCTATTGATCTCCCTAAGGAGGATCCTTTAAAGGATCAGAACTTCTAGATGTGCACTTGGGCTAGTTTATGTTTTGTATAACTCAAACAGTTTACTGCTTTAATAAATAGTTTGTGGTATGTAAATATTTGTATATTTAAAGACAAAAATCATATGTATAATTATGGTGTGTATTTAATAGTTTGTTGTATTTCATGTTCTGTTTATTTTATTTAATGATATAATATACAAAATGAAAAGTTTCACAACTTATATTATTATATGTTAATAAATAATTTATAACTTGGGTAAGGTTTTATTTTAATTTATTGTAAATGTGACATCCTAAGAAGAGTGTTACAATAAATAATTTTAAAAACTCGGATTATGACTTTTTCGCATTGATCCTTGGTGGGAATTTTTTTTCCGCTGCATGATGTATCTGCAATTCCCAACAATGGTATCAGAGCCATTTGCGAAACCATGATTTGATTTTTCTATTTTCATTTTGTATGAAATAACATGATTGTTGTTCTATTTTTGGTAAAAATATATGATCTTTAATATGTTATTTCAGAAAATGAATGAAACCCTTTACGAAACATATTTTGTTTTATGTGTTGTTTGCAAAACTGTGATGTTGTTTTCAAAAACCATGAAGTTGTTCATATGTTCTGTGAAACTGTTTTGTATTGAGATGTATGTTTTTGAGAAGGCTTTTGGTATGTATGTGATATATACAACATTATGCACAGTGGCGCGGAGCAAGGGTTATAGAATCCATGTTTTTGGCTAGCGGTAACAAGGGTTATGGAATCCTTGTTCTTGATGCGAGGCACAAGGGTTTAGGAAACCTTGTTATTAGTTTGCAGTAGCAAGGGTTATAAAATCCTTGTTTCTGCACAAGCAGCGCGGTGCAGGGGTTTTGGAAACCTTGTTCCTGTTTTGTGGCAACGACATCAAGTGTTGATGTCAAGCCGTCAAGGAAGTGCAAGAGGTTCAAATGTTGAACAGCGGCACAAGGGTTCCCTCGTCGGGGCGCTGCCCCGAACCCCGTGCTATCTCTGTGTAGAGCATCATTTTTGAGGCATGATATTCAAATCTATTTTTATAACTCACAAAATAATAATGTGTTATTGCTTTGTGTTTATGTGTACTTTGTGGTGTATGGTGCATGGTTATGGCCTTAGTCCTCCTTTTATGGTATTTTGGTTATTTTAAAATATGACCTGCGAGTCGTGCCTTTCTCTCTATATTCTGATTGTATATTCTCTTCTCACCTAACTCCCCTCGAATGTAAAAGAAGTTTCTATATAATGTAATCTTGATGTGGAGATATGAAAGCAGCATCAAATGAGGACGTTGGTGGGAGACGCTTATGAAGTTGGTTCACTCCCTCGTTTTAGTTAATGGTTCTCTCTTAGGGGGTCATAACCATGTCACATTTATTATATGCTTTATATGTATGAGATGCGTGAATGATGTTTATGGTATGAGAAATAGCTTAATAAATGGTGAGATCTAATAATAATAATAAAAATTCCCTTAAAAGCAAATATTAAGTCATTATGTGATGCCTTCTAATACGTACTCGTCAAGACTAGTATCGATTAAGTGTAGGTCTGCCAAAGCAGGATGACTTTATTTATATTATTAAGATGCAATGGGACAAATCTAACTGTCAACCATTGGGTTTGACTTAACTAGGCCATTTCAAAGGGATTGAAGGCTTAGAGACATGAAGTTGGGCTTTAGTCCATTGGATGAATTAAAAAAAATGTTATTCACCCAACTATCTAAGAGTTGCATGTGATGTAATTGGAAAGAGTTTCCTATCTAAATAACTGAATTTTGGGTGATCAGCCAAAGCTGATTCAAAGCTAGGTGAAATATGGATCTTGGTCCACTAGGAAATCTTATGATGGGATTTTCTGAGTCAATGCTGAGGGCCATTGATTTGAATAAAATAATGGGAGACATATTTAATTAAAGACCTTGTTAAATATGTTTATAACATGATACTTATATTTTGCATATTTCAGTTGATAGATTACCATGACAACAAACACTTCAAGTAACTTATCATTGCGATCAATCCTTAAGAAGGACAAATTGTCTAGGACAAATTTCCTAAACTGGTACAAGAACTTGAGGATTGTCCTCAAGCAAAAGAAAAAGTTATATGTTCTAAAATAATATGTTCTTGAGCCACCTGCTACTAATGCCCATAGAGCTGAAAGAGATGCTTATAAGAAGCATCAAGATGATGCCTTGGATGTCGAATGTCTAATGTTAGCCACCATGAACTCTGAGCTCAAAAAGCAGCATGAGAACATGGATGCCTACGATATGATCGTACACCTCAAAAAGCTCTATTAAAAGCATGCTAGACATGAGAGATACGAGGTCTTTAAAGCACTATTTTAGTGCAAGCTGGTAGAAGGTAGCCCTGTTGGTGCTCATGTACTCAAGATGGTTGGGTACATTGAAAACCTAGAGAGACTTCGTTTTCCTTTGGGCCAAGAATTGGCCACTGGCTTAGTCTTGCAATCATTGCCGAAAAGTTTTAGTCAATTTCTCATGAACTACAATATGAATTAAATTGACAAATCACTACCAGAGCTACTGAGTATGTTGAGAACTGCTGAGCAGAACATAAACAAAGGCAAATGAAAGGCCATAATGATGGTCCAAAAGAATAATGGTAAAAGCAAGGATAAGTCCAAGCCCAGCACTTGTGGCTTAAAACTAGTGGGTGGAGTGGCTAAGAAAGGTACGCGCTTCCACTGTGGTCAGACTGGACATTGGAAGAGAAACTGTGCTAAGTACCTAGAGGAGCTCAAGAAGAAGAAGGGATGTGAGACTTCCACTTCAAGTATTTTTGTTATAAAAGTCAATTTATTTACTTCTGCATCATATGTATTAGATACTGGATGTGGATCTCATATTTGTATAAATGTGCATGATCTAAAGAACAATAGACCGTTAATTAAGGGAAAAGTTGACCTACGAGTTAGTAACGGAGCAAAGATTGTTGCATTAGCCATAGGAACTTATTTTTTATCTTTGCCCACTGAGCTTGTAATAGAGTTAGAGAACTGCTATTTTGTGCCTGCCATAAGCAGGAATATCATTTCTATTTCTTGTTTGGACAAGAAAGACTTTACTTTTATTATAAAGGACATATGTTGTTCCATTTATTTGAATGATATTTTTTATGGTAGTGCACAATTGAGTAATGGACTTTATGTCCTTGATCTCGAAATGCTCGTCTATAACATAAATACAAAGATGTTTAAATCAAGTGATATGAATCCAACTTATCTCTGGCATTGTCGTTTAGGCCACATAAATGAGAAACGCATCTCCAAACTCCGTAAAGATGGATTCTTGGACTCATTTGATTTGGAATCATATGAGATATGTGAATCTTGTTTATTGGGGAAGATGGCAAAGGCCTCATTCACTGGACAAGGTGAAAGGGCTAGTGATCTTTTGTGTCTTATACATAGTGACGTATGTGGACCCCTAAACACACTGGCTAGAGGCAGTTTTCAGTACTTCATTATATTTACTGATGATTTCAGTAGTTATGGATTTGTATACCTTATGAAGCATAAATCAGAATGCTTTGAAAAGTTCAAGGAGTTCAAGAATGAAGTACAAAACCAACTTGGCAAGAGTATTAAAGTCCTTCGATCAGATTGAGGTGGTGAATATTTGAGTCAACAGTTTGATGATCATCTGAAAGAGTGTGGGATAATATCTTAACTCACTCCTTCGAGAACACCACAATAAAATAGTGTCTCTGAAAGGAGGAACTAGACCTTGTTGGACATAGTCCGATCCATAATGAATCATGCAGACCTTCCAAGCTCTTTCTAGGGACATGCTCTGTTAACAACAACTTTCACACTTAACCGTGTTCCATCTAAAAAGGTTCAAAAGACACTATATGAGATATAAATTGGGAGACGACCCAGTATATCTTTCATAAAGATTTGGGGTTGCGAAACTTATGCCAACCGTCAAATTTCTGATAAGCTTGGGCCCAAATAAGATAAATGCTTTTTTGTGAGGTATCCCAAGGAAATCAAGGGATACTATTTCTATAATCCTACCGAGGGCAAAGTGTTTGTCGCATAGACTACTGTATTCCTGGAAAGAGTTTATCTCCAAAGGAATCATTGGGAGAAAAGTAGAACTAGAAGAAGTTCAAGGCTCATAGAGTAACAATGAACCGATGGTGGAAATAAAGCAACATCCACAAAGCATTGTGTAACAACAACCTGCTCTAGCAGCACAAGACCTGCGTAAGTCTAACAGGATATGTCATCAACCAATGAGATAAGGATTTCTCATGACCCAACAAGGTGACGTATTGCTCATGGATCAAGATGAACCTATGACTTACCAAGAAGCCATTATTAGCCCAGAATCTGAGAAATAACTTGAGGCCATGAGAACTAAAATGGAATCCATGTATGCCAACCAGGTATGGACCTTGGTTGACCCACCTGAAGGGTTAAAACCCATTAGGTGCAAGTGGATTTTCAAGAAGAAAACTAACATGGATGGTAATGTGCATACCTTTAAGGCGCGATTGGTGGCTAAAGGTTTCAAGCAAATTCATAGTATAGACTATGATGAGACTTTTTTCCTAGTTACGATACTTAAATCTGTTTGGATCTTGCTTACTATTGCAGCATACCATGATTATGAAATCTGGAAAATGGATGTCAAAACTACTTTCCTTAATGGAAATCTTCTCGGGGATGTGTACATGACTTAACCTGAGGGTTTTGCCACTCCAGAGGATGCTGAAAAGGTGTACAAGTTTCAACGATCTATTTATAGATTGAAGCCAACTTCCAGAAGCTGGAATCATCGTTTTGATGATACAATAAAATAGTTTGGTTCGTCGAGAATGAAGAAGAATCTTGTGACTACAAGAAGGTTAGTAGGAGCACAGTTATTTTTTTGGTGTTGTATGTAAATGGAATACTACTAATCGAAAATGACATCCCTACTTTATAGTCTATAAAGACTTGGTTAGGGAAGTGTTTTTCTATGAAGGACTTAGGCGAAGCCACCTATGTGTTAGGTATCAGGATCTATAGAGATAGATCACAGAGACTGCTTGGCCTAAGTCAGAGTACATACATAGACAAAGTGTTAAAACGATTTAACATGCATGAATCTAAGAAAAGGCTCTTGCTTATGTTGCATGGTGTAAACCTATCTAAGGCTCAATCCCCTACCACCCAGGATGAGAGGAATCACATGAGCAAGATTTCATATACATCTGCAATTAGATCTATCATGTATGTTATGTTATCTACTCGACCAGATATCTCGTATGTTTTGAGCATGACGAGTAAGTACCAATCTGATCCCGATAAGAGTCACTGGACTGTTGTCAAGAACATCCTTAAGTACTTGAGAAGGACTAAGGATTCATTCTTGGTATATGGAGCTGAGAAGGAGATAGTTGTAAAGGATTACACTGATGCTAGCTTCCAAACTGATAAGGACGACTCCAGATCGCAATCGAGTTATGTTTTTTTTTCCTGAATGGTGGGGCTGTGAGCTGGAAGAGTTCAAAGTAGGAGACAATCACCAATTCTACCACAGAGGCTGAGTATGTTGCTGCCTCCAATGTAGCAAATGAGGTCGTTTTGATCAGGAAGTTCATTTATGAACTTAGCGCTATTCCTAGTATTGCGGACCCAATGGACCTCTATGGTGATAATAATGGAGCCACTGCATAAGCTAAGGAGCCTAAATCTCACCAGCGATCCAAATATATACTTAGGCACTTCTATCTTGTTCAAGAGATCATCGATAGAGGAGATGTGAAGATATGCATAGTACCAACAGATGAAAACAATGCTGATCCACTAATGAAGCCTCTTGTACAGTAGAAGCATGAGGGTCACACTAGGTCTTTAAGCATTAGACATATGCCTTGTTGGTGTATGCCCTAGAGGCCGATACATTTTGTCTATATTTATATACATTGTATTATGCTATTTTTTAATATACAAGACATTTCATTTATTGTGTTCTTTTTTATAAACATAATAAAATCCTTAGAATAGTAAGTTTGATGCCGTAGGACATCAAATGGATGACTTGATCATGAGATCCTATAAGATAAAATACTATTCTTAAATGTCCCTGGTCAAATATTATTGTTAATTAGGACAACAATAGTGCATTAAGACTAGTATGTGCATAGACTGATGGCCACATCTCACGGGTCATGGATATGAGATATCAAATCTTCACATGGGTACATATCAGAGTAATAATGTACTGGACAGACCCGTCATGAGAATACTACATGGATCGTTACATGAGTGTCATAAGCGATTCTCATAGTGACAATGGTGTATGTGGTCCTTTGACCTGAAATCACTATGATTCATACATGAGGAGTTATGTGTTTTAATGCCGTCAAACATCATTGTAACAAGGTGATTATAAAGTTGGTTATTGGATATATCACGAATCATGCAGAGGAATGTGAGTGACCTAGATGGGATTTGTCCCTCCTACATAACAGGAACAATATCTTCGGGTTCCCTGATTGAGTGAAAATGCAAAATGCATGACCATGCTCAAACGAGTCGATATGAGATATCGATCTCATTTGTTATTATTAAGTCTACTCAGGTATCAGGAAACGAATGATTGAACTATTCAAGGGTGACGCATTCTATGTCTTGTGTTCAATCTAGATATATGGACAAAGGGACTAAACTACATGGTAACATTGATCACAAAAATGTTATGTCAAATCACTGACATTCTCATTACTTGGGTAGCAGTGATGTGTTAGTAGATACCGCTCACTATTTGTAATATTAAAATGAGATGTAAATATTACTGCTAATGTCATGAGAACCTATAGGGTCACACACTTAGAGCAGACTAAATTAGAACAATAAGGATCCAAGTTAAACTCAGATTCAATTGTGGGCCAGACTCATAACAAATAAGTCTAGGGTTGCACAACTTACCTTGTTGTTGCTTTCACTCACTTAAAGCAATTAGCTATTATAAATAGCACTGCTAAGGGGCTATCAAGGCATGCTTTATAAACCTGACTGCACTTAACATAAACAATGAGTGAGAGAGTGACAGGTTTCTTCTCTTCTCTTCGCAGTAAGTACTATGTGAGAGATGCATGACTCCTTTTTGTGTACGTTGGATGTTCATGAGTCTGTTCGTGTGGTGCAGAGACATCGTCTTTGTTACGGTATTTTTGATTCGCGCCACTTGTTTTAATCACGCTTCAAGAAGTAAACAATTTAAAAAACTCAGATTATGGCTTTTTCGCATGGATCCTTGGTGGGAATTTTTTTTTTCTGATGCGTGATGTATCCACAATTCCTAACATTTTGTGCCAATCTTTGTATGTTACAACCATTTTCTGGATAATCTTCTTGATGTTCTTGTTTGCTATCTCAACTGCTTTATTCATCTTATGACGGTAGGGCAAGGAATTGTGGTGCTCAATTTTGAAACTCTCACACATCTCCTTCATCATCTTATTGTTCAAATTAGTGGTATTATCTGTGATAATTTTCCTTAGCAAACTGTAATGACAAATCAACTCCCTTTTGATAAACCTGATCACTACAGTCTTAGTTACATTGGTATAAGAAGCAGCTTCGACCCATTTTGTGAAGTAAACAATTGCAACAAGAATAAAGCGATGCCTATTTGAGGCCTTTGGTTCAATGGGCCTATGACATCCATTCCCCACATTGAGAATAGCCAAGGTGCTATTAAAACATTCAAAGATACTCGTGGTGCATGAACCTTGTCCACATATGTCTGGCATTTAGGACACTTCTTCACATAATTAAAAAAATCGGTTTCCATTATCAACCAATAATACCCAGCTCTTAAGATCTTTCTTGCATTACATGCCCATTTGTATGAGTTCCAAAAGAACCTTCATGAACATCCCTAATGATTTTCTTTGCCTTTGCTGCATCAACACATCTTAGTAGCACCATGTCATGGTTCCTCTTGTAGAGCACTTCCCCATTTAGAAAGAAACCCATTGCGAGTTTTCTGACTCTTGTAATTTTCTGAAGCATCTGGAGGGTAATCTCTACTCTTGATAAAGCATTTGATGTCATGATACCACAATTTCCTATTTGGCTCCACTTTTACCATTTGACAATATGTCAATTGGTCACAACTTTCTATTTTTATAAGTGGCAAGTCCCTATCATGACTTACTTTGAACATTGACGACAATGTAGCTAAAGCATCAACCAACTGATTATCCTCTTGAGGGATATGATGTAATATGACTTCATTAAGCTATTTAATCAATTCCTTGATGTAAGCATGATAATAGATTAACTTGGCATCTCGAGTTTCTGATAGCTGTTGAGACTATCAAATTAAATAATTTATAAATCGATTCACCAAAATACTTGTAGTATAAGGCACATCCTAGTCGAGCCATTAGATCACTCTAATTAAGCAATCAGATTAAGAAGTTAATAAAGGGGCAAAATTAATTAATAGAAACTAATTAAAAATTGTAAACATAATTAAGTAAACAATCAATCTAAGGAAATCAACTATTCTTGAGGTTAATATATCCTTGATCACTAAGAATCCACTTAATTGCTAACCAAGTTCTTGACTTTAGATTACATCAAGAAGCCTTAAGATGATTAATGAATTATCTACTAGATAAACATCTATAATTTAATTAATCAAGGTTAAACAAATTAAGCACCCATTGAATCCAAAATTAACTTAAAATTCATAATTCAACCAAGCTGAAAAATCCATCAAACACCTTTCATGCATTGTTTAGTCTCTTCCATTCAATTGCTAATTAGATTCTTGGTCTTAGATCACATCAAGAAGCCTTAAGATGATCCATGAGTTCTCTACAAGATAAGCATCTAGAATTTAATTAATCAAGGTTAAATGAATTAAGTACCCATCTAATCCTAAATTAATCTAAAACCCAGAATTTAACCAAGTTTAACAATCAACGTCCAAGAAGCCTTCGATGCATTGTTTAGTTTTTTCAAACATGTGATAGTTAAACAACCATCGCATGAATACCCAAACTAAGTTAAGCACTTAGTGAAGATACAACAGAATCAAGAGAAAAATGAGAGAAATTTTATTAACAATAAGAATGTAAACATTCATCACAAGGTCTCAAAATTAAACTTCAAGAATGTTTTAATCCCTAGGATTGATTGAAAGGTTCTTCCATCTCATCCATGAGGATGAGAGAAAGTGCAAACAAGAGTGGCTAGGAGAAAATTAGGGTTCCATTTTGTGGTTGCTATTGCTGCTTAAATAACTATCTCTAAAATTAAAAATCCAAGTTTTTTTCTTAGCTTAGGGTTAATCATCTTCCTCTTAGCTTTAATTGGACACTTAATTTGCATAATTTGGGCTTAAGATGAAAGAGTTATGCCTAAAACATTATTAACAACTCTCTAAACCTATCAGCTGACTTCAAAGGGTAAAAACACCATCGATACGTAACAATTTTGATAAGTGAGCTTCATAATAATTGAATATATATGTCTCAACTTTCAAATGACACCTGTTTCAGCTCCAAATGATACCTACAGCCCAAATTATGGCCAAATCTTTGCACATAATTTAGGTTCTAGTGATAGCATATCTGTTTTGACTTCATGGCCCAACATGACCTACTAGACATCCGATTCGGCCTTCTAGTGCTCATCAAGGTTATAGATCTTTCTCTAACATTTCCTACAAGGTAAATGTCATAATTTTTAAATGTCTAAAACTAAAGTTATGCCCAAAATACAGAAATAGTATAAAATTCTCAATAATGCTAAAAAATACAATTAAGCCCAATTTGAATCCAAACTTATAAAATGTGACTAAAACTAATCAATTAAGCATATAAGAGGTATAACAGACTAAATATAAGGGTTAACTAATATATGAAATTATGCTTATTAGTTTTCCATTCTCCTTTTAGCTGATGGATGACCAAGACGGAGTTCCCGTATGCCTCAAGAACTTTTGCCTTTGATCTATTGCTGCTTGGATTCCCATGGCGCATGCTTCATACTCAACTATGTTGTTTGTACAGTCAAAGCACAATCTAGCACTGATCAGAATGAAATTGCTTTTAGGAAAAAATTATGGTTCCAATTCCATGCCCCAGTGAATTAGAAGCTCCATCGAACAACAAAATCCATTTTTATTTTTATGAGAATTTTTCTTCTCCAAATAAAGCCATTATATCCTCATCTGGGAATTCACACTGCATAGACCCATAATCCTCCACAAGTTGACTAGCCAAGAATTCTGCAAGACCGCTACCTTTTACAGCTTTTTGGGTGACATGGACAATGTCATATTCTGATAGTAAAACTTGCGAACGTGCAATCCTCTCAGTGAGAGCAGGTGTTTCAAGGATGTACTTGATTGGGTCCATTTTACACACTAACCAAATGGTGTAACACAACATGTACTGTCTCAAATGATGAGTTGCCCATGCCAAGGCACAACATGTGTGCTTCAACAATGAGCATTTTATCTCATAGTTAGTAAACTTCTTACTCAAGTAATAGATGACATGATCCTTTCTACCAGTTTCATCGTGCTGCCCTAGTACATAGTTCATGGATTCATCCAACACAGTCAAGTACATGATGAGAGGTCTTCTTAGCACTAGAGGTACCAAAACTAGGGGTTCTTGCAGATACTGCTTGATCTTCTCAAATGCTATATGACAATCTTTGTTCCATTCTACTATCTTGTTTTTACGCAACAACTTGAAGATTGGTTCACAAGTCATAGTCAATTAGGATATAAATTTAGCAATATAGTTCAGCCTCCCCAAAACCCACGAACTTCTTTTTCGGTGCGAGGAACTGACATCTCTTGGATTTCCTAAACTTTGACTGGATCAACTTCTATCCCTTTCTAGCTAATCACAAACCCCAAACACTTATCCGATTTTACACCAAAAGTACAGGATTCAGTCTGAGCCAGAACCTTCTCAACTGTTCAAAGAGCTTTTGCAAATTATCAACATGGTCTTCTTTTGTGCTAGACTTTGCAATCATGTTGTCCATGTAAACTTCTATTTCTTTGTGCATCATGTCATAGAACAAAGTCACCATTGCCTTTTGATAAGTCGCCCCTGTATATTTCAATCTAAACGACATTACTTTGTAGCAAAAAGTTTCCCATAGAGTGATGAATGTAGTCTTCTCCATGTCTTCAGGTGCCATCTTGATCTAATTGTATCCTGAGAAACCATCCATGAAGGAGAAAAATGAATGTTGAACAATGTTGTCCACCAAAACATTAATGTGAGATAGTGAAAAGTTGTCTTTAGGGCTGACCCTATTCAAATCTCTTTAGTTGACGCACATTTATACTTTTCTATCTTTCTTCAGGACAAGGACAATGTTGGTGACCCATTGAGGGTACTTTGCAACATCGATGAAACCTGCATCAAACTACCTTTTAACATATTATCTAATTTTTAATGACATCTTTGGCTTCATTTGTCTCAACTTTTTCTTAATGGGAGGATATTTCGATTTTAATGACAATTTATGCTCGATTATGCTAGCATCTAGCCCAACATGTCTTGGTACGACCATGCAAAAATGTCACAATAATCAGATAAGAGCTGAACTAACTTGCTTCACTCATCTTCTTTCATGGAAGTGCTAATTTTAACTTCTTTTTAATCATTATCTGTTCCCAAATTAATCATTTTAGTTGACTCTTTATGGGGTTGAATTTATTTGACCTCTTGTTCTATTAATCTCATTAGCTTAGAAGAGGATTCTTAATCGTCATCATTATCCTCATCAACATGACTAATAAGATGGTCAAAATCATATAATGGGGTCATAGCACTGTCATTTTCAAGAGAGTCACTAAAAAATATGCATTTATTGATGTTAACTCAAGTAAAAAAAAAAGTAATGAATAAAAGGTTAATATCATGGTTAGGAAAAAACTTAAAAAAGGAAGGATAATATGAAAATGCATTTATTAATAGTAAAGCCTTGGGTAGAACTATTGGATTAACATTACATAATTACTTTGAATCAGTTTCAAAGGTCATGGAAAAATCGATGATCTCTCAATTATTGAGCTCTGCATCTGGGAACAAGGGTACACCTGATTGACACTTTGATTGATGGGTTGATCATCTTTGACAACAGTTACTTGGTTCAGAAACACCAATACTATAATTCAGAAGCTCTGTCGAATGTTATAGATGGGGAACCCCTCAGCTTTAGTCTCTCAATTTTCCAACTGAGCCAGCCTCTTCTCCATTTTCTCTTCTATGACCTTTCTCTTGTCAACTTTGGTAGGTTTATATCCTAACCCGAACCTGTCTTTGTTTTCACAAGACTGCAAAAACTTAGTAATGCCTTGTTCGTTCATTCCCAATCCATTTCCATATTGATGTCCTATTTCAAGCATGACCTTAGCCATCATTATAGATGCACTAGATGGCTGTGGTTTTAGAATTTGAGCTCCTTCCTTCACATAAGTAGCATTGGCAATTTCAAATGCTTGGAATATTGTTTCAAGAGCTTCTTCTATAGCTTCAATGTAAGGGGTTAATGATGGCTTACTCACTGATAGGTCTTCCTCACCCAAAACGATTACTAACCTATTTCTAACTATGAACTTCACTTTCTAGTGCAAAGTGGATAGTGCGGCTCCAGCGATATGAATCCAATGTTGTTCTAAGAGATAATTGTAAGTTGGTGTGATATCCATCACCTGGAAGAATATATGAAAAGTAGTAGGTCCAATCTGAACTAGGATCTTAATTTCTCCCATCACTTTTCTTCGAGTCCCATTAAAAGCCCTCACTATCATTGTACTTGGTTTCATGTAAGTCCCATCAAAAGATAACTTGGAGAGAGTTGATTTTGGCATTACATTTAAAGATGAACCATTGTCAATGAGCACTCTAGCCATTATATGCTCTTGGCATTTGACAGAAATGTGCAACGCCTTGTTGTACCTCATTCCTTTAGCTGGTATCTCATCATCAGTGAAAATGACATAATTATCAGCAATAATGTTGCCAATAATACCACCTAACTTGTCAACTATGAAGTTATGAAAAACATAGGCTTGATTCAGTACCTTCATCAACATTTTTCTATGCAGCTTAGAATTCATCAATAAGGACAAGAGTGATATCCTTGTAGGGGTGCGATTCAACTGATTTATCACCCTATACTCACTTTGCTTGATAAACTTTAAGAACTCATAAGCTTCTTTATCAGATACCTCCTTTTTGTACTCCTTCGATTTTATCAACCCTTCCTTTTCTTTCACCTCATTTCCAATGGAAGCCTTTCCTATCTTGTTTTTCCTTTTTTGGTTCCTCTTTTCTTCTTCTTCTTCTTGCTTCTTTTGTAGCTCCTCAGGAGTGTAAATGTGACCACTTAGTGTCATTCCCCTGATCCCAGATATATTAGTGACAATAGAAGTCGAATAAGATGAAACTTTTGGTTGATCGTTCGTGGGATTGCTTCCAAGGACTTGCACATCATAGTTCCGTGATACTTCTCTAGTGTCCTTGAATGGAAAAGGGTTGGGAACTTGAATGGTGATGGGCTTCAGGCCACATAGAGGTGGCGAAGGCGCAACTGCAATGTAATAGATAACCAACAACTTGATAACCAGATGTGTAATGTAAGAGACCTGAGAATTTATAGATTCTTGACCTTCTTGAGGTTGGGGAATGATGAACTCATCAACCATGTTTATGCCACCCTCGTCACACCTTTTGCAAATATTTGTCACTAGCCGAATATGTAATAGAAGGGACCTGATAACTCTTGAAAATATTTATTTTACATCATTTGTTAAAAGATAAACGAAATAGACAAATAAATTATGAAAATTTAATTTTGGCTTAACAGAATAAGAGTTCCACTCCTACATATTCCTTGGTGCAATGAGGAACTCAAAGTCACGTCGTTCTTTAGAAAATGATTGTGGGTTAGTTGTTTTTAATTTTGAAAAGATTTTTTGCTTTGAAAATTCATTTGATTTTTTTGTTTAAAAAGAAGTTTGAATCATTAAGTCGTCACAATTTAGATGATTCTAAAAGTTACATGATTAAAAAGCTGTCACAATTCAACTAATCTCGTTTTATTTTTCTCAACAAGATTCAATTATTTTATTTTTTCTTAAAAAGATTGTAAACTCAACAACTAAGAAAAGATAATATTAACAACGTGATTAAAATAAATATGCTAACAAGATAAGCATAAACACACAATAAGGTAAACAAAACCTCAATAAAGCCAACAAGGAAAAATAAAAGAAATTCCTTCTTCTTTTATTTTTTATTTTTTATTTTATGCCCAAATAAATACCTATCTAATAATTTTTTTTTACTTTTTTATTTTTATTTTTTTAAAAAACTTTTGGTTTTTTCAAAACAACTATACTTGCTGAATTAACAAAACAGCATAATCAAAAGTCAAATGGTCATCCTTTTTTAAATAAATAAAAACTAGAAAAACAAGATAAGAAGATTCTGGTTGTGTGACAAAGGAAAGAAACAAGGGGGAAGTTGACCGATGATGATTAAGCATGGTCCGACGCAGAGGTGGACGACGATGACGAAACGTGGTCTGGTGTAGAAGTAGACAGTAAAACATGGTGCTGGATCTGGGGATGAATGTGTTTGCTGGTCTGGGGTTACCGATGGTGCGAGGTTAGAGGATGTGTGTAGGGGTTGCGTGTGGTGGTGGAGTTCATGGATAGTGGAGCTGGGTCGAGTTTGGTTTCGGGTGGTGGAGGACGACCAGATCTGGTCGTTTGTGGCATGACTGACGGTGCGCGGTGGTTGATGAGCGATTATGGAGACTACTGCTTGGAGTGGTGGCGTGACGGCGGAGGTCCAAGGTTTGGTGGGTTACGATATAGGAAGCATGAACATGGCTTTCCGTTTCTAATTAGGAATTTTAATGGTTTGGTTTCGGTTTTTAATGGTTTGGTATTTGTAGGAGTGTGGGGGTTTGGGTTCTCTTCTTGTGGGTGACGAAGTTTTATCTTTGGATGGTATTTTGTGTTGACGGGATTTGGGGTTTGTGGCCTCATCGATGTATTTGGGTTAATTTATGGTTTTGTTTGGTGTTAGTTGAGCAGGGAATAGATTTGAGGTTTATATGTTTTGGTCTCTTTATTTTAGAGAGACTTCGTGTTTTTGTTCATTAGTGATCAGTGAAGAATGTAGACTACAAAGTAGTGTTACAAGATAACATGTGCTCGTTTAATTGTGTTGATTCATACAAGCAAAATACTTGAATAGCAAAGTAGAAAAGAAAAAAAAAAGGAAGGAGTGTTGAGGGCATACTTGATTGCCCGAAAGTCTCGAAATATTTCCTTTATTATTCTCAAAATAGGAAATAAGAAACGTTTTAAATACTCCTAATGGAGTTTGGAACATCCATGCTCAATGTTTTTCTATCGTTGATTGTGTGAAAAAATTAATTGATTTTAGATTAATGATTATTGTGTTTTACTTGCAATCTTCTTAACAGGTAAATTATCTAATTTTTTTCCTCTTATCTTTCTCTCTCCTTACTTTCTCTTTCTCCTTCCCCTTTCTTGTTTTCTTTTTTCTTTTCATACTTTGTCATTAAACTTCTATAATCACCAGCCAAGTGAAGCAATACCTTACCAATCAAATACCTGCAGACAAAAATTGCAATAATTCAGTTTGGCAGTATCAATCATAACCTTTTACAGTTCTAACGTTTTCCTTAACAAATATTTCAATTAGAATGAACCTTCTCTCACCACCACCACAACTTTCCATGGACTTCAACTACCTGAACCTCACATGGAACCACCACGACCTCAGACTCACGAATTCACCCACCAAACTCGACCCATTGTCGTACCCATCACGAATGAACCCCCACCTCGTCACCTAACCAAGACTGCCTTTCTTCTTCACCGCACCACCACGAGTCTGACTATCAATCCGCACTCACAGTTGTGTCCTCTGGTCACTCTCCCTTCACCCAATGGCACCCTCACTTTGACCTCCTCAACTGGCTTGCCCTCCTCTTTAGACCTTCACTCATCTCTATTTGGATGGAAGGAAACTAGATCTGAAACTAGTTTATTTGTCTTTTTTTTAAAAAAAAAACTTAACAAGTCAAATGAAATTTTACCTATGAACACAGGTAATTTTCAAGGGAGCATCAATGCTTAAAATTTTATTCGGAGCATTTTAAACTGCTCCCTCAAAATATACTCCTTCTCACTCACATCCTTTTTTTCTTCTCTATAGCTTAGTCTCTTGTAGTCTCACACTCTATAATTTCTCTTAAATCTCAACCCAGAACCAGAAGCCAAAGAACTTCTCTCTGCTTTTTTCTTTCTCAAACGTGAAAAACCCCTTGCTTTCTTCTTCCTCATGAAATTTTTATAGGCAAAAATGAGTGTGTGATGAAGTGTTGTTGTGAAGTGGATGGCATGGGGAGCAACAAACCATCATCACCACTACCTCTAGAGCTTTCAATTTTCTATTGCTAAGAGAGGTTTTTGAAACCTTTCTTTTTCCTCTTTTCCTCACCTACTTTGTGTTGCATTTAATGCACACAGAGCTCTAAAACTTTCTCTACCTTTTCTTGTTGTAGTTGGTTTGTTGGAAACCAACGAGAAATGGCTCTGGTTGGGATTTTTTTAATATACACTTATGTGGACTTGGGTATGGAATTATGTTATTGGACCAAGTGCATTTTGGCTAAAAAAAAATGAGTGGGTCTTGGGTGTATATGGGACCAAAATATTATTTTTCTTTTTTCTTCCTTTTTTTTGATTAATTAATAGAAGCAGACTTAACTAATTTTTTCCTTTAATCATCCATCATCATTCTTTTTTTTTAGGGCTCGAACAAAATTAGGTGTTCACAACCTGTTTTTGAAATATAGGTTATGTTGTAACCGCGATCGCAGTGGGAATGGTGAAAATTAAAAATTTATAAAAAATATAGTATCGACACTAACTTTATTTAAATTAGAAAAAGTTGAAAAAACTTTTAAAATCAATTTAACTTCAAAACCAAGTTGAGTTTGGGAGTTGATTGTGTACAGGGAATGTTGGAAACTAAATCTCACAGCATTCTTGATATATCGGTCCTTAAACAGTTATCCTTAGTTAATTCATTTAATTATGCAAATTATTTATAATCTTAAAACATTTATTTTACCCCTTTTTAAAAGATAAATGAGATGTTGTAATTATTCAAAAAAGAAAGAACATATATCAATTATGAAAATTTAATTTTTGACTTGACTTTTGGCCTACGTATTCCTCGAGTGAAATGAGAACCTCAAAGCCAACGTAGTTTTTTTTAAAAAAAATGATTGTTAGTTGGTTGATTTTAGTTAATTAAAGAAAACATGAAATGTTTAAAACAAATTGTTAACAAATGGTTAATTTAAATCAAGCAACATGTCAACCTACATAACAATCAAGGCAACATACCTGACAAAACAACAAAGTAACAAAGATAAACTAAACTCTATTGAAACTAAACCACAATCCTTTTTTTATATGTATTTTTCATTTTTAGACTTCTTTTTAATATTTTACTTTTTATTTTTTTTGGTAATTTTGCATTTTTCAATTTTTTTTAGTATTTTCGTCATTTTTAATTTTTAAATCATTATCTAATTTTTTATTTTATCATTTTTAATTTTCTTGGTATTTTTTTTTTTTGTTTTTCTAAATGGTTTTGTACACTACTTGATTTTATTTATTTTACTTTACCCATTAATATAACGTACCTTGGTCTATTTCTCTCAACTATACCAAATTTAGTGTAAAAACTATCAAGGAAATGAAGAGACCAACCTATAATCCACCTTAGGCCCAAAACAACCAAAGCCTAATCCCTTCAACAAATATAAGAAAAAAAGAATTCAAGACACCAAGATTAGAGAAATAAAGGGATAAAAAAATGCATAACAAGAAGAGGGTAATAGGTAGTTCTCATCTTAGTGGAGAGCACAACTTCCATGGTGGTAGGGACACAATGGTTGTCAATAGAGGAGGGTAGCGACAAGCATGAGGCGATGGCTACCAAGGCATGGAATTGGTGGCTGGAAGAGAGGCATTGTGTGGTGGCTCCTGGTCTGGCGGTTCGACATGGTAGCGGTAGCGTGGTAAGGCTTAAGCAATGGGTTTGTTCAGTGGTTTGACATAATGGCGGAGGACGATGGTTTACAGGGATGACGAGTCTATTGTTGTTAGGTTTGGTGAGGTCAGGTAATGCCCACAGTGGCTCTACGCCTTTGCTTCATTGGCAGTGGAGGACGCTGCAGTGGTGTGGTAGTTCCATGGTGGCTTGGCTGGTTGTGGAAGATATGGATTTTCTTCGCCGATGGTGGATGTGTAACACCCCAAAACTAATACTTTAACTATATCTGGATTACACAAAAGTATTTATGTTTAGGTACGTCACAACTAGCTAAAGTTCTCCTTGATGATTAACTATACTAATTTTATTTTTTATTTGAGCCTTGTGAGAGATAATAATATTCATAAATATAAATAAACACCTAAAATACCCATTTAAGTCCTTGACTTGTATAGATCATATTGGCATTAATATTTCATATAATCTAGTACATTAGTGTCCAAGTGATCATATCAAGCCTTTATAGGCAAATGTACATATAAACTATATACAAACCACTGTGTAATAATAAATACATGGCAATGGTAAAAAAGAATAGGTTATCCTATACTATTTTACCATCCTCGTCTCTACTGTATAGGTGGGTCACGTGCTGAAATTATCATGGAAAGAGAAAATAAAGGAGCGATAATTCTAAAAATTCTTAGTGTTGCTAACATTTAAATGTCATTATAACAATTCCAGCTGCTTTGGAGAATCAAATAAATTTTTAAAATAATTCATAGAAAGGTGGCTAATGCCAAAATAGCTCATTTCTTTTAGGTCAAAAATTCAATTTTAATAATTTATCATTAACATATATTCAAATAATATAAATAGTTTCAAGCATATCATCAATAAAATCATAGGAATCATTAGAGATGTATCAAGATTTAAACCATAACTCACTATCATTAGAATATATATAATTTCTCAAGATGCAAATATTTATTATCAAATCTATGATATATATATATATATATATATATATATATATATATATATATATATGACAATTTCATGATGATGTGTAAATGCTTAATAATGCATAAATTTTTCTTTAGTGCTCATAATTATCATCTTTCTAAGCATATTCCTAGGACCCATGTGTAACACCCCTTAGGGCATCACATTTCTGACTACCAACTCCCAATCTGTAAAGAAGTTCGTAAACAAGGTTTGAGTTATAAAAGGTGAGTTTTAAAATTTCTATCTCTTGCTGAAGAAGGAAACATAATCTTACTAATATTTATAAGTAATATTGAAAATTAAATTTAAACTCTTTAATATACAATATTGACACTAATTAATATTTAACAATTTAAAGAGAAATGTAAAACTAACAGACTCTCTTTTTTTTAACAGTAGCAAACCCTATGACGGGTCCTACTTAATAGCACGGTACAAAGACTAACGAGAAAAATAACTCTACATACGTATTCTGTTGTGTATCCATCTTGATGCATCAGACATCTGTTTTACATCTGTTCTTTGTCCTCAGACATCTCTTCTTTGTCAACACTGTAAGCTATCCAATCTGGAAAGGTCATTCTCTGATGTTGTCTCCAAACGCAGAGGTATCTGTCACCTGTTATGTCTAAGACAACTCGTTCCATCTATTATAGTTTTTACAACACCAAGTCCAACCACACAATATAACAAAGAGGTGAGATCACCTACGCCAATACCAACATGGTAGCATAGAGATAACACAAACAGTATACCATACAGATATGCAATACCATAATTCCAATAATGCACTCAACATTAATCAACTATCATCATTCAAATATTTATCAGTTCAAATCATACGATAATAACAATAATGGCATCAACATTATTTATCATCACTATCATCCAAGTATTCAAAACAATTGTCATAGCCAATAATCCTCAATTGATATATCATACAGATATAAATGCTCAGATTCATGCATGCGCACATAAACTCAATATCCTACTCCATGGAGCTAATACTCAGTTCGGAGAAGTCGATCCGAAAGATCTGTCTATACCAAAATGCCTCAGACCAAGTGCTATAATCCTCATTTTGATTTTTGCACATCTAGCATATATACGACAGTCTTTACGAGATCATGAATAAGAATAGTGTCTCGGTCAGGATTATCGGTGTGTTGCATCGGTCTAACCTACGAGAAGAAGCGCGACCAACCACCCGTGTAAGCAACCCGCACCCCGATGCCCCCAAGGTCAACAAGTGACTTACACTACACATATCACACCCACTCAAGAGGTGTACGTCTCTCCTAGGCAAATAGCCTCATACAGTCCCTCGGACCTTTCCAATGCATGTTCAATGCACCAATGCCAATCATAGGCAAAATTTATCATTTTCTCATACAATGTTCATATACTAGTTTATGCATATAAAATGCACCAATGCCAATCATAGGCAAAATTTACCATTTCATATTTAGGGTCCACACATTGGCTCATTCTCAGTTTAATTTCATAATCTCAAAATTAGGGTCCACACACTGGCCCAACAGTAATCATACTGTATTTTTAACAGCGAAATCATATTATCGCATTTTCATAGTCATAAAACACTTTCATCATGTTTTCACAATCGCACAACATTTATATTATGTTTTCACAATTACGTATTGATTTTTCAACGTTTTCTCAATCGCGTAAAAATATTTACACGTTACTTAAATTGCATAGCAATTTTCCACCATTTTCACAATCGCATAACTTAAAAATCATTCTTTTAAGTCGCGTAAACCATTTTCCATCATTTTCAAAATATTTAAACACTTTTCAAATTGCGTAGAAATATTTCAACATTTTTCAAATCGCGTAGCTTAAAAATCACGTTTTTAAGATACGTAAAACATTTTTCACCATTTTACAACCAAGTAAAATATTCCTCAATATTCCAAACATTATTTTGGACTTCCAAACAAATCAATATCATTTCTAACATCATTTTTCCATTACAAAAAATATGTCTCAACCTTCAAAAATTCCATTTCAACCTTTCTCAAAATATTATGACTTTGTACTTCCTTTTCCATATTTTCTTACTCAAGAAAATTTTTTTCTACATTTCTTTACTCAAGAAATCTTTTTCCACAACATGATCCACAAAAGAAAATCCTTTTCCAAAATATCCACAAAATCACTTTTTCATTGATATAAATCAATGTTTCAAATCTTAAAATTTTACTAATGCTCTCCAAAACCCAAAGAACGAGTTACACATTAGAAAATATCAAATCACTATTATATTCTCCATTTTTCTCAAATCAACTCTAAAATCTAATCTCTTCAAAAATAAATTGAGGTGTGTTTGAACCTCTCTTTTCCATTTACATACTGAAATTCATTTCTTAAGTGATAAAACACTCTGATTCCCTTTTCGAATTCCTTGTACTAATTCAAATTACATTTCCACTTGGAAAACCATTTTGTTTCATAAAACCAAGGCATTCACAGGCCTTCAAAACCGTGGTACATGGTCATTGAAACCATCAAATACTTTTTCTTCTAAATCGATATGGTTTTACACAAACAAAATCATTAAAAATTCTTTAACAAAAACCGTGAGTACTTGGTCTTTGAAATCAAATCATTTGTTCATTTTCATTTTTCACTTTCTTTGCAAATCCTTAAAATCAACATTGTTATTTTCATTTAAAACTCATGTTTAGTAAAATGCTTAGAAAATTTTTACACAAAATAAATTAATAAAAATCCTTATCAAAACTGTGTTCATGTACTCTTTGAAAGATAAACCCTTTGTTTATTCTCCTTGTTTTTCTAACCATCTCATTTCATCATTCATGAAAATATTAATTTGTGAACACCTATCTTGAGGTGTCTTGGCCGAAATTCACCATTTTCTAGGGACCAAAAATTAATTCCCTTGTTCTTGAAAAATTTTAACATAAACCCTCATCATGGGTATCAAAACCGTAGCCCTCTTCCTTTGGCCATTGAAGCCAAAAATTGATTTCTTTTCCATCATCTCATCATGGCATACATATACATAATTTCAACATATTCTCATCATGTATATTATAAGCATACCATATTATCATCATGCATATTATAAGCATACCATATAAGCCATAAAATCATGTAAAGCATATCAAGCATAGGCAAATAATCAAAGCATATAAACACCCACAAATTATTACATGACCATGGATATGAATCCTCACATGGATTCACCATCCATCAAATACACAAACCATCTCTCACCACCATACTTGGTTGGTGAGATGAATCTCCTCTTACCTCTTGAAGATCCTCAAAAGCTCCTTTTTTGTTTTGCTTCTTTTTCCAAGTCCTTCACCACCAAGGGCTTCTCAAATACAAAACAAAACATATATTTATTAGTAAATCAAGCTTGAACAAGATAAACCATGGATCAAACATGGCTTAGAACCTTGAAAATCAAAAGAAAAGTGAAGATTAACAAACTTCACCAATAAAGCTTCAATCTTTAGCTTGAAGAACAAGGTTGAAGATGAATGATTTAAAGAAAGTCTCTAACATGAAAATTGCTTAGAATATCATGTAGATTCAAGATCTATGGTTTGATGAAATTAAAAGAGCTTGGAGAGTGATTTTGGGTATCTTGGCCGAATGGTTCTTCTTGAAGAACAAAGATGAAATTTTTGATTTTTGTGAGGGAAAGGTTTCTTAGACTTGGTTAAGGTAAAGAATGAAGTGAAAACACTTGGTTTCCCTTCCTATCAATTTCGTGGAGCTCCTTGGAAAATCCCTAAAAATCATAAACAAATCTTAAAATCAATAACAAGTGAAAGAATAGATAAACCATGATTCAAGCATGGCTTATAAAATCAAAACTAAAAGATTGGGTGAAGAAATATGAACTTTACCCCTTTTGATAGAAACTTGAAGCTTGGATTTGAAGCTCAAAATGAATGATTTGGTAAAAACTCATAACTAGAAATGTTCTTAGAATGATGTAAGGATTCAAGAAACTAGGTTGGATAGAATTTTTGAGTGATGAAGGGTAATCTTAGAGTGCTTTGGCCGAATGGTGTTTCTTGGAGAAGAGAATGGAGTTTTTGTGTTTTGTTTTAGAGAAGATGATGAATAGAAAGGCAATTATGATACAAATAATGGAAACCAACAATTTTGGCCCCCCTTTAGAGTGCATGGCCGTAGCTATGCTTGGAGAGAAAGGAAAGAATATTTTTGCTTTAGGAAAATGATCAATAATAATGTATAATTGATCAAGACATCTAATAATGTCATAAAGTTTTTCTTTTAGCTCCAAAATGAAGCACAAAATCGTCCCCCCTCCATGCATGCATTCCATAATGTTGTCATCTTTTTCAAGCCACCATTTAGAGCATTTTAGGCCATTGATTAGATCAATGGTTAGGATTTAGGTAGACTTTTGATTTAGAAGACTTAATCTAGGCCATTAGATCTTTCTCCTTAAAATTCTAGCCATTAGATCCATCTCCAAAAATAAAGGGTCAAGATTACTCCTTCTTACTTTTAATCCAAGGGTCATAATTAGTCATAGCCATTTTAGAAGACCAAATCTCCACCATTGATTAAATCCAAATCCAATGGTCATAAATGATCCATCTCCACCGTTGATTAAATCCAAATCCAACGGTCACAAATGGTCCTAGCCACTTTATAGGATCAAATCTCCACCCTTGATCTAAATCTAAATCCAATGGTTATAAATGGTCATAGCCATTTTATTAGACTAATCCTACACTGTTGATTAAATCGACAGTTGATATCAAAGTCTTCAATATTAGACTTGCTTCCTATTGGTCCGTCAAAAGAATTAAACTTGCTTCCTATTGGTCCGTCAAAAGTTGTCATAACCACTATTGTTGACTTAAAGCAGTATAATTTCTATTTTTATCTGCTATCACCCCACGAAAGAATATATTTACTGTATTTTTATCGCTCGATAATTAAATACAGTACAAAACACAGTACAATAAATTTTCTAAAAGCTGTTTCCGAATTCAGGTTTAGTAAGATCCCCTGTCTCTGTCTAAACAGTACAAATTTTTCTATATGTAAAAAATTTTTCATGTTTTAGGACTCATCCTGGGCCCACGTAGGACCACTGAGACCTACAAACAGCCCAAAAACAACTAGATAACCATAAAAATTTATAATCATCCACAAAAATTACAAATATTAGAAAACGTATGAAAATCAAATCAAATTGTTAAAATAATTAACAGTCAAGAGAAATAAATACATAAAGATTTTTCTCCGATCCGAAAATTATTATTTTCTTGACACAGAGTAAATCACTCAAAACGATCAAATACACTGACAGAATACTCAAAATAATTTTACAGTACATAGAAATTACTAAACGGTAGAATTCTGTTAACTGTCAAAATTATTGTCAACTATTTAGGAAGTTTGGGGTGTTACACCATGTCCTTTTATATTAATAGGTAGGGATAAAATGTTGCATCCTCACACTACCAAACACTCGGTAATAGTCTACTTTTCAGGCCTGAGTACTCATCCTATACATAATAGTTATTCGTTACACAGTACTACCTCAAGTAACCTTGGCCAAATATATAAAGAATCACATCTAGGATCACCTCCTGTACAAGGATTATTTCCTTTCATGAAGGATTCACATCTAGGATCACCCCCTGTATGAGAATCATCTCCAATATCAGATTTAGGATCACCTCCTCGCACGAGAATTATTTCCAAAAATCCATCACTCAATATCAGATCTAGGATCATCCCCCATACGAGGATCATTTCCAAAATCCATCACTGGCCAAATCAATCAATGGGCTACCCATCATAAAGGAATAACATTTAAGGATCACCTCCTGCATGAGGATCATGTCTAATATCTTTTAAGCTTTGAGCACTTTACATTTCAATTCAACTTGTAGCTCAACTTTACCATTCTAAAGGAGCAAATCATTTTCTAGTACATCTCATAAACATAACAAGTGTACATCACAATTTATCTCATCACATATATATATCAAGTGCACAATATCATCATTTTACAAGTACATCAAGTGCACAATATCATCATCTCACAAGTTTATTAAGTGCACAATATTATCATTTCACAAGTTTATAAAGTGCACAAACATAAACATAAGTCACTTCACTTAGTGAACTTAATCAAATCTCTTCACATCACATAATATAGAGGTATCCATTTGAGTTTTTATGTAGTAGAGAACTCTATTTGATCAAAACAAGGGACTGATAATTGATTATCATGATTGGTAATCGATTATCACCAATTTCTATCTTATTATGTCACTTGGTAATCGATTATCATAATCTAATAATCGATTATGTAACACCCCTTGATGTAGCAACCGGAGCGTAATCGTCATTACACCACAGTTACTAAATCCAAGTGTGTTACAGTTATGATAACAATAATTTAAATTCTCCAGAGAGTATATTTTTTTTGACAATTTGCATAAGTAGAAAATACATTCAAATTACAACCCATAATAACCGGAGCCTCGAATATATTCAACCCATAATACAACCACTGAAATAAAATCATATTCCTTATTTATATATTTTATAGTCAATTTACACAAATTACTAATGACATAGAATATAATAATTACAGAGTCCAATAAAATACAGCGAGAATAAAAACACTAAAGGGGGAAAAGTAGTAACCCAGGGATGGGTACTACCAGCAGATAAAGCCGCAACCCCATATGTACTTGACGCACGGTGTCCCAGTTGACACGACAGGCATCAATGCCTCTATGCAGCTGTACTCTTACGTAGTCGAAGAAATCTTGTCCAGACGCTCAAGCCAATCGACCAAGGTATGGTCCCTCTTTATCTTCCTCACGATCTTTTATCAAATATAATTATAAAACAGAAATGCACAAATGTAGGAAAGAGGTAAGACATCCTACCATCATTACCAATTATAGCAGCCAGAAACAAAACGGCGCAACGTGCCCAAATAGCAATTTAAAACAGCATTTCCAATTAATAAACAGTAGACCCAACAGTAAGCAAATAAACAATTCCAGGTAGATGTTCATTACAGTAATGGTCAGATAATTCACAGTTATGGAAAATAATGATTTACAATGACAGATTATTTCATGATGCACATGCATGCTTTCCCAAATTCCTACTCCATGGAGCTAGACACAAACAGTCAGAGAGAAAGATCAGGAGATATGTCTGTAACTCGGCTGCCGCGGCCAAAGTGCTATACATCAATAATTTCCATGTGCACATCAGGCATTGTACAGACAGTCTATGCTAGATCACGATATAGGACAGTGTCTCGGTCCGAATCGTCGGTGCATTTACATCGGTTTGCCCCACGGACAGAAGAGCTACCAACTGCCCATTGTGAAGGACCCGCACCCCGACGCCCCCAAGGTCAAACATGACCTACACTAGTCTACTCGCACCCGCACTAAGGTGTGTTCAATCTTCTAGGCAACTTGGCCTTACAATAGTCCACAAGACATTCACAAATGCATAAGACTCTATGCATGAACATGTATGATTCACAATTTCATACAATTCCATAATATGCCACAATTGGCCAAGATAAGCATCAATATACAAATGGTCACTCACATAGACCCATAACATTATAATATAAAGATCAAATCAATTGGTACATTCTTAGGTCTATTATGAATCCTAACTTAGAATTTGTTTCCCCTTTCAAGGTTCATGTCCAATCCAATTCTTACAATTAGTTAAATCTTCCAAGGTAATTTAATTTCATACAATTTGTAAATCATTCAAGTTCTTAGGCCTCACACTCTCTTGCTCTTCACTCACTTGTAATTACCTTAAGTCTTATGACAATCTCACTCTTAGTCCTTTAAAATTTATGTAATCTTTGATTATATTAAATTCTTCCAATTTATTAATTATCTACCTCATTACATAGGTTTTTAACTACATAATTACTTATGCTTCCAAGTTACCAAAGTTACATATTTACACCTAAAAAGGCCTTAGAGGTCGTGGCCTCTCTAGGGATTCAATTCCCAAATCTTTTCAATTTATCACATTATAGGTTACACTCTTAATTCACTTAATCCTTTACTTGTTGCATTGGTTCACCAATAACCCCAATTTTGGGCTCAAAACCGTGGCCACCCTATAGGTTTCAATCTCAAATTTTCCTTCCATTAAATTCCATTTTATCACTTGATTAATTTAAGTCTCATGCTTGTTACAACTTGTCTACAATTTACCCAATTTTTAACCCTCAAAATCGTGGCCTCCCTAAAGGCACTCCATATCCATTTTCTTCCATTTCAAGCCATCCAATCCAATCCAATAAATCAATATACACAATCAAGCAATTCAAGGTCATGAACATCACAAAATCAACATGTAAGCTTAATAGTCATCCAATTAAAGAATAACCCACATTAGGGTTTTTCTTACAAACAACAAAATCAAAGTTCCTAGATGCTAATAGAGGTTGAGGAGGAGTGTCTTCCTCTTACCCAAGTGAAGAAAACAAAGGAACACCAAGGAATCTCCCTTGTAATTTTGGATTGGAACTCCACCAAACCCTAGAAATTTCAACTTTGTTATAACATCACCAATGCTTGAAAAATAAAGCATGGATGGTCACCAAGAGGACCATGAACACAAAAATGAAGAGAGGGAAGGAAGAGTCAAGAAACTTACCCAAGAACTCAAAGCTTGAAGCTTGAAGTAGATGGTGAAAATGGTGGAGTTTCAAGTTGCTCCAACCAAGAAAGATGTTTAGAAGGAGGAGAGGATTAGGAAAATGTAGTTGGTTGTAATTTTTGTGAAGAATGAGTGGGAGGGAGAGGGCGGGCCGTAGCTATGGTAGAGAGAAGGAGGAGAAATGTTTGAAGAAGAAAGGAGATGAAATGTAGAGAGAGAAAGGCTTTGGTGGAATTTGGAAATTAAGTGGTATAATGAATTAAGGAAGCAAAATAATTTTTCCCCTTTTTCCTTGGGCTGCTGCCGTGCATAGAGAGAGAAGGTAGAGAGAGTTTTTGGCTTCCCTTGGAAGCTAAGGGTCATTTGGTCATTGTTTGGTCAAAGCTTCTCAAAGAAGCTTTGATTATTTTACATTAAATTTGAATTAAAGTGAGTTGATTAGACATAAAGTAGATTGCATTTGGATAATGTGATAGGATTTTTATTACATGCTATTATCCAATAGATAATAGTTACAGTTGACAGAAGTCAGTATTTAATTAATCTGACAGATGAATTTTTCGCAGTATTGTTTTATTTTATTTGTTAAAATTTCTCAAAAACTGTGAAACATCGTAAACTGTGTCCAGCATCGGGTTTAATGAGATCCCCCATCGACATGTCTATAGTTCCAAGTTCACGGAGAAAATATTGCGTTTCTCCAATTCTGCTCAGTGCGCACGCAAAATGAGGAATATACTAAAATATTCGACGTTTCCAGAAAATTCCCAGAAAATTTTCAAAAATTGTAAATATTATAAAACGACTATTCGTCATATAATTTTCTAATTCTTGAAGCGCTACAGTCGTTTTCCCGACTTTGCTCAATATTCGCACAAAATGAGGAATATATTAAAATATTCGTTGTTTTCGAAAAATTCTAAAAGAATTCACATAAATAAAAAATATTAGAAAATGACTATTTGTGGTAAAATAAATAATTCCCGGAGCGTTACACTGACCTCAGCAATTCTCAGCTCAGTGTGCACGTAAAACGAAGAATATATTAAAATATCATCATTTTCTGAAAAAATTCCAGAAAAATTCCTAAAAATCAAGGATATTGTAAAATGATTATTGATGATTAAACAGATACTTTTCGGGACGTTACAGATTACCATCAACCTTTATCTCAATTCTGAAACTTGGTAATCGATTATCATAATCTGATAATCGATTACCATCAACCTTTAATTCAATTCTATAACATGGTAATTAATTATTGGAATATGATAATCGATTACCATATTCCAATAACGTCTTATTTCAATTCTGTAACTTAGTAATCAATTATCATATTCTGATAATCAATCACCATTTTCCACTAACGTCTCTTTGAAGACTAATATTCGATTACCAATCTCCCATAATCGATTATTAGTTGTTTTTCATCAACCTGAATAGGTTTCAAGACATGGTGTCTGACAAATAATCACCAAAATTCAAAGTAACTCCTTTCTTGGAAATTCCAATCTAGACATCATCAATTATTCACCATATATTCAAGTTCAACAATCATATATATATATATATATATATATATATATATATATATATATATATATGGGGTATATCTAGTGAGAGGAGTTTTTATTGTGAGAGGGTTAGAGGAGTAAATCTTGACCATACAACCATACATGGAAGGTCAATATTAAAAGTTACCTAAAGGTCATATGACCACTTAAAAGTCACATGTATTTATGTTCTAATGTTGACCATTTATGTAAGATCCAATAGTCAAGATTCATTACTCACATCTTACAATAAACACTCCCTCACCAGATACGCTTGATATATATATATATATATATATATATATATATATATATATATATATATATATATATATATATATATATATATATATATATATATGATCTTACTCTAGTGAGAGGAGTGTTTATTGTAAGAGGTGAGAGGAGTAAATATTGACCATTAGATCTTACATGAATAGTCAAGATTAGAATATAAATGCATGTGACTTTTTAAGTGGTCACATGACCTTTAAGTAACTTTTAATCTTAACCATCCATATATGTAT
Organism: Ormosia emarginata; assembly: GCA_029884605.1. Taxonomy (NCBI): domain Eukaryota; kingdom Viridiplantae; phylum Streptophyta; class Magnoliopsida; order Fabales; family Fabaceae; genus Ormosia; species Ormosia emarginata. The sequence goes on along the minus strand of JAQQTP010000033.1, from coordinate 4,930,127 downwards.
ATATATATATATGATTTTACTTTAGTGAGAGGAGTGTTTTTGTAAGAGGTGAGAGGAGTAAATATTGACCATTGGATCTTACATGAATGGTCAAGATTAGAACATAAATGCATATGACTTTTTAAGTGGTCACATGACCTTTAAGTAACTTTTAATCTTGACTATCCATGTATGGTTGTATGGTCAAGATTTACTCCTCTCACCCTCTCACAATAAAAACTCCTCTCACTAGATATGCCCCCATATATATATATATATATATGTATGTATGTATGTATGTATGTATGTATGTATGTATAAACCATCAATTCAACATGAAATTGACAAGAAAAATTCTCAAACCAATCTACTTTTACAAGATTTAAGAAGCAAGAAAGGAGAAGAGTAAGGTAGAGATGCTCAAACCCCTACCTAGCTAGGCTCCTTTGAGTCCTTAAAAGATGATAGAAGACACTTGAAATATGCTTGTTGATATATTTAAAACCACCACTAGTTAAAGCTTGATGAGTGGATAAAATTGTCTAACTTAAGCTTTGGTAGATGAAGGCTAGAAGACTTTCTAGTGAGATTAGAAAGAAGATGGTTATGAAGTTTCTTTCTTTCCTCTTTTTTTCCTTTCTTCCTCTGCTAATTGAGTGAAATGCAAAGATAAGTGTTATGTGTGTGTTTATGTGGTCAAAGGCAGTGGAGAAAAAGAAAAGATAGGAACAAAGACTATGTGTTGTCATCATTGAATGGAAATGATTTATCTCTTAGGGATACTTTGATCTTCTATTGATAAATTTAACTAACTTCCATAAGTGTTATAGAAAATTCTAGGCCTTCATTCAACTACTATACTCATCATTTAATAACTATCTATACTCATCATTGACAACTATTAAGCTTTATTACTTTTTCTTAAGTTAAGATAAACCTAAGGAGTTAAACTAATATACTTATAGGTATCTGCCTTAACCTATAATCATTCCCATAATAATATCCATTCTTTGTTTCTCATCTCCATAAAATCTCATGATTTTTCAAGCTATTCTTCTATTTAATTTGGCCTTTAAACACTCATTCTGTTTTATTAAAAATGTCAAACTAATTCATTTAATTTTCCAAAAATTATCATAACTCATTCTAATTATTTGTAACGTAGAAATAAATTTTTCATATTCATTTCCATCATCTAGGCAATTTGTGCTAAATTCTGAGCTAATATGAGATATTTTTCACGTCTAGTGTTATAGCATTATGACCAAACTAACTCAAAAAATCACCAGAATTAACAAGGAGCTCACACAAGTGTATATATAAGCTACTATAACAATCATTAAGGCTAATAGGTTAAGGAGGATGTTACAGAGGACGTTGCAGTGGTATGGTGACTTCATAGTGGCTTGGCTAGTTTTGGAAAATACAACTCGTGGTGGGAGAGGTTCAGTGAGGGCAAGCGGCATAATGGTTTTGGTTGGGTGGACGACGCTGGCACAACGGCGGTTAGTTAGGCAGCGAGGTGGAATCTCGAAAGAGTAGAGGTGGCATTGGGTTCATGGTGAAAATTATTTGGTTGATTTTACTGTTGGTTATATTTGTGTAGGATGAGATTCTATGATGTTAAGAACATGTTGTGTTATGATTGAGTGGATGTCTTTGTTTTGGGTTTACTGAGTTATTTTTTTAGGATGGGAAACTTGTGATGTGGTTGTTATGAAGGATGAGTTTCTTCAAGAAATTTTGCTCTATGTCCCCTCTTCTTATGTGTAACACCCTAAAAATTATTTGTTTTAAGATAAATAGTTGTTTTATAATATTTGTGATTTTTGTGAATTTTTCCAGAAACGTTGATTATTTTAATATATTCCTCGATTTGCATACGCACTGAGCGGAGCCGGAAAAATGAGATATTTTCCCCCAGGTTGGAAAACCTTGAACTATGGAAACATCAACAAGGGATCTTACTAAACCCAAGGCCGGACACAATTTATGAGGTTTGCGTTTTTTGATATTTTTATCTGATAAATAAAAATCACAGTACATTTTATTATCTGTTGGATGATAAACAATGATATTTTTATTAACTGTAACATTTGTCTATTGGATAATAGTTTGTAGTAAAATGTTTATCATATTTCCAAGTGTGTCAATTTTATGTCACATCACTTTGATTTTGCAAAAAGGTAAAGAGAGCTTCTTGAAAAAGCTTTGTTTTTGGCTTGTTGGAGAAGCCAAATTTACCAAGCTTCTAGAAGAAATTTTCCCTCCTCTCTTCCCCATGAGTCCACGATAATGAGGGAGGGAAAAGTGGCAAAATTGTCACATTCTCCTTATGCCATCCATCCTTTCTCATTTCAAAATTCACCAAACACTTTTCTATCACTTTCTCTCTCCATTTTCTCTCTTCTCTCACTTTCTCTCAAACCCTTCTCTTCTCTTTTCTTTCCTTTCCTCCACGACAGTCCACACCATTTCCTTCCATGGATTGCTTGATTCCAAGCAACCATCTTGCTTGAAACAACATTTCCTTTGAAGGTCTTCCTTTCTTGTTGAAGCCATACTAAAAAAAAGGAGCTCACTTTCTTCTCTATTTTCTCACCATCTCAACAGCCAAAGACACCATTTTTGGCCATCCAAGCTTTTTCACCCAACCAACCTCATTTCCTACATCTTCTCATCATCTAAAACATTTTCTCTTTTGTAACTATCTCTTGAATCCACCATTTTCGTTTTCTCCCATCAAGCTCTAAAGGTTGAAGCTTTGAGGTAAAAAGTTCATGACTTTCCCTTTTTCTTCTCATTTTCATGTTCACGGTCCTCACCATGACTATAGATCTCTTCTTTTCAAGCTTGAAATATTGATTTTGTGAGTTTGAATGTCCTAGGGTTTTTGAGGTGGTGGAGGACGAATTTCTAAGGGAAAAATGAGCTTGCTTTTCTTGTTATTTCTCTTGGTAAGAGGGAGATCATCCACTTCAACCTTTCTTGGTAGTGAGGAGCTAGTTTATGTGTTGATTTGTGAGAAATCCATGTTAGGATTGTTCTCTTTGTTATGTGATTTTGTTATGACCTTTGTATTAACTTGTATCTTGTATGATTTATTGGTTGTTATTATGCATCTTGATGGATCTTTGAAGAGTTTGAATGGATTGGATTTGTATAAAAGAATCAAGGGCTCCTTACCCTCTTTATGGTGGCTCACGGCCATACACCCTCCAAGGGGGTGTTCATGGTTAAAATTTGTAACAAGTTGGGGAAAATGACTAATCAAGAGATTAATAATGAATAGAGTAAAGAAAAATGAGTTCCGAGCTTCTTTGAAGCTCATTGCCACCTATAGAGAAAAATAGCAATTTTGTATTAAAATGGGAACTTAGTTAACTAGATAATTGGAGGTTAATTAAGGACTCATAAAATGGAAAGAACAAAAGATAGAATTTTATTCTATAACTTAGAATGAATTTAACCACAGGAAGAACATGGGTGAAAGTGAGATGTTGGGTAATTTAAGTTGAAATTTCCTTAAGTGAATTAGGTTTAAAATTTAATGAAGAACTTGTTTAATTTGAGTAATAAAGATTAGGTAAAATGTAAGAGAATTCCTCTAGAAAAAGATTTCATAAGAAATATTTAATTAAAGTGAAATTCCCTAATAAACCTTAAAAGCGTATTTTCACATTTGAGAATTTGTCAATGTGTTGTTGAGGGTCCATATAGGACCAAGAATTTATTGATAATGAAATTGGCCCCTCGTGGCATGATTATGGAAAAGTGTATGACTATTGAATACATATGAATATGCATTGAGTCATCATGCATTGTGAAAGTCCGGTGGACTTTGTTGTAAGGCTTTATGCCTAGGTGATTGAATCACACCTTAGTGCAACTGCGAATAGACTAGTGTAGGTCACTCATTAACCTTAGGGGCATCGGGGTGCGGGTATCTCGCAATGGGCAGTTGGTAGCTCTTTTGTGCCGTGTGATAAACCGATGCAAACACACCGATGATCCAGACCGAGACACTGTCCTTTATCGCGATCTTGTGAAGAATGTCTTGTATGAGCCATGTTGCACAATTTTGTTAAGATTGAAGCACTTGATTTGAAGCCGATGATATACAGACATGTCTCCTCGATCATTCTTTCTGAATGTTGTGTTTAGCTCCATGGAGTAGGGTTTTAGTACCTTGTACATGTACAAGGTCAATCATCATATTTATTTGTCTTACATTTATATAGTTATGAAATTGTTCCTTTTATGATGCTATGACTGCTTGGAGTATTAAATTGTGTATTACTTGATCTTGATGTTGTTTACTGTTTTGTTGCACTGTTTGACATTATGCACCATTTATGCTTCTTTACTGCCATAACTGGTAATGATACTGGATATCTCACCTCTATATTTTGTTACTCTGTTTGTATATATCTGTGTTTTCATAAAGACCAAGACGTGGACGAGTCTGAGTTTCCTGGATTCTTGTCCAATTAGTCTACTATCCTGCAATGGCATCTCAACGAGGCTTTTTGGGGTATGCCAGGTTGAGGTTTCATGGGGGTGGTGATAGTTGACACGTGGATTTCGACACGGAGCATTTTGTTTATGTTGGAGACGTGACAGTGTCTCTAGCATAGGGTCGTTAAGATCCCCCTATGTTTTCTTTTGATTTTTATGTTTAGTTAGATTTCTACATGCTTATGCGAGAGGTATGGGGTGAGCGTGTGTTCACCCCGCGCGAGGATTCAGATTCTTTACTGTCATCTGCACGAGCTCCTACTCGTGGGTCAGCCGCACCTATGAGGATTTCCTCTTTTGAGGAAGATCTTGAGAAGGACCCATCTGAGGCTCCTTCTTAGCTGGTGATGGTGGCTTGACTCTTTTTGGTAGCCTTTTGGGTGGCTGGCTATATATCGCTTTAGGGGCCTGATGTTGTCCTTTTGGTGGGTTGTAAATGTATAATCCTTTTGGGTCATGTAAAGATTCTGCTTCTTTTGTACAACTGTTGATGTATCTAAACACGTATGATATAAGTATATATATATATGATGTATGAATGTATGGTTTACTCCTCATATTAATTTCTGCTGTAATTATGTTTCATCATTTTCTTACAAAAAAAAAAAGAATTCGCTAAATTATTATATGTTTACAAATGAACAGGCTATTCTCTATATTTAAAATGAATCGGGTCTTTGTTTATATCCTTTCCGTTCATGGTTTGGTGTGACGGTCCCTCTCTAAAAAGGAGTGTTAAATTATGAGCAACTTCCAAAACTAGAGAGCATTCCTTTTGTCTTTTCTTCGTGGTCTTTATGAGCAGAAATGCCTCTCTATTTTTCTCACCATTTCCACCTCTTTTTATTGACTCTATCTCACCTAATGTAAGCAACCACCAGGCACAGCAATGAGGAGCAACTCAGTGTTGCCTCGGCTGCCCATAAACTATCCTCTTTTTGCAGCTTAAAGTGCATCATGTAGTGGAGTAACAACAAAATTCATTAAGAAGTTTGGGAGCAAAGTGTAGGAAGCAGTATGTGAGTGAGAGAGTACGATTTCTTTCTTTTTTTCTTTTTCTTTTTTGGAAGTGAAACAAATTGATTTCTTTGAAAATAGGTCAAGGTGGACTAGAAGTTTGGGTCTGTGAGCAAAGAAGATTGGGACAAGAAAAATGGGCTAAGCATGTGGGCTTTTGTAAAAAAAGTTTTTGTACTTTTCTCTTTTCTATTTTTTAACTTTTATTTGTAATTTTTTTTACTCGGACAAATTTGGGAGTTCACAGTTGCCCCTCTTTACTTATTTCTTACTAGAGAATATGAATAACCTTAGTTTTATGTATTATCGTTGTAAAGAACGAGTAAAGATATGAACTTAAATTTTATCTTGGAATCCATGAGATGATGCAAAAGAAAATAAATGCAGACAATGCATGCATGATTGATTTTTCCTTTTCTATTTTTTTATATGAAATAAATGACCAGAAGTTAAAAACAAGGAGTAACCCGAAGTGCTCAAAAAATTAAATGACAGAAAAATAAAATGTATGAAGTTGATGCACTGAAAAGTAAATGACAAGAAAGGAAAATGCAAGGAGCTAGTGGGAAAAACATGTTAGGCTTATAATTAGTTACAAAGGTAATATATTTCTTGTTTGGCATGTCAGTTAAGTTTTGTGACAAACTAGATTAGTTTAGGCACTTTATTGTAATCCCGAGTGTGAAAAGTAGCCTAAAATGACCTAGATAGTAGGATAAATTGCTTAGTTAAGGGAAATAGATGACGATAATTGTTTCAGTGTCATAAATGAGCTAAGTAAGATGTAGTTAAAGTTTGAGGACAATCAGAGTTAGTTTGGTATTTTAGGCATACTGGTTGTGTATTTAATGGCAGATTCACTACCAGCAGATATGTAAAGATGAGTTAATGGTGAAACAAGTTTTTTAATGAATCTTAGGACAAGATTTTTAATGAATCTTAGGATTTATTTCAAATCTGTTGGAGGTTAGAAAACTTGATTTTGAGAAATAAATGTGTTCTTAGCAGATCAGGGTTTTAGTACCCCATTAGTGGTTCTATTTAAGGAGCCAAATTAGGTTTCTATTCTCCATTCTCACGGCTGGAGGTAGAGACCAAAGGGGAAAGAAGAGAAAGGAGAAAAGAGGAAGGAAAATGGGAGAAAAGTAAAGGGAGAAAAACTAGAGGAGCAAGATCAAAGCTCGAAGAGGAAATCCTGGAGCAAGTTCAAGGCTTCAAGATCACCTTGTCTACAAGAGGTAGGGGTTATTGACCTTTAATTCCATCTTTTTTGTAACGCCCCAATTTTTAGAAAATATTCTGAATGTACTGTTTTCTGTTTTTCATGCTTTTGTGTGAATGACCGCTGTGTCCCTATTTTTCAGTTCTCGATTTCTGTATGAAAACAATTACGATAATACTGGCTCAAATTTTATTTGATCGTTTTACGTAATTTGCTTCGACACGGTAAAATAAAAATTTTTCTGAGCTACTGTTTTAATTTTTTTGAAAGATATACAGCTATATAATATTGCTGGATATTTTATTTGAACGTTTTGGACGATTACCTACGTTGTGGGAAAAAATGGAAAAATGACCGTTACGTCCCGAACGCGTCTTGCTTTACTTGTTTTTGCTTGTTTTTAATTGTTTTCTTCTTGATTTAATGTCCGATAATACCGCCTCGTGATTTTATATGGACTTTTTGTGTGATTTGCTCAGAGACAGGAAAATAATATTTTCCGGGCGGGAAAATCTTATTTTATTATTTAGAATTGGGGGATCTTACTAAACCCGATTGAATGAGACTAAAAATAATCTTTTAATTTTTAGGATTTAATCACAAATAAAATAATTTTATATTATTATAATATTATTTTATTAGTCAAGATATTTTAGTGACAAGTGGACCCTAAATATTTTGCGGGACCCACAATTAGCGAAACGTTAGATCGGTAGCTTAGTTAATCACCATTAGCGTAGAACTTTCCAGTAACAGTGACTCACTAGTCGACTCACTCAGAGAAAATTAAATGCACTGGGTGATTAGGCTTGTGAGTCACCAAGAGCCAACCAATAGGAATCAAGCTTGCTCACCAAGGCTTGATCTTGACCATTGATTCATCCAATGGCTTGGATGAAGCCAAGCAAGGTGCCCACCTTGCACCTCACTTGATGGCTACGGCCAAGAGGTCTTGGATGACCAAAATCACAACTCATCTTCATCATTTTTCTCTCTTCTCTCATCAAAACCCTAGCCACCATTCTTGTTCATTTTCTTCACCATTTTCGCCAAGACACTATCTACACCATCCAACCATCCAAAAATTTTTCTAACCAAGTTTTCCTAATCTAAACACCATTCTAAGAACCTTTCTAGTTGGGAGTTTCTTCAAAATCTTCCATTTAAGGCTTGGAAATCAACCTTGAAAGTTTTACCTAGAAGGTGAAATTTCATGCTTTTCTTTTCTCTCTTCATTTTCAAAGTTCTAAGCCATGATTTCTCCATGGTTTAGCTTCTTTTTCATGGTTAGTAACATGTAGATTTTGTTTGAGATTTCTAGGTATTTTTGGTGGTGAAAACCGTGACCTAGGAGGTGTGAAAGCAAGCCTTTTGTCTTCATTTAAGGTAAGAGGAAGACAATTCTTATCATCTCTTGATGGTGGTAAGAAGATGGAGCCATTTGTGATGTTTGTAGAATCCATAAGGATTCGGTGGTCATGTGTTAATTATGTGTGTATTTGTTAATTTTTGTGTTTGTTAGTAGTTTATGTGGTATTTGTTAGTAGCTTTCTTGTTTAATGATTGTAATAATTTTGCATGTCTATTAGCTTTTGAATGCATGTCTATAAGCTTTAATTTAGGTTTTATGTGTTAGAAAATATATTGCATGTGTTAGAATTGTATGATAGTATATAGGATGTGAATAACATGTTTAAAATTGCATGAGTGTTCCAAAGAGCACATCCAATAGCTCACGGCAATGACAAGTTTGGAGGACCAAAATGTTCTCTTGATTTTTCCTAAAGTGTAACTTAATTAACCTAGGAGAATCAAGAAAGTTTCAAATTGATTTGATCAAAGAAAATGCATTTAGAAATCAAATAGTAAAGACTTAGTATTTTGGGCCAACATGCCTAAAGGATTAAATTGATTCTTGCTAACTATTTCCTAATATGATTTAATGAACTTAGACAAAATAATACATTTGATATAATTTGGAAGGTGAAAAACAATTTAGAAATCAAATGCAAAAGTTTTATGAAATTTGGCCAACATGCCACTATAGGTAATCATGATTTCTAAAACTTGATTTCAAATCTTTTTCAATCATAAAGAGACAATACAAGTTAAGAAGAAATTTTCTATAATGGTTTTTGAAGAAACAAATTGAGTAGAATTAAGCTTAAAGGATTAAAACTAATAATTTTATCATTAGGAAGGAAATACAGTAATGTTGAGAAATTTTCTAACATATAGCTCACTTTAGGTTTTGAAGCATGTTAGAGATTTCAAAAAGAATTAAATGATATGGTTAAAAAATTAGGTAAATGGAAATTTTATGGATAATTTAGGAAACCATTATTATGATATTCTAAACAAAATACTGTCAATTTTTAGTAAAAATGAACCAATAAGATAGCAAAAATATCCAAAAGACAGTATGCGGTATGAAAAATTATTCTACATAGTTTAAATGTACTAAGTAATATTTCTGTCTGTTTAAACAGTAATTTTAAAGGCATTCGAATAAGAAAATGATTTGAAAATCCTACGCGATTGAGAAAACGTATTAAAAATGCTACGCGATTTTAAAAACAGAAAAATATCTTTACCCGATTTTTAAAACATTTGTAAAAACGACGGAATTATGAAAACGCGATAAAATTTCTACGCGATTGACCGTTACTATATTTATTTTATGCTGTCGGGAAAATGTGAACCCGTATAGATTATTTTTGAGGATCTTTATCTGTCGGGAAAATGTGAACCCGTATATGCTTTTGAAAATTTATCTGCTGTCGGGAAAATGTGAACCCGTACAGGTTTTTGGGAATTTATTTGCTGTCGGGAAAATGTGAACCCGTACAAGCTTTCTATCTATGTGTGCCAAGTTTTTGGTGGATTGGTTGACGAGACGAATCACATCGTGTTGTCGATGAGATAAACGTAGTGTGGTTCATTGTTCTAATGAACTTGGAGACTTTAGTGTACGGGATCCCACATGTGGACAGTTGGTAGCTCCGCTGGGCCGTGGTAAATCGATAGCACACTATGGTACTCGACATACACTATATTTAATCGAGATTTGTGAAATCTAGTAGTACATTTGCCTGTAGTGCCACAACGTGAGACCGTGAACTACACCACGCCTGGATGATGGATTCTGTGTCGTGGGGCTATAGACGCAACGTGTGACAAATGTAATAGTTGGTGGGGCAGCCGTGGTACTAATGGATTTTACGAATCATTCCTCTCTCTAATACTTGTGTTTTCTTTAGCTCCATGGAGTAGGGTTTTGTTATATTATTTATTTATCTCTATGTCTATTTATTTTCATCTTATCTATTTATTTCTATTTTAACTATTTATCTCGTATTTTATTTGTTTATTTTATCTCGGTTCTTGCTTCTATATTTGGTTATTTTTATTATATCTTATCTGTTTATTCTTATCTTTCTTATTTTATCTGTGACGTTTTATCTGTGGTGTGATATATTGTTATGATATCTAAATTTTACTTCAATCTGTTATTATAATTGTTAAAGCTTTTCGTATTGCATGAACTGTATATATGTTGATTGTCGTCTTCTTATTGGCCATGTTGTGATGATTTTATGTTGTCTTACCTCTTTGTTATATGTATTTTCTGTTTATTTATTTTACGCGGTAAAGACTTTGAGGAAGAGGATCAGCCCCTTGAGATCTTGTACCCCGAGGAGGAGGAAGGTCGAAGCGGACGATCGGTTTGACGATCAAGAACCATCCGATCATCCATATCCTCTGGATTGATTGTAAGGGATGGCAGCGCCAGGATTTTTGGGGTTCGTAGAGCTAGTATTTCATGGAGGTGCTCTGGCTTGGCATCTACGAGGCGATTGTGATTCTGTGACATATGCAGGACGGGTGACCGTGATTCTACATCAGCGATTTGATGGAGAGCCCATTATGACTACAACGTTATTTCTGCACTTAGAGTTATCTTTATCCATTAGGCGTTATTGGGGTGCTGAAAACCCTGAGCCTAGTGAGATAAGCATCGTATCGACTGCGCGATCCCGTTATCGCCGTGTGTCGAGACATCCGGGATATCTATCTCCTGATGATCATTTTCATGCTGAGAGTGATCCATCAGAGGATTAGATAACCATGATGTTTTTTTTGGGCGCGTCAGCGTATGTCTGTATATATTAACTCTTTTATTGCTTTCCTTACTGTTTTTGTTTAAATATTTGTAGTCCTTGTTGTAAATTATTTGTACAGCTTATAACTTAATCATATGTATATTATCAGTAATGATATTTTTTTTTTATTTCGTATTTTCCGCATTATCTTTTTATATCATATTTCTCGTCTATAGGAATTATTTTACAACCCGTAATAATATTTAACAAATGTTTCACAACTTGGGTAGATTTTATTTCTATTTCTTTTATTTTCTTTTATGTGTGACATCCTCCAAAGGGGTGTTACATTTTTCCCTCAACCATTTTGTGGTTAAGGTTAGGATTTTATGTGGAAAAAATAGGTTTTTAAAGAGTAAAATCTATTTCCTTTGCTTGAATCTTAGATTCAATGGTTGAAATTGGTTATTTCAATTATTTGAAATCAAGATTAGTGAGTTTTTTCAATAGACAAAGCTAGAAAGATAATTAGATGGAGTTTAGGTTAAATAGGAAGTGTGTATGTGATTTTGATCATTAACACAAGATTAAGTAAACCAATAGGTTGTACAAGAGTTACAATATTTTTAGAGGTAGTTAGTGGTGTTAGAATTCACCTATAAACCATTTTTTGAGGATTAGATCACTGCCTTGTTTCAATGGTATAGTGGCAGCAATCTGTAAAATTCTGCAGATTTGCTGCTATGCTAGAAGCGCTTAGGTTCCAGTGTGTAGCGCTCAGGCATTTAGAGAGTAGAGAGTGATGCAAGCAGTAGGGCATTGAGCGCTCATGAGCTGAAGAATGGGCGCCCAAGCACCCATAGCAAATTTCACCAGAATCATTATTTTGATGAGTTAAGTTTTCCTACTTGTTAGGATCCCTTTCATATGCCTTGTAAAGTGTGTTGAGACACTAATAGGGGTATTCCCTAGATAGAAAGACCATAAGGCATACAAGGGAAACAAAAGGATAGGTTGTGCATCCATTAAACATGGATTGCCATAGATGAAAGTTCAATTCTTAAGTGACAAAGTGTTGCTTAGATATCACTTGGGAAGTGATGAAGAAGTGAAAAACAAGGATATAGGCTAGTTGGCAAGAATTGAGTGCCATAGTGCCTAGTTGACAAGAGTGAAATGCCATAGAGCATGAAAACTCTCATAGAATTGAGATAGAGCTAGTAATGCAAGAATAGAAAGAGTACTAAGAATAGAAAGAGTACTAAGTTTGGTTGGCATTGGTTAAATGTCATAGTGCATGAAAGCTCTCATAGAGCTAAGGTAGAGTTCGTAACGCAAAGATGAACTTAGTATAGAGTTATATGGTGATTATGTTAGAGTTAGACATAATACTACATTTTCACACATACATATCACATTTCTCATATACTTGTTATTCCTGGAGTCGAGATAGTGGAGGCATCCACTCGGTTTTAAGTGGCTTAGTCCACTCAGTTTTGGTAGGCTATAGGAGGTTACATGATATGACAACAGGCTCCCTCCCTACTTGGTAGGTTATAGGAGGTTACTTGTTATTGTATCAGATTCCCTCCCTGTCCAGAGAAATGGTTAAGTTTCACCACATTGCACTTACACTATATCATACACATTTTCTTTTGAGCATAGTCATACATAACATAATCATTGCACTTTTGGTATTTTTTTTATATGTGAATTATGTTCTTTTATGTATTATGTTGCATTTGTCTTTAGTGACAACTATATGTGTAGTTGTCTTTCTTGATAGTTTCAAATTATTGTATGAGTAGTTCTTTGATATCATTGTTTGTTTAGTCTAAGTTAAAGTTATAGTTTACATTTTGGAATATTACATAGAGTTAAGGTATATATTCTTATGTAATAGTTTGGTTTATTCATTGCGAATGATTAGACTGCTGGTTTTGGTTTATTCATACTGAGAAATGTGATTTCTCACCCCATTTGTTGCCATATAAATCTAGGTGGAAGCTCTTTAAAAGGTAAGAAGAAAAAGTATGAAGACTAGAGTAGTAGTAGTTTTTATGCTTAGTAGTAAAGCTTGTATTTGTTTACACTACTTTTAGTTTATACAGAAAGTTTATGTATACAATGAGCCCTTTTGAGGCGAAGATGCATGTATATAACTTTTAGTTTCCGTAAGGCTCTCCATTATTATTTGTTTAAATGATATGGATTAATATATTGTTAAGTTAGAAGTAGCATAGCTAATACTGCTTATCCAGGTATATATGCGATATATTGATTATGCATTTAATACCAGATTGACTACCAACATATATGAAAAGATGAGTTAATGGTAAAACAAGATTTTTAATGAATCTTATGATTTATTTCAAATCTGTTGGAGGTTAGAAAACTTGATTTGGAGAAATAAATGTGTTCTTAGTAGATCAGAGTTTTAGTACCCCATTAGTGGTTCTATTTAAGGAGCCAAATTAGGTTTATATTCTCCATTCTCACAGCTGGAGGAGGAGACCAAAGGGGAAAGAAGAGAAAGGAGAAAAGAGGAAGGAAAATGGGAGAAAAGTAAAGGGAGAAAAACTAGAAGAGCAAGACCAAAGCTCGAAGAGGAAATCCTGGAGCAAGTTCAAGGCTTTAAGATCATCTTGTCTACAAGAGGTAGGGGTTATTGACCTTTAATTCCATCTTTTTTCCTCAACCATTTCATGGTTGATGTTAGGATTTTATGTGGAAAAAATAGGTTATTAAAGAGTAAAATCTATTTCCTTTGCTTGAATCTCGAATTCAATGGTTGAAATTGGTTATTTCAACTATTTGAAATCAAGATTAGTGAGTTTTGTCAATAGACAAAGCTAGAAAGATAATTAGATGGAGTTTAGGTTAAATAGGAAGTGTGTATGTGATTTTGATCATTAACACAAGATTAAGTAAACCAATAGGTTGTACAAGAGCTACAATATTTTTAGAGATTGTTAGTGGTGTTAGAATTCACCTAGAAACCATTTTTGGAGGATTAGATCACTGCCTTGTTCTAATGGAATAGTGGTAGCAATCTGTAAAATTCTGCAAATTTGCTACTATGCTAGAAGCACTAGCGCTCAGGCATTCAGAGACTAGAGAGTGATGCGAGCAGCAGGGCATTGAGTGCTTAAGCACTCAGTGCAGAGCACTTAGGCTCTCGTCTCAAAGCAGAACAGAGTTATGCTCTGCCCATCCAGCGCCTAGGCGTTGAAGAATGGGCGCTTAAGCACCTATAGCAAATTTCACTAGAATCATTATTTTGATGAGTTGAGTTTCCCTACTTGTTAAGATCCCTTTCATATGCCTTGTAAAGTATGTTGAGACACTAATAGGGGTATTCCCTAGATAGAAAGACCATAAGGCATACAAGGGAAACAAAAGGAGAGGTTGTGCATCCATTTAGCATGGATTGCCATAGATGAAAGTTCATTTCTCGAGTGACAAAATGTTGCTTAGATATCACTTAGGAAGTGATGAAGAAGTGAGAAACAAGGATACATGCTAGTTGGTAAGAATTGAGTGCCATAGTGCCTAGTTGACAATAATGAAATGCCACAGAGCATGAAAGCTCTCATAGAGTTGAGGTTGAGCTAGTAATGCAATAATTGAAAGAGTACTAAGTCTAGTTGGCATTGGTTAAATGTCGTAGTGCATGAAAGCTTTCATAGAGCTGAGGTAAAGTTAGTAATGCAAAGATGAACTTAGTATAGAGTTATGTGGTGATTATGTTAGAGTTAGACATAATATCGTATTTTCACACATACACATCACATTTCTCACATACTTGCTATTCCTAGAGTCGAGATAGTGGAGTCATCCACTTAGTTTTAAGTGTCTTAGTCCACTCAGTTTTGGTAGGCTATAGGAGGTTACGTGATATGACAACAGACTCCCTCCCTACTTGGTAGGTTATAGGAGGCTACTTGTTATTGTATCAAATTCCCTCCTTACCCAGAGGAATAGTTAAGTTTCACTACATTGCACTCACACTATATCATACATATTTTCTTTTGAGCATAATCATACATAACGTAGTCATTGCACTTTTGGTATTTGTTTTTTATATGTGAATTATGTTCTTCTGTGTCTTGTGTTGCATTTGCCTTCGGCTGTAAGTACAGTTGTCTTTCTGATGGTTTTAAATGATTGTAAGAGCAGTTATTTGATATCATTGTTTGTTTAGTCTGAGTTAAATTTATAGTTTACATTTTGGAATATTGCATAGAGTTGAGGTATATATTCTTATGTAATAGTTTGGTTTATTGATTGCGAATGATTAGACTGCTAGTTTTGGTTTACTCATACTGAGAAGTGTGATTTCTCACCCTGTTTGTTGCCATGTAAATCCAGGTTGAAGCTCTTTAAAAGGTAAGAAGAAAAAGTATGAAGACTATTGTAGTAATAGTTTTTATGCTTAGTAGTAAAGCTTGTATTTGTTTACACTGCTTTCAGTTTATATAGAAAGTTTATGTATACAATGAGCCCTTTTGAGGCGAAGATGTATGTATATAACTTTTAATTTTCGCATAGCTCTCTATTATTATTTGTTTAAATGATATGGATTAATATGTTGTTAAGTTAGAAGTAGCATAGGTAATACTACTTATCCAAGTATATGCGCGATATACTAGGTTAATGGTATTAGGGTGTTACACAAAATAAATGACAAAATATTTTGTGAATTAACTGGATATGGACTTACAAATTTTTGTGAAAAAGAAAAAGTGAATTGCGAAGCAATTGGATACGACCCCACAATCTTGGAAAGATATGGTGACTTGCGTGGCAACGGATATGACCCACAATTTTGGAAAGAAAAAGGCAAATTGCGTGGCAACTGGATACGACCTGTAATTTTGGAAAAGAAAAGGCGAATTACGAGGTAATTGGCTATGACCCACAATTTTCAAAAATATGATTTGTACGGCAATTAGATATGACCAACAATTGAAAAGAAAGACAAATTGTGTGTCAACTAGATACGACCCGCAATTTGAAAAGAAAAGATAATTTGTGTGGCAACTAGATATGACCTGTAATTGCAAGGAAAAAGACGAATTGTGTGACAACTGAATATGACCCACAATTTATGAAAAGAAAATATAAATTGCGCAGCAACTGGATATGACCCACAGTTAAAAAGAAAGACAAATTTCGTGGTAATTGGATATGACTCGCAATTTGAAAAGAAAACATGAATTGCGTAGCAACTGGATATGACCTATAATTGAAAAGAATCTTGGAAAAGATATGGCGAACACCCCCACAATCTTTTGGAGAATTGCGTGGAAACTAGATATGACCTATAATTTTGGAAAGAAAAAGGCGAATTGTGTGACAACTGGAAATGACCCATAATTTTGGAAAAGAAAAGGTGAATTGCGAGGTATTTGGATACGACCCACAATTTTGGAAAAGAAGAATTGTGCGGCAATTGGATATGACCCGCAATTGAAAAGAAAGATGAATTGCGTGGCAACTGGATACGACCCACAATATGAAAAGAAAAGATAAATTGCATGGCAACTAGATATGACCCGCAATTGCAAGGAAAAAGATGAATTGCGCAGAAACTTAATATCACCTGCAATTTATGAAAATAAAGGATGAATTGCGCAGCAACTGGATATGACCCACAATTTGAAAAGAAAACATGAATTGCTTAGCAATTAGATATGACCAGTAACATGAATTGTGTGGGAACTGGATATGACCCACAATTTTGAAAAGAAAAACTAATTGTAAGCCAACTAGATATGGACTCATAATTTTGGAAATGAAAAGAAAACATTGTGAACCAACTGGATATGGGTTCACAATTGGGAAAGCAATCATTAGGCCATGGGCCTAAAGACTAAATGCGACTAGTCATGATGTTGTGAAATTGACAAGTGCACCAAATCGTAAAAGTAATAAAGAGTGAGTGAGAGTATCGTCCCATGAGGATTATGTTATTAATTATTAAGTTTTCCAAATTGACACAATCTAAGTTATTAAAAAAGAGAATTGTTGAAAATATATAATTAAAAGTAAATCCAAATAAGAAATTATTAAAAGAAATAAAGTGAATAAAGCAAATCAATCAAGCAAAGGGATGAAAAATAATGGTATCAAAGTGTTAGAATTTCAATTTCACTAGAACTCTTTGGATGCAATTTCAAAGATTAGTTTAACTATGTTCTATTTCAATGATTTATGGTCAAATTCCAAAAATTAATCAATATTCAATCTCTTGGTATATTACTCCTCTTCACACTATTAAAAGTTAACCAATTCTTTAGTATAACCCAAATAGAGAAAGCTTTATTAAAAACAAAGGAATTAAAAGCAAGACCACAAAACCCATAACGTCTATTCCTAGCGATTGCAGAAATTATGGCGTTTATCACAAGTTCTAAGTTCGTGCACAATTTTATAAAATGATACATAAATCCAAAGATCATTCCCAAATTAATCAGATTTAGAAAAGCATTAAGAGAAGAGATAAACACTTAAATCCTAAAATAAAAACATAGATTAAACATATAAATGAAGTTACATCATAAAAGTTTAAGATCTATCATCACCCTAACAAAAGAAATTTAGTTACACATGGGAAAAGAAGAAAACAAAGAGAAGAATTCGACAAACTCCATAGAAGATAAGTGGAAAGGATAAAGAAAATTCCTAATCTTCAAGCCTAGATGCGCCCATGGTAAATTAGGGTTCATGTCATTGCTTCTCTCTCTGACGGCTGCTGAATGCTCCTCAAAGTGCGCAAGTTTTCTATTTATAGACTATTGAACATGTGCTGTTTAACGTCTAGCGCCTGAGCGCTGGACAACCAGAGTCTGTTTGCATTGATGCTACGTGCGCGCTTGAGTGGTGGGTTCCCAACTCCTAGGTGCTGAGGCACCAGAAAAATTGTTCTTGTTCTGCCATACTAGTGCTTAAGCACTGGCTTTTAGGCACTGGACCATCAAAGTGCTTTTTTTCAGCTTTTCCTTTCTTGTACAAGTGTCCATTCTTCTTTCATGTATATTTACCTATCAAAAATAAATAAAACACGTAATAAGAACACAATTTAAAATAATAAAAACATAATAAAACTTGAGAACAAAGCTCAATCAAAGAGGTTAAAAGAGGATGAAAATCCAGAATTTAAGCCATAAAAATATGAATTTTTGAAGGTTCATTACTCCCCCAAACTTAAGATTTTACTTGTCCTAAAACAAAAACAAAAAGAAAAAGAATTAAAAACAAAACAAAATACAAAGAATAAACAACCAAAAACTAAAACATGCAGACTTGAACATGGCAATACCGGTTATTGAATATCATTCTTATCCTCAGAAACTGCTTCACGATCTCATTTCAAGGTGTCACACATGGACAATCAATTACTACATCGTCTCTCACATGCAACTTTCATACATAAATGACTTTCCATAAACATGAATGAAAGAACAATTCCTACTCATGAAGTACAAACTTGGATAGGTTTATAAAATTGCAAATGCATATCAAACCTACATCCATAAGGTTGTTTTTCATCTCTCTCTCTACTAATGTAAACAACACATAGCCAAGGATCAACAATGACTTTATAAGTTTGTAATGTAAGGCCAAGGGTGAGGGTTAGGAAAGAAGGGGTAAGATAAATAAAACAAAAGTTGAAATACATAATCATGCACATTTCACAATCCAAGTCACAAAATGTTGAACAAGTGCAAAACGGAGCATAGGAATCCATTACTTGATTTGTATATTTTTTTTTTATAAATTTTTCTCTTTTTTCTTTCTTTTTTTTTTATACATGACCTCTACCCCCAAACTTATTTCTTTGCAACACTTTGGGTGGACTTCCTCCTTTTTTTTAGCTCCTTAAATTCTTTATGTACAAAGAATGACTAAGACTTGAATAGTAAAATAATACAAGATATGTATCGAACAAGGGTGTGTAAGAAGGATTTTTTTTTTATAAGGTAAAGGGAAAGGAAAATGTGGGTAAAAGAAAAGAAATAGAGGCCAAATATACACAAGGCTGCAAAAGGGACCTAGGGATATACTGTGTTTACAGGTTAGCTTGAAAGACTCAAACGGTCCAAAGAAGACTCATATCATTTCTTTGATCATGCATTGTCTAGGATTTTGCCTCAAGAGAGAATCTAAGAACTTTTAGATACAAGTCATCCGCACACATGCAATCCTATAAACTTTCTCTAAGCCTGACATGCATCCATATTCCAAGGTCTAACAATCATAAAGATGGGAAGCACATCCATACACAATCGAAGCAATAGAGATAAATGCAACTCATGGATTCTCATGTGATATTCCAAGAAAATAGATCAATCCACAATTTATGCAATCATTGGATATTTAATTCAACACACTGGCATACATAATTTTAACAATATGACTCAAAACAATAAACTAGCAGACAACAAAAATAAGAGAAAAATAAAAACAAAAATAGCAAAGCTATCCCCCCAAAACTTACAATAAACAATGCCCCCACTGTACAAACAATTAAATGCTAATAATAGATAGGAAAGTAAAAACTGTAAAAAAAAAGTGGAAGGCTTAGAAAAGCTTATTATTTTGGCAATCAACTCAATCCTGCTATTCATCTTCATCATTCTTCACCTCATCTTCCTCACTAAAGTTAATGTTGGCCATTATGTCCTCATCAGTCATGTGAAGTACACCTAGAGCATTAGTGTTGAGGTTCATCTGCTCTACCATACTATGCAATATGTTCTCTAATTTGTATTGAGATTGGATGACATGGTTGAGCTTTCTGTGGTTCTAGCGTTGCACATGCTCTAATCTATCCAATCTTTGGGCAGTGGTGAGCGCCTGACGGGGTTGCCTTAGTGCCAGGCCTTGACCTTGAGGTGCTTCTATAGCTGCAGGGTCCTCTTAAAAGTACCTCTCAATTACTGATGCAGTAATTAGAGGTGTGGGCTGAATATGATGATCACCTGTGATATGAATGCCTCTCTCGGAGCATAACTGTGTGATAAGAGAAGGATATGGCAAGCTTCCTAAGGTCTCCTACGCTACCATGTGCATGTTGAAGGCAATGAGCCTTTCTATATCAACAATATCTCCAATCACAATGGCAAAAGATCAATAGATCCCTCTTGACTAACACCTCAGAAGTATTAGAACATGGAAGGAGGTTAGCTTGAATAAAAGTACACCATACTTTTGTGATCGGCTTCAAACCTGCCTTCTTCAAAAATCTGGGTGCACCTTTGGTGTCTAACGCCCACTGAGTGCCTTCCTTGCATATTACTCAGAGTGCTAGGTCTGACTGTAGTGGCCTTTTGAGTAAAACTCTCGAACCAAGGTTTAAGATCCCAAAACCGAAGGTTGACACAGCTTGCGCCAGTTTCGTTCCAAAACTTGTGCTCGAATGTCCAGGTACTCATTTTCTTCTTGAACGAAACCTCTTTCTCGAACAAAATTCCGCTTCACTAATATATTGTTGAATCACTGCTCATGAGTATGTGACCGGAAACGACTTTGGTCAAAAATCAAGATTATGCAATATTTAAACAATTTGAACAAAATTCACAAGTATTTCAATCCTTTTAATTTCAAACATAAATACTGTAATTACCCATTTTGCCCAAAATCTCCAAATATAAACACAATCAATAATGCACACAACAAATAATCCAATGGCCAAGCCAAAATCCCCAATTTTACTTATCAACTATTCCCACACAACAATTATTCAAGCAATTTATCAGTCAGAATCATCAATGTGAGGATCACATCCTTCAACAATCACATACATAAATGTACAAACATGTCTAATTACTTCACATAATTAGCATTACAAATCCATTTGATTAATCAACAATGAGGACTCAACCTCATCAACATAATTATGAAAAACAATGATGCCAATCACTACAATAACTAGCATGCCAATTAGTTTATATTCATAACTATTAACATGAAATATAATGATGTTAAGTATCAAAATAATTAACATTCTAATTGATTTACATTCATCACACTAACACCTCATTAAATACTCCTATTAGAGTCTCAATACTCATTAAGAAGCATAAAAGAAGATACTACACATTTAGAAGGCTCCATTGCATCACATAACAATTTCCGTCTAAGTGAAGGACTCACACCTCAGTGTGCCAAAGCCACGCCGTGTAATACCCTAGAAAAACATGTTAGGCTTGTATATGGTACAAAGGTAGCCTAATACTTACTTAATATATTTGTGTAGTTTTGTGCCTTTTTGAGCACATTTAGTCACTTTGCTGTAATGTTATGTGCGAAATATAGTTGTTATTAGTTTTGAAAACGGCTTAAACTACTTAGTTAGTGAAAATAAATGTGGAGAGTTTATTTCTTGATCACAAATGTGTGAACTATGCTACAGTTAAAATTTGAGATTAATCGGAGTTAGTTTGGTATTTTTAAGTATACTAGTTGTGTGTTTTATTGTCAGATTGACTACCAGTAGATATGGAAAAAAATGGAAATGGTGAAATTAAATTTTTAATGAATCTTAGGATTTATTTTGAGTCTATTGGAAGTTAGAGAACTGGATTTGGTAAAATCTGAGTGTTCTTAACAGATCGAGATTTTAGTGCTTATCTAAGAGAAGCCACATTTGACTTCCCTTTATAAGCATCCCATGACAGAGAAGAGAAAACAGAAACAAAAAGAAAGAAAAGAGAAAAGAAAGAAGGAGAAGAAAGAAGAAGATAAATAGGAAGGAAAGAAGACCAAAGAGGAGGAGCAACCACCAAGGAATAATCAAGGCAAGCCAAGAGGAAAACTTGAATCTCCATAGCATATCTTCTTCTTCAAGATATTGAGGTAGGGGTTTTTGTGTTCTTTAGCTCATTTTCTTCCATTTTCACCATTGTTGCACATGTGGTGCATAATTGGTTAAATTGGTTTCTAGAGGTGTTTGAAATGTTTTTCTTGTTTGAATGAGTCTCCTTGGTTGTTTAGGACTTGTTCATGGATTGAGCTTGACTTAGAAACTTAGAACTTGTCATTTAGACCTTGAATCCTAATAGTAAAAAAGTTAGGTTATGGATGGGAGATTTGGTCTTTGGATCCAAATTGGAGGTTTTTGTTAGTGATTAATGATTCTTAAGTGTTAATGAACTTGTTAGGGACCTTCAATCACCTAGAAACTAATTTGGAGTAACCAAAATTTGGAACTTGTTCTAATGGAACAGTACCCAGATTCTGTAGAATTCTATAGAATGCATGTTTTGCTATTGGCACCGTGGCGCAAGTGTTGCATGTTGTGGCGTGAGACTGATACACTTCCAGTATTGGAACTCGAGAGCAGGGCACCGCGCCGTGGCACAGGTGGTGCCGTGACGTGAGCTCCAGGATCTTAAAAATGTGTTTTTGATATCTTTGAAAGTTTCTAAGTGTTGGGACCTTTCATGTATGCATTTTTAAGTGTGATGAGACTTTAATGAAAGTATTTAATGAGGTATTTTGCGTGGTGAATGTAATTCAATTGGCATGTTAATTATTATGGTATTTAACATCATTATTATTCATGCTTGAGATTGGATGAATGTAAACCAATTGGTATGCTAACTATTGTAGTACTTGACATCATTGTGGTTCACATTGGTGATTATAGATGTAAATCAATTGCATACTAGTTATTATAGTAATTGGCATCATTGTTTTCTATACTCATTTGTGGTTAAGGATAAGATCCTTATTTTTAGATGATCATACATGATTGTAAGTGAAGAGGTAACATACCTTCCCTATCATAGTGATGAGTTGAGGATGGTTCATTCCCTCACATTCGGTAAAATGTCTGGAACTGGGTTCAAGTGCTTGTTCAAGACTTATGAAACTAGGTTCCTTTGTTTTGTTCAAGGCTCATGCATGACATGACATTGCCATGAACTTGGTATCATAACATTATTCATTACATACTTAGGATCTTACATAGACATAAACATTAGACATAATTTTGCATAGCATGGCGATTGTATGGGCAGTTTCCACGTTGACATTTAAACTCATGACATTACAATTGTATGGGTAATTATGTATCTCTCAGATAAAGATGTTGATTATGTGAGTATGGTAAATACTTGAAGACTATTTGTGATAAATAAGATTTTATACAAACTTATAAAATGAGAATCTATTTGGGAAGAGAAAGGACATGATTTTGGCCTTTGCCACCTTTCTAGTTTATACAAGTATGTGACTTGAGTTTAGAAAAATGTTTTTCCCGAAATGGCTGGAATGATTGTGATGACACGTTTTATGGATATATCTACTGAGAATGTATGATTCGTACCCCTTGTGTGTGTTTCCATGATG
This sequence comes from Ormosia emarginata, assembly GCA_029884605.1. Classification (NCBI taxonomy): domain Eukaryota; kingdom Viridiplantae; phylum Streptophyta; class Magnoliopsida; order Fabales; family Fabaceae; genus Ormosia; species Ormosia emarginata. The sequence continues at coordinate 4,906,928 of JAQQTP010000033.1, read as the reverse complement.
ATTCCAGGGAGAAAGACTTATGGAAAGTGAAGTGCAAGTAGGAGCTTGGAGTGCTTAGCTTAGTGTAGCTGATTAGTTTTTTTTGAAATGATGTACGTTTTATATTTATGAGAAATATAATTATGGTGTAATATTTATATATTCATTCGTGGCTCATATTTTCTATATAATGTTGTTATGTTATATTGGAAATTTCATAGCTGTGAAGTAGCAGGTCTGAATCTAATGACCGTGGCGATATACTATGGTTATTAAATTCGGGATGTTACGGAATGCCATTTCTCAGCCCATTCCCCGGCATGAAGCTTCCACACCGCGAGTTGTTGCTCTCGGGTTCACTCACGCCTTAGCATGGACTCATTCACGCCACGACGCGAGGCCAAAAATAGTAGATTTGCTGAATTCTACAGATCCGGGTACTGTTCCATTGGAACTTACCCCTCCTCCAATCACCCAAAACTCAATTCCAAGTGATTTCCAATCTCACACAAGGTCCATTAACACCTAGCAACTCATAAGCAACTTCACTTTCACTTAAACATGAATCAATGCATCATTCATCACCTCAAAATCTAAAACCTCTCTTTTAACTCAACTGAAGTTATAAGTGTTCAAGAGATGAAATATGCATCACTAAGCATCCAACAACTCATAAACAAGTCATCCTCAAGTTCTCCAACAAGATTCAAGCCAAAAACACCAAATCACACTCACAACCTCATTTCTCACATCAAATCAAGTCTCATAAACAAGATGAAGAAAATGAAAGAATGAGCAAAAACAAGCTTCCCCCTACCTCAATGGCCAGAAATAAAGTCACTAAGCAGCTCATTTCCAAAATATTCTTCTTCTTCCTCTTGGTTAGTGGATTCTCTTTTTTGCCTTACTTCTTGCCTTTCCTGTTGTGCTTCTATGTTTCAGCCGTGAAGTGTGAATAAAATGAGACAAATATCCCATTTTAAAGGCACAAAATCAAGGCATTAGAAAGAAAGGAAACGTGAGGGACTTTAGTCACTTAAGTGACCAACTGATACTTCATGATTTGTTAAGAACACTTAGATTTCACCAAATCAAGTTTCCTAACTTCCAACAAGTTTTAAATAAATTTTAAGATTCATAAAAAATCTTGTTTCACCATTTCAATGTTTTTTCATATCTGCTGGTAGTTAATCCGGTATTAAAACACACAACCAGTATGCTTAAAAATGCCAAACTAAATCCAATTAATCTCAAATTTTAACTACACTATCTTCAACACATTTGTGACCTAGAAACAAATTTTCCACATTTATTTCCATTAACTAAGCATTTTAAACCAGTTCCGAGGCTAAAAATAGTTATATTTCACACATAACGTTACAGCAAAGTAACTAAACGTGCTCAGATGGTCACAAAATTCAACAGGTATATCAAGCAAGTATTAGGCTACCTCTATATCCATAGACAAACTTAACATGTTTTTCAGGGTGTTATATTTCTCCCATCGTTTTTGAAATTTTGTCCCCAAAATTTGGTTTACCTAAAGTAAGAAGTCCTAAACAACTCATATACAAAACAGGCACAACCCAATCTCAAGAAAACAAAATTACCCAACAAGTACAACCAAGTACTCACCTTTTCCCGAACCTAAAGACTATGATGTCTCCTTGCCTTGTAGGATGTAGATTCTCCCTTCAGCTGTAGATCTGTTGTCTGGTTTTGCCTATTTCTTCTGAGGACAATTCTTGGTGTAGTGTCACATCTTGCCACATTTATAACATGCTATCTGATCCATGAAAAAAACTTTATCCCCATGGTATCTACCACACTTGGTACACCTTTGCTCATGATCATCTCTCTGAACCTGTCTTCCTATGTCCTTCTGATCTCTAGTCTGTGGGGTACTCCTTTCGTATCTTTCATCTGCTTTCTTCCATTTGTCATAGTCTTGTGATCGATGCTCTGGTTGCTGTCTTAAACTGAAAGGTTCAACAACCCTGCACTTGTTAACTAAGGAAAGGTAATCCTGAATCTCAAAAGGCTTCACTAACCTCTTAATGCTCTAACTTAACCCAGTGTCAAACTTCACACATTTTTAACTATCATTTGGATTATACCGAAGGGAAGAAAAGAACTTGGACAACTCCTCAAACCTTGCCACATACTGTCCATCCGTCATATTTCCTTGTTACAGTTGTAAAAACTCCATTTCTTTCTCCTCCTACATATTTTGTGGAAAGTATTTCTCTAAAAATACAACCTTGAATACTTCCCAAGTAATCTGGGTTCCAGCTATTACCATAATCTTCTTTGCACCGTTCCACCAGAGCTCAACCTTCTCTTTCAACATATACATAGCAAAAGACATCTTCTGGTCTTCAAAACATTTCATAACTGCAAAGATCTTCTCCAGCTCTGTTATCCATTCCTCGACCCTCACCGGGTCATACTCCCCTTAGAAGGATAGAGGACTAGCCTTTCAAAACTCTGACAGATCATGAAAAGCCTGATTCCTCTCCACTTGCACCACTTGTGCTAGCTGAGGTTGCGTCAATTGGGTATTCCCCCTTTGCTTAAACATTCTCGCAGTTGTAGTTGCTTGCTCCGTCATTGTATTGACATTCACAGTTGTCTGTTCTCGCATCGCATCTGCCATTGCCATAACAACCTCGACCATATCCAAACTTTCCCTAGTTGAGTTCATTGTCTCTCGAATTCGCATTTTGGTGCCATAGTTTTCTGCACACACAAAATAATTCATATTAAGTTTATCAATCCTCAATATCATGTAACTGTATAACAATAACTAGTAACAATCCAACATCAGGCAAGTCATGCAATCCTATCCAAACATCTCAAACAAGAGACATAAAAATGCATAACACACAAAGGAACTCCTAAACATGCCAAAGCATAATCAGTCCAAACCCTGGCTCAACAGGATGAACGCTCTGATACCATAATATATCCTAAACTTAATAACAATAGTATAACCTGTATTATACCATTGCAATTAAATTCAAGCATGTTACTAACCACTAAACGATTTCTAATATAACATATCTACATTATATAAGAAAATATGAGTCACAAACTAGTGAATATAAATATAATGTTGGTATTTCTTATAAATATAAACTATGTACAAAAATAGTAAACTAGGCCTCTCAAGGCACAAAAGATACTAACTTTGTCCATAAAAAACATACTATTCTTCATACATCTTCTGCTTCCCTTTTGAAGAACTCGCACCTGTATTTATATGGCAACACAATTGGGGTAAGAAATTACAATTCTCAGTAGAAGTATTCCAAAACTAGCATTTTATACAAACATAAAAGCTACGCAACTGCCCATACAATTGTAATGTCATGATTTTAAATGTCATGGTGGCAACTGCCCATACAATCGCTATGCTATGCCAAATTATATCTAATGTTTATGTCTATGCAATATCCTACGTATGTAATGAATATTGTTATGATACCAAGTCCATGGCAATGTCATATCATGTATGAACCTTAACCAAAATAAAGAAAGTCCATCCCATGTCTTGAGAAAGCATTGGAACCAAGTTCCAACAGTTTTCTCCCCGGGTAGTGAAGTCCATCAACTACGTGGTCTTCAATAGCTCCGAGTAATGAGGATAAAGACCACCTCAACTGCCTCTCGGATAATGAGGATAAAGACCACCTCAACTGCCCTTTGTATTCCAAAGTTAGGATTATCTTTGGTAGTAAGGAATCTACCTCAACTACTCTCTATTTATGATAACCAATAGGGAGGGAGCTGCACGTCCTCACATTATCAAAGGTTTATCCGTAAATGTGAGGATTACATCCTTCAAATATCACATACATAAATGTACAGACATGTCTAATTACTTCACATAATTAGTATTACAAATCCATTTAATTCATCAACAATGAGGACTCAACCTCATCAATATAATTATGAAAAATAATGATGCCAATCACTACAATAACTAGCATGCCAATTGGTTTATATTCATAACTATCAACATGAAATACAATGATGTTAAATATCAAAACAATTAACATTCCAATTAATTTACATTCATCACACTAACACCTCATTAAATACTCCTATTAGAGTCTCAATACTCATTAAGAAGTATAAAGGAAGATACTACACCTTTAGAATGCTCCATTACATCACACAACAATTTCTATCCAAGTCAAGGACTCATGCCTCAGCGTGCCAAAGCCATGTTGCGATGTGCTGCTCTCAGAAAAAAAAGCTAGAATAGCATTTCTCAGCCCACGCCCCGGCGTGAAGCTTCCACGCCGTGGCATGCTGCTCTCGGGTTCACTCACGCCTCGGTGAGGACTCATTCATGCTGCGGGGCAAGGCCAAAAATAGTAGATCTGCAGAATTCTACAAATCCAGGTATTGTTCCATTGGAACTTACCCCTCCTCTAATAACTCAAAACTCAATTCCAAGTGATTTCCAACCTCAAACGAGGTCCATTAACACCTAGCAACTCATAAGTAACTTTAATTTCTCTTAAGCATGAATCAATGCATCATTCATCTCCTCAAAACCTAAAACCCCTCTTCTAACTTAAGTGAAGTTATAAGTGTTCAAGAGATGAAATATGCATCACCAAGCATCCAACAACTCACAAACAAGCCATCCTCAAGTTCTCCAACAAGATTCAAGCCAAAAACACGAAATCACACTCAACCTCATTTCTAACATTAAGCCAAGTCTCATGAACAAAATGAAAGAATGAGCAAAAATAAGCTTCCCCCTACCTCAATGGCTAGAAATGAAGTCACTCAACAGCTCATTTCCAAAATCTTCTTCTTTTTCCTCTTGGTTAGTGGATTCTCCTCCTTTTCCTTGCTTCTTGCCTTTCCCCTTGTGCTTCTCTATTTCAGCCATGAAGTGTGAAGAAAATGAGATAAATATCCCATTTTAAAGGCACAAAATCAAGGCATCATAAATAAGGGAACGTGAGGGATTTTGGTCACTTAAGCGACCAACTGATACTTGCTGATTTGCTAAGAACACTTAGATTTCACCAAATCAAGTTTCCTAGCTTCCAACAAGTTTAAAATATATCATAAGATTCATCAAAAAATCTTGTTTCACCATTTCGATTTTTTTTCATATCTGCTGGTAGTCAATCTGATATTAAAACATACAACCAGTATGCTTAAAAATAGCAAACTAACTTCGATTAATCTCAAATTTTAACTACACTATCTTCAATACATTTGTGACCTAGAAACAAATTCTCCACTTGTATTTTCATTAACTAAGAAAACAGTTATATTTCACACATAATGTTACAGCAAAGTTACTAAACGTGCTCAGAAGGTCATAAAATTCAATAGGTATGTCAAGCAAGTATTAGGTTACTTCTGTATCCATATACAAGCCTAACATGTTTTCCAGGGTGTTACATTCTACCCATTTGGAAAATGAGGAAGGGAAGAGGCTCATGAAATTAATTCCTCAAACATCTAATAACTCCACTTCCAATATATTGCTGAGTGGCATTTCATGTTTTCTATAAATGTTACCAACTCGTTGACACCTGTCACAACTTTCAACAAATTATGAGAATTTTTAAAAAGAGTAGGCCAATAGAAACCAGATTGTAATACCTTTGCGGCTATTCTATTACCTCCAAAGTGACCTCCATAATAGAACCGTGACAGTGCCAAAGAATACTTAACACTTCTTCATCAGAAACACACCTTCTCAACATACCATCAACATATCTTTTAAAAAGAAATGGCTCATACCAAACATAATACCTGACATCTTATAATAACTTTTTTTCTCTGTTGCCATATCAGCTCAGATGAGATGAGTCTAGCGGCTTTGTAGTTTGCAAAGTCCATGTACCAAAGGAGGAATAAAAGCACCATTTTCAACAGCATCCCACACATCTAAGTCAATAGCTTCAATAAAAATTTTCATCCTTTCTTTCAATAGGCATAACCATCCCCATTGAAAAAAGGGAGGTTTATTTATAGAAGAACTTTCGTTAGAAAAATCATTTGAAGCCATTTCTTCTCTTGAAGCTGCTAAACTCTTTACACAAGAGTCTAGCTCTGATACCACTTGTGACCAAGTGGCCTCAATACTCAAGAGAGAGATGAATTGAGTATGTAAAATAATTTCAAAAATCTTTCGTAAAACGCTTGATTATTAATTTTTGTTGAAGCTATTGTTTATCAAAGTTGAATGGATAGAGAAGATTACACTTATAAGGAAAACAACCAATCAAGATAGTATATAAGATATTCAATAAAATAGTGTATAAAGTAAGAGAGATGAGTTTAGGAAGACAAACACAAAGCTTTATCCTAATTCAACCATCAACCAACTTGTGGCTTATGTCTAGTCCTCAAGTAAACACTTGAGATTTCTACTATATCTTCAAACTTCAAACAAGTACTTGACAACCTTTACAAGATGGAGCACTCAACACATCTTGAGATACTTCACCCTTGTACTTGAGTCTTTACTTTGAAGGGATACCTCACCCTTTCTTTATAGATTATATAGAGTATGAATGATAAGAAACTCTCTTAAGAGTGGATAATACAAATTGAAAAACAATCATATCAAGGATTCACACATTTAGAAGCTCAAAATAGAGTATGAATTGGAAAGATGATAAAACTCATTTAATGCTCAAGAAGGTTTTTCAGAATGTTTTCCAACTTATAATCAATGCACAAACACTTTCATTTATAGCGCAAAGCATTTAAGAGCCGTTAGTGGTGGTTGGGAAGCATTAAATGCTAAATAGAGTCGTTAGAAATCTATTTCTGGTTGCCAAATAACCGGTTTTGACTATTTCATAATCGGTTATGGCTTATCCAATGGCTTTTTAAAACGAGCCAATAACCAGTTATGAAAAAGCCATAATCAGTTATGGTCTTTTGTAAATTGAAGCATATGCTTCTGACCTTCCAAATAACTGGTTATGCAAATGTCATAACCGATTATGGCCTTTTAAAAATTGAAGCCTGTGCCTCTGACTTTGGTGAATAACTGATAACTCCACGAGATATAGTTATATGTGCCCTAGAATTGTGTGATAATGATTGCTTGGTCCTTGTTTTTAAGTAGGAATGGAAGACTTTAGCCTTAATTCTATATAATTCAATTTTGATGTCTTCTATTTTGATTCTGAGGAAATATTGTTCAATCTTTGATGAATCAAGTACATTTGTATTTACTTATTAAATTGGTTATTTCTCTATTTCAGGAAGAGCTCCAATCAAGCTTAAACTTGAAGGATTTGGATTAACATTGGACTAGGAAGCTCAAGAGGAAGCCAAGTGTAAAAGCCAGCATTCAACGCCGCGACGTGGCTTAACAATGCCGCAGTGTGATGACTTCCCCTAAATCAGATAGAGAGTTACGAATCTTGTACGTCGTGGCATGGCATGTTAATACCGCAACATCTGTGACCTAAATTAGAACACGTTGCGGCGTAGGTATGTTAATGCCGCGATGTGACTCTATTTTTAGGACTTATAAATACAGTTTTATTAGATTTTTATGGAGAGCTCCACAACAGCTTTGCTTAGGTTAGAGAAGCTACGGCTAGAAATCACGTTTTGGAGGTTGAGGAGGTTAGAGAAGCCAAGGATGGAGGTCATCTTCACCTTGGAAGGAGATTTAAGCTTAAAGAGTTATATTTATGAGCTTTTTTCTTCCTTCTTATGCTTTCTCCTCTTTACCATATCTCATGAACACTGTTTTGATTATGTAATTTCATGTTCAATGATGTAGTTGAGTTGTATTTAGGAATTACTTTGGATCTTTATACAAATATTGATAATTATGTCTTTCTTTGAGTATATATTGAAGTTTGGTTATGTTCAGTCATATAGATCTTAATGCTCTTGATGGTTTAGACAACTTTCAAGTGATTTGTATAAATCTGATGAACCTAGACATAGAATTTTGGATTTGAGATCATATATATGGTTGATGCATATTTGATGAGTTCAATTAGCTTAGATAAATTGATTCGTTAATAGGATAGAAATATACCTATTGACCATGCATAGTGTGTGATTGAGAATAGATCGCTCATGAGTTGAATTTACATTAGTTCTCATGGAAACATAGTTGATTAGGTAAATGAAACTATGGTTGATTAACCTAGACATAGGCTTTTAACTAAAGTAGATTCTTAAGCTAACTTAATCATTCATCTGTGTTGCTTGAAGGGATTCATGTCATTTCCATTTATTGTTTTTTGGTCTTTAGTTTAGTTTAAATTCATTTTACCTTATTTTTATGATCTTCAATAAAACCAAGTAAGGTATTGGTTGGTATTTAGTATTCGAAGTACCTAATTCCTCGTGGGAATGATATTCGACTCTTAGCTATATTACAAGTGCAATCCGTGCACTTGCTGTAAGCGAAAGAGCGAACAAGTTTTTGGTGCCATTGCCGGGGAATTAACGGCTTACTTCTGAATTGCTAATATCGACAATGACCTTATATGTTTCTAATTCAAAAGTTTTTAGTGGTTTTGTTTCAAGCACAAATAAAAAAGTGGATGATCTCAATCATTTAAGGCTTTTGAAGGAGTTCGCGACCCCTCAATTGGAGAACCTCAAGTCTAGTTTAAGATAGCAGCCATCAGTGCCAATAATAAGTCCTGCTGGGACCATAACTCAGGCCCTTCTTGGGATGGGGAACTCAAGTTTATGTTTAATTCTTGTCTTTAGTGTTAACATAAAAAGTTAGAAAATTGATTTTGTTTGTATGTAGCTTTTGTTATGTTTTAAGTATTATTAAGGTTAATATTTATACATGCTGGTATGTTTAATTATGTAGCTTTAGTTAATTTTTATGTTTTTCCCGTTTGATTTGAGTCTTATATTTATGATTATATGTTTATTCAGTAGTTTTATGTTTTAAGTCTTATATAGGTTAGTGTATTGATTTTGTGTTTTATAATCTTTTAGTAGTACAATTTGAAATTTTATATGTTAGACAAGTTTGGATGGGGTAGGAGGCCTATTTGGAGAAAGATTGGTAGCAAAACTGATTTTGCTGCACAATTTAGCAAGCTGACTCCTCACGCCATGACGTGCATTCTTGTAATGTCGCGGCATGAAGCTCTATCAAACCAACCGTCATGGAGTCTTATGTTGCAGCATATAATATGTACGTGTCACGACGTACTTGAGTATTAATGAGCAGAATTAAATTTACGCCGCAACGTGAGATACTTAATGTTGCAACACGAAGTGTCAGATTAGGTTAGGTGCTGCGGCGTTTCATTTGGCTAGGCTATTTCTCTCTAAATTGCCTTCTCTTTGTATGTTGCTTTGCATTTTTCTGATTTGTGCATTCCCCATCCCTCCATTTTTGTCTTTACACTTGATTTTTAAGGTATGTTTTGTTTTAAATTTAATTATGTTATATCCATATTTTTTTATTTTTCATATATTTTTGGTTTTTAGTTATTTTTCGTAGGTTTTTATCTCTTTTATTTTGTTTTTATGTTGATTGATAGTGTCTCAGTGCTGATTTATTGGCCTTGAATGTCATTTTTAAGGTTTAAACTTGGAGATGTATGAATTTTTGGATTTCTATTTATATACGCGCCATGACGTTTTCCATATATACTACGGCGTAAGATTTAATTCATTTGAATGTTACGGCGTTTCCAACAATGCCGCAGTGTAGGTATGAACTTTGGTTAAATGCCACAACGCTTAAGTTGAATATTGTGGTGTTATGATGAACAATTTGAATGTCGCGACGTGGCTTAACAATGCCGTAGTGTGTGACCTTGTATTTTCTAGAATTGATAGATTTAACCTATTTAAACTCTTCTAATTACTCAATTTTGATAATTTGCCATTCTTTTTCAGGTATTATGGCTCCAAAGAGACAATGGGGTTCATCCAGCCAGCGAAGCCGAGAGCCATCTCCCCTTCTCGTATTTGACAAGAGGCAATTCACATCCGCAGTGGCGGCTCACAGGTACTTGACACTGATTTCTAAATTAGTGACAGTGGAGGGGGACTTTACCTTCAAGGAAGCCATTCCCCAGGGTATCGAGCTGACCATTTGCCACTATCACTGGGGGAGATTTGCACAGCACCTAGAGCCAGTAGTAGCCCCTCTAGTTCGTGAATTCTATGCGAACATAGATGTGATCGACCTAGAGGCCACTACCACAGTGATAGTGCGGGGACGTAGAGTTTTTTACACTCCTGCTGATATCATAGTTGCACTTAGTTTACAGCCTCCTCCCTTAGTTTGCGAGTACTCACACTTCCTACAGTGGGAGTCGGAGGAGGGGATTGATCTCACCACAGTTACAACCAGGATCTGTATAACTTCACAACCGATAGTCTGGACCAGGAGTGTCCAAACCGATAGGGGGCAGAAAAGTGAAAATTTTTTCTGTTGCCAGAAAATTTTGTACTGTTGAGATGGGGACGGGGGATTTTACTAAACCTGAAATCGGAAACAGTTTTTAAAATTTTCTTTTACTGTATTTTGTATTGTATTTAATTATCAGGCAATAAAAATACAGTAAAAATATTGTTCAAAGGGTAATAGCAGATAAAAATAAATAATATACTGCTTAGTCAATATTAGTGATTATGACAGCTTTATGATGGACCAATAGGAAGCAAGCTTAATGTTGAAGCCTTTGGATAGACACCAATGATTTAATCAAAGGTGGAGATTTGGTCTTATTAAATAGTTAGGACCATTTATGACCATTGGATGAAAAGTATGAAGGAGTGATCTTGACCCTTCATTTTGGAGATACATTTAATGGGTAGGATTTCAAGGAGAAAGATCCAATGGCCTAGATTTAGTTTTATCAATATAGAAGCTATAATTAGAATCTATATTAATACTAACCATTGATCTAATCAATGGCTAAGAATGCCTAAAATGGTGGCTAGTGAGATTGGTCACACATTGAGTGTACAAGGAGGGGGGGATGGTTTTGTGATGGTTTAATGCATGGCAAAGTTTGAAGACACCATTATGATTCATTCTTGATCATTCCAAAAAGTTAAGCTCTTCAAACTTTTCTCTCCATTTCTCTTCACTCAAGCTCACGGCCATAGCACCCAAATCCACCTTCTACCACTCAAAAATTCTAAACAACCTTACTGCTTGAATCTATACCTCAATCTAAGACACTTTGTAGTTTACACCAAGTTCTAAATCCATCATCTTCAAGGACTTTCTTCAAGAGCAAAGTTCTAAGGTTTTTAAGGTGAAGTGTAAGGAAACTTCACTTCTTATCTCTTTTTCATGTTCTAAACCATGTTTGATCCATGGTTTTCCTTGTTCATGCTTAATATGCTAATAAATATATGTTTTGTTTTGTGTTTAAGAAATCTTTGGTGGTGAAGGACTTGAAAAAACCAAGGAGCTTTTGAGGTTCTTCAAGAGGTAAGAGGGAGATCCATCTCACCAACCGAGTATGGTGGTGAGAGATGAATCTTGTATTTGATGGATGGTGAATCTATGTGAGGATTCATATCCATGGTTGTGTAATTATTTGTGGGTGTTTATATGGTTTATGTGTTTTGCATGATTTATTTGTGCTTACATGCTTGGTATGATTTTTATTGCTTTATGGTATGCTTGAAATATAATATGTTGATTATATGTTATGTATGCCATAATAATTGTTGGAGAGGAAAATATTTTTTTGGTTCCAAAGACCAAGAGGATTTCGGCCTCACACCTCAAAATAGGTGTTCACAAATTAATATTTTCATGAATGATAAAATTAGATATTTAGAAGAGCAAGTAAAATGAATAAATGTTTTGATTTCAAAGAACAAGAGTCTCACGGTTTTTGGAGGAATTTTTAATGATTTTGTTTGTGTAAAAAAACATGAATGGAACTTAGTTGATTTAGAAGGAAAAATATTTGATGGTTTCAATGGCCATGTACCATGGTTTTGAAGGCTTGTAATGCCTTGGTTTTATGAAACAAAGTGATTTCAAAGTAGAAATGGAATTGATCTAGTACAAGGATTAAAGAAACGGAAATAAAGTGATTTGTTACTTGAAAAATGGAATTTTCATTTATGAGTGGAAAAGAGATGTTGAAAGTGTTTGAACTTCAATTTATTTTAAAGAGGATTGATTTTTAGAATTGATTTGAGAATTATGGAGAATACATGGTGACTTGAGATTTACTAACGTATAACTCATCCTTTGGGTTTTGGAGTGCGTTTGAAAATTTTAAGTTAGAAACATTGATTTAATTCAATGAAATGGTGAATTTATGGAATATATTATGAAAATGATTTTCTTGAGTACGAAAACGTGGAAAAAGAAGTGAGAAGTCATATTATTTTAAGAAAGGTTGAAATGAAATTTTGGAAAGTTGAGAAATATTTTACGTAGTGGAAAAGTGATGAAAAATGATTTACATAACTTAAAAACGTGATTTTTAAGCTACGCGATTTGGAAAGCATTAAATATTTTTATGCAATTGAAATATTGTTGAAAAATCGCTACGTGATTGAAAAATAATGGAAAAATAGTTTACGCGACTTAAAAGTATGATTTTTAAGTTACGTGATTTTGGAAAATGATGGAAAATCGCTACACGATTTGTAAAACATGTAAATATTTTTATGCGATTGAGAAAATATCAAAAAATGATTATGAGATTTGAAAACGTAACAAAACTGTTACGTGATTATGAAAACATGTTAAATATGATACATGATTAAAAATATAGTAAAGATACTTTGTAAGGAACTGATGTACTAAAAGGGAACCTTTTTAATGATGAAATTGAAAGATATGCATTGAAGCATATAATGAAATTGAAAGATATGCATTGAGGCATATAATGAAATTGAAAGATATGAATTGAGGCATATAATGAAATTGAAAGATATGCATTGAGGCATATGATGAAATTGAAAGAAATGCATTGAGGCATATGATGAAATTGAGACATGCATTGAGTTATTCATGCATTGAACAAAACTTGCATTGAGATATTCATGCATTGAATGAAATATAATAGATAGCTATTATGGCCTTTATGGTCGAAGAGAGAATGAGAATTGAAAAGTGAGATCTATGATGGATCTTAGGGGCATCAAGACGCGGCGGTCGATCCAGTGGGCAGTGGCAAGTACTCTGTGCCACGTGGCGACACAGTCTGTTGCAACGCATTGACGATACCCGACAAGAACATGATTCCTTTTGAAGACTGGAGATTGTCTTTGGGCTAAGGCTGACAATTAACCAGAACATTCATCTCGAAATTGTGAAAACTTCCATGGAGTAGGAAATTGAGTTTTTGTGCACATGCATAATCTGAATATCTATATCTGTATGATATATTAATTGAGGAATATTGAATGATGTTGATGGCATTATCATAATTATTGGTGTGATAATTGAATTGTTGAATATTTGGATAATGTTGAGGGCATTATCATAATTATTGTTTATGATAGTTGAATTGTTGAATATTTGGAAAATGTTGATGGCAGGATCGTAATTACTATTTATTATATCTGTTGTGATGATAAATAATGATGAGGGCATGATTGTAATTATGGTATAATATACATGTATGGTGTGTTGTTTGTGTTATCTCCATGCTACCATGTTGGTATTGGCATAGGTCATCTCACCTCTTTGTTATATTGTTTTGTTGTGTTTGTATTGTTAAAATTGTATAGTAGAGGGAACAAGTTTCTTAGACTTGACTGGAAGTAAATATTCTGAGTTCGGTGACAACATCGAGGAGTGGCCATCCCATATTCGATGATGTGCAGTGTTGATGAGGAACAGATATATGACAAATCAAAATGGATACAAGGTGGAATAAGTATGTTGAGTTTTCTCGTTAGTATTTTTACCGTGCTATTAAGTAGGACCCGTCATGGGGTTTGTTACTGTTTAAAATTGAGTCTGTAAGTGTTATGTTTGTTACCCAAGTGGCTTTAGTACTCAAGAGGGGGTGAATTGAGTAATTAAAAACTTTTTCGCAAATCCTTTTTAATACAAATTTCTTGAAGCAATATAATGAATATATATAAAGATGATAAAATGCCTTAAGAACAGTAAATAAACAATTAAACAATAATAAATAAATTGCTAAAAATAAAGAGATAAAGGAGAGAAGAGCAGACACAATATTTATCCTAGTTCGACCACCAACCACTTGTGGCCTACGTCTAGTCCCCGAAACACAGTTCGAGATTTTTCACTATTCAATACAAGCTTAAAACAGGTGCTTGCAACCTTTACACAACAGGGATACCTCACCCTATTTACTAGAGGGATACCTCACCCCCTTTGAAGGATACCTCACCTTCATTACAACAAGGGATACCTCACCTTTTTACTAAGGGATACCTCACCCTCACAAATTCACTAAGGGATACCTCACTCTTTTACAAAAGCAAAAAATAAATGAAGGGAAACTCTCACTAAAAGTAAATAATCACAAATTGAAGCACTAAGGAGCTGTCTCACAGATATATCAAAGATTTAATATTAAGATCGCAGAAAAAGAGAGAAAATGATGTAAAACTCGTTTTCATCCAAGCAAGAATTGATCAGAATGTTCGGGGGCTGATCAGAGGTGACCCAGACCTCTATTTATAGAGCTTCGTATCAAGAAGGCCGTTGGGTGCATTTATTTTGATAATAAATGCTGAGACTTCTCGTAGGAATTCAAAAAAACAAAGCAGAGACCCGTGGGTTATTCGAATACCATCAGGGGGTATTCGAATACCTTTGTCAAAACTTATTTAAAAAAACTGATCAAAGCAGGGTTATTCAAATACCAGTCAAGGGAATTCGAATACCTCAGTTAAAAAGGTATATTCTGAAATCAGGTTATTCAAATACCACAAGATGTATTTGAATACCTCTGTTTTGAAAAAACAGAAACGTATGAAATTGGAATCAGGTTATTCGAATACCATAGAGGGCTATTCGAATACCTCAGTTAAAAACAGTTTGAAAAACCATTCTAAATTGCTTTTGAAGAACTATTTCCAGTTTCTAAAATCTTTGATCTTTCAAAAACTATTTTGAAACCTCAGTTTAATTTAAGGAGTAGATTATTTTAGATCTTTTAAGTTTAACCAATGAGATATCTATTTATCAGCTCCGTACATGATAGATCCTAAGTCCTAAAGCTAATCTTGAAAAACTTGGACTTAGTCTTCTAATCATCTTCATGTTTGTTATCATCAAAACTATAATTAATGACAGTTAGCCAATTACATTCTCCCCCTTTTTGATGATGACAAACAAACATTTGAGAAAAGAATTAGTTCATATAAATTGGAATTCACAAAGTTGTTTAGAGATACTTACTCCCCCTCCTTTTCATAAGAGGTGATTTATATCAGAGATGTACACAGCAGTTCCCCCTTACTTTTGGAATCCAATTTCCATTTTTGTCTTACCGAACTTACTTTTTCTCCCCCTGACTTTTCTCAAATAAAGAATTCAAGCTTTTTCTCCCCTTTTTGTCATGATCAAAAAGATGGGGCAAGATAAAGCATACAAGAATAGCAACGGAGTATAATTTTATAAATTTAGCAAGATAAGCACAATATTTAGCACAAGAGCAAAGATATATTCATTTATAGATCGACCAATCGCATTGTATAGTCATCACAACAGTCATTATATTTACCAAGAGAATTACTTATATTTGATACCACTTGTTATCAAAATGTAAAACATTTACCACTTGTTATTAATTTCTTATAAATCTGCCATATATCAAGAGAATTAAACATTTTACTTTGATGAAATATGCTATAGGGATCAGAGCATTGTATAGAACTAACTTTATTTACCCTATATGCAATGACAACATTAGCAATATAATATCTAATTTGGCACATTATCAATGCTAAGCATCCTACTTATGTAAGGAAAAAAATTTAATCATTTAAGATCAATTAATCAACGAGTATGATACAATCCATATAGAATGTCACAATCGCTTAGGGATAGAGATACTTATTGAATTAGATAAAGAGAGATGCTTCTTTGTAATGTTCTTCGTTTATTGGTCCTTCAAGTTTGTGCTTTCTTTCGTTGAGTATTCCATTTCAATATACTTGAAGAAAGTCTCTTCATGTCCTCTTCATTCATTTTCCTCAAGTTGAATAATCTTTTTCATTTAAGAGTTTGCTTGAGGTAGTTATAACCCTACAAAACAAGTCAAGTACTTTCTTTGGTATCCATTAATTTTTGGATCCATAGAGTTTAGTCAAACTCATAAGCAAGTAAGTATTCAAAATAATAAGTAAAAAAAACAGCAAATGAGTTCATAAAAGCAGAAGATATTTTGTTGATTAATTTGCCCAAGTGACCACTTGTTTAATACCACTTGTTGCAATTGTTATCACGTTCATATATTTAACAAAACAGTAGCCAATTACATTAAGCATTTGTATTACAAAGAATTTAAATATGCAACATATTTTTTGAGAAAAAGAAGGGGCAAGAACAAGCTAAGAATTATGCATTTAAGAACATCATGTAATTTTCATATAAGGCATAAATTTAGGCTCAAAAGAAATAAGATGTATTTCATCAAAAGCATGATATCCATAGAGTCAAATATATTTATATTTGCATTTGCATAAAAAAAAATTGAAACAGAACAGAGATCGGGCTGTAAATTTGACTTTCAGCCATGTGGTATTCGAATACCTCTTACTGCATTCAAATACCCACCACAGAAAAGAAGACAAGGCAGGTGCAAGTATTCGAATGCCGTGAAAGGTATTCGAATACTCCAGAGGCATGTGAGATACACTGATATGATAAGTCTCTGGTTATTCGAATAGCTATATTAGTTATTCGAATACTCTAGCTTTATAGAGACATAATATTGCTGTATTGATGTATGGTATTCGAATACCTTATGATGGTATTCGAATAGACCTATCAGAAAAACATAGATTTTCACGTACAGATGCAAAAATGAGAGAGGAAAACTTACCCGATGATGGAAATACTTATTCAAGGATTGCAAGTCCAAGCTTTATGAGAATGATGAAGAGAGCTTGGAATTATTTTTGGTTTTGTGCTTGCAGTAGCCACTTTCAAAATGCCAAAGTCAACTCTTGGCCTTCAAGCACACCTACAACATATTTTAATTTTTGACTTTTGGTACCTAAATTTTCTTGGGTCCTTGAATGTTAGTTTTGGGTATAGTATCCTTGGGAACCCAAACCATTTTTGTTCCAATTTTTGTGTTAACATTTTTTCTTACATTGCATGTTGAAGCACTGTGACCCTTCTTCCTACAATAAAAACATTTAATAAATGGGCTACTAGAAGTACTTGAATAAATAAAGAAATTTTTATACAGTTTGTGCTGGTTTTTCAGGTTGTAACCAATTCCAGCCTTTTCAAAAATAACTCTTTATTTTCCTAATATGATATTTAAATTATCTCGTCCAAAAGTGAATTTAGAAAGAGTGTTATTTAAATCTTCAATTTCTTTTTCAAGAATATGACAAGATGAACAAGATGAAGATGTAGAAGCATGTGAAGTGCAGGTTGAGCATGCATCAATTAATCCTAATGTCTCATTTTCAATTTTTAATTCTTTAATTTCTTTATTCAAAACTAGAATTTGATTTTCCAAAGAAGAAATAGTTTTCTTAGATGAAGAAATTAATTTTATGAGCTTTATTGATTTGTCATATAATTCTTCGAAAGCATCTTGTAATTCATCATAAGAAGGAGATAAGTCAAAGTTAGAAATTACCTCATTATCGCTTTCTTCTTCTTCTTCTCCTTTGGCCATAAAACATAGATGAGCTGTCTCACTATCTGAGCTATCAGCGGAGTCCATATCATTGTCATCCCATGCTATGCAGACTTTTCTTTCTTTAGAGGGTTTCTTTTCAAATTTCTTTAGAGAAAAAAGTGGTCTTCTTTGAGTTCCTTTCTTTTTGAGAAACCTTCCAAATTTCTTCACTAGAAGACTGAGGTTCTCTTCATTTAACTCAATGTTGTCCACGTCATCTCCATTGTCTTCTTCTTCATTATTGATAGTGGAGGTGGTGGCTTTAAGTGTGATCCCTTTCTTCTTCTTATCGTGTTCCTCACTTTGGTTAAGTCTGTTGAGTTCTAATTCGTGCTCTTGAAGTTTACCAAATAAGGTAGCTAATATCATTGTTGATAAGTCTCTTGATTCTGATATAGCTGTTACCTTAGGCTGCCAAATCCTGCTCAAACATCTCAATATTTTATTAATCAAATCTTCGTTAGAAAAATTCTTTCCTAATGATGCAAGATGATTTACAATGAGGGTGAACCTCTTTTGCATTTCTTGAATGCTTTCTCCTTGGTCCATTCTAAATAATTCATATTCTCGAGTAAGAGAATTTATTCTCGATCTCTTTACTTCACTAGTACCCTCATGGGTAACTTGTAAAGTGTCCCACATTTCTTTAGCAGTTTTACAATTTGAAATTCTGAAAAATTCATCATGCCCCAAAGCTGTGGTAATGATGTTTTTGGCTACTAAGTTATATTGAACGTTTCTTTTATCATCTTTAGACCAATCATTTCTAGGTGTCTCAATTTTTACACCATCAACAACTCGTGTAGGTATAAATACACCATTTTCGATAGCATCCCACACATCTAGATCAATAGCCTCGATAAAGATTTTTATTCTTTCCTTCCAATATGCATAACCATCCTCATTGAAAAAGGGTGGTCGATTTATGGAAGTTGCTTCTGCAAAACCATTTGATGAAGCCATGTACTCTTGAAGCGGCTAAGCTCTTTATACAAGAGTCTAGCTCTGATACCACTTGTTACCCAAGTGGCTTCAGTACTCAAGAGGGGAGGTGAATTGAGTAATTAAAAACTTTTTCGCAAACCCTTTTTAATACAAATTTCTTGAAGCAATATAATGAATATATATAAAGATGATAAAATGCCTTAAGAACAGTAAATAAACAATTAAGCAATAATAAATAAATTACTGAAAATAAAGAGATAAAGGAGAGAAGAGCAGGCATAATATTTATCCTGATTCGACCACCAATCACTTGTGGCCTACGTCCAGTCCCCGAAACACAGTTCGAGATTTTTCACTATTCAATACAAGCTTAAAACAGGTGCTTGCAACCTTTACACAACAGGGATACATCACCCTATTTACTAGAGGGATATCTCATCCCCTTTGAAGGATACATCACCTTCTTTACAACAAGGGATACCTCACCTTTTTATTGAGGGATACCTCACCATCACAAATTCACTAAGGGATACCTCACCCTTTTACAAAAGCAGAAAATAGATGAAGAGAAACTCTCACTAAGAGTAAATAATCACAAATTAAAGCACTAAGGAGCTGTCTCACAGATATCTCAAAGATTTAATTTTAAGAGCATAGAAAAAGAGAGAAAATAATGTAAAAGTTGTTTTCAGCGAAGCAAGAATTGATCAGAATGTTTGGGGCTGATCAGAGGTGACCCAGACCTCTAGTTATAGAGCTTCGTATCAAGAAGGTCGTTGGGTGCATTTATTTTGATAATAAATGCTGAGACTTCTCGTAGGAATTCAAAAAAACAAAGCAGAGACCCGTGGGTTATTCGAATACCATCAGGGGATATTCGAATACCTCTGTCAAAACTTATTTAAAAAAACTGATCAAAGCAAGGTTATTCGAATACCAGTCAAGGGTATTCAAATACCTCATTTAAAAAGGTATATTCTGAAATCAGGTTATTCGAATACCACAAGAGGTGTTCAAATACCTCTGTTTTGAAAAAATAGAAACGTATGAAATTGGAATCAGGTTATTCGAATACCATAAAGGGGTATTCGAATACCTCAGTTAAAAACAGTTTGAAAAACCATTCTAAATTACTTTTGAAAAACTATTTCTAGTTTCTAAAATCTTTGATCTTTCAAAAACTATTTTGAAACCTCAGTTTAATTTAAGGAGTAGATTATTTTAGATCTTTTAAGTTTAACCAATGAGATATTTATTTATCAGCTCCATACATGATAGATCCTAAGTCCTAAAGCTAATCTTGAAAAACTTGGACTTGGTCTTCTCATCATCTTCATGTTTGTTATCATCAAAACTATAATTAATGGCAGCTAGCCAATTACAATGTTTTCTAAATAATTGGTAAATATTATGTGGTATCAATAATATATATTAATCAGTTTAAATCTATTTTTCAGTATTACCTATAAATTTCAGTAAGTTTATGTTTCCGCAAAAAGAAATTTTAAGACCCATGTTTTATAACTCAAACCTTTTATGAAATCATTTTCAGATTATGAGCTTGTAGTCGGAAATGTGATGCCCTACAGAGGCTGTTACAAGCCCCACCCTCACCACAACACGTAGAGCATAGAGGCTAGCTCCTGCAGAGCCTGTAACACCCCAAACTCTCTATTTAATAGATAGTAATTTTGACAGTTAACAGAAATTTTACTATTTAGTAATTTCTGGATACTGTAAAATTATTTTAATTATTCTGTCAGCATATTTGATCGTTTTGAGTAATTTGCTCCGTGTCATGAAAATTTGGACGGAAAAATTTTACGTAATTTAATTATTACTGAAAAGTTTTAATTATTTTACGTAATCTGATTTTATATTTGTAATTTTTTCTAATTTTTATGATTTTGTGGATGATTATGAAATTTTTTTACTATTTGTGTGCCCGGGGTGTGTGTGGGCCCAGGTGGCCATACATGGGCCCAAGTGGGTCCCGTAAAGTGAAAATTTTTCTACGCATAAAAAAAATTGTACTGTTTAGATGGAGGCAGGGGATCTTACTAAACCTGAATCCGAAAACAGTTTTAGAAAATTTCTTTTACAGTATTTTGTACTGTAATTAATTATCGGGCTATAAAAATACAGTAAAAACATTATTTGTAGTGTTACAGCAGATAAAAATAATAATTATACTACTTGGTCAACAATAGTGGTTATGACCACTTTAGGACTTTGAATATCAACCATTGATTAAATCAACGGATGAGATCGATCTTATAAAATGGCTAGGACCATTTATAACCGTTGGATCAAAATTAAATTAAGGGTGGAGATTTAGTCTTATAAATGGCTATGACCATTATCAACCCTTGGATGTAGATTTAATCAATGGTGGAGATGGATCATTAATGACCATTGGATTTGGATTTAGATCAATGGTGGAGAATTGGTCATAAAAAATGACTACAACCATTTTGGACCCTTGGATGTAAAGTTTAAAGGTGTAATCTTGACCCTTCATTTTGGAGACACATTCAATGGTTAGGATTGCAAGCCAAAAATGATCCAATGGCTCAAATAAAGTCTTCCATCTATAACCTAAACCTAATAGCTATTTTAATCCAAAACATTCTTTTAATCAAGGGTTAGGATGGCTTAGGATGATGGCTATGAAATTTGCCACATTTTTATCAAGCATGGAAGGAGGAGACAATTTTAGAGTAGGGTTTTTAGGCCAAAGAAAAAGATGAAGACAATAATTTATCACTTTGTCTATTATTGCAAGTTTGCATGCAAAATAACTTAGCAAAAATTCTCTCCTTTTCTCTCCAAGAAGCAAGCTACGGCCACCACCTCCAAACACTCTTCCATCACTCAACAATTCTAAACAACCATATTTCTTGAATCCTTTCATCATTCTAAGAACCTTTGTAGTTCACACCAAGTTCTAATTCTTCCATCTTGAAGGACTTTTCCCAAGATCAAGCTTTAAGGTTTTGAAGTGAAGTAGACTTTTATTGGTGGAGATTTTTGTCGAAAAATACAAAGCAATAAGCTTTTTGGTGGTTCTTCAAGAGGTAAGAGGGAGATCCATCTCACCAACCAAATATGGTGGTGAGAGATTTGTTTTCTATTTGGTGGTTGATGAATCCATGTGAGGATTCATCAACCACCAAATAGAAAAACAAATCTCTCACCACCATATTTGGTTAGTGAGATGGATCTCCCTCTTACCTCTTGAAGGATTCATATCCATGTTTATGTAATAATTTGTATGTGTTTATGTGCTTTGGTTATTTGTTTATGTTTGTTATGATTTGCATGATTTTGCATGGTTTTATTGCTTGTGTGATATGCTTATAATATGCATGATGATGTATGTTAAATATATTATGATGGATGCATGTTGAAATAAGCAATTTTGACTCCAAAGGCCATAGAGGAGGTCACGGTTTTGGGCTTCCAAAACTAGGGTTTCTATTGAAATTTTTCAAGAACAATGGAGTTAATTTTTGGTCCTTAAACTTAAGCAAATTTTCGGCCAAGACACCAACCAATTTGGTGTTCACAAAGTTATATTTTCATGAATGATAAAATTGAATGATTTGAGAAGTAAAGAAAATAAACAAAAGGGTTTGTTTTGCAAAAAGAATGCACACAGTTTTGAGTTGTGTTTTCATGAATTTATTTTGTGTAGAAACAAGAATGGAATTTATTTAAGTTAGAAGAAAAATATTTCATGGTTTCAATGGCCATCTATAAGGTTTTGATAATTTAGAAAAATGTTTTGATGTTACAAAATACAAGAATTTTCAAATAAGAATTTTGGAAAGGGAATTAAAGTGTTATCAATTAAGTGAAGTGGAATTTTCATAAATAAAAGAAAAAGGAGATTGAAAGTGTTGAACTTCAAATTATTTTAAAGAGAATTAATTTTTAGAAGTGATTTAGAAATATAAAAGAAAACGTTTGTAACTTAAATTTACTAATGTAGAATTTATTTATTGGGTTTTGGAAAACGTTAGGAAATTTAAAGTTAGAAACAGTAATTAAATCAACTAAATGTGATTTTGTAAGATTAAATCAATAAAAAGTGATTTTGAGAAAATATATTATGGAAAAGATTTTTGACTAAGAATAGGAAGAGAATAAAGTAAGAAATTATATTATTGTAAGAAAAGTCCAAAATAATTTTTTTTAAAGTTAAGAAATATTTTACGAAGGATAAAAATGGTGAAAAACGATTTACGTAACTCAAAAACGTAATTTTTAAGTTACGCGATTTGAAAAAAGTTAAAATATTTCTACACGATTTATAAAGCGTTTAAATATTTTACACGATCAAAATGTTGTAGAAAAATCGCTATGCGATTTAAAAACAAAAGAATATTTTTATGCAATACAGTAGAAAATGGTTACGCGATTTTTAAACGTAACAGAAAATGTTACAAATCATTGTTTACGTAACAAAATATTACGTGACAGTGAAAACGTGACAAAAATATTTTGCGAATGAGAAAAACATGGTAATGTGATTTTGCTGTTAATTATACAGTAAACTTTACAGTTAAAATCAGTATATGAATACCGTACAAGAAATTGAGAAGTTTACCTGTAATTGGTGTTAATACACGAACGTAAAACAGTATTTGAACCTGGTATGAGAAATTATGTGATTTACCTTTGGTTGGTAATTGGTGCATTACACATGCATTGAAAATAGTCCGATGGACTGTATATGGCTAATTGCCTAGGAGAAACGTACACCTCTTGAGTCGGTGCGATACACGTAGTGTAGGTCACTCGTTGACCTTGGAGGCATCGGGGTGCGGGTTGCTCGCAATGGGCAGTTGGCAGCTCTTCTGTACCGTGGGTTAGACCAATACAACACACCGATGATCCGGACCGAGACACTATTCTTAATCGAGATATGACAAAGACTGCTGTGTATGTGCTAGATGTGCAAGATATAATTATAGCACTTGGTCTGAGGCATGTGGTACCGGCAGATCTTTTCGATCAATTTCTTCGACCTGAGTTTAGCTCTATAGAGTAGGAAATCGAGTCTATGTGTTCATACATTAACATAAATGCTTACATCTGTGAGATATAATAGTTATGAAATATTGATTATGATAATTGTATTTTTTTTAAAATATCTGCTTAGTGTAGATGGCATTTCCTGTAATTATTAAATGTTAATTTTGATTGATAATATGTTGATGCCATATGTGTAATATGACGTGTTTTTATGGTATGCTGTGATGTTATCTCTGTGCTACCATACTGGTATTGGCGTAGGTGATCTCACCTCTTTGTATGTATATTTGTATATTGTATTTATAATTGGGTGAAGACGTTGAGAAAGAAACGGGACAAGAAGGAGAAGAGGAACTACTTCTCACGTCTGGGAACGCAGAATTTTGACAGTATGACGTCAAGAGCTAGTTTCTTCGGCTATGTACGTCTACAATTTCACGGAGGAGCTGGAGAATGGAGAACAAGTCCCGATGAGCGAGGACTTATTTACGAGGGGTATCTGACTGTTAGCATTAGTAGGTTGTTTCACGGGGATCCATTTTTTTGTGTGACTATTTTTGTTCATGTTGAATTTCCTTTGCATATCAGGCAACATTGGGATACTAAAAATTATGTCCCAACGGAAATTAGCATAGTATCGTCAGCCCGGACACCTGTCCGTAGGGCTACTTGTCATAACGGATTCCTATCTGCTGAGGAACCCGAGGAGGACCCGTCTGAGGGGTCTGCTACTTAGTTAAACTTGGGCAAGTTTGAACTCTGATATAAACATATGTGTGTAATTATTTAAGTGTGTTTGTAGTTTTGAGACATGGTCTGTATATAAATAATCCTGACAGCACTTTTGTAATATGTATATGATGTAAATTATGAGTGATGATGTATAATAGTTTTATTTTCCGCTAAGTTTATTTTATTGTTATCAAAGAAGAAAGAAAAAAATTTACAACTCGTATTTTTATCACAACATCACCTTTTATAACTTTAAGGGTATTTGGGTAATTAAGTAACACAAATGTGGCACCCTATGGTGGGTGTTACATTAGTTGGTATCAGAGCCCAAGTTAGAGTCTTTTGGGGTTTGTGGTTAGGTCTGTCTTGTTGTGTTGTGTGATTCTCTGTTATTATTTTCTGAAAAGAAACAATATTATTTAAAGATTGACCTTGCTTTCTTTGTATTGTCCAGTTTGAGTAGGGAAAAAGTAATGACTGGATGAGGACGTGGACGTGGAAATAATAGAACAGATATGGAACTTAATGGGGATGATAATTTGAATATGGCTGCAGCTGTAGCAGCAATGCAAAGAATGGCTGAAGTGATTGTACAACAAAATCAAAGGGCTAATGAAGATGTTCACAGTTTATCGAAGTTTCGAAGGAATAATCCACCGAGGTTTCGTGGAGAGTTTGACCCAGAGAAGGCTGAACTTTGGATCCAAGAACTTGAAAAGATATTTGATGGTATGGGTTGTGCTGATGAACGAAAACTTACGTTAGCAACGTTTGTACTGGTAGAAGATGATGAACGTTGGTGGGCAGGAGCCCGAAGATTGTTAGAAGCTGAAGGGGGAGTTGTGACATGGCAACTTTTTAGATAGAAGTTTCTGGAGAAATATTTTCCAGTAAGTGTGAGGCATATGAAGGAAATGGAATTTCTGAGTTTACGACAAGGGTTGATGTCCATAAGTGAGTATGCGGCAAAATTTGAAAGTCTGTCTCAGTTTTCGAGATATTTACAGATGAACCTAGATGAGGGCTGGAAATGCAGGAAATTTGAGGAAGGATTAAAGCTAGATATTAAGAGAGCTGTATCGATGTTGGAGATTAATCAATTTCTAACTTTGATTGAAAAATGTTGTAAAGTTGAAGAGATTGATCATCAACGAGCGGCAAGGAATAAGAATTTTGGACCCACGTGGTTCTAAAAAGGAAAGGGTAGCGGAGGAAATCATTATTAACAGAAACCATATGCAAGACCCGCTGGAGGTTAGAATAAGCAGTGGTCTGTTGGAGGAAGTTCTAGTGAGAATAAGGCAAGTCAAGCTAGGACTCCTATTCGATGTTTCAAATGTGGGAAGGATCATTTCACGAAGGATTGTCAACATAAGGAAGTTGTTTGTTTTAAATGTGGAAAGCATGGACATTTCTCTAAAGACTGTGATCAGATAAAGAAAGAATCCTCTATAGGAAACGTCCAAACTGTAAGGCCACAGGCGAGTGGTCGCGTATATACAATGAGCGGAGAAGAGGCCGTGAAATCGGAGGATTTGATAATGGAGGAGTGTACTATTAAAGGTAATCCTTTAACCGTACTTTATGATTCAGGAGCAACGCATTCTTTCATTGCATGTGATTATGTGGAGCGTTTGGGATTGACTGTGACTGCATTACCATATGATTTAAGTGTTGCTACTCCTACTGATAAGCCTGTGATTACTTCAAAAGTATGCCTGAATTGTCCTGTTTGTGTTAGGGATAAAACATTTTATGTGGATTTGATCTGTTTGCCTCTTTCTAAGATTAATGTAATCTTAGGAATGGATTGGTTGTCATCTAACCATATCCTAATTGATTGTTCGAATAAGACGTTAGTATTCCCTGAGGCTAAAGATCCTAGATTCCTAACGGCAACTCAAGTGGAAGCTTGTTTGAAGGAAGGAGATCATGGGTATCTATTGTTGTCTTCTTTGGAGGTTCAATGTGAAGATGTCTTGAAGGATATTTTCGTGGTCAATGAATTTCCTGAGGTATTTCCTGAAGATATACCTAGACTACCACCAGTAAGGGAAATCGAGTTTGCCATTGATCTTGTACCTGGAGCTGGACTGATATCTATAGCACCCTATTGGATGTCACCGGTAGAATTAGCCGAACTGAAGAAACAGGTGGAGGATTTGTTAGAGAAACAATTTGTGAGACCTCATGTGTCATAATGGGGAGCTCCAGTTTTGTTGGTTAAGAAGAAGGATGGGACTTCATGTCTATGTGTAGACTATCGACAATTGAACAAAATCACGATTAAGAATAAATATCCACTTCCAAGGATAGATGATTTGATGGATCAGTTGCGAGGAGTCGTAATATTTTTTAAGATTGATCTACGTTCTGGGTATCACCAGATACATGTGAAAGTGGAGGATATTCCCAAGACTGCATTCCGGACACGTTATGGGCATTACGAGTATCTTGTGATGTCATTCGGTGTGACAAATGCACCAGCTATATTCATGGACTTTATGAATAGAATTTTTCGTTCATACTTGGACAAGTTTGTTGTTGTCTTTATTGATGGCATTTTGATCTATTCTCGAAATCAGGAGGAGGACGCTGAACATCTCAGAGTGGTTCTTCAGATATTAAAGGAGAATAAGCTTTATGTCAAGTTGTCCAAATGTGAATTTTGGTTGAGCGAAGTTCAGTTTTTGGGACATGTAATATCGAAAGAAGGAATTAAAGTTGATGCTTCAAAGGTGGAGATAGTTTTGGAATGGGAAAGACCAAAAACTGTAACTGGGCCATATCTTGGATTGTGGAAGGTAAGTCCGATATCTACAACTTTAATAAAAAATACAAAAGTTGGATCGGAAGTTTTGAAGGAGATATTGGGCTTGGAAGTTAGAACAGAGGAGCTGAAGTTGGACCTGACCCATGAGCAGTAATTGGGCCATATCTTGGATTGTGGGTGTCCAATTGAGCAGAAACTGGTGGCATTTGAAAGCTAAGACAATTCTCTAGAACTTTCATTAAGACCACTTGGCCAAAAAATGATGCATGCCATGAGCTCATAAGTGAAACATTTCGGAGACAAGAATCCACCCATTCATCATCATCAAACAACTATTTTGGCATTTTGTTCTCATCATCCATCATCTCTTTTGACATTTTGTACTCTTCTAACTCTATAAAAGGAGGCAAAAGCTGATCATTTCAGGGTGTTAGCTTAGAGTTTACTTTCATGCTTGTATGTTAATTATTTTCTTTGTGTAGTTTTCTGTTGTTCTTAATTGAAGTTATGTTCATCATCATCTTCTTCTTTCTTTCTTTCTTCTTAATTCATGAGTAACTAATTTTCATTTTACTTGGGTGAAAGAGTGAAGCTCTTGGTAATAAGTTGATGTTAGATTAATTTTCTTCTTGTGCTTAAATGATATATTTTTAAGTGATCATTATATGTGTTGTATGTTGTTTCCGATTAATTTAGAAACCCTTCTTGTATAATGAATATCTTGATTCATTGTAGACAAGACATTGACACAGTGGATGCTTGAGATCATTTACAAGTATTGGTAGATAATTAATGGAACCATAACATGATTACATATATAATCTTAATTGAACTTTGAATGTTATATTTTCCGATTAGAACCTTCATTATGTATGATTTCAATTGAGTTATAAAAAAAATAATCTTGTTTCCAATTTATTACCAAGAGTGGATCTCCTAACCCAAGCGAATCCTTTTCATCTGTGAACAACTTTTATCACTTTTAGTATTGTGACAAATCTGCTCCTTACTTCAAATAATTTTTCTTTATCAATTCCCTATGGATCGACCTCGGACTTCCGAGAATATATTACTTGAAATAACTTGTACTTGGGTTTGAAACTTTTAATTATCCCTTTAAGTTTTTGACGTCATTGCTGGGGACTTGATTTGAAGTTCTAATTTATTGAGACTCTCTTTCGGTAAGTAAACTTCACTATTAGGTATATTCTCCCTCTACTCTTTTAATTTTTTTAATTTACTAATTTACTTACTAAGTTTTATATTTATGTCAGTTATTTATGCGTTTTAACTTCCTAACTTTTATATTTATATTATTTATTTTTATTTTTTAATTTTATTTATTTATTTACGTCATTTATTTATGTTTTTTAAAATTTTTATTTTCTTATTTTTTATTTATGCTTTTTATTTACTAATTTACTTTCTGTTTTTATTTTTTTTATTTATGCTTTATGCTTACTAACTTACTAACTTTACATTTATGTCATTTATTTATACTATCTAACTTTTTAATTAAGTCATTTATTTACACTATCTAACTTTTTAATTTATGTCATTTATTTTTATTTTCTGACTTACTAACTTGTACATTATTAATTTTTATTTTAAGTTATTTATTTTTGCTTAATATTTAAAGGTCGGTTTATACCGCCTACTTGTATATTATTTTTATTTTACGTCACTTATTTATGCTTAACTGGTATCGTGATTCAAATTCTGGTCGTTTAGTTAAAATTAATCTTGGTGCTTTATATATTGATTTGTTTGAATCACAATCACACACAATTGACACAATGGCTGAAATTGAAGGTGCATATGTTGAACATGAAAATCAAACACAACGAGCTGAAAATGAAAGTGTACATAATGAACAAGAACATCAATCATTGCGAACTATGCGTGCATATTTGCAACCACCTCAAAATTCTAGTCCATTATGTTTTATCTTTCCACTCACTACTAATAATTTTAGATTTAAGCCAGGTATGCTTTCTTTACTTCCTAATTTCCATGGTTTAGAATCTGAAAGCCCATATTTACATCTAAAAGAATTTGACGAAGTCTGTATTGCTTTCAATGATCAAAATTGCACTGAAGAGAATGTTAAGCTTAAATTGTTTCCTTTTTCTTTGAAAGATAAAGCAAAAACTTGGCCTAACGCTTTGAAACTAAGATCAATTAGCACATGGCAAGAAATGCAAGGTAGTTTTTAAAGAAATTTTTTCCAACACATAAAACCAATGCTTTGAAAAGACAAATCCAAAATTTTTTCCAAAATTCAAATGAAGCATATTTTCAAAGTTGAGAACGTTTTAAAGATTTGATAAATTCTTGCTACATCATGGTTTTGAAAAATGACGGACTATAAGCTTCTTTTATGAAGGTTTAACACCTAAAACTAAACAATTTGTGGAAACGATGTGTAATGGTGAGTTTTTAGATAAGGAACCTAAAGAAGCTTTAGATTATTTAAACCATTTGGTTAAAAATTCTCAATCTTGGCATGGTACTAATCCTTCTGAAAATTCAATTAGATATAACCTTGCAAATGCTGGTAAAGGAAAATATCATCTTAGTCAAGAAGAAGATCTAAATGCAAGGTACGCTAGTTTGGCTAGAAAGGTTGAATCCATGGACTTAGGGAAAGTAAAAGAAGTCAAATTTGTGCAAAATGAAGAAATTTGTGACATTTGTGATGAATTAGGACACTCGACAAATGAATGTCCTAATGTTCCTGTTTTTAAAGAAGTTGTGCACGAGCAAGTAAATGCAATGAACAATTTTAAAAAACCATTCACCTATTCTTTTTCAAATTCTTACAATCCGAGATGGAGAAATCACTCGAACTTCAGTTGGAGGAATAATAATCAAGCACAATTTATGCAACCATCGCCTCTTCAAGAACAACAAGATTCTCAAAATTCTCAAGGATATACACCTTATGTCCCACCATATAGGAAAAACCTTGAAGGAACATTGAATGCATTCATAGAAAAGCAAGAGGCCATCAATAAACAAAATACTCAAACCATGATTGACATAAAAGACACTCTTTCCAAACTTACTTTTGCACTCACCATTCATGAGAAAGGAAAATTTCCTTCTCAACCTTAATCGAATCCCAAAGGTCAATATAGTCTAAATGAGGGTTGTTTAGAAAACTAACAAATAAATCAAGTCAATTCTGTGATAACTCTTAGGAGTGGAAAAGTTATTGAAAAAGAAATTTCTGAACCTTATGAGAAAGATGGTGAATCAATTTTCCAAGATAAGGAATAGGTTGATAAGCCATTTGGCCAAAATAAGACTAAACTCTCGTCTCCTCCACCTTCATTTCCTCAAGCATTAAGCAAACTAAGGAAATTGGACCACTAAACTGAAATTTTTGAAATTTTTAAACAAGTAAAGGTCAATATTCCATTATTAGATGCTATCAAATAGGTTCCTTCTTATGCCAAATTTTTGAAGGACTTATGCACTGTTAAAAGAAAATTAAATGTGAAAAAGAATGCCCTTTTGACTGAACAGGTAAGTTCCATTATTCAAAGCAATAACGTTTTGAAACATAAAGACCCTGGTTGTCTTACAGTTTCATGCATTATTAGAGAACATAAAATTGAAGAAGCTTTACTTGATCTTGGTGCTAGTGTTAACTTGTTGATAGATCAATTAAAATTCCAAAAGAAATAGTGGAAGATGTGTTTGTACAAGTTGATAAATTCATTTATCCTGTGGATTTTATTGTCTTGGAAACTGAACCTATGGTTAATAGTTCCAAGTCAATTCTTGTTATTTTTTGGTCGTCCATTTTTAGCAACATTTAATACTTTTATAAATTGCAGAAATTGAGTGATGAAACTAATATTTGGAAACATGACACTTGCGCTTAATGTTTTCAACATAAGCAAGCAACCACATGAAGTCAATGATGAAAATGAGGAAACTGATAGGATTGAGGTCATTGTAGATGATCATCTTCTAAAAGAGAGTTCTTCTAAGTCATTAGAATTTTGTTTAATTAATTCATTTGATTCAGGTACGCAAGTAGATGGTGATATTTCTAAAATATGCTCTTTACTTGATTGCACATAGGCAATGGAATACAAGGGATGAAGGCCAAGATTCGAAGAGCTATAACCCATGAATAATAATATTCATGAAGAAGTACACACACTAGAACTAAAGTCATTACCTGCTAGGATAAAGTACACATTTTTGCGAGAAGAACAAAGCTTTTCAGTAGTAATTTCATCAATCCTTACTGAAGAATAAGAAGATATGTTGATAGAAGTACTTAAAAGGTATAAAAGTGCAATTGGATAGACATTAACATATATAAAGGCATTAATCCATTAATTTGTACATATAGAATACATTTAAAGGATAATGCTAAAACATCACAACAACCTCAAAGAAGATTAAATCCACACATGAAATAGGTAGTTAGGGCTGAAGTTCTTAAATTACTTGATGTTGGAATTATTTACCCTATTTTTAATAGCCAATGGGTAAGCCCTACACAAGTTGTGCCTAAGAAATTTGGAATAATAGTGGTTGAAATTGAAAAAGGTGAGTTAATACCTACGCGAGTTTCATCCAGTTGACATATGTGTATTGATTTTAGAAAATTGAATGCCGCCACAAGGAAAGATCATTTCCCCTTACCATTTCTTGATCAAATTCTAGAAAGAGTAGCAGGACATCCTTACTATTGTTTTCTTGATGGTTATTCGGGGTATAATTAAATACCAATTACATTAGAGGATCAAGAAAAGACTACTTTTACGTGCCTTTTTAGCACTTTTGCATATAGAAGAATGCCTTTCGGTCTTTGTAATGCTCTAGCAACTTTTCAAAGATGAATGCTAAGTATTTTTAGTGACATGATTAAGCATTATTTAGAGGTTTTTATGGATGATTAACAGTTTTTGAAAATTCTTTTGAAAGTTGTCTTGATAATTTGGATAAAGTTCTTAAAAGATGTGAAGGAAAAAGATTTGTTTTAAATTAGAAAAAATGTTATTACATGGCTACTTTAGGAATCGTGTTAGATCATGTGATATCTTCTGAAGGAATTGAAGTTGATAAGGCCAAAGTTGAATTAATTGCTCATTTGCCTTCCCCAGAAACAGTCAGAGAAGTTTGTTCCTTTTTAGGACATGCAGGATTCTATCGAAGATTCATTAAGGACTTTAGTGTCATATCTAGACCATTATGCAATCTTCTGATAAAAGATGCATCATTTGATTGGACTTAAGAATGTCAAAAATCTTTTGAAAAAATAATTAGTCTTTTGACTTCTGCTCTTATCATACAATCTCCTGACTGGTCTTTACCTTTTGAATTAATGTGTGAAACAAGTTATAACACCCTCAGGATGTCACATTTATAATAATTAAAATAAAACCTTACCCAAGTTATAAATCATTTCTTATCATATAATAATATAAGTTGTAAAAATCTCTTTTTGTACATTATATCATTAACTAAAATAAATAGAACATGAAATAAAATAAACTATTAAAAACACACCATAATTATACAAATGATTTTGTCTTTAAAGTATACAAATAAATACAAATCACAAATTATTTAACAAAGCAATAAACTGTTTGACTCATACAAAATATAAACTAGCCCAAGTACACATCTAGAAGTTCTAATCCTCCGAAGGATCCTCCTCAGGGAGATCATCGGAAGACAGAAACCTCAGATGTCGTGAAGCTCTACGGACAGGAGTTCGGGCTATCGACACACTACTAAACTCACTAGGCATGAAAACGACCACCCCAATAGCGCCTAATAGATAAGAGTAACTCTAGATGCACATATACAGTAGTAGAGAATATCAGAACAACCTTATATTCTCTACTAAGGGACAGAGTCCCTCGTCCCACATAAGTAACAGACTCTCTATCCACTTGTAGACGCCAGGCTTCAGAGCCTCCATGAAACTCCAATTTAACGAACCCTAGTAAATCTGGCAAGGCCATAACAACCAAATCAATTCAAATGGTAAGGATGATCTAGAGGCTTGCCCTCCTCGAATTGATCGCTCGGATGATGTTCCTCCTCGTACTGACAGTAAGGAGGTTGCTCCTCTTCTTCTTCCTCAAAGTCTTTACCAAACATAAAATAATAGTATAGAAATACATACAAAGAGGTGAGACAATCTACATCACTACAAGCATGGCAGTATAGAAAATGACATTACATACAGATATAACAATTAATACAACAATTCATATTATCATATCATACATAATATCTCAGACCAAATATAAATATCACATCATGATGCAGACCACATATGCAAATGTACACAGACTCATTCCTACTCCATAGAGCTAAACACAAACATCATAGAGAATGACCTAGTAGATCTGTCTGTAGCTCCGGCTACCCTGGCCAAATATTACATATTCAAAACATCATGTATAATAGGTATTGTTCCAGACAGTCTAAGCTAGATCTTGATTAAGAATAGTGCTTGTTGAGATCGTTAGGGCGTTGCCTGTTACCACGGCCCAGAGGAGCTACCAACTGTCCACATGTGGAATCCTCCACACACTAACGCCTCCAAGTTCACTCAATGAACCATAGGCCTATCACACCCGCACTACGGTGTAATTCATCTCGTTAGCAACTTGCCAATTTCAACCAAATTGACACATTTCTCTATGGATGTGCATGAGCCAATATACATAAATAATAACATTATCATTATTTTTCATAATAGTTACAATAGTATGCCATCACTTGACAGTACCATTTTTCAACATATCCGGGTCCACCACTTTAACCCGACAGGAAACTACTGTTATTCTCAATCGTGTAAATATTTTTTCACATTTTCACAATCGTGTCACCTTTTTCCAATGTTTTCAAATTGCGTAAATATTTTTCGACATTTTTAAAGTCGCGTAGTATTTTTAAATCATTTTCTCAATCGCATAACATTTTTAAATTATTTTCCCAATTGCATAACATTTTTAAGTCATTTTCTCAATCACGTAGTTTAAAAATTATTATTTTAAATATGCGTAAGGTATTTCTAGTATTTTTCAACTACGTAAACTATTTCTTTACGTTCTAAATTAAATTTTGAAACTTTCTCCATTATATATTTATTTCTAGCTTTATTTACAACATTTCCTTTTGAAAATCCTTTAAGTAATATTTTCTACTGTTTCCATTAAAAATTACTTTTCATAGTCATAACCAATATTTACATCTCAAAACTTGCTAACACGCTTCAAAACCCAAAGGGTGAGCTATACGTTAGTAGTTTTCTAGTGTTTATTTTCTTTCTCATCCTTACTAAATTTCTCTAATTAAGTTTCTATAATAAATTCATTCATTTTATTCTCTAAAATCCATTACATTGAATTCTCTTTTATTTATATAATTCTATGCTTAGGAAATAATTTTAAATTAAAAACATCATAAGTAGGCATGTTGGCCAAAAATCATTCTATGCTTTAAAAACCATATTTAATTGTTTTCCATTATCTAATCCCTTATAAAAACTCTTAATCTAATTTATTATTATTAAACCACTTCTTCCTTGCTTAGAAAATAATTTAGGACATCTTGGTCCTCTTTGTGGTGGTGAAGTCGTGAGCTTCATGTGTTCTTTGGAACACTCATGCAATCCTCATCATGTTATTCACATCCTATTACATAAGATAACTATCATGCATCCAATAACATATACCAAAATATATATCAAAGCTATAGACATGCTTGCATAAAAAATCAATAACAAATAGGAAAACTTTAAACAACCAAGTGAATGAATCCTTATGGATTCTTCACCACAAACACATCCATTTTCTCACCACCAATACATGGTTGATGAGATTAAATCTCCCTCTTACCTCTAAGGAAGACAAATCTCCTTCTAGCTTGATCCTAGTGATTTTGTGTAGCTCCAAATAAAACCCTAGCAAACTTAAACAATTTATAAAGTCATAAACTAAGGTTGAAAAAGAAAAACCATGGATCAATCATGGATTAGAACTTCAAGAATCAAGTTAGAAACAAGAAACAAGGATTTTTTTTACCTTGTATGGAAGAAACATCAAGGTTGTTTTCCAAGCTTTAAATGGATGATTTTGATAAAACTCACAACAGGAAAGATGTTTAGAATGATGTATAGGTTTGAGAAGTGGTGTTGGATGAAATTTTAGAAGGGTGGAGGTATGGAAATGGTGTGGAGGCCGTGAGCTCCAAAAACAGGAGAGAATGAAGTTTCTTATGTTCTTGGAAGAGAGAGAAAAGAGAGAATAGATTTGTGTGATAGAAAAGATGATGATGAAGTGAAACAGGACATTCAGAATATTTTTCCAAAAATTGGGGTGTTACAACTCTCCCCAACAAATAAAAATTTCGTCCTCGAAATTCGCTGCACATCAAAACAAATGAGGATACTGATCCCTCATTTTATCTTCCAGCTCCCTGGTAGCATCACCTGTTACATCATTCCATATGACCTTCACCAGCTCGATCATTTTCCCTCGAAGCTGCTTTACCTTTTTGTCCTCTCTATCCTAACAGGTAAAGTCTCATAAGTCAAATTCTCCTTCAACTGTACTTCATCCGGTTGTATAACATGCGTTGGATCCGGTATATATTTCCGTAACTGAGATACATGAAATACATCATGCAGATTTGATAGAAAAGGCGGCAAAGCAATTTGATACGCTACAGGACCTATACGTTGGATAATCTGATACGGTCCAATGAACTTAGGAGTAAGCTTCTTAGACTTAACAACTCTTCCGACACCGGTCGTAGGAGTAACTCTTAGAAACACATGCTCACCCTCCTCAAATTCAAGAGGTTGTCTTCATTTATCTGCATAACTTTTCTGTCTACTTTGCATCATCCTCATCTTCTCTTGTATCATCTTTACCTTCTCCGTAGTCTGTTGTACAAGATCTGGTCCAATAGTCATATTTTCCCCATCTTGATACCAACATAACGGTGTTCGACATCGCCTTCCATACAATGCCTCATAGGGTGCCATCCCTATGCTTGAGTGAAAACTATTGTTGTAGGTGAATTCTATCAAAGATAAAAATTCATCCCAACTTCCTCGTTGCTCCAAAACACAAGCACGCAACAGATCCTCTAAAGACTGTATAGTTCTCTCTGTCTGACCATCAGTCTGCGGATGATACGCCAAACTCAGTCGCAACTTAGTTCCCATAGCTTCTTGCAGACTTCGCCAAAACCTTGACGTAAACCTCGGATCTCGGTCAGAAACTATACATGTAGGTACACCATGTAATCTGACAATCTCACTGATGTACAACTGGGTTAATCTTTCCAATGAATACTTAATATT
Organism: Ormosia emarginata; assembly: GCA_029884605.1. Lineage (NCBI taxonomy): Eukaryota > Viridiplantae > Streptophyta > Magnoliopsida > Fabales > Fabaceae > Ormosia > Ormosia emarginata. Next base: position 4,870,276 of record JAQQTP010000033.1, on the reverse strand, counting down.
AATTGGCAAGAAATGAGCCGACTTCATAAGCCTATCGACTATAACCCATATTGAATCATGACCTTTCCTCGTCTTTGGCAAACCAGTAACGAAATCCATCGAGATACTATCCCATTTCCACTCTGGAATAGATAACGGTTGCAACATTCCAGCTGGTCTCTGATGTTCCACTTTCGCTTTCTGACAAACCAAACAAGACGCCACACGTTCCGCTACGTCTCTTTTCATCCTCGGCCACCAAAACAACCTCTTCAAGTCTTGGTACATTTTGGTCATTCCTGGATGTAAACTCAAATCACTAGTATGAGCGTCATCTAGGATCCCCTTCTTAAGCTCAGAATCATCAGGTACACAAATTCTTCCTTTGAACCTTAAGAATCCATCTGCTTCTTCCTCTACTGTCGCTTTATGACCTTGCTTCAACAATTCCCTTTCGTTTTGCAAAAACGGATCTTCATCTTGTTTCTCTCGAATCATATCTAGCAATTCATTCAAGATCACAACTTTGAATAAACGAATTATTCCAAGCGTGAATTCCGCTGACAACCATAAATCTCGGAATTTATTGATCAACTCTTCCTCCTTGATCATCATTGCCGAAACACTAAGCACCTTTCTGCTCAAGGCATCAGCTACCACATTAGCTTTTCCCGGATGGTATTGGAGTTGAAAATCATAATCCTTTAAGAATTCCAACCATCGTCTTTGCCTCATATTTAATTCTTTCTGATCAAACAAGTATTTTAGACTCTTGTGATCACTAAAGACATTGAACAGTGCTCCATACAGAAAATGCCTCTACACTTTCAGAGCAAAAACCACCGCGGCCAATTCCAAATCGTGCGTTGGATGATTCCTCTCATGAACCTTCAACTGACGAGAAGCATACGCCACAACATTTCGGTTTTGCATCAAAACGCAACCTAACCCTTGATAAGAAGCATCGCAATACACATCAAAAGATCTCTTAGAATCTGGCAAGATCAACACAGGTGCAGTTGTTAACCTTTTCTTCAACTCTTAAAAACTGGCTTCACGTTCTTCCGTCCATTCAAAAGCTTGACTTTTCCTCGTAAGCTGTGTAAGCGGTCCAGCAATCTTCGAAAAACCTTCGATAAACCTCCGGTAATATCCAGCAAGTTTAACAAAACTTCGAACTTCTGTTACCGTCTTAGGCCTTTCCCACTGTAAAACAGTCTCCACTTTTGATGAGTCTACTGCAATACCTTCTTTCAAAATTACGTGACCTAAAATTGGACTTCTTCCAACCAGAACTCACACTTAGCCAATTTCGCATACAACTACTTTTCCCTCAAAATCTGAAGAACAATACCAAGATGTTCAACATGCTCTTCCTTAGATTGAGAATAGATCAGAATGTCATCGATAAAGACAACGACAAATCTGTCTAGATACGGATGAAAAATCCTGTTCATATAGTCCATAAATATGGCAGGAGCATTCGTCACCCCGAATGACATTACATGATACTCATAATGTCCATAACGAGTTCGAAAAGCTATTTTCGGTACATCTTCCCCCTTAACACGAATCTGGTGATAACCCGATCTCAAATCTATCTTGGAAAATACCACAGCTCCTCTTAACTGATCCATCAAATCGTCAATTCTTGGAAGTGGATATTTATTCTTGATAGTCACCTTGTTCAGTTGACGATAATCCACACAAAGCCGAGAAGTTCCGTCTTTCTTCTTGACCAAAAGCACTGGCGCACCCCAAGGTGAAACACTAGGTCGCACAAATTGTTTCTCCAACAGTTCCACCAATTGCTTTTTCAGCTCCTCCAACTCTGTTGGCGACATACGGTATGGTGCAATTGAGATAGGACCTGCTCCTGGTACTAAATCAATTGAAAACTCGATCTCCCTCTCAGGTGGTAAACCAGGTACGTCATCAGGAAAAATCTCTGGAAACTCATTGACAATAGGAATAGTATTCATATCTTTCTCATTCTTAACTTCTAGAGAAGACAATACCATATATCCCTGTGCTCCATCTCTTAACAAAGACTTGACCTTAACAGCAGTCAAGATTCCAGACTTTTCTTCCTTAGGAAAAACTATGGTTTTACTTGCACAATCTATAAGGATATGGTTAGAAGATAACCAGTCCATCCCTAAGATTACATCTATCTCAACAAGAGGCAAACAAATCAAGTTGACCAAAAACAAACGGCCCTTCACAACAACAGGACAATCCAAACATATCTTAGATGTAACTACAGGTTTAGCAGTTGGCGTAGATACACTTAATTTAACATTTAGAGAAGACACAGGCAACTTCAATCTTTCCACACAATCATATGCAATAAATGAGTGTGTAGCATCAGAATCATACAACACAGTCAGAAGATTACCTTCAATGTCACTTTCTCCTTGAATAAGATCAACAGAATTAGAAACTTCAGTTCCCTTCATAGTATATACTCGCCCTCCAGATCTCGGTTGAGTACTCCCTGATTTCTGCTGATTAGCACGAACATAACGAACAACAGGTTTCCTTTCCGGCTGAGTACAATCCTTCGACATGTGCCCAGGTTGTTTACAGTTAAAACAAATTGTCCCTTTAATTGTGCACTCCGGAGAAATATGACCTTTCTTTCCGCACTTAAAACATGTCGGCATGAATGCCACTTTCTGTCCAGCTCCACTACCACTTGCACTTCCCCCAACTGGTGGTCGTTGAGATTGACTCCCTGATGGTCTGGAATACGGCTTGCGCTGAAACAGATTCGTATTACTACCTCCACCTCTCTGAAACCTTGTCGGCCCAAAGTTACGATTCCTCTGATCTCGCGACGGCTCTAATTCCTCAAGTCACGCACATGCATCAACCAAAGCATGAAACTGAGTCATTCCCAAGGATAGCACTCCTCGTTTCAGTTCCACTCTTAATCCTGATTCAAACTTCTGACATCTCCACACATCATCTTGTCGTGTTTGAGCATAATCTGAGAACTGAGACAAGCTCTCAAACTTTGTGGCATACTCATTCACCGTCATATTTCCCTATTGCAAACCAAGAAATTCCATTTCTTTGGCATGCCTAGCACTCGCAAGAAAATATTTCTCCAGAAAAGCATTAGAAAATACTTCCCATGTAATTTCCGTCCTTTCAGCTTGTAAAACTCGGCGAGTTCCTCTCCACCAATGTTCTCCATCTCCCCTTAGCATAAAAACAGCATAAGTCACCTTCTTCTCATCCGAGCATCTCATTCCCTCAAAAATTCTCTCTAAGTCTTGTATCCATTGACTTGCTTTCTCTGGATCAACCTCGCCTCTAAACTGTGGCGGATTGTTACACCTAAATTCAGATAAATTTAGGGCATCAGCAGTAGCATCTTGCTGTTGAGCTGCTCTCAGATTTTGCTGAGTAATTACTTCAGCCATCCGCTGCATAGCTTCAAATAAGTAGCAATCATAGGGTCCACATCACGATTCACGTTCGCACGTCCTCTACCTCGTCCAGACATCTTCTTTCTTCAAACAGAATAAAACAAAATTAGATACATTCTTTCAGAAGTAAATCACAGAGAATCACATAGCACAAACAAAAACAGACCCAACCACAACCCCAAAAGACTCTAACTTGGGCTCTGATACCAACTAATGTAACACCCCTTTTGAGGATGTCACATATATAAAGAAAAAAAAAGAAAAAGAAATAAAATCTACCCAAGTTGTAAAACATTTGTTACGTACTAATACGGGTTGTAAAAATATTTCCTGTTAAATAGAATATTATTAAATAAAATAACACAGAAATATAAAATAAACAGAACAACATCACTCATAATATACATATGGTCCAAGTTATAAGTTATACAAATAATTTACAACTACAACTATAAATATTTAAACAGAAATTGTAAATAAAAATAGTAACAGTTAATATATACATACGAAGACGCGCCCAAAATACACATCATACATATTTAACCCTCTGAAGGATCACTCTCAGGAAGATCTTCAGGAGATAAATATCCAGGATGCCTCGACACTCGGCGGAAATGAGACCGCGCAGTCGATACGATACTCATCTCACTAGGCTCAGTGGACACACCACCCCAATAACGCCTAAGAGATAAAGGCAACTCTAAGTGCAAAAACACAGTAGTCATCATAACTGGCTCTCCATCAAACTCATGTCGTAGGGACACAGTTAACCGTCCCACATAAGTCACTGAGTCTCCATCTCCCCGCAGATGCCAAGCTAACGATCCACCGTGAAACTCAAGTTGCACAAAACCCAAAAATCCTGGCACCGCCATACCCAAACAAATCAGTCCAATGGATATGGATGATCAGATGGTTCTTGATCGTCGTACTGATCTTCGGCTTGCTGCTCTTCTTCCTCCTCAGGATACAAAATCTCAAGAGGTTGTTCCTCTTCCTCAAACTCTTTACCACGTAAATAAATATACAGAAAACACATACAATAAAGAGGTAAGACAATCTAAAATCATCACAAACATGGTAAATAAGAAAACGACAAACAACAGATATACAGTTCATGCAATATGAAAAGCTATAACAGTAATTAGTAACAGAATAGTGTCACAACAACACATAATATCACAGATAAAATAAAATAAGAAATAGATAATTTATCATAATAATAACCAGATAAAAATAAACAGATAAAATAAAATAATGTCCAAGATATAATCATATGCAATATGACACGATCCTACTCCATGGAGCTAAACACATACAGATATCAGAGAGAATGACCCGCAAAATCTATTAGTACCACGGCTACCCAACCAAACTATTGCGCTGTCTCACGTTGCGTCTATAGCCCCACGGCACATGGAACCCACTGTCCAGGCGTGGTGTAGTTCACTGTCTCACATTGTGACACTACAGACAATGTACTATTAGACTTTACGAAATCTCGATTAAATATAGTGTGTGTCGAGTCCATTAGTGTGCTATCGGTTACCACGGCCCAGCGGAGCGATCGACTGTCTATATATGGGATCCCGTACACTAACGTCTCCAAGTTCATAAAGACAATGAACCACACTACGTTTATCGCATCGACAACACGATGTGATTCACCTCGTCAACCAATCCACCAAAAATTGGCATAAACTCAATATATGATCCAAAAATAAGAAATTACCAAAATACCCTTAATTAAAATATATCCTTAAAGATCAATATATACAGTAAGTCCCACCAGACAAATACTATTCCAAAGCCTGTACGGGTTCACCTCATAGCCCGACAGTAGAAAAAATACAGAAAATACCGTTTCGGTCAATCGCGTAGAAATTTTGTCGCGTTTTCACAATCTCATCATTTTTACAAACGTTTTTAAATCGCGTAGAGTTTTTAATACATTTTTTCAATCGCGTAAGATTTTTAAATCATTTTATTATCCGAATTCCTTAAAAATTACTATTTAAATAAACAGAAATAATAAATAATACGTTTAAACTACGTAAAATATTTTTCATATCGTATACTGTCTTTTGGACATCTTTTCTATCTTATTTGTCCATTTTTAATAAAAATTGACAGGATTTTGTTTAGAAACTTATATTAATGATTTCCTAATTTTTTCGTAAAAATTCTGTTTACTTAATTTTTAAACCATATAATTTAATCCTTTTGAAAATCACTAACATGCTTCAAAATACAGTATGAGCCATATGTTAGAAATTTTCAAAAGTTACAGTATTTCCTTTCTAACAGTAAAATCAATAGTTTTAGTTGATTAAACCTAATTCAAATCAATTTATTTCTTCAAAACTCATTTTAGAAAAATTCTTTTTTTTTTAACATATATTGCATCTTTATACTTGAAAATGGTTTGGAATTGATTTTAGAAATCATGGATACTTGGTTTGGCATGTTGGCCGAAACATATACTTGTGTCATTTGATCTCTAAATTCATTTTCCTTCATCTAAACAATTTTATATCTTGTTAATTTGCCTAGCTTAATTAAATCACATTTTAAGAAAATGATGAGAACATTTTGGTTCTCCATTTTTTGTTAATGGCCGTGAGCCTCATTGATGTGTTCTTTGGAACACTCATGCAAACTTTGGCATGTTATTCACATCCTATAAATTATCATGCATTTCTAACACATACAAATTATCAAAGCTTGTAGACATGCAAATCAAAGCTTGTAGACATGCAACTTCATACAAATTATTACAAACATCAATTAGGAAAGCTACTAATAAACACACAAATAAGCTACTAACAAACACACAAAGGAATCCTTATGGATTCTACAATCACAACAATCAATCTCCATCTTCTTACCACCGCCCAAGGATGATAAGATTAGTCTTCCTCTTACCTTAAATGAAGACAAAATACTCTTTCACACCTCCTCTAGGGTTTCAGTTTTCTCCTTCAAAACCTAACAAACTTAAACAAAAATCTACAAGTTACGAACCATAAAAGAGAGCTTAAACCATGGATAAATCATGGCTTAGAACTTTGAAAAAGAGTTTAGAAATGGAAAACAAGAAATTTCACCTTCTAGGTAAAATCTCCCAAGTAGGTTTCCAAGCTTCAAATGAAGGATTTTGCAAGAACTCTCAACTAGGGATGTTCTTAGGATTGTGTTTAGGTTTAGAAAACTTGGTTGGATAAATTTTTGAGTGATTGGATGGTCTTGGATTGTGTTTGGCCGAATAGCTTGAAGGAAAGACAACAATGGAGGTTGGTGTTCTTGGAAGAGAGAGAAGAGAGAAATTGCATGAAGATGAAGTGAATTTTTGTCCTCCAAAGGCCAAATGGCCGTAGACATGGAGCCATGCAAGGTGTCCATTGGGTTGGCTTCATCCAAGCCTTAGAATGGATCAAAGGTCAAGATTAAAACTTGGTTAGCAAGCTTAACTCTCATTGGTTGATTTTAGCATTGTCATTAACCTAGTCACCATGCTTAGTCACTAATTAGCCTAGTCATTAAGCTTAGTCACCATGTTCTTGAAAGTTCTACTACTAATGATGCTTAATTAAGCTACTAAGTTAACCTGTTTTAACTAAACATGGGTCCCGCAAAACATTTCGGGTCCACTTTGTCATCTAATTATACTTGACTAACAAAATAATATTATAATAATACAAAATTATTTTATTTGACATTAAATCCTAAAAATTAAAAGATTAACAATGGTTATCATTCAGAATCGGGTTTAGTAAGATCCCCCAGTTCTGAATAATTAAAATAAGATTTTTCCGGTCCGAAAAAATATTATTTTCCTGTCCCGGAGCAAATCACACAAAAAGTCCAAATAAAATCACAGACAGTAATATTAAACACTGTATCATAAAGAAAAATTAAAAACAATACAATCGGGACGTAATGGTCATTTTTCCATTTTTTCCCACGACGAAGCAAATCATCCAAAACGTTCAAATAAAATTACAGACAGTATTATATGTCTGTATATCACACACAAAAATTTAAAATAGTAGTTTGAGAAAATTTTTTATTTTACGGTCTCGAAGCAAAATATTCAAAACGACTAAAGAAAATCATAGCCTGTAATATATTTTTGTATTTCATACAGAAAAACAAGAAACAGTAAAACAGGGACACAACAGTCGTTTATACAAAAGTTTGAAAAACAGCAAACAGGACATTCGAAATATTTTTCCAAAAATTGGGATGTTACAAAATACTGTGAGAATGATGTTTGTATGTGTTTTTGAATTATACATCATGCATACAAAAATGTGTCAGCTTATTTAGTTAAGGTAATGTGCCTAGGAGATTGAATTTACACCTTCGTGCGGGTGAGAATTGCGTAGTTACGATCTTCAGTAATCTTGGAGACGTCGGGGTGTGGAATGTCATATGTGGCCAGTTGGTAGCACCTCTGCGCCATGGTATCCTATGCAAACACACCGACAGTCTTGACAGAGTTGCTACTCTTTTCGTGATTAGTTGAGAGTGTCTTGTATTAGGCATGTTGCGCACCATGATATGATATATTGGCACATGATTAGAGGCTAACGATATACAGATATATACTCCCTATATTTCTCTCCGAAATTGTGTTTAGCTCTATGAAGTAGGATTTGGTCTTTGTGCATATGTATAGTGGGTTAGCACATTGATATGATAATTATGCTTATCTGATATATTGTTTGTAATGTGATAATATGACTGTATGTGATGATATTATTTCTATACCATTTACTGTCCTTTTTTATACTGTCTCATTGGTATTGATGTAGGTGATCTCACCTCTTTGCTGTGTTATATTTGTTTTATTGTATATGTTTGATGAAGATCGAAGAGACGAGGAAGCTAGTAATTTTGTTTACCACCAGTGATAGTTTTTCTGTATTTGTTGATATGGCAACGAGGCACCAAGTTTTAGGTTTTGTCTGAGTTCAGTTTCATGGCGGAACTGGCGCTTGGAGATTTAATTTTGATAATGAATGTTTTGTTTACACTGGGGACTTAACTTTAATCCTAAGTGGTTCTAGGGATGGGACTCCTGTTCTGACGCAACATACGTCTGTGCGTCTTGAGTTCACTATGCTGATACGTGAGCTTTGGGGTGGTAGTATCTATACCCCACAGGAGGATTCTATGGTGTTGTCTGCTAGGACACCAGCCCGACGTGTGTTGTATCCGCCAGGGTTTTTTAGTGATGATACTAAGGAGGAGGATCCTTTTGAGGGCCCTAATCCTTAGTCTTGTTTTAGAAGTTATTGTTTAACATTTTATGTTTTTGTCATGTGTATTGTACGTCTAATCTTTTGGGAGTAAGTGTGTACATATGTAAATTATTTATAAACAATGTTTCAATATGTATGTAAATTATGGTGAGTTTATTTTTAGTTACATTTTGTGTTTATGGTTTTTATTTATTTACAATTATCCCGTAAACAAAATTTTAAAATCAGTGTTTTATAAGATTAATTCTTTTACAATTTGGGTAAGTTATATTAGGATTAGTCTTAAATGTAATACCCTACGGTGGGTGTTATAAGGTCAAGCTAAGTGTGATTTGATTTTTGGATCCAAATTGGAGGTTTTTGTTTGTGCTTATTGATTCCTATGTGTTAGTGGACATGTTAGGGACCTTAATTCACTTAGAAACTGATTTGGAGTAGCCAAAATCCAATGGAACAGTGTCTCTATTCTGCAGAATTTTCTGCAGAATTGACCACGCCTAGGCGTGGGCTGAAAAATTTTCAGTCTAGGCGAGACAGAGAGTGCGTAAAACTAAGCCTAAGCATGAGACAGGACAATATCCTGACAGTCTCTATTGTTTGTTACATAACTTGAGCTGTAGTTTTTAGATTGACCTGATTCCTATGCCATTTGAAAGCTAAGACATAAGGTTTCATGTGGTAAAAATTTCAGAATTTTAGAGCAAACCAATCAGTACCAGTTTCTGTTTGTATCTAAGGTAGATTCTACAAAAAATGCATTCTGGTAGCCAGTAAACCAGATTCCATAATTTTTTGCTCCGATATCGTATTGATATGAGACTACTGGCATTTGAAGCTAAGATGTAAGGCTTCTTGCCTGTCAAATTCTAAAATTTTAGCAGTTAGGATGTACATTTGGTGCATTCTTGAAAATCAACCTTTCTAGGTGCCCAGAGTAGTTGCCTAGGAAATTTATTTGGGAAAGAGGATTTCCCCACTTGCTAGAATCCCTTATACATGCCTAATAAAGTATGTTGAGACACTAATAGGGGTATTTCATTGAGAAAATGATTACCTTGCATATATGGCAAAGTTTGAGGCTTTAAACATTCCATAAGTTAGAAATAGCCTAAATTAGGTATCTAGGACCTTGAGTACACTAGGGTGACGTAGTTTACCACTTGTGATGTGATAATGATACAAGCTAGATATAAGTATCATAAGTATGATTTCTTAACTAGAAACATGGAATATGCTCCTTTATGAGTTAGAAGTGAGTTAAGAGTACATGTTTGCTAGAGTTTAGTTCGTCACTTGGCTAGAGAGAATCATGTGATGAGTTAATGTAGTAGTTTTGTATGAGTTATACATAACACTGCATATTTTCCCATTACTTGCTAATTCTAAAGTAGAGTAATCTTTAATGATGTACAATTATATAGTCAAAGGAGATATATGGAAAGTCCAAAAGTCTTTTTGAGTGAGGATTTAACCCTATTTGCTCGTTAGTACCAGGATTACTAGTTTTATATAGTGGAATCAGTACTCTCACCAATGTGAGTAGAAACCAGTCCACTCATTATCCAGTAGTCTGAATAGTCAGTCTTCATATTTGCAAGTTTAACGAGAGTTTGTAATAAGGTAGTGATATACACACACAATCATATATATTTCTTGTTCCTTGGCAATTGTATGGGCAGTTGTCTAGGATAGATGATATTGTATAATTGTATACACGATTGTTCTATATCATTGATGGTATGTTTGTGAATGAACTAGTTGTGATATGCTACAACTGTGTAGATAGTTATTCTTATCATACGAGTAGGGGACTTAGGCTTATAGATTATGTGTTGTGTTAGTGAACCTTTGCATAATAGTAGCATGTGAATGTTCTAGCGATATTGAATAGAGATTTGATATCCAGTAGCAACCATAATCTATTATGTTTAAGTTCGAGTGTTGTAAGATTAAGTAGATATGAGACTGATTGGATATGTTATATAGTTGTATGGATGAATGTATAATGTTGAAATAGTTTATATTGATATGTATGCAGTTTACATTGTATAATGCCATGAAATGTATGAATATTACTGAGAATTATATGTTCTCACCCCTTTCTATGTTTCCATGGTAAAAGCAGGTCAAGACCTTTTAGAGAGTAAGGAGATAAATAAACAAAAGGACTAGCGTAGATTAGTTTTATTTATTTCTTTTATAGACAAGTTGATGTATTTATTTATATTAGCTTTGAGGATGTATAAGTTGTATATATAACACTTTGCCTTTGGGGTTAATGTTATATACGTGTATGATTTTTAGTTATGACTCTCCATAATTATTTATAAATGTTATGGATTAGTTCAAGTTCAAGTTTGAAGTAGCATAACTATTACTATTTATCTAGGTATTTGTTAGTTATACTATGGTAACGGTATTAGGGTGTTATACTTCATATACTTAATTGATTGAGTTTGACCATGTTTTGTAAGTTTGAGCTCAAATTGGGCCTACTTGATTTTTTTTCTTGCAATAATGAGTTTTGACGCTATTTCTATATTTTGACCATAACTTGAGTTCTAAATATCTGAAAATTATGCATTTTACCTTGTAAGAATGCTAAAAGGAAGCTCTACAACTTTGATGAGAGCTCTAAGTCTCAATCGGATGTCTAGTGGACGTAATTGGGCCTAGAAATCATAACACGAGTTTAGAGATCCTTTGATATTTTTTTTTCTATAACTTGAGTTGTAGCCCTCCAAATTGCTTGGGGTTTGAGCCTAATTACTCATAATGGACCCAACTTTGTAATTAATGGTTTTTTAATTATGTGAAGCCAAAATAGGAAGGAATTTTGGGGGTTATAAGGTAGAAAACCTAGGCACCTCTGATTACACACTCTTGTCATATTCTTTCTATATTATACTCTCTTCCTCTCCCTTTTCTCTAGGTTTTCATTTTTTTTCTCTTATTTTTCTAAGTTCTTCCCTCCCATTCATGGAGGGGTAGAGCTTTTAATCAATCTAAGAAATTGACATTCTTGATGATTAATCTTGAGACCTTGTTTTAATTGTTTTACATTCATCTATTAATCAAATTTCTCTTCTTCTTCTTCTCTTATTTGAATTATGATTTAATGCTTAATTTGATTGGGATTTGCATATGTTAATTGTGTAATTATCATGTGCCAAGAGATGAATTCAAAGGTTAAACAATGCATCAAAGGTGTTTGATAAAATGTTTAGCTTAGTTAGATCTTGGTTTTTAAGTTGATTTGGGTTTCAAACAAATGCTTAATTTGTCTAACCTTAATTAATTGAATTTTGGAAGCATTTCTAGTAGGAGATCTATGGATCATTGAGAGGCATCTTGATGTGATCTGAGACTAAGGATTTAGTTGATAATTGAATGGATCTATAGAGATCAAGGATGAATTAAAATCAAGATCGGTTAATTCCCATGGATTAGTTATTTTTTATTCTGTTTTCTCCACTTAAATACTCTCTATTTCTGCGTTTTAATCTTGCAAACCCCTATTCCCCAATTTTAGCTTGATCTAATTAAATTGCATCTACTGAGAGACGATCTGATGTTGTTTCCTATACTATAAGCTATAAGTATAACTCGGTTACAATTTTAATTGAGTTCAGCGCTCGGTCATTGGTCCATTTATATAGTTCTTGCTTTGTTATTCCTACTCTATTTTATCTTTTCAAATTCACACAAATTACTTTTCAGAGATTTGAGTCTTTTAGAAAGTTTGTCTCTTGAAAGGGACCTAAAAAATGCATCAATTGATTTTCCTACAATGTTTGATGAAGAAGACCCTAGATCAGGTGAAGAGGAAGAAGTTGTTAAAAATTTATAAAATTACTGAAATATTCAAAGAAGGAATTTGACTTAAATGGCAAGGTAGTAGAGGTGATCAACATAAATGTTAAGCAGAGGTGATCAACACAAATGTTAAGGCAAAGAAGCAGAAGTTAAGGAGGATGCATCCTGACATGTCCCTAAAAATCAAGGAAGAAGTCACCAAGCAATCGGAAGCAGGATTTTTGAAAAAAGAACAAATAAGTAATCACTTGGTGTGCACTATCTTTTTGTCTCAAAATTAAAGTTTTGAAAATAAGCAATCACGATTTGAAAATGAAGATTGGCCATTTTTCTCAATCCTTTTACAAAATCTCATCATCTTTACTATCCCTTGTTACCCTCTTTTTTAGCTTGAAATATTTCTTTAAAGAACCTTGGACAAGGATCACCCTACACTAGAGGTTAGCATAAAATAAAATAGTGATTTCATAAAAAAAGAAAGAAAAAAATTATGAAAAATGAAATGGCACATAGCAAAGGCAAATGATGAAGTGAAAAGAGGAAGAGAAAAAAGAGGTAAAATTTTATTTTTATTTATTTATTTATTTTAATTGGAGCAATTTTTATTTGCGTCTGATTGGCTACACATGGGCACTTTTGTTTGCATTCAATTAGTCATACTGGAGTAAAATTTTTGAAGGAATAAGGAGAAGATGTGTTAAAGAAAGTAGCAATAGAGATAATGGTTGAGTTATCAAGTAATACTTGGGCAAATTTAAAAAAAAAAACCTTGTAACTTTCTTCTATTTTCTATGCTTTCATTTTTCAAGTATGTATCTTACCAAAAGTTCATGTACGATTAGATTACCAAAATAATGAAAGGAAATTTGTTCATTCAACAAATTTTTATCCATTCATGAATGTATGTTTACTCATTAAGTTATGTCTCAAATAAGATAAATTTAAGGTCAACAATTTAATTTGACAATTTTATAGCAATCCTTCCATTATTGAGTTAGATTAAAAGATCTTAGTAGCTCAAAGTATATATTGCAATGTGGCATTTTATGGAAATTATTCGTTGCCAAGAAGAAAATGGGAGGTCGAGGTAAAAAATAAAAAATAAAAATGAAGAAATGAAGAAGGGAAAAAAGCAATTCAAGAGGATTCTAAACCAACCGAAGGATCTTATGAGGAAAAACACGTGAACAAAGGGTTCAATTGGTCAAAGCTTTCCAGAGTTGTCACTGGTTCAAATGTTTTTTAAGTCCATGTCTAACTGGCACAAATGGTTTTATGTCATTCATTTTGAGTGCATCGGCTCCTTGTATTTTATAGTCATGTCATTTATTTTGAGCGCATCGGCTCCCTATATTTTAAATTATTTTGAGTGCATTGGCTTCATTCATTTTAAATTTTTGTCAATTTTTTTGAGCGCATCAGTTCCAAGCATTTTTAATTTTCCTTGCATTTTAAATTCTTTTGAGCGCATCAGCTCCATGCATTTAAATTTTTGTCATCTATTTTGAGCGCATCGGCTTGCTGCTTTTTAAATTCTTTTGAGTGCATTGATTACTTGCATTTTAAATTCTTTTTAGCGCATCGACTCCATGCATTTTAAATTCTTTTGAGCGCATTGACTTCATGCAATTTAAATTTCTATCATTTATTTTCAGCACATCGACTCCCTGCATTTTAAATTCTTTTGAGTGCATCAGCTCCATGCATTTTAAATTTTTGTCAATTCTTTTGAGTGCATCGACTCCATTCATTTTAAATTTCTATCATTTATTTTGAGCGCATTGGCTCCCTGCATTTTAAATTCTTTTGAGCGCATCGACTCCATGTATTTTAAATTTTGTCGTTTATCTTGAGCGCATCAGCTCCATGCATTTTAAATTTTTATCAATTCTTTTTAGCGTATTAACTTCATGCATTTTAAATTTATGTCATTTATTTTTTAGCGCATCGGTTCCCTACCTTTTAAATTCTTTTGAGCGCATCTGTTTCATGTATTTTAAATTTCTGTCATTTATTTTGAGCACATCGACTCCATACATTTTTTAATTCTTGTCATTTACTTTTGAGCGCATCGGCTCTTTGCATTCAAAATTCTTGTCATTTACTTTTGAGCGCTTCAACTTATCGTATTTTATTGTTCTTGCATTGTTTTTTGTTTCATCTTATGCATTCTCAAACAAAATTTGAATTTATGTCTTTACTCGTTCTTTACAATGATAAAATGAAAAACTGCGATTATTCTTTTAATCTAGTAAGAAATGAATAAAGATGGACAACTGTGAATACCAAATTTTATCTGGGTCATTAAGACTTTTACATTCATAAAAAAATAAAACAAGTTTAAAAAAAGAAGAAAAAAAAAAAAAATAAAATAAAAATAAAAATAAAGAAAAGAAAAGAAAAAAAGAAATAAAAATAATAAAAATGCCCCAATTTTCTTGCATAAACTTATATCAATGCTCATGTGATAGCAAATAGTATAAAAATATATAAAATAAATAAAAAATAAAAAATTAAATAAGCAAAATTAGGAAGAGTAAAATAAAATTAGGTATAGTAATTGTCCTAATAAAAAATAAAATAAAAATTAAGAAAATTTAAAAATATTAAAAATAAAAAATAAAATTTGTTTTGAGTTATTTAATTTATGATACTTATATTTAATCCTTTTTTTATTTTTTGTATTTACTTGGCTCATGGCATGACAAGTATTGTTTTAAAACTGCATTTACTTGTTTGTCCTTATGCATTCCCTTTTTTAATGATTACAAATTTTTTTTTATCAATTCAATGACTAATGATAATGATTGAATAGCGAATACTATCTTCAATGTCATTTGGATTATATAGGTATATTGAGTAGCTTTGTGCTAACTTGAACTCTGTGCAAGAATTGATTTAATTTCAAACAATTTGTTTTATAAAAAAATTCTTTTCATAATTAAAATTAACCAACCCACAATCATTTTCTAAAGAACTATGTGACTTTGATTTCCTCCTTGCACTCGAAGATATGTAGGAGAGGAACACCTATTCCGTCAAGTTAAAAATTATTTTTTTACAAATTATTTGTCTTTTAGTTTATCTTTTAACAAAAGGGGTAAAACAAAAATTATCAAGAATTTGCACAACTGATTTAAAGTACCGTCTCAGGACAAGTGTGTTAGAGGTATTGTGGGATTAAGTTTCCACTATTCCTTATACATAATTGACTCTTGAATCAAATCTGGTTTTAAAGACTATTTTCTAACAAAAGTGTTCCAATTTTTCCTAACTCAAATAAAATTGGTGGTGATTCTATTTTCTATTTTTTTATCACATTTTGTTTGCCACTCCCGTCGCAGATCTCGGTCATGACAATTAGTATCATCCAATGTTCCTATAAATCAGGTTTTAAGTTGGACAATTCATTTTTGTTTGACAATGGGATTAGGAGCTAATACCAATTTGCTAATGCCTCATATGGCTTTTGGCATTTTGTTCACTACACTCGTTTGCCAATCCAAGAGCATAAGGAATTAAACTTTTAAGCTTGGTTTTACAATATTTTAGCACATGCTTTCAAGAGGGCATGGTTTTATTACTTCTTGTTGCTAACTTGTTGCACTAAACCATAGTGTCAAGCTACAAATGAGGAGGAAGTTTTCACAATTCTAAGCGAAAGACCCCTTTTCCCTGTGGGATGGATCCGTATATGTCTTCCTACTTTTTTTTTCATGCTAAAGACCAGTAAAAACTTAGCAAGCTAAAGACTAGAAAAAACTTAGCAAGCTACAAATGAGGATGAAGTTTTCACAATTCTAAACAAAAGATCCTTTTTCCCTGTGGGATGGATCCGTATATGTCTTCCTACTTTTTTTTTTTCATGCTAAAGATCAGTAAAAACTTAGCAAGCTAAAGACCCAAAAAAAAAAAAACTTAGCAAGCTAAAGACCAGTAACAATTTTCTTTTCATGCTAAAGACCAGTAACAACTTGGCAAGCTAAAGACAACTTCATTTTCATGTTAATACCATTTCAAACTCACGCATAAAGGAAAATAAAGAAAGAAAAATAAAAGAACAGAATGAGGGAAACTAAAGTACCAAATCCAAATCAATTATTCATGGTCATATATATCTGCCAATTTACCAAGACAAAACGCTTATTAGACATACAATTGAGCAAAAATTACCTACTTGGACCCTTTCTAAGACCATCTACACACTTAGCCAATGCAACCACTTCATTTGTACACAAAAAGCATGGTAGATTTTCAAACAAGAAGATTGAGCCTCCTAGCTAAAGACAAACCCCAAATTCTTTTGATTTTATCCATGCCAAGGATTTAAAAAATCATAATCCATTTTTTGTGAATTACCCACACCTTACAGTGATTCAACAAAGAAGTGGACTGCACAGGTTCCAACACTTCCACAAATTAATTCTAACTAATGGTCAATTTTCAAGAACAAACTATACAGGGAAAGAACAAACAATTTTTGGTACAGCCTAATCCTAGTGCCATCTTGACAAAGCATACAATTGATAGGTTGTCACTTGTTGATAGATAAGGATAACAATAATTATATAAAATTTAACCCCAAAAACATAAAGTGAACTAAAACACAAAAAAAGAATATCCAGTGCAATAGAGAGAGAGAGAGAGAGAGAGAGAACAAGATATATAAGGTACATACCGCAATAGATTTTGATTTCAAGTCACACCAATCATCTTTATCTTTTGAGTGATAGGTCAGCATGAACAACTTTGGTGTCGTGGGTTGAACACACATCTTATCCACCTATATTAAAAAAATAAACTTAGCATCATATAAAGTATCTAAACCAATCAAAACACTAACAAGTAAATTTTTTTTTATATGCACTAATAAGCAATTTCAAAATGCACATATTCATCAAAATATCCTTCCTTTGGTTTTGATCCCTCCGTATATAAGGATGTTCCATTGTTGTTTGAACTTGATAGTCTATTTTTGGAATTGATTTCTGAAATCTTCTTCACATTTTATTTTTTCTAATATTGCAAGAGTGTGTTCCAGTGATTTTCAGCAATTCATTTCGAAGAAGTCTTCTAAGCTTAATTTTTTTTTTTTGGCTTGCTCAAGTGGTCACTTAGTTGCTTTGCACCAATTTGTTCAAATCTTTCTTAATTTGTTCCTCAAGTGTTTGCTCCCAAAAATAAGATCTCTAGAATATGACAAGAAAAAAAGTTAGAATTAGTGCGCGTTAATGGAAAACTTTACTTATAAAAAGAATAATATGTTTAACTCATCTCAATTAACCTTCAACTCATTGAACCACATGTTTCTACCTTCATTTGGTACTTCACTCCATTTAAACCATAGGCCACCAAATGATTTTTTGAACATCTTTACTATTTGTCAAACAACATTGTGAGGCTTGAACCTAATGCAAAAATAAGAACCACAAATTATTATAATTTTAATGTTAATACCAAGAATAAGATAGGATTACATTTTTTCCATTAAGAGCCAAGCATCGTAGCCCATTTGTAGCTTGAGATGTGGGTGGCGGAGGTGGTGGAGGAGGAGGTTGAGATGCTAGTTGAGAGAGACCCGCAGCTGCAGATATGAGGGCTAGTAGTGGAAAAAAATTGCATTGGTGGTTCCACATTTACCTTGAGAACCCAGTCCTTTACGACTAACATTTGGCATGTCTATAGTGATCACCAAATAAATGAATGAAACACCCACCAAAATCACACACTTTTATGATATATAGAGGAACAAAGTAAAAATTAAGAAACAAAGCACAAATCATATTTGTATACAAAAGCAATCAAAATAACTTAAAACTATAACATAAATCACTCAATCCTATGATTGTAATAGTCTTAAAGCCAATAAAAATACAAATCCAAAAAACATTAGATTTCTTAATCAATGTCATCTTGAGTGTCTTAATCATCATCAGTGGATTCATACTCTGCACCTTCTTCCTCTTGATCATCTTCAGAGAGTGACTCAAAGTTAGATTCTTCAATATCTTGTACTTCTTCTTCCTTACCATCAACATTGCATAACATATCAAGTTCATCATTTAATATTAATTCAGGTGAGATAGACATTTCATCCTCTTGGTAAGCAAAATCTAGAGACTGAATCATGCTTTTAGCTTTAATATTCAGGTGAGATAGACATCTCATCCACCAATCAATTCTATTTTTTTCTTTTTTGCTAGGATACTCTAAGAAGTACACCTGTTGAGATTAATGAGCTAGTATGAATGGCTCATACTTCAAAAATCTTATTTTGTGATTAATATCAACCAAACCATAATGTTTGTGCACCTTCCATCCTCAATTTATAGTGGGATCAAACCACTCACACTTGAACAATACAACAATAGTTCTTTTAGTGGTTCAGTTAGGGTACTCTAATTGTATAATATCAACCAGCAATCTATAGTAATTGCTTTCAAAATCTTCTCCAGAGGAAGTGGTCCCTTTTATGAACACACCACTATTTATAGTTGATTTATTTGTGCCATGGCTCATTGTGTGAAACCTACAACCATTTACACAATATTGAGGCCATGTGTGCACCTCCCTAAAGGGACCCCATGCTAAATCCTTTACACGATGATCAGTGACACCATTTGCTTAATCAAAAACCTAGTAAGAAATTTACAATTGATTGATTATCAAGTCAATTAGAAAATATTAACAATGGTAATCATTTTATTGATTATAAGAAACTTACATATGATTTGAACCAAGTTGTAAATTCACTATTTATCTTAGCCTCTATTATTTCACTGGAAATATCATGTGAACTTTTTTCACTTCTTCTTTAAAGATCCTACATTGCAATTACTCAAGTGATAAGATATGAAATTTGTCGCTACTTAAGCTATTAGGTTTTATAATGTTAAACTTACTTAACAAATGGTTCAATCTCTTGACAATTTAGAAGAACATAATTGGTTGCTACACTTAATTCAGCATCTAACAAATACCATTTTTGCTCCTTTCTAGCTAGGTGTCCTGGGTGGGTGAAATAATAAAGCATCCATCTATTGTATCAACCCATCCGCCATCATCATGTAGACCAACTTTATTTAGTTTGGTTTGGATGTGAGGCTCAATATAATAAGAATAGAAGGTTGAAGTTTCTTCAATAAGATATGCTTTAAAAATTGAACTTTCTACATATGCCTTATTCTTAACTTTCTTCTTTAAATTATGCAAAAACCTATATTAGGGAATGTTTCACAAGTTATTAGAATTGTCAAATTTAGCTATAATTATTTAGCTAAAGATTAAGAACCTTACCATTCAAACATCCAACAATATTGAACTGGACCACCAACCATTGCTTCATATGGTAAATGGATTGGAAAATGCTCCATAGAGTCAAGAAATCCTAGAAGAAAAATTTTCTCTAATTTGCACAATGTCACCACAATGTTTGTTTCCAATTTTTTCATACGTTCTACTTGTAGCACATTTGAGCATAAATCTTTGAAAAACAAACTTATCTTAGTCAAGGTATTCCAAATTAGTTCAGGTAACAAGTCCTTGAATGTAATTGGCATCAACCTCTCCATGAACACATGACAATCATGGCTTTTCATCCTAGATAACTTGTAATCTTGCATGTCAACACAATAAGATAGATTTGAAGTATAACCATCAGGGAGCCTTAAGTGTTTGACCCACTCACACACCAATTTGTGTTGTTCCTTTGATAATGTGTATGCTGCTTTTGACTTCACAATTTTATCATCATCATGAACCTTCAATTCAAGATTAGGACGATTGCAATACAATGGTAAATATTTCCTAGCTTTCAAGTTGTCCTTCATCTTTCCTTTGACGTTTATCACAGTGTTGAATATATTATCAAACACATTCTTTTCAATATGCATCACATCAAGATTATGTCG
The DNA here is from genome assembly GCA_029884605.1 of Ormosia emarginata. Lineage (NCBI taxonomy): Eukaryota > Viridiplantae > Streptophyta > Magnoliopsida > Fabales > Fabaceae > Ormosia > Ormosia emarginata. Next base: position 4,849,867 of record JAQQTP010000033.1, on the reverse strand, counting down.
AATGAGGTTCGTATGCCAATAAGGCAAGTCCTAAAATATACTCCATTTGGTCCAATTACCTATACAATTTTCCCTACTAGTATTCTCCATAATCTTAGGTAAGCCGCACATTTGATACCATACTTCATCACCCAATGGCCTTAGTAAAGGATTGGACTTTTCAACCTTACCTTTGCAAAATGACTTTTTATCCTTACGAAAAGAATGATCACACGGTAAAAACTGACAATGGCAATCAAATAATGTTGGCTTTTGTCCTTCCTTCAAGTAAAATGCCTTAATTAACTCCATACAATAAGGGCATGACAAAACACCATGTGTGCTCCAGTCAGATAGCATGCCGTAAATAGGGAAGTTATTTATAGTCCACATAAGTGCAACCCGTAGTTAAAAATTTTGCTTCTTAAAAGAATCGTAAGTTTCGACACCAACTTCCCACAAAACTTTCAACTATTCTATTAAAAGTTGTAAGTAAATGTCAAAATTTTGCCTAGGATTTTTTGGCCTTGGAATCACAGGAGTTAAGAACATGTAAAGTGTATCCATACATATTTCTGGTGGGAGATTGTATGGTGTCACAATAATTGGCCAACAAGAATAAGGATGTGTCATTTGCCCATAAGGACTAAATCCGTCAGCTGAAAGATCTAATCTAACATTTCGAGGCTCATTAGAAAAGGACGTATGACATTCATCAAACCACTTCTGTGCCTCTCCATCACAAGGATGGCTCATCACCCTCGATGTCATTTGCCCATAATGTTTTGTGCCATGTCATGTGTTTAGTAGTCTTTGTTGACATGCATAACCTCTTCAATCTTGGTGTAAGAGGAAAGTAACGTAATACCTTAAATGGTATGTCATTTTACTTCACATCACTGTTTACATTCAGTTTATAATGAGGATAACCACACACTGAGCATTCTTCTTTTTCTTTTTTTTTTCACTGTAGTATAACATACAATCATTCATGCATACATGTATCTTCTCATACCCTAATCCAAGTTTTTAACCATTTATTTGGTCCTATAAAAATCATCGGGCAACTTTACATCCTTTCGCAATAGCTCCTTCATTAATTGCAAAATGCGATTAAAGTAATTCTCACTCATATTAAACTCAGACTTGATGTTTAGAATCCTTGACATCGCTGACAATGGAGTGTGTGTTCTACAACCATTATATAATGGCTTTTCTGCTACTTTCAACATCTCATAAAATTTCTTAGCATCTTGATTTGGAGGCTTTTCCTCGTTTCTATCAAAATCAACATTGAAACTTGGTCCAACAGCTTCCAAAATCATTGTACAATTTTGTTAGTTCATTATCGACCATTAACTCAAGATGTACACTAACATCGTACTCAAAACTATCAATGGGCACATAAGGCTCCCCGTGTGAGATCCATTGGTAGTATTTAGGCATAAACCCAAACTTGTAAAGGTGATGCTTCATAATCTTAGTATCCACAAACTGTCCATTATCTCACCTTGAACAAGGACACCTTATCTTGCCATTAGATACCAAATTTTCTTGACTTAATGCAAATGACAAAAACTCTTCTATGCCTCTTGTAAATTCATTTGTCAACCCTTTTCGATTTGGCACTAGTCTATTATACATCCAATATCGATCAACCCTCATGATTTCTATATTATGAATGAAAACAAAACAAAAAAAAAATGCATTAGAAAATAAGTATTGACTACATCTTAGAATGCTAAGACATGCTACTCTAACAACTGTTCAAAAACATGCAAGTATGCTACCATAACAACTTTTTCTTCCATATATTTATAAATATCCACTTCTTCGGGAGCACATTTTCAATAAAAATAAATATTTTTTTTAAATATTGCTAACAATTAATCGAAGATGAGTTTTGTTTTAATATAAACTTCACAATTACTATAACTTTCCATCCTTAAAAGCAAATATATATAGAACTAATATAGGCATGAATATACAAGTTCCAATTAGTAAAGAATATATGCGAGAGAATGATAATTAAAGCGAACATGCCTTATAAATCCTTCAATTTTTAGATCTCCTTGTTCAAAAAGCAAAATTTGCATATGTGCTTTATGCACAAAATTTTTTGCTCAAAAAGATAATAATTTTTTTTTAAAAAAACTAAAGATGTTCTAAGCTCAACTTTACTTTTCAATTCAGCCATTAGGATTAGGCTAGTGGTGAGAAATTTTGGCAATTTTCATGAGGTCTTAGGTTCACACCTCATTACCACCATTGTATGAAAAAAAAAAGACTTTACTCTTGAGAATATTTTATACCATATTTCAACATGTTTCTATAGTTTTAGCATATACAAATAGCACATTGGTTTAACATGTTTCTTTATTGAAATTATTGGCTGTTGGAGAACTCGGGTAACAAAATTACAAAAGTTTAATAAACAAACAATAAGATAAAATTAAATAAAATAACCAAATAAGAAATTATATTATTATTTTTTAGTGATTAAAAGAACTTATATTCATGTAGACAAGTACAATTAAAAATGAATATTAATCCAAAAAGTAATAAATTCAATATTTGCATTTTAAAATCTTTGTATTATTAGTCCTTCTGTTGCTAATAAAGAGTGGTAAATTATGGCAAGAACAATATTAGCTCATCCGTAACTCTTTTAAATTGTTAGTGGTCTGTGCTTTCCTTCAAATTTTTTTCCTAGTTTAAACAAAATTGATGAAGGGGCTTCATTTCTAAGTATACTTGGAGTGGTCCCATAACTCATGATCAAGGAAATATTTTTGAGAGATTGCCCTAATGATATTTGAACTATCTCTGGATCAGTATCAATGACACTAGACGGAGCTACTGCAGCAGGAAAATTTGTCACTGCAACTGAGTTTACTTTCTCTACTTCTGTTGTGGTTGCTTTTGAGGTGTCAAGTGCACGACTTTTTGCTTTGGGTCAGCTTCTAATGTTTTATCAGTAAGGCTTGTATTATCTGTGGTTGAGGGAGTACAAAGAGGAAGATTAGTAGTGGTGGATTCTGGTACTCGTGGTTGAGTTGAAGGTGAGGGTTTTTCTAGTTCTGAAGGGAAAAAGGAAGAAGGAGCTTTGGGTTTGGACTATGATGCAATATAGATTTTTAGGCCAATCTCACCCTTCACAAAAGAGAAAAACCACTTCTTCTCTAGAGGGTAAGTTTGGTTCAATTCTAGAACTCATTTACTTTCAATAGCTTTTATCACTTTTCTATATATTGTGTTGATTTTTAGTCTTTTTATCCAAAGACAACATCATGGTAAAAATGATAAAAATGTTAATAGTTTTTACACTAAAATGGCAATTCAATCTATGGTTTTTTTTTCTCAAATCTTTATACTCTCCCTTTTTTTTTGGGTCATAATCTTTGTATTCTCTAAGCAGGAAGATGACCTCTTCTTTCTCAAAAGATATGTCCTGTTTATCATCATTAGGTAGTGTAACACAGATTGAACAAAAAATTGCTAATCTTTAATCAATTAATTAAAAATAGTAAAAGAGCCAATTCTTTAAATTTGTTTTATTACCCTTCTCTGTCTCAGACTAAACCTAGACTATTGTATGCCATGGGCTATAGATTGATGAGCAAAACATAATAGAAAAGAAAATTCCCACAGCAAAGCAGAAAAAAATCCCCCTAGCTAGTTTTTTCAATCACCTTTTTCCTTAAACTAAAATCTCAGATATAAAGAAGAAGAAAAAACACCAAGTTTTCTTTAGCAATAATTGTAAGGAATCGAAATCCAACTAAAGCATTAGATTAGACAAACAAACATAGGAGAAGAAGAACTCACTTGGCAAGTGGTTAATGAGACACGTACCTTGGTCCTTGGCGGTGCAAGAACGAGATAAAGAATGAATGGGTCACACACTAAGATAAAAGAACAGTTACTTCAGAAACCCAAAAAAAAAAATTAAAACAAATCCAAGGTTGTGAAATAAGAGAATGCAGTGCTAACATGAAGGAATGCAGTGAGTTTGAGTTCAATTTACCTGGGGCCAACAATGGTAGAGAAAACACATCAACCCATGGCAGAGAGACCTGCGTTCAGAACTGATTAGGGCTCCGTGATGACAATTGTAAGTGTTTTGATTAAGTCTATACTTACATAGAGAAAAATAAATCTATTTTTAAAATATTTGTAATTTATAATTTATTTTTAATTCCTACAAATTTTATAAAAAATGCAACAAAAAATGCAATAAAAAAGTGGGAATGAAATAGCACTAATTTTCAGTTAGCTAAAGGAGTTTGCGATGGATTAGCGAGGGATAAGCCCTTGCAAAATTTAGCTAGGGACCATGTCGTCACTAATCCATTGCTAAAAGAATAAAAAATTTTAGCCCGTGATGAACAAATTATATTTCGCAAATTCCATCACTAAATCATGATATTAACTAGGAATATGATATCCGTCGCAAAAATTCGATGAAAAATCTTGATTTTCTTGTAGTGGGGTACATATTAGTAATACTAACGTTACTGTAGATAACTCCAAAATTAACCAAGTCTTTAGAACTTGATTTGTAATGTTGCATAACGATAATACTGATTTTGTTGATGTAAAATTCTCTTTGACATGTTAGACTTGTATATAGCTACAGAGTTATCGTAATACTTGCATGACATGCCCATTTAGTTTTGTGACATTCTGAGTTAGATTAGATACTTTGTTGCAACACTAAATGTGAAAAGTAGCTTAAAATGATTCAGATAATGGCATAACTGCTTAGTTAAAGGAAATAAATCTGGAGAATTTATTTCTAGGTCACAAATATATGAAATGTGATGTAGTTAAAGTTTGAGGAAAAACTGAGTTAGTTTAGTATTTTTAAGTACATTGAGTTGGTGTTTTAATACCAGATTAACTTGGCTGATATATTGAAACTTATGGAAATGATGAAACTAGGGTTGAGATGAATCCTAGGAATTTCTATAATATCTAAGGAAATTAGGAAACTTGACTTAGTATGTTTAAAGTATTCCTAAGAGATATAAAGTTTCAGCAAAATATCTCAATTTACTTAATGACTCACTGTTCCTATCCTTCTTTGACTTTCTTTGATATTTTCACTCAATCTCACTCACTTTCTCACATAAAAATAGTAGCATCAGTAAGAGAAGAAAATAGAGAAAAGAAAGAAGAGGAAAAGGAGGAGGAAGAAGGAAGGAAGAGAAAGGCAAAGGGAAAAGCCAAAGCTTAAGGATCTTCCACACAAGTGAGGTAGGGGTGATTGTTCCTTAACTTCATCTTTTTGCTTCACCTTCTTGTTGATTCATGCTTGTTTGTGTGAGTTGAAAAATGGGTTTTTGAGGAAAATATAGTTCTTTTGGTTGATTTTCTATTTCCTATGGCTAAGTTTGGTTTGCTTTTGGCTTAATCTATGCATGGTTGTTGATTGTGAACTTAGAAACACTTGTTTTGAATGCTTGAGTTCAAAGTTGAGAAATGGGTATGCAGACCTTTTGATGTTGTTCATGATTCCATGGTAAATGAATTGAGAGTTTGCATAAGGGTTACTACATGCTTAGAGACCATATTTGAGTTGGAAAACCACTTAGAACCTATGGTTGGAAGGTTAGAAAATGGTTTGCAAATCAATGGAACAAGAATCTGGTTTCTGGTGCATTGCCACCTAAGCACCCGAGTTGGGTGCCTAGAGGTACCCACTATCGAGAACCGATTCTGCATAAGGCTAAGAGCTTGGCCCTTAAGCGCTAGTGTTAGGCACCTAAGCACTAGAGGTAGAGGAAAATAGGGCAAAGTTTCTGCCATTTCCACGTCTAAGCGTGGGTGAGTGGCGCCCAAGCGCTAGGTCCGATTTTTCACAGGGTCTTTATTTTGATGAAATAGACTTCCTTACTTGTTAGGATCCTTCATATATATTTTTTAAAGTGTGTTGAGGCACTAATATGGGTATTTCATAGAGGAAATGACCGCCTTGCATATATGGGAAAGTAGGAGACTTTGAGCATCCAATATTTGTGGTTTGCTTTAGGTCGTTATCTAGAACCTTGAATAACGTGAGGTTGTGTTTGATATCCCTTGTAATGTGATGATAAGATGCACTAGATACAACTAAACTGAGTTTGTTTGGCATGGTTTGCCTATCATTATGCATGAGTTGCTCCTTTACGGTGAAAGTTGAGCTTAATGTACATGAATGATGAGTATTCGCTTCTTTATTAAGAGCGAGCTTAGTTCCTTTTGATGAACTATGGATAGCAAGAGCTTACTTTCTTTTGATGAACTATGGTAGTCTAAAGCTTGGTTCCTTGTTGAGCCATCGTAGTTAAGTAAAGCTTGGTTCTTAATGAGCCATGGTAGCTATGTATAGCTTGGTTTCCTCATTGAACCATGGATAATTGTTAGCTTGGTTTCTTGTTAGACCATGTAGATAATGAGCTTGGTTCCTTTAATAGGATCATGATAATGTAATTCGCTTGGCTTCTAAGTTGAACCATGAATTTAAGTTAAGCTTGGTTTCCTTATTAAACCATGGATGATTAATAGCTTGGTTTCCCTTAATGGACCATGGCATATGAGTAGCTTGATTTCATTTTTTGGGTCATGAAAATGAGTTTAGCTTGGTTCTTTTATTGATCCATGAATGTTTACCTAGCTTAGCTACTTTAGTTACTAAAGATGAGTCATGGAAGAACTTTTAAAACATATCTCACTTTTTATTTTGTTAAGATTGCATCTATATATTATAAATGATTAGTTATAGAATACTATTATTGAGAATTGTGAATTGTCACCCCGTTTGTTATTCCGTGATAAATCCAAGTCAAGACCTTGTTAGGGGAAAAAAGAAGAGACAAATGTACTAGATAGCTAGTTTCTTTTTAGCAAAGCCTTTATTATGTTTATACTTGCTTTATGATGTACATAGATGTTAGGATTTCACAATTTGCCCATTTGAGGCTAATATTGTATACATTTGTATCCTTGTTCTATAAAGGCTTTCTATAATGTCAGGTATATTATTATGGATTATGTTTATTGTTCATCAGATAGAAGTAACTCGCTTAACTTTGTTGGCTTGTGTATATTATGGATATACTATGACATTTAGAGCTAGGGTGTTATATTATAGTATCAGAATAGTTCATCCTATTGAGCCATGGTATCAACTGACTATGCTTAAGCATATTCTAGGAATTTCATTGTATGTTGTGCTTTTCTTGTCTCATAGTGAGATATATATGATAGAATTGCATGACTTGCCTTATGTTTAAATTTTCTTAGCTACTGTCACACTATTACATGATATTAAGACTGATTAACTCAATATGTATTGTTCTATGTGTACAATAAACTATGGCTTCATCAAGGCGAACCAGGGGAAATAAGGACTCTTCTAGTGAGGGTCCTAATATAGCAAGGGCGTTTATGGCAATAATAGTTGCTATGAGAGAGCAAACTACTTTACCACAGAGACACTAGAGAGGATGGAGGCCAATCCATCTTAGCAACCAACACCATCACCTGTATAGCTAGCATAAGTAGTACAAGTGGGGAGGAATTAGAATTTTCAAGACCTTTTGGAGTTTAGAAAAGCAAACCCTTCACCCTTCAGAGGGGAGTACAACCCAGTGAAAGCGGAGGAATGCATTAGTGAGATGGAGAAAATCTTCAAGGTAATGATTTGTTTAGATGAATAGAAGGTTTCTTTCGCATCCTATATGCTAAGTGGAGAAGCGAAAAATTGGTGGAAAAGTGCTAGGAGATTGTTTGAAGCAGCAAGGACTCTGATTTCATAGGAAGTGTTTAGAGTAAGTTTCTTGGAAAAATACTTTCCAATGACTTTGCAAGATGACAAAGAGGTAGAGTTTCTGAAGATTGAGTAAGAGGATATGTCTATAGGACAATATGTATCTAAGTTTGAAGAACTGCCTATGTTCTCTTCCTACTTCAGATTCAACCCGAATGAAAACTGGAAGTGTATGAAGTTTGAATCTGGATTGATAGATGAAATTAAGAAAACAATTCGACCTTTAGAAATCTAGGACTAACCGACTTTGGTGAACAAGTGTAGGATTATTGAAGGCCATGATAGCAAGCCTCAGTTGGAATAAACCTCACAACTAAAAAGGAAGAAGGTAGACGAGAAATTTAAGAAGAAAGATAAGGGCAAGCAAGTTCATAAGGACTTAAAGGGACCTAGATGTGCTAGATGTGGGAAACTACATGGTGATAAACCTTACTTGACAGGACAATCTGTGTGTTTCACATATGAACAACTAGAACACCTTTTCAGAGATTGCCCATAAAAGTTGAGTGTTATTCCCAACTTGAGACCTCAAGCTAAGGGGAGAGTTTATACTCTAAGTGGAAAAGAGGTGACTCAGTCTCCCAATTTGATCCAAGGTAAATACATAATACACAATCATCTTTTAACTATTATGTATAATTCAAGAGCATCTCATTCCTTTGTTTTTGATGATTGTGTGAAAGTTTTGGATTTACCTATGACAGCATGATCAACAACATCATCATCATGGATCAAAGGAGATGACACTATCTCTGGAAAGGGAACAACAAGAATAGGAATGACAACATGTTTCTCTCTAAAATCAACAATACACAACTCTTGAGTTCCACCATGCTCTAAGTTCCTTTCAAAATAGACAGCCCGATTGAATTAAACAACTTTAGTAGTATGAGAAGGACAATAGAACCTATAACTCCTTGAGCCAATAAAATAACCAATAAAGAAACCACTAGGTTTTGGGATCAAGCTTCTTTAATTGTGGGTTAAAAGGCCTTAACTCTGCCTTACACCCCCAAACATGGAAATGCCTCAAAGTAGGCTATTTGCTTGACAAAAGCTCATATGGAGTCTTTAACACAAATTTACTTGGCACATGATTCAATATATAAGCAGTAGTCTTCAAGGCATCTCCCTATAAGAATTCTGGAAGAGTAGAACAACTAAGTATGCATCTCACCATATCCATAAGAGTACAGTTTCAATTTTCTGCAACTCTATTTTGTTATGGAGTGCCAAATGTAACACCCTAAGACAGATATCTCGATATAACTACCGTACACAAAGATATACAGTATTACATATGTTACTTCTATACTATCTAATATCATTCACGAAAAATTAATATGGAGAGTCACGATAAACGAAAGTCATACATATATATACATCAAGAGCCTTCACGATAAGAGTAATATATATACAACCTATATCTAACTCAAAGTAAAATATATATATACAAAAGTCATGTAAAAAACATAAACTAAACTATTTAATCTCATAATTCTATCTTTGTTTTCTTTTGACCCTCCGAGGGCTACTAACTTGCTTTACCATAGAAACACAAAAAAGGGGTGAGAACATAAAATTTCTCAGTAATATACAAGTATCTCATGACATTCATTAATATGTATACACATAAATTAAAACTACAACCACATTATACAACCGCCCATACAATTGTAAAACGTATAGAAAACTAAATTATCTCGATATTACATAATCACCCCTACAACTGTATAATACCACTAAACTTGATAAATTGTCTTACTCGTAATTTTACCCTCACAAGAAGCTTCTTTGGCTCTCGTCTCTGTTGGTGTATGCCCTAGAGGTCGATACTTTTTGTCTATATTTATATACATTGTATTATGCTATTTTTTTTATATACGAAGCATTTCATTTATTGTGTTTTTTTTATAAACATAATAAAGTCCTTAGAATAGTAAGTTTGATGTTGTAGGACATCAAGTGGATGTATGTAGACTGATGGCTACATCTCACGGGTCATGGATATGAGATATCAAGTCTTCACATAGGTACATATTAGAGTAATAATGTACTAGACAGACCCACCATAAGAGCGCTACATGGATCATTACGTGAGTGTCATAAGCAATTCTCATAGTGATAATGGTGTATGTGGTCCTTTGACCTGAAATCACTATGATTCCTACATAACAGGAGCGATATCTTCGGGCCGCTTGATTGAGTGAGACTGCGAAATGCATGGTCATGCTCAAATGAGTCGATGTGAGATATCGATCTTATTTGTTGTTATTAAGTCTACTCGGGTATCAGGAAATGAAGGACTATACAAGGGTGACACATTTCATGCCTTGTGTTCAATCTAGATATCTGAACAAAGGGGCTAAACTACACATAAACATTGGTCACAGAAAGGTTATGTAAAATCACTAACATTCTCATTACTTGGGTGGCAGTGATGTGTTCCTAGATACCACTCACTGCTTGGAATATTAAAATGGGATTTTAATATTACTGCCAACGTTATGAGAACCTGTAGGCTCGCACCCTTAGAGCAGACTAAATTGGAGCAATAAGGATCCAAGTTAGACTCTAATTCATTTGTGGGCTAGACTCTTAACAAATGAGTCTAGGGTTGCACAACTTACCTTGCTGCTGCTCTCACTCGTATAAGGCAGCAGCTATTATAAATAGTACTGCTAAGGGGTTGTAAAGGCATATGTTACAAACTCTGGTCACACTTGACAGAAACAGTGAGTGAGAGAGTGACATGTTTCTTCTCTTCTCTTCACAGTGTGTGAGAGAAGTGTGGCTCCTTTTTGCTGACATTAGACGTTCGTGAGTCTGTTTGTGTGGATACCGCAGAGACATTATCGTTGTTATGGTGTTAGTGATTCACACCACTTGTTTTTATCATGCTTCAAGAGGTAAACAATTTTTTAAAAAAACTCAGATTATGGCTTTTTCGCATGGGTCCTTGGTAGGAATTCTATTTTTCGTTGCGTGATGTATTCACGATTCCTAACAGTCTCACAATATCATCCTTAGCAAAGAGTCTTACTCATTATTTTGCAAAGCCAATGGATTTAACTCACCCTTAATTAAGATAATTGTGTTGTGGCTCAACTTTAACTGTTAAAGGAACCACTCTTGACTAATACTCAATTACAACCCAAATCAATGAGAGAAAAAACTTTAATCAAAGGACTTGTATGTATAACCCAATTCTTGCTTTCGTAGGGTAAACAAAGCCTTTTTGATAAGTATAACTTACTCATCAAATCTGTGTCTGACTTTCCTCACTGTCACACCACAAGTGGTGCTCTGTGCCACAATGTTATGTTTAAGGTCCCAAACACATTTTCTAAAAATTTCATAACTTTTGAGAAGTTTAGAAACTCAACTTATCTATACCTACTAGGTAATTATTTTCCTTGTGAAATAATCCTAAAAGTGTCTTAACACACTTTAGGAAACATGTATAAATGATTCCATCTAGTCAAGAGCTTGAAAACATTAAAAATGACATTTTTGAAGATTCTAGCCGCAGACACGGGTTATGTTTGAAGACACGCCCCCTCCCCATGTGTTTTACTTTATTAGCACAATTTCATGAGATTGAACAAGCAGAGAGGCACATGCCCCCGCATGTCTTAAGACACGAGTCATGTTTCTAGGCTAGACATACTGCAGAAATTCTGTGGAACTGAGTTATTGTTCTATTGGAATTTTATCCTCATTCAGCCACTCAAAGTTGGTTTCTAAGTGATTTCTAACATCACAATCAACCCTTAAACACATTGTAATACTTAGTTACATAATTATATTACTTAGGTAGGAATTTGTGTCAAAAATCACAATTCCCCTAACTTAATTTCTAGGTTCAAACTTAATGAACTAACCACCTTATTTGATAACCAAAACCAATCCTCTTGCATTCAATAAGCAAAGCTAACTCAGTATTCATAGGGGGATCCAAAGAATACCCTAAACACAACTTAGCTACTCATTGAACACAAAAATACAATACAAAAATCCATGTTCAAGACAAAGGGAAGAGAGAAAGGAGAATGAAGAGAAGATGAAGCCTAATAGGGTGAGCCTTGAAGCTTGAATCTCCCTCCAAGATGAAGATGACCTCCAATCTTGACTCCTTCAGCTCTTTTTCATCCCGAAAATGAGGTCCTAGCCGCTAGGTTCTTTGAGAGACAAAAGCTAAAAAAGTAAAATGAAAGTCCTAAAAAGCTTCTTAACTAAAATCTGCGTACAAAGTATTTATAGGCCTACAAATTTTAAGCTTCTCGCTGCGGCATTATACAACACACACCGTGACACATAAAAATTAGGTCACCACTACCGCGACATTCACTTCTTTGCATCGCGACGTGAAGGCCTTGGGTTATTATGGTGCACAGGCAGAGAGCAGCACGCCACAGCATAAACATTTCAGCACCGCATCATGAGCTACTAAAGCTTTTCTTGTGATTTCTCTTCCAATGCAGGGCCTTAGCTCACATCAATTTAGTTCTTTTGAGCCCATCCTACAATTGATAAATCAACCAGTCAAATACAAATGCAATCAAACTCAATATAATCAAAGATTAGGAAGAATTTACAAAGCATAAAGAAGGAAGACCTCAACATGGATTTTACATAAAAAAGGGGCTAAAGCCTTCCAGCAATGCATAATAACCAGGACAAAGCAATCAATAATGCACAGAAATAGGGCACAAATAACTACATTCTATGGAGTTATCACACCCCTAAATCTAGATTTTTGCTAGTCCTCGAGCAAAACAAAGTCAGACTACACTAGAAAATACAATTTCTGCTTCAACACTAGTGTATAATGATTGCATTAAACCTCAAAGAATACCCATGCCTCATAATCTGGTCCAAAGATACATAATCCCTATCATACCAATAATCAAAACTTCAAATCATACTTAACATATTTCCCATAAACATGCCAGCAAAACCTCTTCAATTCAAATCATACTCAACCAGATAAGTTTATGAATAAACACATGGATATAAATCAAAAGAATCCACAAGATTGTAATGCAACTCTCTCTCCACTAATGTAAATCACACATAATTGAGGATCAGAAGGGTCTTTACCAGCTTGTAATGTAAGGCTATAGTTATGGGGTGAAGAACAAAGGGAAAAAGGTAACAAACAAATATTGAGAAACATAAATAAGCTATTTCAAGACTTGAGACCATGTAAAAATAGCAGAGTATTCAACGGTGAAAGACTAAAACTTGCCAGAACCATGCAATGCTTTTCATATTTAATTTTTCTTCTTTCTTTTATTTGTTTTGCTTGTCTCTTTTCTCTCTTTTTTTTATACTTATACAAAGCAATCTTTTTTTTTCTTTTTCTTTTATTGTATCTGGCTTATTCATGCTCATTTTTGTATTGAAAATATTAATACCCCTAATCAATGAACTCACTTCAAGAAATAACATATTTTGTACTCAATAAACATTGATGGTAGGAAGAAAATGCAATGTTTTTACATGCATTAGAATGGTTAACATGGTAACGAATACAATGGTAATGAAAAACATATAAGGCCAACAATTAAAAAGCTTCAAAGGGGACCTATGGATATCATCATTTAAGGGTAAGCTTGAAAGACTCAATTGGTACAAACAATGCCCTAATCATTTCCTCAATCATACACAATATAGGATTTCGCTTCAAGAAAGTTGCAAAACAATTTCAAAGATAAAAGACATCTCTAGATGTACAAACCATAAACATTCTCTAGAAACACACTTAAATCTAATCCGAAGCTAAACAAGCATATGAACGAAAAACACATCATGCATAAAAAAAATCTAAATTGATCGACATGCTTCCAAGATCACATAAGGATTCACAGAAAAATTTGAGGTTAAATTGCATCCCTAGTTATCATTAGGCAATCACTACACTAGCTAATGGCATCATGTTATGCATTCAAATAATTTCACAATATCAAACATGCAAATCAGCCATTACGTGCACCAAATCACATAATAAACAAAAAAAAAATTAACCAAAAATATCAATAACTATACTAACAATATTTCAACAAAATAACTAGACACCCCCACAAACCTGAAGGAAATAGTGTCCTCATTGTACAACATATATAAGAAGAATAAATAACAACAAAATAAACTAGGATGCCCTAAATGGCTCAGTATCACCACCGCTATCATCATGATGAGCCACTGGATCCTGGTGTTGATATGATGAGCCGGCACCGTCATAGCGAGAGTAAGGTGGCATGGAGAAGTCATGAGTCAAGATATGAAGGTGCTCCGCCAGCCACCGAATAGTCTCGACAGTGTAAGTTTGCATGGCGGCCACCTGGCGAAGCTCGACGCTCATATCATTCATATCCTGGGGAACGGGCTGCTCTCTGCGCCTATCTCTAGGTTTTGTGGTGTACTGCCACAGTCGAGGGAACTGCACCAACCTTCCTGATGAAGTACTCATCGAGAATCTATCTGACGTTAGTAAGCTCCTCATATGGGTCTGTGGGCACACCCTGCCTCTGGCATAGTGCATGAATGAGGAAGGGGAAGAAAAGGTTATGTTGTTCACTAACCGACCTCCGCAACTGCCTCTGAAGAATGTCTGCCACATCAATCGAACATCGTTGTAGTATGGCATAGATCAAAATGGCTCTGTTACGCAGGACCTTCGACAGGTTGTTGGAGGGCAGAATCCTGGTGCAGATGAAGTGGTACCAGGCCTTGGCCTTCGGGGCCAAGCAAGCAATAGAGAAATATCGTGCTCGACCTTATTGTGACATGGTCCAGATGACTGGTTGTGACATGACGGTGCATATACGAGTCGTGACTACCTGCAGGTCAATCCCCTCCATTGGCTCCCATCGGATGAACTCTGAATACTCATATATCTCTAGAGGAAGGGGCAAGAATAGTGCTGCTCTGGTAGACTCACAGAAAAAGAAATACGGTACCTCCACACACCAACTGTGGTGGACTTGGGGTGAGTGAATGCAAGGTTCACGTAAAACTCACGAACCAAGGGTGATGGGGCCCTATTTGGGTGTTTGGTGAACTCCCTCCACTGGTGCTGACAAATGGTGGCTTCAATGTCCGCCTGTATAGACTCCTTGAAGTTGAAGCCTCTCTCAACAATAACACTCATTGAGAACAGAATCCCATAGCAGCCTTGCACCTCAGCCGAAATAAACTTGGTGTGGTCAAACTCTCGAGGGGGAGATGACTCCTTGTGTTGCCCGCTACTCTCGTGTCTGACTTGTTTAGGACCCATTCTGAAAGTATATAGACCTGAAAAAGAAAAGAAAAGGTCAGATTTAAGCAATGAAATTAATAAGACAATCAAACACTTAATTTTTGGAGAATAGGGGCAAAAGTCACAGCATTGATACCAGCGCCGCGACATTCAAAGAAATCCAGGCAGCGCCGTGGCATTGATACCAGTGTCGCGACATTCAAGCATATTCAAGCCAATGCCGCGATGTTAACATGCCATGCTGCGACACTCAAAGTAATTCAAATGAACGTCGTGGCGCTCATAATCAACTCTGCAGCGCGCACGAAGAGTCTCAACATAACCGCAACCTATAACAGCACCCAACCCAAAATGCAACTTGTAACACCCTCTGTAGGACATTTATTTATGATGAATTATAATAAAACCTTACCCAAGTTACAAATCATTTATTTACATATAATAATATAAGTTGTAAAAATTTTCTTTTTGTATATTATATCGTTAAATAAAATAAACCGAACATGAAATAAAACAAACTACTAAATACACACCATAATTATATATATAATTTTATTTTTAAGGATAAAAATAATTACACACTACAAATTGTTTAATAAAGTTGTAAACTGTTTGACTCAAAATAAGTCACGAACTAGCCCAAGTACAGAACTAAAAGTTCTGATCCTCCGAAGGATCCTCCTCTGGTGGATCATCGAAAGACAGAAACTCTGGATGTCATGTAACCCTATGCACAGGAGTCCGTGCAGTCGGCACACTACTAAGCTCACTAGGTACATAGAAATGACCACCCCAATAGCGCCTAATAGATAAGGATAACTCTAGATGTACATAAACTATCGTAGAAAACATAAGAACTCCATCATATTCCCTACTAAGGGACACAGTCAATCGTCCTACATACACAACAGTCTCCCTATCCGCTTGTAGACGCCAGGCTTTGGAGCCCCCTTGGAACTTCAGTCTCACGAATCCTAGAAAACTCGATAGCGCCATGACACGTCAAAATCAATCCAAACAATAAGGATGATCTAGAGGCTCGCCCTCTTCGCACTGATCACCAGAATGTTGTTCCTCCTCGTACTGATAACCTAAAGGTTTCTCCTCTTCTCCTTCCTCAAAATCTTTAACAAACATAATAATAATACAGAAATGCATACAAAGAGGTGAGACAATCTACATCACTACTAGCATGGCAATATAGAAAACGATAATTCATACAGATATAGCATTCAATACATCAAATCATGTTATCACATCATACATAATATCTCAGATCAATATAATTGTCACATCGTGATGCAGACCAAATATGAATATGTATACAGACTTGTTCCTACTCTATGGAGCTAACCACAATTTTCAGAGAGAATGATCAAGAAGATCTTTCTGTAACTCCGGCTGCCCCAGCCAAGTGCTATACAGTCTAAACATCGTATACATCAGGAATTATATCAGACAGTCTACGCTAGATCGTGATTAAGAATAGTACTTTGTTGAGATCGCTAGTGTGTTGTTCGGTACTACGGCCTACAGGAGCTACCAACTGTCCACATGTGGAATCCTCTGCACAATAACGCCTCCAAGTTCAATCAATGAACAACACTACGCCTATCGCACCTGCATTATGATGTAATTCATCTCTTAGGCAACTCGTCAATATCAACCAAATTGACATGTTTCTCTATGCATGGTGCATGATCCAAAAGTACACATATAACAATGTTACCATTATTTCTCACAATCACACGCCATTACTTGACAATACCATTTTCTAATGTAACTGGGTCCACTACGTTAACCCAATAGCAAACTGTTGTTATTTTCAATCGCGTAAATATTTTATCGTGTTTTCACAATCACGTAACCTTCTTCCAACATTTTCAATTTGTGTAAATATTTTTTGACATTTTTACAATTGCATAGCATTTTTAAATCACTTTCTCAATCGCGTAGTGATTTTAAATCGTTTTCTCAATTGCGTAGTTTAAAAATCATTATTTTAAATATGCGTAAAGTTTTTTCTAATATTTTTCAAATGCATAAAATATTTCTTTGTTTTCTAAATTAAATTTTTAAACTTTCTCCATTCTATATTTATTTTTAGCTTTATTTACAACATTTCTTCTTGAAAATTCTTTAAGTAGTATTCTATACGGTTTCCTTTAAAAATTACTCTCTTTGGACTTAACCAATATTTACAGCTCGAAACTTGCTAACGCGCTTCAAAACCCAACAGGTGAGCTATACATTAGTACTTTTTAAGTATTTATTTTATTTCTTATCGTTACTTAAATTTTCCTAATTAAGCTCTAAAATAAATTCACTTCCTTTTATTCTCTAAAATTCATTAAATTGAGTTCTCATTAATTTACATAGTTCCATGCTTAGAAAATAATTTTGGATCAAAAATACCATGAGTAGGCATGTTGGCCGAAAATCATTATATATTTTATAAATCATCTTTAACTATTTTCTATCATCTACTTCCTTGTAAAAATTCTTAATCCAATTTATTATTGTTAAATCACTTAATCCATGAGTAGAAAAATAATTTCAAACACTTTGTCCTCTTTGTGGTGGTGTAGGTCGTGAGCCTCATGGGTTCTTTGGAACCCTCATGCAATTCCTTATCATGTTGTTCACATCCTACTACATACAATAACTATCATACCTTCACTAAAACATATAATCAAAGCTATAAACATGCTTGCATAAAAAATCATCACAAATAAGAAAAGCTTTAAATAATCAAGTGAATGAATCCCTATGGATTCTTCACCACAAACAAATCTATTTTCTCACCACCAAGACATGGTTGATGAGATTAAATCTCCCTCTTACCTTAAGGTAGACAAAAATCCTTCTTGCTTGATCTTATGGATTTCGTGTAGCTCCAAAGAAATCCCTAACAAACTTTGAACCAAACCAAAGTCACAAACAAAGCTTGAAAAAGGAAAACCATGGATCAATCATGGCTTAGAACTTCAAGAATCAATTTAGAAACAAGAAACAAGGATTTTTACCTTATAGAGTAGAAACTTCAAACTTGATTTCCAAGCACTAGATGATTGATTTTGATGAAACTTATAACATGAAAGATGTTTAGAATGGTGTTTAGGTTTAAGAAGTAGTGTTGGATAAAATTATAGAAGAGTGGAGGTTGGGTTATGGTGTAGAGGCCATGTGCTCCTTGAAGGAAAGCAATGGAGTTTTTGGCTCTTGGAAGAGAGAGAAAGGAGAGAATAGATTTGTGTGATAGAAATGATGAAGATGAAATGAAATGAGATCCTATCTCCTTATGTGCTAGCCGTGGAGGTGCAAGGAGAGGAAGGTAAAATATTTGCTTGATATTTTTACCATGTAGATAACTATGGAAGCTAGATATTTATCTTAAGTGATAGGCTTTAAAAATTTAAGCCTTGAACCTTCCTTGAAGGTGTCTTGGCCGTGGAATGCTAAAGGGAAAAGCAAACCAAGTTTGGTTCATTTAGTTACCTATTTAAGCTTAAGCTAACCTAGTTTCTAATTCCATTGCTTTTAATTAAATCAAGCTAACTTAGTTAGATTTCCTAGTTACTTAGGTGTGACTAACAAGCTTCTAGAATGTACTAGAAAATCTTGTAACAAGAATCCCTAAAGAATAGCAAACTAAGTTTTATTCCATTTAGTTACTACATATAATCTAGACTAACTTAGTTAGGCTTTCTAGTTTCTAAGCTAACTAGTCCAACCATTATTGTTGACTAGATCCTATTGGCTTAGAAAAAATCAAGCCACTAACATTGACTAGGTTTACGAAGTTGTAAGTCACAAAAACTTCTCCGGTTCCTATTGTCCACTGGGCAGAAGCTATTGTTTTTAAGTCAGTAGGTACTGTCCAATAGATAATAAAATAATACTAAAATATAAAATATTTTTATTTTATAGATAAATTCTAAAAATTAGAAGATCAATACACGTATCACTCAGAATTGTGTTTAGTAAGATCCCCAACTCTGAATAATCAGATAAAGATTTTTTTTCGGTCTGAAAATTATTATTTTCTTGACTCGAAGTAAATCACAGACAAAGATAAAAAATAGTCACGAAACAGTCAAAATAAATTTACGGCACACAAAAATCACAAAACAGTATAATTCAGACATTACTGTAGATTAGCAAATTTTGGGGTGTTACAACTCTCCCCCACTAAAGAAATTTTGTCCCCGAAATTTATCGTACCTTAGAAAAGTTGTGGGTATTACTCCTTCATTTTATCTTCCAACTCTCGTGTAGCATCTCCCGTCACTTCATTCCAAATTACCTTCACCAATACAATTCCTTTCCCTCAAAGCTGTTTCACTCTCTTATCCTCAATCTTAGCAGGAAGCGTCTCATACGTCAAATTTTCTTTCAATTGTACTTCATCAGGATGAATGACATGAGTTGGATCGAGAATATATTTTCTCAACTGAGACACGTGGAATACATTATCAAGATTTGAAAGAAAGGGTGGTAAAGCTATTTGGTAAGCTACTAGACCTATTCGACGAATAATTTGATAAGGTCCAATGAATTTAGGAGTGAGTTTTCTAGATTTGATAACCTTTTCGACACTAGTCATAGGTGTTACTTACAATAACACATGCTCGCCTTCCTCAAATTCAAGAGGTCTCCTTCGCTTGTTTGTGTAACACCCACCTTAGGGTATCACATTTCAGAACAACTCATTTATTATTCTTTACCTAAGTTATAAAATGTTTAAATATTATTTAAAATATAGGTTTTCAAAATTTCTTTTCGCAGATAACATAAATTTACCAAATTAAAGTAACCCAAGATACAAAAATAGAACAACATATATCCCATATACATATCATAGAATCTTAATATTTTCATTACATAAACTATATAAAAACTCGACCTGGCCCAAGTTCATAATCTCTAAAAACAAAAGTCCTTCTCAAAAGACAGATTCCCTAGCCAGGAATGTCTCGACGGATAGAAATTCGAGTAAAAGATACCTCACAGTCATCCCTAGAAGTATAGTGAAGATCGTTCCACAACTCCCTGATAAGTAAAACGAGCTCTACATATGCAACCATAAAATAAGAAGTAATGATCCCATGGTGGATCCTATGTACAAATAGAGTAATATCACCACAATACTCTATATATCCAGAGTCCAAATAATAAACATACCAAGCAGCAGTGCCATCAAGGAACTGTAATCTAAAGAAACCTAGTTGATCCCTCCTTGTCGCCATCGCAGTCTTCACCGACATAGGCATAAAATAGAAACAAACAGAACAATACAGCAAAGAGGTGAGATCCCCTACATCGCATACCAATATAATAGCGAGGAAATGACAAACATGCCAACACAGTTCAACATACATTCTATACAATAACATAAAATCAATAAATACTTTCATGATATTTAATAAGTAAATAATTTGCTAAACTTGCATCACAATATCAAGCATAATGATAACCCCATAATAATATTACGTACCAACAGTGTAAATGCTGATTATGCATATGCACGATGTATATGTTAACCATCCTTATGCACAATGCAACCACTTCTTACTCCATGGAATTAGACTCAAATTCAGAGATGAACGTTCCAGAAGATCTGTCCCCCCTAAAAGGATAGTCTATGCTGGACCATGAAAAGCAATAGTGTCGTCGGGGCTATCAGTGTGTTGCAAATAGTTTTTATCGTGGCTAGGGGTATATATATATAGGGTGCTAACATAAGCACTCCTGATAACATCATCACGAAGTGAATCACCGTGCCCTGACGTCCCCCCAAGATCTGTCAAGATCCCACTATCCTGTAAGTTCCCGTCCACTCTTTAGGCATAAAACGCCACAACAACCATCAATTGTACAATGCTTTTCTATGCATGATGTATGATCCAACACATACAAATCATTGTATGATCCAACACATACAAATCATATTTCATCGTATTTTACATATACCACCATATTCTTGGCAGTATCATTTTCCAACATAATGGGGCCCATCATGACAGCCCGACAACCAACTGCTATAATTTCTAATCGCGTAAACATTTTATCACATTTTTGAAATCGCGTAACATTTTTCAAATGTTTTCAAATTACATAAATATTTTCTAACGTTTTCTAAATTGCGTAAATATTTTCAAACATTTTTAAATCATTTTCTCAATCGCGTAAAAATATTTAAATGTTTTTAAAATTGCATAGCTCAAAAATTATTATTTTTGAAACGCGTAAGGTTTTTCTATTGTTTTTCACTGTATAAAATATTTCTTGACGTTTTAAATTAAATTTTGAAACTTTCCAAACTAAAAATATTATTTGGACATCATTTTCTATTTTTCTTATAAAAACTACTCTAAGTAATAATTTCTGACGTTTTTCTCAAAATTTGCTATATTCGATTTTAATAAAATCTTTTACTATTACCTTTACTAAAATCCTTTTTAATAAAATACTTTGAGCACTAAATCACTTTCAAGACTTATCCTCCATTATCATGAATAAAAATCACTTTTATCTAATAAAAACTTTATTCCATAAGATATTTGAATTCTCAAATCGCCTTTAAAAACTCTTTTTTCATTTCAAAATTCACTAAATTGAGTTCTTATTAATAAATCCTTCAAAACTACCCTTAAGAAAATGTTTTGGATCTAAAACACCAAATCTTGGCATGTTGGCTAAAAATCAATTTATTTTCCATAACCAAATATTTATTCATTTCCTATCTCATTTCCCTTTGTAAAAATCTTTAATCCAATTACTTGTTACTTAATCATCTAAAATCCATACTTAGTAAAATATTTCAAATGATTTGTTCCAAATCCTCATGGAAACCTTGTACCTCTTAGTTCTTAGGAAACAACATAGTTTTCCTTTCCACGTGATTCTTATCATATGCCACATGATTTTCACATATTCATGCTTTCATGCTTGCTATTAAAGTAATAAAATCATATTAATCATCCAATAACAATCTAATCAAAATCATACCATCACATATATAAATCATACTTAATTATCAAAGTTATAGAATCACATATAATCAAACACACAAACACCAATAACCACACAATTCGAATGAATAAATCCTCACATGGATTTTCCACTCACAAACACAAACAATTCCATTCCCTCACCACCACATATGGCCGATGAGGTTAATCTCCTTCTTACCTTGATTAATGTCTCCTAGCTCCTTGTAGAACTCTCTTTGTATCACTTTTTCACCACCAAGTAGATATTAGAATCAAAACAAACACATAAAAATTAGTATCTAAGACTTGATCAAGATGACCATAGATCAAACATAGTCTTAGGATTCCAAAAGTCAAGTAAGAAATCAAGTTTCAAGATCTTTACCTTGAAACCCTAGAACTTAAATCCAAGAATCAAGCTTGAAGATGATAGAATTAGGTCTTGATCACAAGATGAAAGTTGCTTAGAATGAAGTTTAGGATCAAGTGATGTGATTAGATAGAATTATGAGTGTTTGGAAGGCTATTTTAGAGAGTAAAATCGTGAGCAACACAAGGAGAAAAAGGTAAGAGTTTTTGTGTTCTTTGCTTGATAGGAAAGTGAAGATGAATGAATCTTGATAAGTTCACTACATGAAAGTGTCTTGGATTAATGAGAGGATTAAAGATATATGATTGGTGTAAATTATTGAAGGTTGGAGAGTGATATAAGGTAGAGAGTCCGTAAGCTTTGGGAGAGGAAATGGAGAGAATTTCTTTGTATTAAACTTTGCAAGATAAGGTGAAAACTTTGAAATGTGATAGAAAATTCAACTTTAGCCATGTTGAAGACTTAATGGCGAAAGGACATGTTAAGAGAAAATGAGAGAGAATTATTTTATTTGATAGCTTTGTGATAGCTTTTGCTTTTCTTTGATAAGAATGAAAGAAAAGTTGATAGGAAAGACTAAGTGTAGAAATTCATTGCATGGCCGTAGGTTACATGTGCAAAGCCACCAAAATTGACTAAGCTTTGCATTAAAAGATGATAACTTTAAGATGTGATAGAAATGAAGTGAAATGTATGGTCGTGTAGTGCATAGGAAAGAAACATAAGGCTTGTTAAACAAGATAGAAACATTTGCACATGGCTTCACATGGTCTCACATGGACTTGGTCATCAAATAGTCATTCTTTAATGAATAGAAATTTCAAGAACAAGCTAGAATTAGCATAGGTCTTCAACATACAAAAGTCTTAGAATCATATATAGGCTTAGAAAATAAGATTAGATAAAATTTTAGAAGCTTGGATGATGGTCTTAGGTGTGTTGGCCGAATGCTTCATGAAATGGAGAGAAATGGAGTGTTTGATTAAGTGAAGAAAAAGAAAATAGAGAGAATGGCTTAAGAGACAAAGTGTGATAGAAATGAAATAGATATCCTATTACTAAAGCTCCTAGTCGTGGAGTGCACGCATATGAGGGAGTTAATGCTTGATCAAACAAGATAGAAATCAAGCACATGGTGAATGTCATCAAGTGGTCATGCTTTGGTCACCTTGATGAATCATAAGCTCTTGAATATCCTAGAAACTCCTACATGGTCGTGGAACACCATTGAGAGACTAACTAAACTTTTGTTTCATTTAATTAACACTTAAACTTAAATTAACTTAGCTAATTCATCTAGTTTAGGAATTAATTAAACTAGCCATTTTTGTTGACTTAATGCAATTGGTTAGTAATCATGTCAAGCCAACAATTTTGACTTCTAATAACTAGTAGCACATGGCTACCACATGGCTAAAGCTACAAGAAATTATTACTCATAGAATAAAAATTACTGCTAACAAACCAGTAATTATTGTACAGTGAATAATAAAATATCAGTAAAAAAAATTTAGTAACTGTATCCAGTTTCGGGTTTAGTAAGATTCCTCGGCCCCACATTGACAGTACAAAATTTTCTGCCCCATAAAATTTTTACTTTTTTCAGACCTACCCGGGCCCACAGACGACCCAAAATAATATTAAAATAATCATAATCTCAGAAAAATCTAGAAAAATTCTTAAAAATCATAAAAATTATAAAATTAATATTTATGCAAAAAAAAAACAAAACTCAGGGTGTTACAGTCTACATAGCTTTTCTGTCGACTCTAAGTCGTCCTTGATAACTTCAGAAAATGAAGTTAATTCACTTGAATTTGATTGTATTTGAGCATGCTATCCTTAAGTTTTCAAGGCCATAAGTTCAATTATTACATGACTTTGGTGAATTAAGCTTGTTAATTCAAATGACTAAGAATTGAATCTTTGAAGATTTTTTTTATAGATGGATTATGGTTAGATGGACTTTAGCATTGTTTTGATACAGGTATCTAAGATGGGAAAGGCCTTAGAAGGGATGAGGAAAGTGAAAAAAAGCTCAATATATGAAGAAAACATCAAGGGAAGGTGCTTTTAACCCACGCCTAGGCGTGGCCCTTGTAGTTTCTCAGGGATTCTAGGCAGAGACATCCACGCCTAGGTATGGAAAAGCCACGCCTAGGCGTGGCAAGTTTAGTTTTTCAGGGTTTTCAGATAGAGACCCACACGCCTAGGCATGGCAAGCAGAGGAAAAGCATGTGATTCATAACTACGTCTAGGCGTGGGAAAATTCCTGACACACGAGTTTAACCCTTATATTCTAATTTTTGAGGAAGAGAAGAGGGATCTTCTGTTTTTGCCCTAAGCACAAAATCCAGAGAGCAAATGAGAGGAGGAGGAACCAATTTGGATTGAAGGTAACTCAAGGGAGAATCAAGATCAAGAAGGAAGATCAAGCTTGGAATCTCTCCATTTTTGTTCATTCTTTCCCTTTTCTCTCTTGATTTGTAACTTGATGGATCATTTGATTTCATTTGTGTTCTTCTCTTTCAAGACGTGTAACTAAACTCTAATCTAGGGGCTCTCTAGGATCTTGCTATGGATTTGATTAACTTGTAATTAGTTGAGTATCCTTTCAATGAAATTAGTTTTGTTCATCCATATCTATGCTTAGTGCTTATTATTGATTGGTCATCAATTGCATGATTTTAATATTCCAATTGAACTAGGAATAGGGTGTTATGAATATGGATATGGTATGGTTGATGTATGTTCAATTACATTCTATTAGTATGGGTGTATTGATTAACTAAGGAGATGGACACATACCCTTTGGTCATGCATGGCAAGTGTTTGATAATAGGTCTCAATGAGTGATTCTTATGTTAATCACATAGATACATAGTGGAATAGCTAGGTTTCAAATGGGTAATTGTTCTAGACATAGGCTCTTATCTATTGATGTTTATTAGCCAACAAACATCATTTCATTGATAGGTGCTTGTTAATTGCAATTAATCATTGAAGTAGCAAGTGAATAGGGACCCCTAGGCTTTAATCATTCTCACCTTCTCTTGTGAATTTGGTGTTTAGTGCTCTCTTGTTTTGTTTCCTTTAAGTTGTTATTTCAATTGTAACCCACTCTCCTTCGATTACTTGGATAACAATTTATGAAATTTGGTTAAGTTTAGCATCTTTCTAATTATCAATCCCTTGGGACACGATACTCTAACTCTCATTTATATTACTTGTCGACCCGTGCGCTTGCGGAGTTACGGATAATCAACAAGTTTTAGACTTTGTGTTATTTCTTACATCTATTCACAATTCTTATTTCAAGTTTCGTTTGTTTTGTTTTGCATTTTTGATTTTCAAGTACTTAGCTCTTGTATGCGAAGAACTCAAGGTGTATCTCAATTTCCTTACGATCCTGAGATCGAGAGGACATTTCGTAGATTGCTAAGAGAATGACAAGTACAAGCACAAGCACCAACTTTGGTTAATAAATCTGAGATGGTGGAGGAGGTAAATACTGAAAGACCTTTGAGAGAATATGCCACCCCAAATGTTAGAGAAATCCAATCTAGCATTAGATGACCAGCTGTCCAAGCACAGACTTTTGAGATCAAGCCTGCTATTATCCAGATAGTTTATAATAATGTGCAATTTGGAGATTTACCCCATGCAGATCCTAATGCTCATTTAGCTAACTTCCTGGAGTTATGTGATACTTTCAAGCACCAAGGAATAACTGATGATGCGGCTCGCTTAAGGCTCTTTTCTTTTTCCTTGAGAGATAGGGCTAAGGCAGGACTTCAATCCTTACCTGAGCACTCCATCACTACTTGGGAAGAGTTAGCTCAGAAGTTCTTGGACTGATTCTTTCCTCCCATAAAGGCAATGAAGTACAGAAATGACATCTTGTCCTTCAAGCAATTTGAAAGGGAAACTTTATATGAAGCATGGGAACGATTTAAAGATTTGATAAGGAAGTGCCCCCACTATGGCATACCAAAATGGATATTGGTTCATACTTTCTACAATAGCTTGACAACCTCTATTCGTTCCATAATTGATGCAACAACTGAAGGGGCGCTTATGAGTAAAACTGTAAATACAACCTACAACCTTTTGGAAGAGATGGCTAATAATAATTATCAGTGGCCAGCAGAGAGAGTTGCTCCAAGGAGAGTGGCAGCCTGGATACATGAAGTTGATACTCTCACATCACTTTCTACTCAAGTGGCAGCACTCTCCAAGAAGTTTGACACCATGGCAGTCAACTCAGTTGGGGGAGCTAATATCACAGCTGAGATTTGTGATCATTGTGGGGACCATTTCTCTACTGCTGATTGTATGGCTAGCTTGGAAAGTGTACAATATACTAGTCAATTCCATCAACTGGGTCACAACACTGCTTTTGGTAATACTTATAACCCCAGTTGGCGAAACCATCCTAATCTCTCATGGGGTGGAAATATTCAAGGCTCTTCCTCATCTTATCAGCATAATCAAGCACCTCGTGCTCCTCCAAGTTTTTAACAACAAAGCTGCCTTCAAGCCCAAACTTCAACATCGACTTCAACTTCCAATTTGGAGAAGATGTTTGCTCAATTTATGACCAGTCAACAAGATTACATGACCAAGACTGATTCAAGGTTAGTATCCCACGATGCATTAATGCAAAGCCAAGCAGCTTCATTGAGGAATCTTGAGACTCAAGTGGGCCAACATGCCCAAGCTCTAAATAACAGGGCCCCGGGGAATTTCCCAAGTGCCACCATCAACAATCCCAAGGGTGCATCTAATATGCATTGCAAGGTTATCTCATTGAGGAGTGCGAAAGAGATAGAAGGTGTAACATCCCAAAAATTGATAATTATAGGATAAATATCATTTTACAATATTTGGGATTTTCTAGAATGTTTCTGGATTCTGAGAATGTAGAATATTTTAATATTATTTCTCATTTTACGTGCACACTGGCCAGAGTTGGCAAAATGACTGTAACGCTCCCGAAGTTGGAAAATTTTATTACGAATAGTTATTTTCTAATATTTGTGATTTATGTGAATTCTTTCATAATTTTTCGGAAACGTTGAATATTTTAATATATTTCTCGTTTTACGTGTACAATGAGCAGACTCTGGAAAATGACTGTAGCACTTCGAAAGTTGAAAAATTTTATGACGAATATTCATTTTACAATATTTATGATTTTTGAGAATTTTCTGGAATTTTTCTGGAAACGTTGAATATTTTGATATATTTCTCGTTTTACGTGCGCACTGAGCGGAGTCGGGAAAATGAAATATTTTTCCCGAGAACCTTAAACTATGGAAACGTCGATGGGGGATCTTACTAAACCTGAGACTGGACACAGTTTACAAGGTTTCACATTTTTCGAGAAATTTAACAGACGAAATAACAAAACGCTGTGTAAATTTCATCTGTCAGATAAATTAATACTTGACTTGCACGATCGTAACTATTATCCATTGGATAATAGCATGCATTAGAAATCCTATCAACTTATCCTAATGCAATCCACTTTATGTCAAATTAAATCTACTTTAATTCAAATTTGTGTGCTTTTTCAAAGCTTTTTTGAGAAACTTTGACCACCAAATGACCCAATTACCCTTGGCTTGCATGAGAAACCAAATTTTTTCCCTCACTCTCTCCTCTATTCAGCAGCCCACTCATGCCAAGGAGGGCAAAAATGTAACTCATCCACACTTAACCTAAACCCACCAAACCCTAATTCACTTTACCTATCACTTTCTCTCTCTTCACTTCATCTTTTTCATCTTTTCTCTTCCTTCTCTCTACCTCCACCATGAGCACGAAAATGGCAGCCCCTCCTCCTCCATTTTTGCTCATCTTTTCTCCTCTCTAAGCCTATTTCTACACTTGCCTTCAACTCCTCTACCTTCTTTGTGTAGAAAGTTTCTCCATTTTCCATTTCTACCTCCATTTTCTCTCCACCTCTTCTCTTCTTCCTCCTCTTGAATCTAAAAATGGCAGCCCCCACCACCATTGTTTCTCTTCACTTTTCTCTCCATAAACACCATTTCTATACTTCTCTCAACCTCCTCTACACTTTCTCTTTAGAAAATCTCTTCAAAAATCCATCCTTTCTACCCCTCCTTCTTCAAATCCGAAAATCACCCTTCCATGGATGACCAAGCTTTTTGATTTTTCTCTTCACTAAACACATTTATACACTCATCTTCATCTTCTCTACAAGTTTCATTTAGAAGGTTTGCCCAAAATCCAACCTTGTCTCCATTGTCTTCCAAGGTAAAGATTCTTGATTTCTCTCCATTTTCTTCTCATTTTTGTTTTCCTTGGTTGCTATGTGACCCAGGGCTTCTCTTTTTGAGCATTGATGTATGATTTGAGTGATTTTGAACACTCTAGGGTTCTTGGGAGAGTGGAATCTGAAAATCACCAAAAAGGAATCTCAAGGAGTTCAAGCTTAAGGCTTTAGGTAAAGTTCTTCCAATTCACCTCTCAATTTCGTTTTCCTTGGTTACCTATGTGACCAAGGATCATTCTTTTCAAGCTTTAGTTTGTAAATATCAGAATTTGACCACTTTATGGTTCTCTTGAAGGTGGAATCCAAAATTTACAAATCAAGGAACCTAGGAGTTGTTTTCTTGCATCGTCTTCTCTAGGTAAGAAGGAGACTACTCACTTCAACCACTTATGGTGGTGAGGAGACTTTGTATGTGTGTTGATGGAGAAATCCATCCTTGTATGCTCTTTGTATGCTTGCTTGAATTATAAATTTTGTATGATTTAGTATTCTTAAATATGATTGATACTTGATTATGCTCTTGAATATGTTTGATATATTAATTGTGCTTGATCATGTTGGGGTTGCTAAATGGAAAATTTGGAGTTTCCTACCTCAACATGGTGCCACGGTTTTGACTAGAAGTTAGGGGTGAAAATTGGTTTTGTATACAAGTGAAATAAGACTTATGTGATCAAAGGTTGAATGATAGTATTAACACAAATGAATGGAGGACCTTGAGAGTTTAATACCCAAGAGGGGTGCCATGGTTTTGGTCTTGGTAAAGAGACAAATGGATTAATCTTGATGAACTAAATTTAAGTGAATTAGTGTTAAGAAAACTAATGCATAAAAGTGGAAAGAAAAATTGGATAATGGACATCATGAAGCCACGGTTTTGGCATTGAATCTTGGGCACTTGGATTGATTTTAATGAACTAAAAACTTATGTGAATTAATAACTAGAAGCTAATACCTAAAAGAGAAGGAAAGAATGGATTTGAAGACTTGAAATGGAAGAAAATGATTTGGGATTCACCATTGGGAGGTCACGGTTTTGGGCCCAAGAATTGGGTCTCTTGGTAAACAATTTGCATCAAGTGCAAGACTTAAACTAATTGAATGTATAAAATAAAATTAATGAAAGAAAAATAAATTGGGAGTGCCTC
This sequence comes from Ormosia emarginata, assembly GCA_029884605.1. Classification (NCBI taxonomy): domain Eukaryota; kingdom Viridiplantae; phylum Streptophyta; class Magnoliopsida; order Fabales; family Fabaceae; genus Ormosia; species Ormosia emarginata. The sequence continues at coordinate 4,819,997 of JAQQTP010000033.1, read as the reverse complement.
TTGGGAGGTCACAGTTTTTGGGCCAAAAAGGGTGGTCTTTTTGTGATCAATTTGTAATAAGTGCAAGCCATAATGTAATCAAGTGGGTAGAATAAAAACTGATGGAAGAAAAATTTGGAATTGGAACCTTTAGTGAGGCCACGACCTCTAGGGTAAATTAGGCTTAATTAGGGAATTTTGGTAACTTTGAAATTCAAGAAATCAAGTGGCTAAAATCCTAGGTAATGAACTAGAAATATTACCGAGTAAAAGAATTGAAGACAATTTGAGATTTCATAAGACTTAGGGTAAATTCAAGAGAGCAAGAACAAGAGAGTGTGAGTCTTTAAGAGCTTAGAATGATTTATCAAGTGTAAAAGAATGAATTACAATATGAAGATTAAATTAATTATGAGAATTTAATTGGAAATGGACCTTGTAGGAAAGACAAATTCTAAGTTAGGATTCATAATGGACCTAAGAATGTACCATTTGGCTTGATCTCAATATTATGATGTTATGGGTCCATATAAGTGACCATTTGTATATTGATGCTCTCTTGGCCAATTGTGGCATATTATGGAATTGTATGAAATTGATGATTATACATGTCCATGCATAGAGTCTTATGCATTGTGAATGTCCTATCGACTGTTGTAAGGCCAAGTTGCCTAGGAGATTGAACACACCTTAGTGCGGGTGCGAGTAGACTAGTGTAGGTCGTGTTTGACCTTGGGGGCATCGAGGAGCGGGTTCCTCACATGGACAGTTATGAGCTCCTCTGTGCCGTGGGGTAGACCGATGCAAACACATCGACGATCCGGACCGAGACACTGTCCTATATCGTGATCTAGTGTGGAATGTCTGTACAATGCCTGAATGTACACATGAAAATTACTGGTTTATAGCACTTTGGCCGAGTTACAGACATGTCCCCTGATCTTTCTCTCCGACTGTTTATGTCTAGCTCCATGGAATAGGAATTGTGGTATCATAATACATTGTGCATCGTTCATTGTCGATCTCATAAACTGTTGAGCATGAACACCTGTGAACGTGAAGATAACTGTTGTACTTCTGTAAATGATTATCTGATTGTTGTGCTGATTCTTGGAAATACTATTATGATCTGCCTGCTATTGCTTACTGTTGTTCTACCTTTACTATAAATATCACTGTTATTATTGACTCTGATTATTGCTCAGAATTGAATTGCTTTTATTATAAATTCCGTTGTTGCTATTGATGAATATATGAACTGTATTGCTTGGTGGGCGCTTTGCGCCATGCTGTTTTCTTACTGCCAATAGTGGCAATGAAAGATGGGTGTCTCACCTCTTTCCTATATTTGTGCATTTTTGTTTTATATTTATATTTGATGAAAGATCGGGAGGGAGATAAAGAGAGACTACACCTTGGTTGATTGGCTTGAGCGTCTGGACAAGATTTCTTTGACTACGTAAGAGTGCAGCCGCGAGGAGGCATTGATGCCTGACATGTCAACTGGGACGTCGTGCGTCATATACATATGGGGTTGCGACTTTGTTTGCTAGTAGTACCCATTCCTGGGTTACTACTTTTTCCCTTTTTGTGTTTTTATTCTCGCTGTATTTTATTGGACTCTGTAATTATTATATTCTATGTCATTAGTGATTTGTGTAAATTGACCATAAAATATATATATAAGGAATATGATTTTATTTCAGTTGGTTGTATTATGGGTTGAATATATTTATATTTCATTCGAGGCTCGTATTTTCTACTTATACAGATTGTCAAAAAAGAAAAAAAAAATATAGACTCTTGAGAATTTAAATTACTGTTATCATGGCTGTGACATACTTGGATTTAGTAACTGTGGTGTAATGACGATTACGCTCCGGTTGCTATATCAAGGGGTATTACATTAGTTGGTATCAAAGCAGTTCATCCTGTTGAGCCGGGGTATGGACTTGCTATGTTTAGGCATATTAGAACTTGGTCTGTTGTGCACTTCCTTGTCTCTTGATTGAGATGATGGGAAAGGAATGTATGACTTGCCGTAGGTTGAATGTTAATAGCTACTGTTATACAGTTGCATGATATTGAGGGTTGATCCACTCAATATGTAATGTTCTGTGTGTATAGAAAAGTATGACTTCTCCTAGGCGTACTGTGTTAGGAAAATAAGAATTCTTTTACGAGGAGATCAAAAGGTTTTGGAAAACCAATCTTTTGGAGAAAGAAATAGCTGGTGTAAGTTAGGTTCGTGAAGTAGTTGGAAGTTGACAACTTATGAGAGATTACGCTGTGGAAGCAGACTGAAGAAGTTCGAGCTAGAGGCTGTTAGGATTCGTAAATTAGCTTGTCTTGCTTGGATGGTGTGCATTGTGTGACTCTTTGTGTTTGGCTTCCGAAGGGAGGCAATATTGTTTGAAATAATTATGTTTGTTTTATTGTGTTATGTTTGGTCCGTCTTCGAAGAAAGACACTGGCTCGTGGCAGACGTACACATATGAGCGTAGGATAAGATCATCAAAGTATGGCTGCGATCGCAGGAGAAATATGAAGGATAGCTGATGTGACAATTCACCAAGATCAGAGGACCGCACAGTAATGAGAATTGGAAGTTGTGGTTTAAAATCTATTGAAGGAAAGTCAGACTTGGGATAACCATGGACTACCTAGATTCCAAAGGAGGAATATTGGAAAAGCTAATAAGTTAAACGGGAACTATGTTCACGGGTACTAAGAAAGTAGCAACAACACCCAACTCGTAGGGAAAGTGCTAGTAGTAGTAGATCCAATTAGACCTCGACATTTGGAGATCTAAACAAGAGAAGTTACGCCTCAAATGACGATCCAATAATTGTGTTGTATAATTTTGGGGGTAACCTTCCCTTTTTACAATTCATAACTGCATGGATCATTTGGATTCATCTGTATTGTTCTTATCTTCGACTTAGTTTTTCCCATTTCTGTTGTTGAGACTTGTCTTGACTCCTGAGTTTGTTTAATCTATCCTACTTCTCATAAAGATTGAACCTTTTGTTGATCTATTTTGATTACTTGAAATCACATCAGTTAGAGTTCATGATTTAGGGACTGACTGATCATTTTCTAGTCATATCCTACTAAACCATTCCAATGAAAACCTTATTGGTTTTCAAAATTAAAACTTCTAAATTCGTAGTGGCCAACAAAGTTGAAGCTTTGTAAGCGAAAAGAGCCTGAGGATACATATAAGTGTTTTTCGTAGAGGACCAACAATAGAGAGAGTATAAATGCCACTCTGATAGTTAAAGAGTTTCGTATGATTGGGCTACTATATTGTCAGTAAGGAAAAGAATGTAGCTTCTCGGTGAGACGAGGACTGTCACAAAAGGAACCATACTCTTATCAAGGATGAATGTCCTCGAAAAAAAATAAGCGATTCAATGGATCGACGAGAAGAGAGTTGTTGTTCTCTCCAGGATAGACATACACTCTTATCGTCACTCAATTCACGGGAAATTTAAAATATTCCCAAAACGATTTTCGAACGCGCTTTGAACATTACGGGTATCTCGTGTTACCATTCGGTGCAACCAATGTTCTTATCGTATTTATGGACTGTCTAAATCAGATCTTCCATCCTTACCTAGACAGATTTTTTGTTGTCCTTATCAACTACACTATAATCTATTCTCAAACACGTGGAAAAAGCATGTTAGACGTTTTGATCCAATTTTTCAAACTTGAAAGAAGAAGAAGTTAGCGGAGTAATTTGAGAAATCGTGGTTATTATTGGAAGCGATACCAAATGAAGTATGTCTAGATACGATTGCTATTTCAGTGGTCTATTGGGAGAAATTCAAAGGAAATGGAAAAGTGACCAAGATATATTAAACGTTAAAGTGGAAGTATCAGTTGTAAGGGATGGAGAGATAATATAATCTATGAAGAACTTCTTGTGAAAGTCGAGAATAGGAGAACAAAGCAACACAGGGATATAAAGATCGCGTTGCTAAGAGTAATCTAAATGGGCGCGATTATAAGCGCAACGTGAAAGTTAGAACGTGGGGAGAAGGAAAACATTAATGTTAAGTCTAAGGGATGAAAATTTCTAGGACAAAATTTCTATTTAAAGGGGAGAGTTGTAACATCCCGAAAATTGATAATTTTAGATAAATGATCATTTTAAAATATTTGGGATTTTCTGGAATTTTTTTGAATTTTTTTAGAACGTAGAATATTTTAATATTATTTTTCATTTTGCGTGCACACTGGGCAGAGTTGGCAAAATGACTGTAACGCTCCCGAAGTTAGAAAATTTTATTACGAATAGTTATTTTCTAATATTTGTGATTTATGTGAATTCTTTCCGAATTTTTCGGAAACGTTGAATATTTTAATATATTCTTCGTTTTACGTGTGCATTGAGCAGACTCTGGAAAACGACTGTAGCACTTCGAAAGTTGAAAAATTTTATGACGAATATTCATTTTACAATATTTGTGATTTTTTAGAATTTTCTGGAATTTTTTTGGAAACGTTGAATATTTTGATATATTTCTCGTTTTGCGTACGCACTGAGCGGAGTCAGGAAAATAAAATATTTTTCCCGAGAACCTTAAATTATGGAAACGTTGATGGGGGATCTTACTAAACCTGAGGCCGGACACAATTTACAAGGTTTCACATTTTTTGAGAAATTTAACAGACGAAATAACAAAATGTTGTGTAAATTTCATCTATCAGATAAATTAATACTGACTTCTGTCGACTATAACTATTATCCATTGGATAATAGCATGCATTAGAAATCCTATCACCTTATCCTAATGCAATCCACTTTATGTCAAATCAAATCTACTTTAATTCAAATTTGTGTGTTTTTTCAAAGCTCCTTTGAGAAACTTTGACCACCAAATGACCCAATTACCCTTGGCTTGCATAAGAAGCCAAATTTTTTCCCTCACTCTCTCCTCTATTCAGCAGCCCACTCATGCCAAGGAGGGCAAAAATGTAACTCATCCACACTTAACCTAAACTCACCAAACCCTAATTCACTTTACCTATCACTTTCTCTCTCTTCACTTCATCTTCTTCATCTTTTCTCCTCCTTCTCTCTACCTCCACCATGAGCACGAAAATGGCAGCCCCTCCTCCTCCATTTTTGCTCATCTTTTCTCCTCTCTAAGCCTATTTCTACACTTGCCTTCAACTCCTCTACCTTCTTTGTGTAGAAAGTTTCTCCATTTTCCATTTCTACCTCCATTTTCTCTCCACCTCTTCTCTTCTTCCTCCTCTTGAATCCGAAAATGGCAGCCACCACCACCATTGTTTCTCTTCACTTTTCTCTCCATAAACACCATTTCTATACTTCTCTCAACCTCCTCTACACTTTCTCTTTAGAAAATCTCTTCAAAAATCCATCCTTTCTACCCCTCCTTCTTCAAATCCGAAAATCACCCTTCCATGGATGACCAAGCTTTTTGATTTTTCTCTTCACTAAACACATTTATACACTCATCTTCATCTTCTCTACAAGTTTCATTTAGAAGGTTTGCCCAAAATCCAACCTTGTCTCCATTGTCTTCCAAGGTAAAGATTCTTGATTTCTCTCCATTTTCTTCTCATTTTCGTTTTCCTTGGTTGCTATGTGACCAAGGGCTTCTCTTTTTGAGCATTGATGTGTGATTTGAGTGATTTTGAACACTCTAGGGTTCTTGGGAGAGTGGAATCTAAAAATCACCAAAAAGGAATCTCAAGGAGTTCAAGCTTAAGGCTTTAGGTAAAGTTCTTCCAATTCACCTCTCAATTTCGTTTTCCTTGGTTACCTATGTGACCAAGGATCATTCTTTTCAAGCTTTAGTTTGTAAATATCAGAATTTGACCACTTTATGGTTCTCTTGAAGGTGGAATCCGAAATTTACAAATCAAGGAACCAAGGAGTTGTTTTCTTGCATTGTCTCCTCTAGGTAAGAGGGAGACTACTCACTTCAACCACTTATGGTGGTGAGGTGACTTTGTATGTGTGTTGATGGAGAAATCCATCCTTGTATGCTCTTTGTATGCTTGCTTTAATTATAAATTTTGTATGATTTAGTATTCTTGAATTTGATTGATACTTGATTATGCTCTTGAATATGTTTGATATATTAATTGTGCTTGATCATGTTGGGGTTGCTAAATGGAAAATTTGGAGTTTCCTACCTCAACATGGTGCCACGGTTTTGACTAGAAGTTAGGGGTGAAAATTGGTTTTGTATACAAGTGAAATAAGACTTATGTAATCAAAGGTTGAATGATAGTATTAACACAAATGAATGGAGGACCTTGAGAGTTTAATACCCAAGAGGGGTGCCACGGTTTTGGTCTTGGTAAAGATACAAATGGATTAATCTTGATGAACTAAATTTAAGTAAATAAGTGTTAAGAAAACTAATGCATAAAAGTGGAAAGAAAAATTGGATAATGGACATCATGAAGCCACAGTTTTGGCATTGAATCTTGGGCATTTGGATTAGTTTTAATGAACTAAAAACTTAAGTGAATTAATAACTAGAAGCTAATACCTAAAAGAGAAGGAAAGAATGGATTTGAAGACTTGAAATGGAAGAAAATGATTTGGGATTCACCATTGGGAGGTCACGGTTTTGGGCCCAAGAATTGGGTCTCTTGGTAAACAATTTGCATCAAGTGCAAGACCTAAACTAATTGAATGTATAAAATAAAATTAATGAAAGAAAAATAAATTGGGAGTGCCTCTTGGGAGGTCATTGTTTTTGGGCCAAAAAGGGTGGTCTTTTTGTGATCAATTTGTAATAAGTGCAAGCCATAATGTAATCAAGTGGGTAGAATAAAAATTGATGGAAGAAAAATTTGGAATTGGAACCTTTAGTGAGGCCACGACCTCTACGATAAATTAGGCTTAATTAGGGAATTTTGGTAACTTTGAAATTCAAGAAATCAAGTGGCTAAAATCCTAGGTAATGAACTAGAAATATTACCAAGTGAAAGAATTGAAGACAATTTAAGATTTCATAAATTTGAAGAACCAAGAATAAAACTTCCATAAGACTCAGGGTAAATACAAGAGAGCAAGAACAAGAGAGTGTGAGTCTTTAAGAGCTTAGAATGATTTATCAAGTGTAAAAGAATGAATTACAATATGAAGATTAAATTAATTATGAGAATTTAATTGGAAATGGACCTTGTAGGAAAGACAAATTCTAAGTTAGGATTCATAATGGACCTAAGAATGTACCATTTGGCTTGATCTCAATATTATGATGTTATGGGTCCATATGAGTGACCATTTGTATATTGATGCTCTCTTGGCCAATTATGGCATATTATGGAATTGTATAAAATTGATGATTATACATGTTCATGCATAGAGTCTTATGCATTGTGAATATCCTATTGACTGTTGTATGGCCAAGTTGCCTAGGAGATTGAATACACCTTAGTGCGGGTGCGAGTAGACTAGTGTAGGTCGTGTTTGACCTTGGGGCGTCGAGGAGCGGGTTCCTCACATGGACAGTTATGAGCTCCTCTGTGCTGTGGGGTAGACCGATGCAAACACACCGACGATCCGGACCGAGACACTATCCTATATCGTGATCTAGCGTAGAATGTCTGTATAATGCCTGAATGTGCACGTGAAAATTACTGGTTTATAGCACTTTGGCCGCGGCAGCCGAGTTACAGACATGTACCCTGATCTTTCTCTCCGACTGTTTATGTCTAGCTCCATGGAGTAGGAATTGTGGAATCATAATACATTGTGCATCGTTCATTGTCGATCTCATAAACTGTTGAGCATGAACACCTGTGAACACGAAGATAATTGTTGTACTTTTGCAAATGATTATCTAATTGTTGTGCTGATTCTTGGAAATACTATTATGATCTGTCTGCTATTGCTTACTGTTGTTCTACCTTTACTATAAATATCACGGTTATTATTAACTTTGATTATTGCTCAGAATTGAATTACTTTTATTATAAATTCCATTGTTACTATTGATGAATATATGAACTGTATTGCTTGGTGGGCGTTTTGCGCCGTGCTGTTTTCTTACTGCCAATAGTGGTAATGAAAGATGGGTGTCTCACCTCTTTCATATATTTGTGCATTTCTGTTTTATATTTATATTTGATAAAAGATCGTGAGGGAGATAAAGAGAGACCACACCTTGGTTGATTGGCTTGAGCGTCTGGACAAGATTTCTTCGACTATGTAAGAGTGCAGTCGCGAGGCGGCATTGATGCCTGTCATGTCAACTGGGATGCCGTGCGTCATATACATATAGGGTTACGACTTTGTCTGCTGGTAGTACCCATCCCTGGGTTACTACTTTTCCCCCTTTTGTGTTTTTATTCCCATTGTATTTTATTGGACTCTGTAATTATTATATCCTATGTCATCAGTGATTTGTGTAAATTGATCATAAAATATATATATAAGGAACATGATTTTATTTCTGTGGTTGTATTATGGGTTGAATATATTTATATTTCATTCGAGGCTCGTATTTTCTACTTATGCAGATTGTCAAAAAAGAAAAAAAATATATAGACTCTTGAGAATTTAAATTACTGTTACCATGGCTGTGACACACTTGGATTTAGTAACTGTGGTGTAATGACGATTACGCTCCGGTTGCTACATCAAGGGGTGTTACAGAAGGAAAGCCAATGACTAAACAACTTGAAGAAGAAATGGAAGTGGCTCAAGATGAAGAGGTTGTGAGCAATAAGGTTGAGACAAATGAGAAAATTGCTAGGGAAAAGGTTGAAGACAAGAAGAAAGAGGACAAGCCCATAACACCACCTCCACATTTTCCTAACAGGCTAACAAAGCAGAAGCTTGATACTCAATTCCAAAAATTCTTGGAAATTTTCAAGAAGCTTCACATTAACATTCCATTTGCTGAGGCGTCAGAACAAATGCCGAGTTATGTGAAGTTCATGAAGGACATCTTGTCCAAGAAGAAGAAATTGTGGGATTATGAGACCGTGGCTCTCATAGAGGAGTGTAGTGCAATCTTGCAGAATAAGCTACCTCCCAAATTGAAAGACCCTGGGAGCTTCACCATTCCACGCACAATCGGGAGCCAATTCTTCGGAAAAGCCCTGTGTGATCTAGGGGCAAGCATAAACTTAATGCCCTTATCCATCTTTCAAAGGCTAGGTTTGGGGAGGTGAAGCCAACTTCAGTTACCTTGCAACTGGCTGACTGTTCTCTCACCTACCCTAAGGGGGTCATAGAAGATGTATTGGTCATGGTGGACAAGTTCATCTTTCCAGCGGATTTCATCATTCTAGACATGGAAGAGGACCGCAATATGTCTTTGATCCTTGGGAGACCCTTTCTGGCCACGGGTAAGACTATGATCGATGTCCAAAAAGATGAGCTTATAATGCAGGTCAATGAGGATAAGGTAACTTTTAACATTTACAAATCTATGAAATTTCCTAATGACCATGAAGAATGTTCTTACCTGGGTATGATTGATCAAGTAGTTAATACTGCATTCCATACTAATTTCACTGATGATCCCCTTGCTTTATCATTAACATCTATACATGAGCATGTAGATATGGATGATGTGATGGAATGTATTAAACTGCTTGACGCATTTGCTAAGTTTTACAGGAGACTAGGTTTTGAACCGTTGAACATACCTTCTGATATGCTCAGTCTTTAGCCCTCTGTTATAGTTCCACCCAGGCTAGAGCTCAAGCCACTGCCTGATCATTTGAGGTATTCATACCTAGGGGAGGAGTCCACATTGCCAGTTATCATCTCCTCATCCTTGTCAGAAGAGCAAGAATCCAAGTTGCTTAGAGTGTTCAGGGAATACAAACAGGCCTTGGGGTGGTCCATTGCGGATATCAGAGGTATTAGTCCCACCATCTGCATGCACAAAATATTGTTGGAAGTTAATCATAAACCAACCATTGAACATCAAAAGCGTCTAAATCCCATCATGAAGGAGGTTGTCAAAAAGGAGATTATCAAGTGGCTAAATGCGGGTATCATATACCCTATTTCTGATAGCAAATGGGTGAGCCCAGTTCAGTGTGTGCCTAAGAAAGGTGGAATGACAGTTGTAGCAAATGAGAATAATGATTTGATTCCTACCAGGACTGTCACTGGATGGCGCATATGCATGGATTACAAGAAGCTTAACACTGCAACTAGAAAGGATCATTTCCCATTGCCATTTATTAATCAGATGCTGGATAGGTTGGCAGGTCATGAGTTTTACTGTTTCTTGGATGGGTACTCGGGCTACAATTAGATTGTAATTGCCCCGGATGATCAAGAGAAAACAACATTCACCTACCCAAATGGTACTCATGCTTTCAGAAGAATGCCTTTCGGGTTGTGCAATGCCTCTGCTACTTTTTAGAGGTGTATGATGGCCATTTTCACTGATATGGCGGAGAATTGCTTGGAGATATTTATGGACGATTTCTCTATTTTTGATGATTCCTTTGATTGTTATCTTCAGAACTTAGCCCTAGTGTTACAAAGGTGCGAGGAAACCAATTTGGTGCTTAATTGGGAGAAGTGTCATTTTATGGTCCAAGAGGGAATAATACTTGGCTATAGAGTGTCACCTCAAGGAATGGAAGTGGACTGAGCTAAGATTGAAGTGATTGAGAAACTTCTTCCACCAATTTCAGTGAAAAGAGTTCGAAGTTTCCTTGGTCATGCTGGATTCTACCGGCGGTTCATCAAAGACTTCTCTAAGCTTGCTAAACCATTGTGTAACTTGCTAGAAAAGGATGTGGTTTTCAAGTTTGATGAAGCTTGTATGGAAGCCTTTGTGGAATTGAAGAAGAGGCTTGTCTCAGCACCCATTATCACTACTCCAGATTGGACTTTACCATTTGAGCTCATGTGTGACACTAGTGACTATGCAATTGGAGCAGTGTTGGGCCAAAGGAAGAACAAAATCTTTCATTCTATCTATTATGCAAGCTGGACACTCAATGATGCTCAGTTGAACTACACCACCACTGAGAAGGAGTTCCTTGTTGTAGTGATTGCTTTTGACAAGTTCAGAGCATATTTGGTTAGCACCAAAGTCATTGTCTTCACATATCACTCTGCCATTAAGTATCTAGTAAGCAAAAAGGACGCCAAGCTAAGGTTGATTCACTAGGTGTTATTCTTACAAGAGTTTGATCTTGAGATTAGAGACCGAAAGGGTGCTGAAAATCAAGTGGTTGATCATCTTTCCAGGTTAGAGAATAAGAAGTATTAGCAAGACTCAGCCTTGATTAGTGAGACATTTCCAAATGAATGATTATTTGCTATGTTTGCTAGTTCAGATCCATGGTATGCTGATTTTGCTAACTACATAGTGAGTGGATTGGTGCCATCTGAAATGTCTTATCATTAGAAAAAGAAATTTCTTCATGATGTCAGATATTTTATTTGGGATGAGTCATTTCTCTTTAAGCAGTGTGCTGATCAAGTGCTTAGAAGATGCATTCCTATGGAGGAGACTAGTGCGATACTTGGGCAATGTCATGCTTCACCATAATGAGGTCACTATGGGGGTGAACAGATAACGACTAAGGTGTTGCCATCAGGCTTCTATTAGCCTTCTCTGTTTTGAGATTCTTACTCCTTTGCAGCCAATTGTGACCGTTGTCAACGGACTGACAATCTCTTAAAAAGGAATGAGATGCCATTGAACTCTATTTTGGAAGTGGAACTCTTTGATGTGTGGGGCATAGACTTTTTGGGGCCCTTTGTATCATCTTTTAGCAACCGTTATATTCTTATAACGGTGGATTATGTGTCGAAGTGGGTGGAAGCCTATGCTTTACCCATAAGTGACTCCAAGGTGGTCTTGGTTTTTCTGTTTTTCTGAAAAAGAACATTTTTTCAAGGTTTGGCACCCCTCATGCTATTATTAGTGATGGGGGATCTCATTTCTACAACAAGTACTTTGCTGCATTGCTTTCCAAATATAGGGTGACACATAGGGTAGCCACAACCTACCATCCACAATCAAGTGGCCAAGCAGAGGTTTCTAATAGAGAGTTGAAGCGAATTCTGGAGAAAACTGTGAGCCCTTCTAGGAAGGATTAGTTGAAGAAGCTAGATGATGCTCTTTGGGCATATCACACTGCTTACAAAACCCCTCTTGGTATGTCCCCTTATTAACTAGTTTTTGGCAAGGCATGTCATCTTCCTGTTGAGCTTGAGCACTATGCTTACTAAGCCATCAAGAGATTGAATTGGGATTTTAAAGCCTGTGGAGAGAAACGATTGTTGCAACTCAATGCACTTGAGGAATTTTGTCTACAAGCATATAAAAATGCCAAGATATACAAGGACAAGGTGAAGAAGTGGCATGGCAATCATATTATTCCAAGAAACTTTGCACTAGGGCAGAAGGTTCTCCTGTTCAACTCAAAGCTTAAACTATTTCCTGGCAAGCTCAAATCTAGATGGTCAGGTCCATTTTTGGTTGTGGAAGTGTTTCCTTATGGCGTCGTAACCTTGGAAGACCTAGTTTCAAGGTCAATGGTCAGCGGCTCAAATCCTACTTAGGTGGTGAGGCGCAAAACCTCACTCACCCTCGCTCCTCCATCTTAAGAGTCTGCACAGTCCAGCCAAGGCTATAAATAAGGCGCTTGTTTGGAGGCAACCCAATTTCTTAACCCTATCTCTTAGCTTAGGACATGTTTATGCATGATTCTTCATTTTTTCTTCTTGTTTTGTTTTTGTTTTTGATGGATTTATAGTGTTTGTTTTTCAATTTGATGCATTGATAGTGGTTAACATACATTTTCTGTTTCTTAGCTGTTTGAGAATAAGGAAGGTGTGTTTGATGCATGAAAGTTGGGTATTTTGGCTGTTCTGTTCAGATTTGAGGTCCAGAAATCCACGCTTAGGCGTGGATTTTACACGCCTAGGCATGGAGGTCTCAGCTGCAATAGAGGAAATTTCCAGAGAGTTCCATGCCTAGGCATGGAAGTTTCACGCCTAGGCGCGGTCCTCTCTGCATTTTCAACATTTTTGGCTTGCAAGCATCATGCCTAGGCATGATTTTACCATGCCTAGGTGTGGTGTTGCTGTTTAAAAAAAATTAATTAAAAAAATAATTAAAAAAATTTAAAAATTAAAACCACGCCTGGGCGTGTAAAAACCACGCCTAGGCATGCTGAGTCTGTTACTGCACAAAACGCAGCAACCCTCTCTTTCTTTCTAATTTCCCTCTCAAAGCCCTAACCCCTTTCTCGATTTCTCCACCCCCTTCGTACATGGAGCACCATTTTTTCCCCCATTTCTTCCCCACAATTCCATCTCCCCGTATCTTCTTTTTACCCCACCTTTCACCACTATTTTCCATCTCCATCGTAACCCCACCACGCCAACCGAACCTACCCTACTTTATCCCTTCTAAACCCTCTCCTACAAACCCCACCACCTCCTTTCCACCCCTCTTCCTGCTACCATTTCCCCAACCCAATCCCTACAGTAGTCACCCCACCATTTTCCATGAACACCAACACAGCTTAACCCCTCTTCTATAACCCTATTTCTCTTATATTTTTGGCTCTCTTTGGGTTTGCTATTTGGTTGTCTTGGTGCTTGGTTCATTTATGCTGCGTAGGTAGGCTACTCCTTACCATTTTTCAATACTTCCATGTTGCTGGAATTAGTTTTGAAGTATTTAACTAGAGTGTGTTGTGCTTGACTTGATGGTGATGTGATTAATCTATGTGATTGGCCTATTTTGTTGACATTGGTTGCTAGATTATCACAGTGCTGATCACCTTGGCTTATTCCATATGTTGTTGAATCCTTGCCCTTTCTGAATTAGGATTTTTCCATGGTTTTGAAATTTTCTGTTGAGATTGTTAGATGGATGTCCTGTTACAAAATGAGCATGTGAATTTCTGATTAATATTTGTTTTGTTAATCGCATACCTGTTGCAATTTTCTGATATGTTCTGTTTCGATGATTTACATATTGAATATTTTTGAAATGTGTGGCATTGCTCTGTCTTTTGATATACTCTGCTTCAACTTGCAAAATTTTTTTTATGTTGATATATTGCTCATCAATGGTCACAAAAGTTGTTAACATGGTTGAATATTTCTGGTTGTGTGAATTATGCATTCTTATTCAGCTTCACTCTGGAATTCTTGATTTTCTGAATGGTATGGCTGCTGATATACCTATTTTGCTCAATGATTATGTTAATTTATGAGTTGTTAATCGTGTGACCGTTACCATTTTTGGGGTGGGGCTAGAACTTCGTTACGCTATGTTAATTGGTTGGGTTGAGTGTGAAATGGTTAGATTGTGAACTATTTATAGATTAGTTCTGTTGTGTTTTGGGCGGGCTATGATCTGGCTATGTTTTATTATGTTGCATGCTAGGATTCAATGCATCTAAGTTATGACTGTTGCTTGGGTTATGATTTGGTTAACCTTGTGGCTTGGTTGGGTAGTGACTAGGTTTGACTAAAAGTTCACTAAAGTATGGGTTGGCATTGATTGGTTTGGAATTGTGCCCTCTGCATATCTAGGTTGTGCATGATTGATGTGGTGATGCTGTGATATGATTGGAGGATGTTAATTTCTATTGTCATGATCCTTGAGCTTTGAATTACCATTTTGAGTTTTATGAAAGATCTTTTGTCACTTTTGTGGTTGGATTGTTGATTTGGGTGAGCTTTGGGCTACATGAGTTGCGTGAGTGATCTTTGTGAATGACTGGGCTTATTGTTTGCATTGCCAACTGTTCTGACTGGGTATGACTACTTACATTGATTGCTTATTTCTTGTTCAAAGGTCATAACTACGATTTAATTCTTTTTGGGTATCCTCAGATCATGTCAAAGCGTCAAAGAAAAACTGTTAAGGCTGGACTAAGCCAGGCTGAGGAACCTGATGAGATTCTGATCTTTGACCCAGCCTACTTTACATCGCAGGATGCTTTTGACTACTGGAATTCTTCATTTTCTGAATGGTATGGCTACTGATATGCTTATTTTGCTCAATGATTATGTTAATTTACGAGTTGTTAATCATGTGACTGTTGCCATTTTTGGGGTGGGGCTAGAACTTGGTTACGCTATGTTAATTGGTTGGGTTGAGTGTGAATTGGTTGGATTGTGAACTAACTGTGGATTAGTTCTATTGTGTTTTGGGTGGGCTATGATCAGGCTATGTTCTATTATGTTGCATGCTAAGATTCAATGCATCTAAGTTGTGACTGTTGCTTGGGCTATGATTTGGTTAACCTTGTGGCTTGGTTGGGTAGTGACTAGGTTTGACTAGAAGTTCACTAAGCTATAGGTTGGCATTGATTGGTTTGGAATTGTGCCCTCTGCATATCTGGGTTGTGCATGATTGATGTTGTGATGCTGTGATATGATTGGAGGATGTTAATTTCTGTTGTCATGATCCTTGAGCTTTGAATTACCATTTTGAGTTTTATGAAAGATCTTCTGTCACTTTTGGGGTTGAATTATTGATTTGGGTGAGCTTTAGGCTATATGAGTTGCCTGAGTGATCTTTGTGAATGACTGGGCTTATTGTTTGCATTGCCAACTGTTCTGACTGGGTATGACTACTTACATTGATTGCTTATTTCTTGTTCAAAGGTCATAACTACGATTTAATTCTTTTCAGGTATCCTCAGATCATGTCAAAGCGTCAAAGAAAAACTGTTGAGGCTGGACCAAGCCAGGCTGAGGAACCTGATGAGATTCCGATCTTTGACCCAGCCTACTTTACATCGCAGGATGCTTTTGACTACTGGCATTCTTGATTTTCTAAATGGTATGGCTACTGATATGCTTATTTTGCTCAATGATTATGTTAATTTATGAGTTGTTAATCGTG
Source organism: Ormosia emarginata (assembly GCA_029884605.1). Classification (NCBI taxonomy): domain Eukaryota; kingdom Viridiplantae; phylum Streptophyta; class Magnoliopsida; order Fabales; family Fabaceae; genus Ormosia; species Ormosia emarginata. The sequence goes on along the minus strand of JAQQTP010000033.1, from coordinate 4,804,158 downwards.
TGACTATTGTCATTTTTGGGGTGGGGCTAGAACTTGGTTACGCTATGTTAATTGGTTGGGTTGAGTGTGAATTGGTTGGATTGTGAACTATCTGTGGATTAGTTCTATTGTGTTTTAGGTGGGTTATGATCAGGCTATGTTCTGTTATGTTGCACGCTAGGATTCAATGCATCTAAGTTGTGACTGTTGCTTGGGCTATGATTTGGTTAACCTAGTGGCTTGGTTGGGTAGTGACTAGGTTTGACTAGAAGTTCACTAAACTATAGGTTGGCATTGATTGGTTTGGAATTGTGCCTTCTGCATATCTGGGTTATGCATGATTGATGTGGTGATGCTGTGATATGATTAGAGGATGTTAATTTCTATTATCATGATCCTTGAGCTCTGAATTACCATTTTGAGTTTTATGAAAGATCTTCTGTCACTTTTGGGGTTAGATTGTTGATTTGGGTGAGCTTTAGGCTACATGAGTTGCATGAGTGATCTTTGTGAATGAATAACCTTATTGTTTGCATTGCCAACTATTCTGATTGGGTATGACTGCTTACATTGATTGCTTATTTCTTGTTCAAAGGTCATAACTATGATTTAATTCTTTTCAGGTATCCTCAAATCATGTCATAGCGTTAAAGAAAAACTGTTGAGGCTGGACCAAGCCAGGCTGAGGAAGCTGATGAGATTCCGATCTTTGACCCAGCCTACTATACATCACATAATGCTTTTGACTACTTCTGGCAGCATCTGTGCAAGATTAACATCATACTAGAGAGGGAGTTCCATGGTATCAATGTGGCTCGCTGTCCAGCCATTTCTGATGGCATTGAAGCACTCCACTGGAAGATCTTTGCTGAGCATCCCACTGAGGAATCTATGGCTACTATAGTCAAGGAATTCTACACCAATGCGCATGCTGAGAAGCGTTCTATAACCACTACCTGGGTCAGAAGGAAGGTAGTTGATTATTCTGTGGATCGCATTCATCAGATTATGGACCTTAGCCCTCCTCCTCTTCAGTGTGCTTACCGGACTTTACAGTTACCTGAAGGGGAGGGAGGAACCCCATTCAGCATAGTCATAGCCAACATCTGTGATTCGACCTTCCCTATTCAGGTTCAGCGGAACTCAGATTGCTTCATCAGATTCATCAAACAGAAGAGTTTGTGCCGTGAGCAGCGCCCTTGGAATCACTTTGTGTGTTCCTGATTGCTCCCCACTGAGCACAGATCAGAGATCTATCCTGAACGGGCGTACATGTTGTATGCAATCCACAATCTACAGCAGGTGGACACTGCTCAGATACTATATGACCAGATCAGACTGTGCATCACTTCTAGGCTCAAATCACTTTGCTTCCCTATCCTCATCTGTCAGCTTTGTGAGAGAGCTCACGTCAGATGGAAAGATACTGAGGTGCGCGTCAAGTTGAAGACTCCTATGATGGAGAGGGTTGTTTAAACAATCATGACTGCCCAGGAGAAGTGTAGGCAAGCCCCAGCTCAACCCCCAACTGTAGATCCTGAGCCTGTCCATGCACCAGTTCCACAGCCTACCCCTGCACCAGTCCCACAGCCTACTCCAGTCTTTGATGCTGCTTGGACTGCCTCTGTTGATCAGTGCCAGGATCGGTAGTAGGAGATGCTGGCTACGTAGCAGGAGATGCTAGCTGCAATATACCAAGGCATTCACTGGATGGCATTGGGTCAGGGACGCCTAGTGGATGACTTTCCTGCATTTCCTCCATTTGTAGCCCCACCAGTGGCTGCTTCACCTTCTTCTCCACCTCCTCCACCTGGAGATAATATAACGATGGGCGCCGAGGGTGATGACCTGTTTGATGAGGAGGACTTGTTTTGAGGCACCACAGCCTATTATTTTTCATGCTATTTTCTGCTTTATTTTTCTGTCTTTATTTTTAGTCCACTATATATATATATATATATTCTTTGGAGACTTTAGTTCTTTTGGATACAGTGGGATACTACATGTCTTAGATTTGGGGGGGAATTTATGATTCTTTTTGTGAATTGCTTGCTGAATCATTGTTTTGGACATATATATATATTGACTCCTTTCTATTTCCTTTGCTTTTGCTTAAATTCTTTGTTCCCAAATGTCGGATCTGAGTTTGCATGATTATGACTTGAGGGATGAATGTGCGTTGAGGCAAGTTGAATTTGTGCATGCCTGATTTCTGATTAGAATATCTGATGATTGTGTGGATCAAATATACACCTCACTACTTGGGAATTCATTTGTAAAAATTCAAAAAATTTGTGCTTACACTTATTGCTATAATTGCGTATGAGAGAATTTCCATGTTGCATGTGAGGTGGACTCTGGAATATGAATGAAATGCATGATTGGTGAAATTTATGATTAGCATGTGTATAGTCAACTTTGCACCTTAGAGGCTTGTTTGATTCCCTTTTGAGGCGAAATCCTAGGCAATGCTTTTTCAAGGAAATGACTAGGGCGTTTCTTTGGAACGATTGAGCTTTTCAAGCTAACCTTTATTGAATGAGTTCCCTAGTATCCCTTTTGAAGCCTAGTGTGCGTGTGTGTAGCCTGATTTTTCCTTCTTTAACCCTAATCTCTCCACCCTCTTAAACCATGCTTGTGAAAGAAAAATCTCTTCCTCTCATTACAGGTCCCTTATTGAGCACATAATTGAGTAGTTCTGTTGGTTTGAGCCATAGTGTTTTGCATGATGCTAAGAATCTAAGAATTTGTGGTTACCAACTTTCATTCAAAAATGATATAAAAAAAAAGGAAGAAGAAGAAGAAGAAAGAAAAGAAAAAAGAAAGAAAGAAAGAAAGTAAATAAGTGGGTTGTTGTGTAAATTGAAGCCTTTTTTATTATGTGATGAGAAAATGATGAGAAAATGAAATAAAGAAGGTTGATTCTTCAATTTGGATTTTGTTTGTGCATCTACATGCTTGGCTTGATTCAATGGAAGTGGTTAATTATGTGTTTGATATTTGAACTCAATTTCTTTCCCTACTTTCTTAGCCACTACCCTTAGCTTTACATTACAAGCTTAAAAGACCCTCATGATCTTGGATTCTGTCTTGCCTACATTAGTGGAGAAAGGGATGAAGGACATTCTTTTGAGAGTGCATGTGCATTCTATAAATTCATCCATCTTGCCCTTCATGATTAGGAAAGGGTCTTAAATACATGAGCTTGGAAAATCTTTCATGCACAAAATGGCATTCAAGGGTAATCATGATAGTTGGGAATTTCGTGCATGTGTGAACCTTGTTGTGAGGATTGAGATGTGATTTCTGAGGGTATGAATGATAATTGGAAGCTGGATTTGCCCTAGTTCAATTTGCCTCATGTTTATTGACCTTTTGGATTGGATTGTAATTCCTTTTCCTGCTTGGATTAGTTTGCTTGAGGATTAGAAAAACTTTAGGTTTGGGGGTGTGATAACTTCAGAAAATGAAGTTAATTCACTTGAATTTGATTGTATTTGAGCATGCTATCCTTAAGTTTTTAAGGCCATAAGTTCAATTATTGCATAACTATGGTGAATTAAGCTTGTTAATTCAAATGACTAAGAATTGAATCTTTGAAAATCTTGTTTATAGAAGTTGGATGGATTATGGTTTGATGGACTTTAGCATTGTTTTGATACAGGTATCTAAGATGGGAAAGGCCTTGGAAGGGATGAGAAAAATGAAGAGAAGCTCAAATTGTGAAGAAAACATCAAGGGAAGGTGCTTCCAACCCACGCCTAGGCGTGACAAATCCACACCTAGGCATGGCCCTTGTAGTTTCTCAGGGATTCCAGGCAGAGACATCCATGTCTAGGCATGGAAAATCCACGCCTAGGCATGGAAGCATGGCAAGTTCAGTTTTTCAAGGTTTTCATATAGAGACCCACACGCCTAGGCATGGTAAAGTCATGCCTAGGTGTGGCAAGCAGAGGAAAGGCACATGATTCATAACTACACCTAGGCGTGGGAAAATTCCTAGCACACGAGTTTAACCTTTATATTCTGATTTTTGAGGAGGAGAATGGGGATCTTCAGTTTTTGCCCTAAGCACGAAATCTAGAGAGTAAGTGGGAGGAGGAGGAACCCATTTGGATTGAAGGTGACTCAAGGGAGAATCAAGATCAAGGAGGAATATTAAGCTTAGAATCTCTCCATTTTTATTCATTCTTTCCCTTTTCTCTCTTGCTTTGTAACTTGATGGATCATTTGATTTCATTTGTGTTCTCCTCTTTCATGATGTGTAACTAAACTCTAATCTAGGAGCTCTCTAGGATCTTGCTATGGATTTGATTAACTTGTAATTAGTTAAGTATCCGTTCAATGAAATTGGTTTTGTTCATCCATATCTATGCTTAGTGCTTATTATTGATTGGCCATCAATTGCATGATTTTAATATTCTAATTGAATTAGAAATAGGGTGTTGTGAAAATGGATATGGTATGGTTGATGTATGTTTAATTACATTCTATTGGTATGAGTGTATTGATTAACTAAGGGGATGAACACATACCATTTGGTCATGCATGGTAAGTGTTTGATAATAGGTCTCAATGAGTGATTCTTATGTTAATTCACATAGATACATAGTGGAATAGCTGGGTTTCACATGGGTAATTGTCCTAGACATAGGCTCTTATCTATTGATGTTTATTAGCCAACAAACATCATTTCATTGATAGGTGCTTGTTAATTGCAATTAATCATTGAAGTAGCAAGTAAATAAGGACGCCTAGGCTTTAATCATTCTCATCTTCTCTTGTAAATTTGGTGTTTAGTGCTCTCTTGTTTTGTTTCCTTTAAGTTGTTATTTTAATTGCAACCCACTCTTCTTTAATTACTTGGATTAAAATTTGTAAAATTTGGTTAAGTTTAGCATTCTTCTAATTATCAATCCCTTGGGACATGATACTCTAACTCTCATTTATATTACTTGTCGACCCGTGCGCTTGCGGAGTTACGGATAATCAACAGTCCTCATTTTCTCCTAAATCATCTTTACCTTTTCCGTCATTTGTTGCACAAGATCAGGTCCTATGGTCATACTTTCCCCATCCTGATACCAACACAAAGGTGTTCGGCATCGTCATCCATATAACGCTTCAGAGGGTGTCATCTCTATACTTAAGTAAAAATTATTATTGTAGGTGAATTCTATAAAAGACAAGAATTCATCCCAACTCCCTTGTCATTCTAACACACAAGCTCTTAGCAGATCCTCCAACGACTGGATAGTCCTCTTAGTTTGACCTGCAGTCTGTGGATGGTAAGCAGAACTCAGACGCAGCGTAGTTCCCATGGCTTCTTGTAAGCTTCGCCAAAACCTCGATGAAAACCTTGGATCCCTATCGGAAATGATACTAGAGGATACACCATGAAGTCTAACAATTTCACTAATGTACACCTGGGTCAATCGTTCTAATGAATACTTGATATTGATTGGCAAGAAGTGTGCTGACTTCGTAAGCCTATCCACTATAACTTATATAGAATTATGACATTTCCTAGTCTTTGGTAATCTGGTAACAAAAACCATTGCGATACTATCCCATTTTCATTTTGGAATAGTTAAGGGTTGTAACATACCGACGAGTCTTTGATATTCAACTTTTGCCTTTTGACAAACAAGACAAGACGCCACACGTTTTGTAGCATCTCTCTTTATTCTTAGCCACCAAAACATTTGCTTTAGATCTTGATACATCTTAGTCATCCCTAGATGCATACTCAACCTACTGGTATGAGCTTCATCTAGAATTATTTGCTTAAGATCGGGATCATCAAGTATACTAATCGTTCCTTCGAATCTTAAGATCCCATCAGATCCTTCCTCAATCGTTGCCTTATGACCTTGCTTCAAGAATTCTTTCTCATTTTACAAAAATGGATCATCTTCCTGTTTTTCTCGGATTTCTTCTAATAGTTCATTCAAAACAGTAACTTTATTTAGATGAATCCTTCCTGGTGCTAATTCTATAGACAACCACAAATCTCTAAACTGCTTAATCAATTCTTCTTTCTTTATCATTATAGTAGAAACATTGACCACCTTCCTACTTAAGGCATCTGCCACTACATTCATCTTTCCTAGATGGTATTGAAGTTGAAAATCATAATCCTTTAAAAACTCTAGCCACTACCTCTACCTTATGTTCAACTCCTTCTGATCGAACAAGTATTTCAAACTCTTGTGATCACTGAAGACGTTGAACGTGGCCCCATACAAAAAATGTCTCTATATCTTTAGCGCAAAAACTACTATGGATAGTTCCAAATCGTGCGTTAGGTAGTTTCTCTCATGTACCTTTAGTTGTCTCAAAGCATAAGCTACCACATTTCTATTTTGCATCAGCACACATCCTAATCCCTGGTAAGAAGCATCGTAATACACTTCAAAAAACTCGCTTAGATCCGGTAAAATCAACACTGGTGCAATCGTCAATCTGTTCTTCAACTCCTGAAAACTTTCTTCACATTCTTCTGTCCAAACAAAAGCTTGACTCTTCTTTGTGAGTTGTGTAAGAGGTCCTGCTATCTTGGAGAAACCTTCAATGAACCTTCGGCAATATCCAACCAATCCAACAAAACTTCAGATCTCTGTCATTGTCTTTGACCTTTCCTATTGCAGAACAGTCTCTATTTTCGATGGGTCCACCGCAATACCTTCCTTGGAAATCACTTGACCCAGAAACTGAACTTCTTCTAACCAAAATTCACATTTCGTCAACTTTGCATGTAACTTCTTTTCTTTCAAAATCTGGAGAACTATGCTGAGATGTTCAGCATACTCTTTTGGATCTTGAGAATAGATTAGAATGTCGTCGATAAAGACAATGACAAATCTGTCTAGATATGGATGAAAGATCCTATTCATGTAATCTAAGAATATCGCAGGAGCATTTGCCACTCCGAACGGCATTACTTGATACTCATAATGCCCGTAACAAGTTCTAAAAGCAGTCTTAGGTATATCTTCTATCTTGACACGAATTTGATGATAACCTGATTGTAGATCTATCTTAGAGTAAACAACTGCTCCTTTCAGTTGATCCATCAAATCGTCAATCCTTGGAAGTGGGTACTTATTCTTTATTGTGACCTTGTTCAGTTGACGGTAGTCCACACAAAGACAAGACGTTCCATCCTTCTTTTTGACTAGCAGTACCGGAGCTCCTCATGGTGAAACACTTGGTCATACAAACTATTTTTCCAATAGTTCCTCCAATTGCTTCTTCAACTCTCCTAATTCTGATGGCGACATCCAATATGGAGCAATCGAAATAGGACCTGCTCCTGGTACAAGATCGATAGAAAACTTTATCTCTCTTTCCAATGGTAAACCGAGTATCTCATTGAGAAAAACCTCGGGAAACTCGTTAACAACAGAAATAGCGTTCACGTCTTTCTCACTCTTGACTTCTAAAGAAAACAGTAGCATGTATCCTTGAGCTCCATCCCTCAACAATGATTCGACTTTAGCGGCAGTTAAAAATCCAGAATTCTCATCCTTAGGTAAAACTAAAGTCTTATTGGAACAGTCTAGTAGGATATGGTTAGAAGATAACTAATCCATTCCTAAGATTATATCTATTTCAATGAGAGGTAAACAAATTTAATCAACAGAAAAGACTTGATCATTAATGGCAATAGGGCAATTCAATCATACTTTAGATGTAACAACAGGCTTAGCAGTTGGTGTAGAAACCATCAATTGAAAACTCAAAGAAGACACAGACAATCCTAAACGATCCACACAGTCATATGCAATAAATGTATCAGTTGCGCCTAAATCATATAGTACAGTCCAAAGATTACCTGCTACGACACCTTTTCCCTGAATAAGATCCTCGGACTGGAAAGCTTCAGCTCCGCTCATCTTGTATACTCACCCTCTAGATTATGGCTGAGCAGCACGAATGTTACTCACAGTTGGCTCCCTTGTTGGCTGATTGCAGTCCTTAGAAACATGACTAGGCCTACCACATTTAAAGCAGACAGTTCCCTTAATTGAACAGTCTCTTGATATGTTACCACTCTTCCCACATTTAAAACGTCTTGCCATAAATGCCACAGTTTGACCAGTTTTGTTGCCATTAGGACTTCCCTCAAAAGATGGATGTTGGGGTTGGTTCCCCGGTGGTCTCGAGTACGGTTTTTGCTGAAATCAGCTATTATTATTGTTTCCTCCTCTTTGGACCCTAGACAATCCAAAGTTGCGATTCCTCGGGTCTCGTGACGGCTCTAGTTCTTCAAGTCATTGACATGTATCCATCAAGGCAAGGAATTGATTCATCATTATTGGTAGCACTCCTCTTTTCAATTCAACCCTCAATCCTTCTTCAAACTTGCGGCATTTCCACTCCTTATCAGGATTGATTCGGAAATACCTTGAGAACTTTGACAAGCTCTCAAATTTCGCGGTATACTCACCAACAGTCATGTTACCTTGTCGTAAATTGAGAAATTTCATTTCTTTGGCATGTCGTGCACTAGTCGAGAAGTACTTCTCCAGAAATACTTCACAGAACACCTCCCACGTTGATGAGGTTCGCCTTAAGCCTCTTGAATTCGGACCTAATTAGGACTAGAAAAAATAGAATTTGGAAGAAGAAATTGAAAGGAAGAATGAAGAAAGAAAAGAATTGATTCAATCCATTTTTTAGGAAGCATCCATATCTCATGCTATAGACATCGGAATTGCATGATTCTAAAACGAGGTGAAAGATCTCTTTCTGAATCACAATTTAGACTCAAGAATCACTGAAAAAGAGTACGTATAACTTGAGATATGAGTGCAAGAAATTTGAGACGAAAAATTAAGGAAATTGCAAAATTAGAAAGAAGAACTAGATACGAAATTGATGAAAAGAAATAAGAAAAGAACGGCGCCACAAACCTAGTTTGATAAGCCAAGGAGGATCACCATAAGAATTGGTTAATTCTTGATAAGATCAAATGACGTAAGGAAGAACCCTAGCAGAGCAAAACTCTCAGTTTTTGTATATTCCCAAAAAATGTGTCCCCCTCTATGATCTCCAAAAGTTTTAGTGCAATTCAGTTTAGAGGTTTGCCTATTTAGGACTTAACAAAAATAAACACAAGACCCCTTAGCATAAGCATCATTGATATGTTCCAAAGGGTTAAGGAGACATATTCACTTCAAGTGCCTAGGTTCTAATCTTGCTATGGACAAATATATATATATATATATATATATATATATATATATATATATATATATATATATATATATATATATATATATTAACACACCATACACCAAATTGAGGCTATTCTCCTTTCATTCAAAGTGGGCTATGCATGTGTAAACCCTAGGCTCCACATGTTAGGCTTCAATATGATGTTGGGCCTCTAATAAGTTGTTCACCATCTTCTTAAGTTCTTCTTGGGCCCTTTTAGCTCTTGCTCTTGTCATAGGCCCTCCTAGACCTTGTATTGGATCTTGGACTTCTTTCTGGACTTGGGCCTGGACTTGGGCTCCTCCCATGAAGTCCTCATCATTCCCTCCTTCTTGAGAAGCGTTTGTCCTCAAATCTATTAATTCATCACCACATCATAAAAGGACAAATCAGCCACATTAAAGGTAGCACTCACACCATACTCACCTGGCAAGTCAATCTTATATGCATTGTCATTGATCTTAGCCAATACTTGAAAAGGTCCATCTCCTCTTGGCATAAGCTTAGACTTCCTTTGAGATGGAAATCTTTCCTTCCTGAAGTGTACCCATACCCAATCACCTGGTTCAAATGTTACCTTCTTCCTTCCTTTGTTTGCATGCTTGGCATACCCTTCCATTTTCTTCTCAATTTGGACCTTAACCTTTTCATGCAATTTCTTGACATAATCACTTTAACTCCGCCCGCACTTATCTTGCAATTGAGAAATGTTAGGTAAAGGTAATAAATCCAAAGGAGTCAAAGGATTAAAACCATATACAATTTCAAAAGGTGAAAACTGAGTAGTACTATGTATAGCCCTATTATAAGCAAACTCAACATGTGGTAAACATTCCTCCCAAGACTTGAGTTTTTTCTTTAGAACAGCTCTAAGGAGAGTAGATAAGGTCCTATTTACAACATCTGTTTGCCCATCAGTTTGGGGATGGCAAGTAGTAGAAAATAATAGTTTTGTGCCTATCTTTCCCCACAAGGTCCTCCAAAAATGGCTAAGGAACTTAGAGTCCCAATCACTTACAATACTCTTAGGCAAACCATGTAATCTTTCTACCTCTTTGAAGAATAAATCAGCTACATGACATGCATCGTCCACCTTCTTGTATGGTATGAAGTGAGCCATCTTTGAGAACCTGTCAACCACCACAAAAATAGAATCCTTCCCTCCCTTAGAACGAGGCAAACCTAGAACAAAATCCATAGAAATATCAATCCAAGGGTGTTCAAGAACAGGCAATGGAGTATATAATCCATGCGGCATGACCCTAGATTTAGCATTTTTACAAACAAGACACTTATCACATAACTTATGTATATCATGCTTCATGTGGGGCCAGTAAAAATGCTCATGCAAGATGTCATATGTCTTTTGCACCCCAAAATGTCCCATTAAGCCCCTTTCATATGCCTCTTGAACAAGCAATTCCCTAATTGAACTTTTAGGCACACAAAGTCTCCTGTCCTTTATTAAGTAACCATCATGCTTGAAATACCCATTAGATACAGTATGAGAACATGTTTGATAAATATGACAAAATTAGCATCATGTTCATACAGTTCCTTAATATATTCAAAACCAAGAAATTTAGTTTCAAGAGTAGTCATTAAAGCATACTTGCATGACAAAGTATCAGCAACCACATTGGACTTACCTTTCTTGTGCTTGATCACATAGGGGAATTGTTCAAGAAACTCCACCCACTTGGCATGTCTCTTGTTCAACTTTCCCTGTCCTTTCAAATACTTTAGAGACTTATGATCACTATGAATAATAAACTCCTTAGGCAGAAGATAGTGTTGCCAAGTTTGCAAAGCCCTAACTAAAGCATACAATTCCTTATCATATGTAGGGCAGTTAAGGGCAGCCCCACTTATTTTCTCACTAAAATAGGCAATGGGATGTCCCTCTTGCATTAAAACAGCACCTATGCCTACCCCAGATGCATCATATTCAAGCTTAAAGGATTTAGCAAAGTTAGGCAAAGCAAGTATGGGTACATGTGTTAATTTCTCCTTTAGGACAGCAAATGCTTTCTCTTGTTTCTCTCCCCATTTAAATCCCACATGCTTCTTGACTAGTTCGTTTAGAGGTGCAGCAATGGTACTAAAATCCTTAACAAACCTCCTATAGAAACTAGCAAGCCCATGGAAACTTCTTACCTCACTCACACTCTTAGGAGTTGGCCATTCTTGGATTGCTTTTATTTTCTCTTTATCTACATGCACTCCACTAGAATTAACCACAAATCCTAAGAACACAACATGATCCTTACAAAATGTGCACTTTTCCAAATTAGCATACAATCTTTCTTTTCTAAGCACATGTAAAACAGATTGCAAATGATGCAAATGCTCATCCAAATTTTTACTATATATAAGAATATCATCAAAATAAACAACCACAAATTTCCCTAGAAACTCTCTCAAAACATGGTTCATCAATCTCATGAAAGTACTAGGGGCATTTGTCAATCCAAATGGCATTACTTTCCACTCATACAAGCCATACTTGGTTTTAAAAGCTGTTTTCCACTCATCACCTTCTCTAATCCTAATCTGATTATATCCACTTTTCAAATCAATCTTAGAGAAATAACAAGAGCTATACAACTCATCCAACAAATCATCTAACCTGGGAATAAGATGCCTGTACTTGATGGTGATGTTGTTGACGGCCCTACAGTCAGAACACATCCTCCAACTTCCATCTTTCTTTGGCACCAATATAACTGGTACAACACATGGGCTCAAGCTCTCCTCAGCCCATCCTTTGCTCATCAATTCAACAACTTGCCTTTGAATTTCCTGAGTCTCTTGAGGATTACTCTTGTATGCTGGCCTATTAGGCAACACAGCCCCTGGCACCAAATCAATTTGGTGTTCAATACCTCTCAATGGTGGAAGTCCTGGTGGTATATCTTCTGGAAAAACTTCTTGAAATTCCTGCAAAATAGATTTAACTCCACTAGGAAGTTCAAGGTCAGAATCAAGTGCAGTAATCTCCTTATTATAAAGTATATACATAGACTTCCTTGCCATTAAAGCTCTCCTCACCTCTCCACTCTTCACAAACAAAGCATTCTTTCTCTCTTTCTTTTTGCTCTCATTTTCATTTTCTTTCCTTTCTTTCCTCTCTTGCTTTCTTTTTTCTCTCATGATATTTTGATCATCACATACCTCTTTTGGAGACAATGGAACCAATGTAACCTTGCGATTTTCATGGTGAAAAGTGTATTTATTTGTGTGACCATCATGGTGAGCTTTTCTATCAAATTGCCATGGTCTCCTAAGAAGCAAATGACTAGCTTCCATTGGAACCACATCACATAAAATGTTATCTTTATATTTTCCAATAGAAAACTCAATCTCCACTTGCTTATCCACCCTCAATTCTCCCTCCTCACTCAACCATTGCAACTTGTATGGTCTAGGATGGGGTTTAGTCTCCAAATTCATTTTTGTCACCAACCTAGTACTTGCTACATTGGTACAACTCCCTCCATCAATGATTAAGGAACACAGTTTGCCTTGGATAAGACATCTAGTATGGAAAATATTTTCTCTTTGACTTTCCTCACCCTCTTTGGCTATTCCTCCTAACATTCTCCTCACAATGAACAAATCTCCTTCAGGAATCTCCTCCTCTTCCTCCCTCTCTTCCTCACTTGAGGATTCAGTTTGGGAACTCTCACTAGTGATTTCTCCATTATCTTTTAACACCATAACCTTCTTGGTTGGGCATTCAGATGCAATGTGCCCCCTACCCAAACATTTGAAACACTTTATGTCTCTAGATCGAGACTTGTTTGCCATTTCTTTGCCCTTGTTTTGGGTTGGGTTTGGAGCTATCGTAGGGATCCTAGAAGATGAGGTACCCTCCTTCTTGAACCTATCCTTCCATCTAGAGTTATCATAGTTTGATACACTTTTTCTCTTTAGTTGTTGTTCCACTTTCATGGCATGGTGAACTAAGTCCTCCATTTCTACATAATTTTGAAGCGCAACAACATCCCTTATATCTCTATTCAGCCCATTAAGGAATCTAGCCATGGTAACCTCCCTTTCCTCCTCTACATTGGCTCAGATCATAGCTATTTCAAGGTCTTTGAAGAACTCATCTATACTCTTACTCCCTTGGGTCATTCTTTGGAGTTTATTGAGAAGCTCTCTATAGTAGTGGGATGGAACATACCTCCTTCTCAACACTCTTCTTAACTCTTCCCAACTCTCTAACATAGGCTCTCCATACCTCCTCATCTCCTTTTAGAATTGATTCCACCAAACTAAGGCATAGTCAGTGAATTCCAAGGTAGCTAGCTTGACCTTCCTTTCCTCATTTAGGTTGTGACATAAGAAAATTTGTTCTACCTTCATCTCCCACTCAATATAGGCTTCGGGATCACTTTTTCCTTTAAATGGTGGTATGGTAACTTTCACAACCTCCTCTCGGTTTCTCCTTTGTTCTTCCTCATGTTCTCTCTTTTCATGCCTCTTATGTCTCCTCCTATCTCTATGCTGGTCATTCTCCCCATTCTAGTTTTGGTTTTCTAAAGTTTCAAGCCTCTCATAAATTCCCTCCGTATGCTCCCTTAACACCTCATTCATCCTTTGAGTTAAGGCATCTAACAACAACCTATGCTCCCTAGTAGGGGATGGGGGTCCCTCTCTTTCAGCCATAGATAGATTTGAGGTAAAGAAGTCCTCTCCAAAACTATTTCACTCAAAGTGTTTCACACAAATTTGGCTTTTAAGCCAATGTATCTCTCTTGCCTTTTTCCACTCTTTCTCTTGCTTAAAGTTCTTACCTGAATCAACCAATCTATTTCAAGAACCACTTTTCCAAGGCGATCAGAATTTGTAGAAATAACACAAGTAGCAAAGCACAATTTTACTACTAACACTCAAGAAAGATAAAAACATGAATGATTATCAAGAAAATAGGATAAACAAGACACTTTTTTTTTTGGACAGCAAAGTAACAAAACAACAAAAGATTACGATGTATGGATATTAACACAATTTAGAAGCACAAAGACACACAAATAAACAATGAAACTAGGAAGAAGCTTAGAATCACGAATTTAAGTCCTCTATGGTCCAAATACTCCAATTTTTTTTGAATGTGTATATACTGCAGACTTCTAAATCACAAGGTGTAGCAACCAAAAGGAAAATTAGCAAACAAATAAGAGTAATTCCACTCTAATTTTTTTTTCTCCAGAAATTTAGCAATTCTCTCAATTAGAAAATAGATGTTCACTTTACCAAATAGGCAGCTTTTGCAGCAACCAAAATTGATCCTCCAAACCCTAATTCGGCACCTCCAATCAGCCACTGTATCTCGCGCTACAGAACTCCGATTTGAGTGATTCCAAAACAAGGAGAAAGTTCACGTTCTGGGACACAATTTGCACTCAAGAATCATCGAAATTGGATATGTAAAACACGAGATATGATCGATAAGCCCAAACAGCCCTCTTTTGACTCCAATTCACACCCAAACACTAGCCCTAATGACTAGCTTTGATACCAAATGATGAGGTTCGCCTTAAGCCTCTTGAATTCAGACCTAATTAGGACTAGAACAAACAGAATTTGGAAGAAGAAATTGAAAGGAAGAATAAAGAAAGAAAAGAATTGATTCAGTCCGTTTTTTAGGAAGCATCCATATCTCATGCTATAGACATCAGAATTGCATGATTCTAAAACGAGGTGAAAGATCTCTTTCTGAATCACAATTTAGACTCAAGAATCACCGAAAAAGAGTACGTATAACTTGAGATATGAGTGCGAGAAATTTGAGATGAAAAATTGAGGAAATTGCAAAATTAGAAAGAAGAACTAGATACGAAATTGATGAAAAGAAATAAGAAAAGAATGGCGCCACAAACCTAGTTTGATAAGCCAAGGAGGATCGCCACAAGAATTGGTTAATTCTTGATAAGATCAAATGATGCAAGGAAGAACCCTAGCAGAGCAAAACTCTCAGTTTTTGTATATTCCCAAAAAATGTGTCCCCCTCTATGATCTCCAAAAGTTTTAGTACAATTCAGTTTAGAGGTTTGCCCATTTAGGACTTAACAAAAATAAACACAAGACCCCTTAGCATAAGCATCACTGATATGTTCCAGTGGTTAAGGAGACATATTCAGCTTCAAGTGCCTGGGTTCTAATCTTGCTATGGACAAAAATATATGTATATTTTTTAACACAGCCATACACCAAATAGAGGCTCTTCTCCTTTCATTCCAAGTGGGCTATGCATGTGTAAACCCTAGGCTCCACATGTTGGGCTTCAATCTAATGTTAGGCCTCTAATAAGTTGTTCACCATCTTTTTAAGTTCTTCTTAGGCCCTTTTAGCTCTTGCTCTTGTCATAGGCCCTCCTAGACCTTGTATTAGATCTTGGACTTCTTTCTGGACTTGGGCCTGGACTTGGGCCTGGACTTGGGCTCCTCCCATGAAGTCCTCATCATTTAATCTCCCTTCCTTCAACTTGTAGCAATCTCTGAGTTCCTCTCCACCAGTTTTCACCATCTCTCATCAGCATAAACATAGCATAAGTCACTTTCTGATCGTCCGTATATCCTATTCCTTCAAAAATCTTTTCCAGCTTTTGGATCTAAAGACTCGCCTTCTCCGGATCAAACTCGCCCCTAAACAGTGGCGGGTTATTATGTCGAAACTCAAATAAGCTCTGACCATCAGCAGTCGCCTCGTGTTGTTGGGCTGCTTATTGATTCTGCTACATAATTACTTCTGCCATACACTGCATGGCCTCAGCAGCTATAATCATTGCATCAGTATCAAGTCCCATGTTCGCACGCGTTCCTCTACCATGAGATATTTCTTTCTTCAATCAATCAAACAAGACAAAATAAAAGTCAGATATAATCTTCCAGAAATAAATCACAAAGAATCACACAGCACAAGCAAGATAGACCTAACCACAAACTCCAAAAGACTCTAACTTGGGCTCTGATACCAACTAAGGTAACACCCTGCGTATAACATTACATTTATGACGAATTATAATAAAACCTTACCCAAGTTACAAATCATTTATTTACATATAATAATATAAGTTGTAAAAAAAAATTTGTATATTATATCATTAAATAAAATAAACAGAACATGAAATAAAACAAACTATTAAATATACACCATAATTATACATATAATTTCGTTTTTAAGGATACAAATAATTACACACTACAAACTGTTTAATAAAGTTGTAAACTGTTTGACTCAAAACAAGTCACGAACTAGCCCAAGTATAGAACTAAAAGTTCTGATCCTTCGAAGGATCCTCCTCTGGTAGATCATTGGAAGACAGAAACCCTGGATGTCGTGTAGCCCTACGGATAGGAGTCCGTGCAGTCGACACACTACTAAGCTCACTAGGGGCATGGAAACGACCACCCCAATAATGCCTAATAGATAAGGATAACTTTAGATGTACATAAACAATCGTAGAAAACATAGAAACTTCATCATATTCCCTACTGAGGGACACAATCAATCGTCCCATGTACACAATAGTCTCCCTATCTACTTGTAGACGCCAGGCTTCGGAGCCCCCTTGGAACTCTAGTCTCACGAATCCCAGAAAACTCGGTAGCGCCATTACACATCAAAATCAATCCAAACAATAAGGATGATCTAGAGGCTCGCCCTCTTTGCACTGATCACCAGAATGTTGTTCCTCCTTGTATAGACAACCCAAAGGTTGCTCCTCTTCTCCTTCCTCAAAATCTTTACCGAACATAATAATAATACCAAAATACATACAAAGAGGTGAGACAATCTACATCACTACCAGCATGGCAGTATAGAAAATGACAATACATACAGATATAGCATTCAATACATCAAATCATGTTATCATATTATACATAATATCTCAGATCAATATAATTGTCACATCGTGATGCAAACCAAATATGCATATGTACACAGACTTGTTCCTACTCCATGATGCTAACCACAATTTTCAGAGAGAATGATCTAGAAGATCTTTCTGTAGCTCCGGCTGCCCCAACCAAGTGCTATACAGTCTAAACATCGTACACATCAGGCATTGTATCAGACAGTCTACGCTAGATCGTGATTAAGAATAGTGCTTTGTCGAGATCGTTAGTGCGTTGCCCAGTACCACGGCCTAGAGGAGCTATCAACTGTCCACATGTGGAATCCTCCACACACTAATGCTTCCAAGTTCAATCAATGAACAACACTACGCCTATCGCACCCATACTACGATGTAATTTATCTCTTAGGCAACTTGTTAATATCAACCAAATTGACATGTTTCTCTATGCATGGTGCATGATCCAAAAGTACACATATAACAGTGTTACCACTATTTCTCATAATCACACGTCATCACTTGACAGTACCATTTTCCAACGTAACCAGGTCCATTATGTTAATCCGACAGTAAACTGCTATTATTTTCAATCGCGTAAATATTTTATCGCGTTTTCATAATCACGTAACCTTTTTCTAATGTTTTCAAATTGCATAAATATGTTTTGATGTTTTTACAATCGCGTAGCGTTTTTAAATCATTTTCTCAATCGCATAGTGATTTTAAATCGTTTTCTCAATGATGTAGTTTAAAAATCATTATTTTAAATATGCATAAGGTTTTTTCTAATATTTTTCAACTGCGTAAAATATTTATTTGCTTTCTAAATCAAATTTTGAAACTTTCTCCATTTTATATTTATTTTTAGCTTTATTTACAACATTTCTTCTTGAAAATTCTTTAAGTAGTATTTTATATTGTTTCCTTTAAAAATTACCCTCTTTGGACTTAACCAATATTTACAGCTCGAAACTTACTAACTCGCTTCAAAATCCAACGGGTAAGCTATACGTTAGCACTTTTCAAGTATTTATTTTATTTCTCATCCTTACTTAAATTTCCCTAATTAAGCTCTAAAATAAATTCACTTCCTTTTATTCTCTAAAATTCATTAAATTGAGTTCTCATTAATTTACATAGTTCCATGCTTAGGAAATAATTTTGGATAAAAAATATCATGAGTAGGCATGTTGGCTGAAAATCATTATATATTTTATAAATCAGCTTTAACTATTTTCTATCATCTACTTCCTTGTAAAAATTCTTAATCCAATTTATTATTGTTAAATCACTTAATCCATGAGTAGAAAAATAATTTAAAACACTTTGTCCTCTTTGTGGTGGTGTAGGCCGTGAGCCTCATGGGTTCTTTGGAACCTTTATACAATTCCTTATCATGTTGTCCACATCCTACTACATATAATAACTATCACACCTTCACTAAAACATATAATCAAAGCTATAAACATGCTTGCATAAAAAATCATCACAAATAGGAAAAGCTTTAAACAATCAAGTGAATGAATCTTTATGAATTCTTCACCACAAACAAATCCATTTTCTTACTGTAACACCCCAACTTTTGGTTAAATTACAATTTTGTCCTGATTGTACTGTTTTATGTTTTCTGTGTGTTATAAAATTAATTTTTCTGTTTCATAACTGTATTTAACTGTTGTGTGTGATTTACTCTGAGTCAAAAAAATAATAATTTTCGGGTCGAGAAAAATCTTTATATGATTATTCGGAGTTGAGGGATCTTACTAAACCCAATTCTGAGTAATACGTGTATCGATCTTTTATTTTTTAAAATTTATCTATAAAATAAAAATATTTTATATTTTATAATATTATTTTATTGGACAGTACCTACTGTCTTAAAAATAGTAGCTTCTGCTCCAAATGGACCATAGACCCAAAAAAGTCTGTGGGACCCACGTTTGGTGAACCAGTCAACGAAATCAGCTTGAATTATTTTAAGCCAATGAGAGCTAGTCAACGAAAATGGCTTGAAAATCCCTAAACCAATAGGAATTATTCAACAAAAATGGTTGGACTTAATAGATTAGTTAGTTTAAAAACCTAATTAAGTTAAAGTGTTTAAGTAGTAATCAAAAGGTATAAACCTAGTTAGTTATTTATTAAAATTTTAGTTAGACAATGTTCTAGCATAATCAAGAATGTGATTAGTGATTCTAAGTAACTACATGATTTACTAAATAACTAAGAAACCTAACTAATTTTATCTAACCCTAGCTAGAATGGCTTAAGCATAATTAGGAGACTAAAATGAATCAAGATTTGATTAGTTCTTCCTAAGTGCAATTAAGGCCAAGCTCTTCAAGAAGGTTCAAGAACAAGGTGACTTGTCTCTCCTAGCCAATAGGAAACAACTTGGAGATAAAGCCTTGAAGATCCACCCTTGAATTCATCTAAGGCCATTAGGAGCTCTTAGATGTCAACTAAAGTGGCCACCTCCTTTAGGTGAACTTCATGGCCATGCATTAGGGGGGGGACCAATTTTCACTTCATCATCAACATTTCTATCACACTTAACCTATTTTCTCCTTTCTTTCTCTTCAAGAACACAAAGAAAACTCCATAGTTTTTCTCTTGGAGAAATTCGGCCACCATCACAAATCCATACCTCTACTCATCTAAAATTTCATCCAACACCATTTCCTAAACCTAAACATCATTCTAAACATCTTTTATCTTGAGAGTTTCTTCAAAATCATCCATTTGAAGCTTGGAAACCAACCTTGAAATTTATTTCCTACAAGGTAAAAATCCTTGTTTCTTATTTCTAACTTGATTCTTGAAGTTCTAAGCCATGATTGATCCATGGTTTATCTTTTTCAACCATAGTTATAACTTGTTAAAATTTGTTTGAGTTTGTTAGGGTTTCTTTGGGAGCCACATGAAATCCATAGGAGGAAAGCCAAGAAGGTTTTGTCTTCCTTATAGGTAAGAGGAAGATTTAATCTCATCAACCATGTATGGTGGTGAGAAAATAGATTGATTTGTGGTGAAGAATCCATAAGGATTCATTCACATGGTTGTTTAATGTCTTTCCTATTTGTGATTGATTATGTGTGCAAGCATGTCTATAGCTTTAAAATATATGGTATGTGTTTTATAGATGCATGATAATTATTGTATGATGTGAATAACATGTGAAGATTTGCATGAGTGTTCCAAAGAACACAAAGAAGCTCACGGCTTCATCATTTCAAAGAGGACCAAAATGTTCTCAAATATTTTTCGAAGGTAAGGATGAATTAATTTAATTGGATCAATGATTTTTACAAGGACTTAGATAGTAGAAAATAAATTAAAGATGATTTATGGAGGATATAGTAAATTTCAGCCAACATGCCCTTTGTGATACCTTTGATCTAAAATTATTTTGCTAAGTGTAGACTAGGCAATTAAATTAAAGAGAACTCAATTTTAATGAATTTTAGAGAATAAAATAAATGAAGTTATTTTAGAAACTAAATTAGAAAAATTAAGTATGAATGAGAAATATAATGAACACTTGAAAAAAACTAACGTATAGCTCACCCTTTGAGTTTTGAAGCACGATAGCAAGTTTCAAGGTATAAATATTGATTACAATTTAGAGAGGTAATTTTTAAAATAAAACGTAGAAAATATCATTTAATGGATTTTCTAGATGAAATGTTGTCAAAATTAAGTAAAAATAAATAAATAATGGAGGAAGTTTCCTAATATAATTTAGAACGTAAAGAAAATATAATACGTAGTTGAAAAATATTAGTAATATCCTACACGTATTTAAAAATGATATTTCTAAGCTACGCGATTGAAAAAATAATTTAAAAATGTTACGCGATTGAGAAAATGATTTAAAAATCCTACGCGAATTTAAAAACGTTGAAAAATACTTATGCGATTTAAAAACATTTGAAAAAGGTGACGCAATTGTAAAAACGCGATAAAATATTTACGCGACTGAGAAGAACAATAATTTTATTGTCGGGCCAAAGTGGTAGACCCAAATATGTTGAGAAATAGTACTGTCAAGTGGAGACGTACTGTATTTAGAAATATTGATAATGAGGGTAATTATGTAATTATGACTCATTATATTGATAATGAGGGTAATTATGTAATTATAGTTTATTATATTGAAAAATTTAAATAATAAGGGTATTTCTATAAATATGTAATAAGGATATTAATATTTGGAAATATCGATAAAGAGAGTATTTGTGTAATTATGATTCATATACATGCATTGAGAGATGTGTCAATTTGGTTGGAATTGGTGATAACTCTATGAAATAGAGTTATTACGCAAGCATTTTCTGATGCATTTATAGGCTAGTTCCTTGAGTTTTATCATGTTTTCATTCAATCCTTGATAAAAAAAAATGTATAAGAATGTTGGTTCATACATCTGCAGAAATTGAAATATATACACTTGTTCTTTCTGTAATTAATTGACTAATTTAGTTTTTGCTACTTACAGGAGCTTGTGAAGTGGCAAGAGAGCTTAAGGGAGCAAGATGGATGAAAGTATGAGTTAACAATGAAGCAAAGTGGAGATGAAAGCAGCTGGGGCATTTTTGGAAATAAAAATTTCTCGTGTTTACATAAGTGCCGCAGCACTCTTGGAAAGAAAAGAAAGTCACATAGCCAAAAAGTGATTGAGGTGAAAGTGGAGGGGCATTTTTGGCATTGGGGATCTTTTGGACTTTTTGGAGGAAAACTTAAATTTGCTGGAGGCGGGATTCATTGGGGGATATTTTTTTATTTTTTCTTTTGGAGCGTTGGTGGACGGTGAGCGATGCAGCCTTTTGGAGAATTTCGGAGAGGAGAAAGGTGGAGGTGAAGAGCTAGAGAGGCGGGACACAGCACCTTTCTTCCATCGTGAAACCTAGTTTCCTCTACATCTTCTCTTTATTTTTTTTATGACTATGTTGCTCTCTTTCTCTCTTGAGTTTAATGACATTGAAACTATGATGTTCTAATTTTCTTTTCTAGGGTTCTAATGGATCTTATTATGTAGGTTGAATTGATTGTAATCCTTTTATGCTCTTATGATAATTTTGGTAATGAATTCCTAATTTTATGCTTAATGCTCACAATTAATTGGCCATTATTTGTATTGTTTTGGTGTATCCATTGAACTAGACATAGGGATTTGGATGTTGGACCATGAGATTTGGAATTGCATGTTCAATTATATTCAATTGTATGGATGAATTGATTTGCCAATATGATAGAAATATACCTATTGGTCATGCATAGCAAGTATTTGATGTTTGTTCTCAATGTATAGAATTTTGTTAATTCACATAGGCATATAGTGTTTTGATTAAGTTCCATAGGTTTACAAGGTCGTCGAAAGAGGTTTGTAAATGTTTGAACACGTTGGCTAGCATCATCAATTTAGGATCAAGAGTAAAGAAAGGATTACATAAAATCAAATGAAATAATGAGTGAAGTTAGACCCTAGATTCTCAACTCATTGTTTCTTATCTGTTTAGTTTTATTCTATTTTGGAATTGTTATTTTAATTTGTTTTACTTTCTAATCACTCAATTCAATTCAATCTCCTGAAATAGAGAACAAGTTGTAATTGGTTAATACTTGGCATAGTTTTTAACACAGTCCTCATGGGAACGATACTCGAATATTCACTCTTATTACTTGTTGATATGTGCGCTTGCGTAGTTTGGAAAACGGGCAACAAGTTTTTAGCGTCGTTGCCGAGGACTATTCTTAAATTCTGTGTTAATATTAATATCGAACTGCTTGTCTTTAATTTCAGGTATTTCTTCTCATTGTATGCGACACACTCATAGTCTTGAGATTTACCCTTTTGATCCAAAGATTGAAAAGACTTTTCGAAGGCTCTTGAGGGAAAGAAATCAAGCTTCTAGGGGTGCTACCATGGCTAATGAAGAAGATCAAACACGGTCATTGAGGGACTTTACAGCACCTTAAGTTCAAGATATACATTCAAGCATTAGGAGGCCAGCTATACATGCCAACAACTTTGAGATAAAGCCGACCATTATCCAAATGATTCAAGCATCAGTACAATTTGGAGGTTTGCCTAGTGATGATCCTAATTCACACCTTTCCAACTTTTTGAAAATTTGTGACACCTTTAGGCATAACGGAGTTACTGAAGATGCTATCAGATTGAGGCTATTCCCATTTTCTTTGAGGGATAAGGTCAAGAGTTGGCTTAGCTCTTTACCGGCAGGGTCTATCACAACATGGGATGATCTTGCTCACAGGTTCCTTTTCAATTATTTCCCTCCGGCGAAGACAGCAAAGATGCGCAATGATATCACTTCCTTTGTTCAGTACGACTCTGAGTCATTATATGAAGCTTGGGATAGGTATAAAGACCTCATCCAAAGATGTCCTCACCATGGCATCCCAAAGTGGTTGCAAGTTCAAACCTTCTATAATGGGCTGTTAGGAAATATCAGAGCCACTATTGATGCAGCAGCAGGTGGCACTCTCATGAGTAAATCAATTGATGCTGCTTATGAACTTCTTGAGGAAATGGCCACCAATTACTACCAATGGCCTTCAGATAGGGTTACTCCTAGGAGAATGGCGTCCGGTGTACATGAAGTTGATGCTCTCACATCGCTTTCAGCTCAAGTGGCAGCAATCTCCAAGAAGCTTGACACCATGGCGGTCAATTCAACACCAAGTGGAGCCAATAACTCAATTGAAACTTGTGACCATTGTGGAGACCTTCACTCTACTACAAATTGCACAGCCAGCTTGGAAAGTGTGCAATATGCCAATCAGTTCCGCCAACCGAGTCACAACAATGCTTTTGGTAACACTTATAACCCAAGTTGACGGAACCATCCTAATCTTTCTTGGGGTGTAAATTCTCAAGGATCTTCTTCCTCTTTTCAGCCCAAAGAAGCACCCCGTGCTCCATCTGGTTTTCAACAACAGGGCTCCTCTCAAGCCAAACCTACCACATCAACTTCAAATTCTAACTTGGAGAAGATGTTTGCTCAATTCATGACTAGCCAACAAGATTACATGATTAAAACAGATTCAAGGCTAGCCTCCCATGATGCTTTGATGCAAAGCCAAGCAGCTTGTTTGAGAAATTTGGAGACTCAAGTTAGTCAATTGGCCAATGCTCTCAACAACCGACTTCAAGGCACCTTGCCTAGTAGCACCCAAGCAATCCAAAGGGTGATCATCCAGAGAATTGTCATGCTATCTCTCTTAGAAGTGGCAAAGTCCTTGATTAAAGTGTTTTGAAGAAATATGAGGAAACCTCAACGAAAGATGTTACGAAATATGAAGGGGAACAAAAAGTTCAAGATAAGAAAGAGGGTAACAAAGAGATTGATCAGAGCAAAGAAGCAAAGAAGTTTGTTCCTCCTATTCCATTTCCCAATAGATTTGCAAAACAAAAGTTTGATCATCAATTTCAGAAGTTCCTAGAAGTTTTCAAGAAGCTACATATTAACATACCATTTGCAGAAGCTTTGGAGCAAATGCCAAGCTATGTGAAATTCATGAAAGATATCTTGTCAAAGAAGAGGAAGCTTGGTGAGTTTGAAATTGTTGCTCTCACGGAGGAATGCAGTGCTATCCTGCAGAGCAAACTACCTCCTAAGCTCAAGGATCCCAGAAGCTTCACCATCCCATGTACCATTGGTGAGAAATTTTGTGGTCGTGCGTTATGTGACTTGGGGGCTAGTATAAATCTCATGCCCTTTTCCATATACCAAAGACTTGGTTTGGGGGAAGTGAAGCACACGTCAGTTATCTTGTAACTTGCGGATCGCACCTTGACCTATCCACGAGGGATACTTGAAGATGTGCTTGTCAAAGTGGATAAATTCATATTTCCAGCAGATTTCATTATACTTGATATGGATGAAGATCGAGAAGTGCCTCTCATCCTTGGAAGGCCATTTCTTGCTACTGGAAGAACCCTCATTGATGTTCAAAAAAGAGAACTTACCATGAGAGTGCAGGATCAAGAGGCAATTTTTAATATTTTCAAAGCAATGAAATTTCCTCAAGATCTTGAAGAATGCTCTTCTGTGAATATTTTTGATGGGATGGTAGCTAAAGTATTTTGTGCAAGTGTTCTAAGTGACCTCCTTGAAGCTTCTTTGACTTCTATATGTGAAAGAGAAGATGAGGAGTTGAGAGAGCTCATGACTATATTGGATACTTCACCCAGATGGAAGAGAAATGCCAAGTTTGAGCCATTGGATCTTTCTGACAAAGTTATTACTTCATTCAAACCATCTACTGAGGAACCTCCAAGCTTGGAGCTCAAGCCCTTGCCTTCTCACTTGCGCTATGCCTATCTTGGTGAAAAAGCTGCTCTTCCTGTGATCATTTGTTCATCTCTATCTCAAGAGCAAGAAGATAAGCTGCTTAGAGTGCTTCGTGAGTTTAAATTAGCACTAGGATGGTCCATAGCCGATATCCGGGCTATTAGTCCTTCTATTTGTATGCACAAAATCTTGCTTGAAGAAGGTAGTAAGCCGTCGGTTGAGCATCAAAGAAGGTTGAATCCTATCATGAGGAAGTCGTAAAGAAAGAGATCATTAAATGGTTGGATGCGGGTATCATTTACCCAATTTCTGACAGTTCATGGGTAAGCCCGGTGCAATGTGTGCCAAAGAAAAGAGGGATGACTGTGGTTTCCAATACCAATAATGAGCTCATTCCTACTAGAACAGTGACCGGGTGGAGAATTTGCATGGATTATAGGAAGTTGAATAATGCTACAAGGAAAGATCACTTCCCATTGTCGTTTATTGATCAAATGCTTGATAGATTAGCAGGGAGGGAATTCTATTGCTTCCTAGATAGCTATTCCAGCTACAATCAAATAGCCATTGCTCCAGAGGACCAGGAGAAAACTACATTTACCTGTCCTTATGGCACTTTTGCATTTCAAAGAATGCCATTTAGACTCTGTAATGCCCCAGCCACCTTTCAAAGATGTATGAGGGCCATTTTTACAGATATGGTGGAGAATTGTCTTGAAGTATTCATAGATGATTTCTCGGTATTTGGTGATTCATTTGATGGGTGTCTGCAAAATCTTGCCCATGTGCTTTAAAGATATGAAGAAACTAATCTTGTCTTGAACTGGGAGAAGTGTCACTTCATGGTAAAAGAAGGCATTGTACTTGGCCACCTGGTTTCTAGCAAGGGGCTTGAGGTATACAAAGCAAAGATTGAGGTAATTGAAAAACTTCGACCTCCTAATTCAGTGAAAGGCATTAGAAGTTTCCTCGGTCATGTCGGATTCTATCGACGCTTCATCAAAGATTTCTCTAAGATCTCAAAGCCTCTTTGCAATCTTCTTAAAAAAGAGGTACCATTTAAATTTAATGATGATTGCATGCAAGCGTTTCTTGAACTAAAAAAGAGATTGATCTCTGCCCCTATTATTGTCACCACGGATTGGAATCTTCCTTTTGTATTGATGTGTGACGCCAGTGATTATGCGGCTAGAGCTGTCTTAGGTCAAAAAAAGGAGAAGATTTTTCATGCTATCTATTATGCCAGTAAGACTCTCTCGGATGCACAACTGAATTATATAACTACCGAGAAAGAATTACTCGCAGTGGTTTACGCATTTGATAAGTTTCGTCCATATCTTGTTAGTGCAAAGGTAGTTGTTTACACTGATCACTCCGCCATCAAGTATCTTATTAGCAAGAAAGATGCAAAACCCAGATTGATTAGATGGATACTCTTGCTCCAAGAATTTGACTTAGAAATTCATGATAGAAAAAGGGCAAAAAATCAAGTTGCGGATCACTTGTCAAGATTGGAAGGTGAATCAAGCCAAGGTAATTCAATGGTGATTAATGAGGCATTTCTTGATGAGCAACTTTTTCTTGTGAATCATCATGAGTTTCCCTGGTATGCGGATTTTGTTAACTATATTGTGAGTGATGTTTTACCACCTGAGCTGAATCACCAACAAAAGAAAAAGTTCTGGCATGATGTTCGATTTTACTTGTGGGATGAGCCTTACCTCTTCAGGCAGTGTGCTGACCATATAATCAGAAGATTGGTGCCATTAGAGGAGACTACAGATATCCTCAAGCAATGTCATGCCTCTCCCTATGGTGGCCATTTTAGTGGAAAGAGGACAACTGCTAAAGTGTTGCAAGCAGGGTTTTATTGGCCTTTGTTGTTTAAAGATGCCGCTTCTTTCATGACCAAATGTGACAGATGTCAAAGAACTAGCAACATCTCCAAAAGAAATGAAATGCCCTTGAACATCATGCAAGAAGTTAAGTTGTTTGACGTGTGGGGGATAGACTTTATGGGACCATTTGTACCATCTTTTGGTCAATTGTATATCCTGGTGGCTATTGACTACGTGTCTAAATGGGTTGAAGCAGTAGCCTTGCCCAGGAATGACTCTAAGGTGGTAGTGCATTTTCTGAAGAAGCACATTTTCACTCGCTTTGGCACTCCAAGAGCTATTATTAGTGATGAAGGCTCTCACTTCTGCAATAAGCATTTTCAAGAGCTCTTGAGAAAGTATGGAGTTACCCATAAGATTGCCACAGCCTACCACCCACAAACAAGTGGGCAAGCTGAAATCTCTAACCGAGAAATTAAGAGAATATTGGAGAAAACTGTGAGTCCTTCGAGAAAGGATTGGTCTAAGAGGTTGGAGGATGCTTTGTGGGCTTATCGCACTGCATTCAAAACTCCTATTGGCATGTCTCCGTATAACCTTGTTTTTGGAAAAGCTTGTCACTTACCAGCAGAGTTGGAACACCATGCTTATTGGGCTATCAAAAAGCTTAATTTTGATCTTCAAGCAGCAGGTGAAAAAACGACTTCTACAGTTGAATGAGTTAGATGAATTTTGTCTTCAAGCTTATGAGAATGCCAAGCTTTATAAAGAAAAAGTCAAAAGATGGCATGATAAGCATATTGTGGAAAAAAGGTTTGAGCCAGGTCAATAAGTCTTGCTGTATAATTCAAGGGTCAAATTATTTCTGGGAAAGTTGAAGTCTAGATGGTCAGGTCCATTCGTGGTGATTAAAGTATTATCTCATGGAGCCATTGAGATTGCTCCACCAAATTCTTCCTCAAGTTTCAAGGTGAATGGGCAAAGACTAAAGCATTACTGGGGAGGAGATGTTGCTCGACACAAGTCCTCCATCACTTTGGTGGAACCTTGAAAATTCAGAGAAAGTCCAACTCAGGACTATAAACAGGGCGTTTCTTGGGAGGCAACCCAAATCCTTTACTCTTTTTTTTTAGCTTATTTTATTTTTGCATTCATAGTATGGTTCTCTATCTTCTTTTAATTGCATTAGGTATTTGATTAAGTTGCAGATTCATTATTTGTGACTTAATTGAAGTTTTCCTTTATTTTGTTTTCTCATTCTCGTATAAATTTTGTGTTTTTGGTTGGGGCTGTGATGAGAATTGCATGTAGCTTATGAGTAAAATGCTTCCAGATTTTTTTTTAGGGGTTACATGAGTGCCGCGGCTCATACAGGAAAGTGTCGCAGCTCCCAGCTTGCGGCTGTTTTCACTGATAGACCAGAGAGTTTGAGGCCACAGCATAAGAAAGTTTTGTGCCACGGCTCTTAACTCGCAAGTTGTTTTCCCTGATAGAACAGAGAGTCAGGGGCCGCGGCATCAAAAAGTTTTGTGCCACGACTCCCCTTAGCCACAAAGTCCCACGGGGCAAATAAGTGCCACGGCATCTCAAAAATTGAGTGCCGCATGTACAGTAACAAGTGCAATTGAATTATTTGAATGCCAAAAAAAAAAGAAAATGTGAATTTTCACTTATGCCCTTCAGCTGTTCTGTCCCATGTGCTTCTCTTTAATAAAAAAAAATTAAAAAAAAATTGTGCCGCGGCATCACAAAAGTGAATGCCGCGTGAACACTGCCTTGTGGTATTCCTAATTCCTAATTATTCAAATTCTGATTTGAATTCCAAAAAAAAAAAGTGAATTCTGATTTCATATTCCAACCGTGGCCCTACTCCATTAAATTGTCATCTTTATGCTCCTTATTCTCATATTTCCTCTTCCAGAACGTCCCATTCTCCATATCTCCAAATTCTTTCATTATCTTCCATCTCTCTCACAGAACGTTGATGCCACTTCCTCCATTTTCTTTATTTCTTGTTCCACTCATCTTCTCATTTCTCAAAGTGGGGTCGTGGTAGGGTTCTCATCTTGCTTTCCTTGCATCCATTTTTGTTGTTTCTGGTAAGTTTTTATATTTTTTAATTATTATTTTATTTTATTTTATTTTATTTTATTTTATTTCTTTTTAGTTTTTCCTTCTTAAAAGTTTGTGTAATTGTAAAAAAAAAAATTGTCTTCCTTTGTGATTCTTTCACCCACATACCGTGTTCTGTTAGAGTGTTTCCTTTCCCCATTTTGCTCTTGTACGCTGTTAAAAAAAAAAGATTTACAGTTTCTGCAGTCATTAGGTTCATGTTTATTAAAAAAAAATGAGGATCTTTTCTGTTTAATGTCAATGTTACCATGCATTTTCCATTTGCATATTGGTATATTTTGTCATTCTCATCCTTATGACTCATTCTGGCAAGTGACTGCATTTCACCATCCTGCAACTGCTTTTTGATGTTAAAAATTCTTATTATTCTTTTGATCTTCATTGGCAAGTTTAATGACACCCAAGCGCAAAAATTGCCAAGGGCAATCCTCTTTTGATCGTCGCCGATTTGTATCAACAGAGGCTCAAGAACGTCATGAAAAGTCTTTGATAAAAAAGGTTATAATTCCAGAGTGAGGATTTGCCCTGCCTGTGCGTGCCTGTGAATTCCATGCTATCATTGCCCATCACGGCTGGGAGAAATTGGGTGCTCGCCCTGATGTCGGTGTAATTCCACTGGTTAGAGAATTTTATGCCAATGCCAAATTTCATGTGAATAGCATTGTGCAAGTCCGTGGGAAACGAGTGTCGTTTGCACCGGAGACTATCAGAGAAATCTGCTCCTTGCCAGATCCTCCAGCAGTGTGTGACTTTCAGCGTTTGGTAAATGGTGATATTGATATGGAGGCATTGACCACCCGACTCTGTGTGTCGAGTACACGATGGACGATGACGGGTGATAATTATGTCTTAGTCCCTCGTTCATCTTTGCGCCTCGATGCTAAGGCTTGGTATCACTTTCTTACCTGTCGCCTCCTCCCTACCACTCATTTGTCATATGTACCTACAGTGAGAGCCATTCTTCTATATACCATTATAAAAAGCTTCAACATTGATGTCGGCCAGTTGCTCAACACACAGATTAATACAATTGCCAATTCAAGCCAGCAAGGTTTATGGTTCCCATCCTTGATCACTGCTTTATGCAAGAAGGCTGGTGTCATATGGTCCTCAATTGAGGACCTAATTCACCCTAAAGCAGACCTGACCTTGAGAGTTTTGAAGTAGTTAGCCAAGCCAAATGAGGCCTTACCCCAACCTCCTCAGTCGCGCCTCCCAAGACGTACACCTCGGTCTACATCAGAGCGTCTTGATCGCCTTGAGCAGCAGCTTGCACGGTTATCTACAACCATGCAAGCCCAGTTTAACTATAATGTGCCCATGATGCGATTCCAGGCTGAGCACAGCGGAGCACCTATGGACCAGTTTCCCATGTATATGCCACCGCCAGCTGAAGACGATGCTGAGGATTAATGTTCATCTTTAAGGGTGTTTCTTTCCTTGTTCTCTATTTAAATTCAGTTTTATCTAACATTAGGGACAATGTTATGTTTAGGTTTGGGGGTGATTAGGTTGCTGCATATTAGTGTTAAAATTTAGTGTGGCTGAGTAGATCTATGATATATTTGCCCTTGCTTTAATTGTTGATTTTGGGAGTGATGCATGCCATTTGAAATTTAATTGAGCCTTAATATTTGGTTGATATGTAAATGCATTTCCCTTGGTATGATTGAGAACCTTGGAATAATAATAGTTATGCACATCTAAAGAAGGTTGTGATTTGCTCTGTTGTGATGAAGATTTGGTTTCTAAATGAATGTATGACTCTCTCTTGAGGCGAAATTCTAGGCTGAGCATGTTTGATGAAATGATTAGGGCATTCTTTGGATTGGTTGAGCCTTTCAAGCCTACCCATGTATGCACAAATATCCCTAGTACCCATTTTGAGCCTTGTGAATGTGTTGGCCTTCATGTTTTGTTCTTTACCCACATCATCCTTACCTGTTTGCCCTATTTATTGTTTATCCACCATTGCCTGTGTTGGGAGCATATCTTGCAAAATCTTATTTGAGTCTAATGAAACAAGGGTGTACTGCTATGGTCATGTGTTAGAACCCAGCAAAATTGTGTTTTGAAAAAAAAAAAGAGAAAAAAAAGGTCTCTTGTGCTAATGGAAAGGTCTCTTGTGCTAATGGATATCTATGCTTGAAAATAAGCTTTAGGGTTCTTATGCTGGAAAATGTACCTTATGTGTAATGGTTGTTTGGCTTATTTAAGTCTTTTGCATGTTTATGTGTTCCAATATTTGTTCTATCCTTTCTTTCATTTCACCTATTACCCTGGCCTTACATTACAAGCCCGAAAGTCCCTCTTGATCATTAATCATGCTTGGTCCTACATTAGTGGAGAGAGAGATGAAAGACGTTTTTGAAGAAATTTGAGTTGGAGTTACTTAGGTATCCTCATGAGTTTTCTTGGATGTGCATGTTAGAGATAGGAAAAAAGTCTTTAATCATCTTTTGGGAAATTTTTTACATAAAAACTGAAGCATGACAACTGAACTAAAGATTAGATGGCATGTATGCTTGACTTTGAATCAGCTTTGAATCATTAAATATGAGATCGAGCATGATGCCACATTATCTTGAGCATTTTAAGAATCAGAATTGTTAGGCTTTGTGTGTGAATGTATGGATGTTTGATACTGAGAATGAGATGCTAAGGCAATCTTGTTTTATTTTGCTCGGGACTAGCAAAATCATAAGTTTGGGGGTGTGATAACTCTATGAAATAGAGTTATTACACAAGCATTTTTTGATGCATTTATAGGCTAGTTCCTTGAGTTTTAACATGTTTTCATTCAATCCTTGATAAAAAAAATATATAAGAATGTTGGTTCATTCATCTATAGAAATTGAAATATATACACTTGTTCTTTCTATAATTAATTGACTAATTTGGTTTTTGCTACTTACAGGAGCTTGTGAAGTGGCAAGAGAGCTTAAGGGAGCAAGATGGATGAAAGTATGAGCTAACAATGAAGCAAAGTGGAGATCAAAGCAGCTGGGGGCATTTTTGGAAATAAAAATTTCTCGTGTTTACATAAGTGCCGCAGCACTCTTGGAAAGAAAAGAAAGTCACATAGCCAAAAAGTGATTGAGGTGAAAGTGGAGGGGCATTTTTGGCATTGGGGATCTTTTGGACTTTTTGGAGGAAAACTTAAATTTGCTGGAGGCGGGATTCATTGGGGGATATTTTTATTATTTTTTCTTTTGGAGCGTTGGTGGACGGTGAGCGACGCAGCCTTTTGGAGAATTTCGGAGAGGAGAAAGGTGGAGGTGAAGAGCTAGAGAGGCGGGACACAACACCTTTCTTCCATCGTGAAACCTAGTTTCCTCTACATCTTCTCTTTATTTTTTTTATGACTTTGTTGCTCTCTTTCTCTCTTGAGTTTAATGACATTGAAACTATGATGTTCTAATTTTCTTTTCTAGAGTCTAATGGATCTTATTATGTAGGTTGAATTGATTGTAATCCTTTTATGCTCTTATGATAATTTTGGTAATGAATTCCTAATTTTATGCTTAATGCTCACAATTAATTGGCCATTATTTGTATTGTTTTGGTGTATCCATTGAACTAGACATAGGGATTTGAATGTTGGACCATGAGATTTGGAATTGCATGTTCAATTATATTTAATTGTATGGATGAATTGATTTGCCAATAGGATAGAAATATACCTATTGATCATGCATAGCAAGTGTTTGATGTTTGTTCTCAATGCATGGAATTTTGTTAATTCACATAGACATATAGTGTTTTGATTAAGTTCCATAGGTTTACAAGGCCGTCGAAAGAGGTTTGTAAATGTTTGAACACATTAGCTAGCATCATCAATTTAGGATCAAGAGTAAAGAAAGGATTACATGAAATCAAATGAAATAATAAGTGAAGTTAGACCCTAGATTCTCAACTCATTGTTTCTTATCTGTTTAGTTTTATTCTGTTTTGGAATTGTTATTTTAATTTGTTTTACTTTCTAATCACTCAATTCAATTCAATCACCTGAAATAGAGAACAAGTTGTAATTGGTTAATACTTGGCATAGTTTTTAACACAGTCCTCGTGGGAACGATACTCGAATATTCACTCTTATTACTTGTCGATACGTGCGCTTGCGTAGTCTGGCAAACGGGCAACAATTGGTGATTAGCTAACGAGATGAATTACACCGTGTTGGGGGTGTGATAGGTGTAGTGTGGTTCATTGAGTGAACTTAGAGGCGTTAGTATGTGGAGAATTCCACATATGGACAGTTGGTAGCTCTTTTGGGTCGTGGTAACGGGCAACACACTAATGATCTCGACAAATACTATTCTTAATCAAGATCTTGTAGAGACTGTCTAGTACAATGCCTGTTATGCACGACGTATTTGACTGTGTACTACTTACACAACGTTTTGACTGTGGGCTATTTACATGATGTTTGACAATATAATAGTTGGTTGGGGCAGCCTGAGATATAGATAGTTCTTTCAGATCATTCTCTCTGATGTTGTGTTTAGCTCCATGGAGTAGGAACGAGTCGGTGTACATTTGCATCTATGGTCTATATCATAATATGATTGTTTACAGTAATTCGTGATATTATGTATGATGTGTTAATGTGAGATATTATGCATGATGTGATAATATGGATTATTGTATTAAATGTGATATCTGTTTGTATTGTCGTTTTCTGTACTGCCATGCTGGTAGTAATGTAGATTGTCTCACCTCTTTGTATGTATTTTTCTGTATTATTATTTATGTCTCGTAAAGAGTTTGAGGAAGAGGAAGATGAGCAGCCTTTAGATATTCAGTAACCGGAGGACCAGCAACCGAGCAATCAATTCGAGGAAGGCGAGCCTCGAGATCATCCCTATCATTTGGATTAATTGCGACTCAGTGTGGTTTTACCGAAGTTTTCTGTCTTCCGATGATCTCCCAGATGAGGATCTTTCGAAGGATCCGAACTTTTAATGTTATACTTGGGCTAGTTTATGGTTTGCATGAAACCAAACAGTTTATTGTTTTATTAAATAGTTTGTAGTGTGTAAATTATCTGTACCTATTAAAAACAAAATCATATGTACATTATGGTGTGTATTTAATGGTTTGTTTTATTGTATGTTTGTTTTATTTTATTTAATGTTAATTTATATAAAAAGAAAAAAATTTACAACTCATATTAATTATGTACTAAATGTTTTATAACTTAGGTAATGTCTATTTTAATTATTTCGAAATGTGACATCCTTATTAGGGTGTTACACTCACCACCAAGACATGGTTGATAAGATTAAATCTCCCTCTTACCTTAAGGTAGACAAAAATCCTTCTTGCTTGATCCTATGGATTTCGTGTAGCTCCAAAGAAATCCCTAACAAACTTTGAACCAAACCAAAGCCACAAACAAAGCTTGAAAAAGGAAAACCATGGATCAATCATGGCTTAGAACTTCAAGAATCAATTTAGAAACAAGAAACAAGGATTTTTACCTTGTAGAGTAGAAACTTCAAACTTGATTTCCAAGCACTAGATGATTGATTTTGATGAAACTTATAACATGAAAGATGTTTAGAATGATGTTTAGATTTAAGAAGTGGTGTTGGATAAAATTATAAAAGAGTGGAGGTTGGGTTATGGTGTGGAGGCCGTGAGCTCCTTGAAGGAAAGCAATGGAGTTTTTGGCTCTTGGAAGAGAGAGAAAGGAGAGAATAGATTTGTGTGATAGAAATGATGAAGATGAAATGAAATGAGATCCTATCTCCTTATGTGCTAGCCATGGAGGTGCAAGGAGAGGAAGGTAAAATATTTGCTTGATATTTTTACCAAGTAGATAACTATGGAAGCTAGATATTTATCTTAAGTGATAGGCTTTAAAAATTTAAGCCTTGAACCTTCCTTGAAGGTGTCTTGGCCATGGAATGCTAAAGGGAAAAGTAAACCAAGTTTGGTTTATTTAGTTACCTAGTTAAGCTTAAGCTAAACTAGTTTTTAATTCCATTGCTTCTAAATCAAGCTAACTTAGTTAGATTTCCTAGTTACTTAGGTGTGACTAACAAACTTCTAGAATGTACTAGAAAATCTTGTAACAAGAATCCCTAAAGAATAGCAAACTAAGTTTCATTCCATTTGGTTACTATATATCATATAGACTAAGTTAGGCTTTCTAGTTTCTAAGCTAACTAGTCCAACCATTATTGTTGACTAGATCCTATTGGCTTAGAAAAAATCAAGCCACTAATGTTGACTAGGTTTACCAAGTTGTAAATCACAAAGACTTCTCTGGTTCTTATTATCCACTAGGCAGAAGCTACTGCTTTTAAGTCAGTAGGTACTGTCCAATAGATAATAAAATAATACTAAAATATAAAATATTTTTATTTTGCAGATAAATTCTAAAAATTAAAAGATCAATACATGTATCACTCAGAATTGGGTTTAGTAAGATCCCCCAGCTCCGAATAATCAGATAAAGATTTTTCCTCGGTCCGAAAATTATTATTTTCCTGACTCGGAGTAAATCACACACAAAGATCAAAAACAGTCACAAAATAGTCAAAATAAATTTACTGCACACCGAAATTACAAAATAGTACAATTCAAATGTTACTATAAATTAGTAAATTTTGGGGTGCTACACAACTTAATACCAACAAGAAGCACAACATATACTAAACAAAACACTAATTAACTATGATAAAAACTAACAAAATAGAACCTAAAACTAAAAAGAACAAAAATAGAAACCAAAAATGTGAAAATAAAAGGAGAAAATGGAGAAAATTGAATACCTGGAGGTGGAAGTAGGTGAATGGAATGCACGAGGATGCAAGAAAACAGAAATGAGAGATTGTGGGAGGAAGTGTGAGGGGAAATTTGGAGAGAAAACACAAAGTGAAGGAGAAGGAGGGTTTGCATTGTGGCACAACCCTATTCCTTTTTTAGCAAATTATGCCCAGAACACCGCATCGTGCACTAACTAGCGCCATGGCGCGCATTTGTGAAACACACGTTTCACTTTTTTTTTAACATTGGAGACTGGCTGCCGCGGCGTTACAAAAGCCATGTCGTGGCGTTGTGCTCTCAGTCTCCAAACTTTGATAGCGACAGAGGCCAAAACATCACGGCGCAATAAAGTGACTGCCGTGGCGTGAGAAGTCTGGCTATAAAATTATGCAGCAAACTCCACACAACACTCACATTTGCCTCAGTGAGGCTTCCACCACTTATAAAAACTGTCTAGTAGGTTTAACATATGCTTGCATCAAAATAGCATGAAATTTCATATTCCAGTACACTACATACGAGACTCAAAACCGAATAATTAAACACATATAGGTGGATTTATCCCAAAAAGGTGCCTTTTTTATAGTCTAGGTAGGACTTTTTCTGCTTCTTCAACTTGAGGCAGCCTGTTTGAGGGAGGTCTTCTCCCTATCAATCTTCTCTGGTGGTATTCCCCAATAAGCATATTGTACATGGTTGGACAAGGGCTTCAAGTCGAGCTTTGAAAGCTCCTCAATGAAAGGCATTGATGCCTCGTTGTGTTCCACCAATGATGGTACCTAAATCACAAAAGAATGAAAGCTTAAATCAAAATGTAATAAAAGAAAAAAACTTGAATTAGAACTAACAAAGCTCGTTATCAATATTAGTAATACAGAAATTAACCGTATTTTTCTCGGCAATGGCGCTAAAAACTTGTTTGACTTTTTGTGTACTGCAAGTGCATGGGTCGCTCAAGTAATAAAAATGATGAGCAGAGATCATTCCCATGAGGACTATGGTTACTTTCTAAAGCTAAATATTAACCTACAGCTTAACTAATTCTATTCAAGCAAACATAAATTAGAAAAAAAGGTTGATTAATTAAACTATAAAGCATAAAGAAAAGATAAAGATATGATTGAGAAAATAGGGAGTCCTTTTTCACCCCCTACTTCAATTGATAACATGAAATCCTTTTAAGAAATACAAACAATTAGATTAGGTTAGCCTGAGAAACTAACTTAGTTAAAAGCTTATGTCTAGGTCGATTAACCCTATATCACTTACCTAGTTCACTATACGTCCATGAGAATCAAAGCAAATAATAAGCAATAAGATTGATTCTCAAATATGACTATGCATGGCTAAGAGGTATATATCTATCCCATTAGCGAATTAATCTATCCTGCCATTAGAATGAAATCGAACATGCATCCACTATATGTATGATCTAAAATCCAAAGTCTTATGTCTAGGCTCATTACATTTCATCAAATCACCTAAGAGCTGATCAAACAAATAGGAGCATTAAGCACCATATGACAGAACAAAACCCAAATCATTTATATAAACTCAAAAGAGTACAAATTATTCAATATTCATAGGGGGATCCAAAGAATACCCTAAACACAGCTTAACAACTCATTGAACACGAAAATACAATAAAAAAATCTATGTTCAAGATAAAGGGAAGAGAGAAAGGAGAAGGAACAGAAGATGAAGCCCAATGGGGTAAGCCTTGAAGCATGAATCTCCTTCCAAGATGAAGATGACCTCCAACCTTAGCTCATTTAGATCTCTTTCAGCCCGAAAATGAGGTTATAGCCGCTGGGTTCTCAGAGAGACAAAAGCTAAAAAAGTAAAATAAAAGTCCTAAACAGCTTCTTAACTAAAATCTGTGTACAGAGTATTTATAGGCCCACAGATTTCACACTTCACGTCACGGAGTTACACAACAAGCGCTACGGCGCATAAAAATTAGGTCACTACCGCTGCGATATTCACTTCCTTGCACCGTGGTGTGAAGGCCTCGGGTTATCAGGGTGCACAGGCAGAGAGCAGCACGCCGCGGTATAAATATGCCAGCGTCGTGGCTTGAGCTACTAAAGTTTTTCTTATGATTTCTCTTCTAATGCAAGGCCTTAGCTCCCATCGATTTGGTTCTTTTAAGCCTATCTTGTAATTGAGAAATCGACCAGTTATATACAAATGCAATCAAACTCAATGCAATCAAAGATTAAGAAGAGTTTACAAAGCATAAAGAAGGAAGACCTCAACATGAATTTTACATAAAATGAGGCTAAAGTTTTCCAACAATGCATAACAACCAGGACAAAGCAATCAATAACGCACAGAAATATGGCACAAATAACTACATTCTTTGGAGTTATCAAACCACTGTTCGGCTTTCACCGGGTCATAGTCACCTCGGAAAGATGGAGGATTCATCCTCCTAAACTCCAAAAGGTCTAGAAAGTTATGGTTTCTCCTAACCCGTACCTCAAGCTATGGTGGCAGTATTAGTGGGGGTTTTGGTTGTCACTTGGCTACCACACTGTCCAACCTTCTATTAATAACTGACGTCTGATCTTACATAGCCTTAGCCATTGGCATTAGTGCTTCAGCCGTGTTTTGACCCTCCCCAGAAGAATTTTCACTTCTTCTAGTACTAGTACGCCCTGGCGAAGTCTAGTATCCTGTAAACACACAACATTAAATATTGAGTTAATTAGTCTCAATATCATGTAACAGTACAACAATAACGAATAACATCAACACAAGGCAAGTTATGCAAACATCCCACCAAAGAGACAAGAGATGCACAACTCAAAACTAAAATTACTAAGATATCTACGCATAGTCAGTCCATACCCCAGCTCAACAGGACAAATTGCTCTGATACCATAATGTAAAATCCTAAGATAGATATCTCGATATAACTACCATACACAAAGATATATAGTATTTGATATGTTACTTCTATACCATCTAATATACTAATCCTATATCATTCACGAAAAATTAATATGAAGAGCCACGATAAACGAAAGTCATACATATATATACATCAAGAGCCTTCACGGCTGGAGTAATATATATACAACCTATATCCAACTATAATAACTATATATATATAATATATATATATATATATATATATATATATATATATATATATATATATATATATAGACACACACACACAAGAGTCGTGCGAGAAAACATAAACTAAACTATTTAATCTCGTAACTCTATCTTAATTTTCTTTTGACCCTTCGAGGGGTACTAACCTGCTTTACCATAGAAACACGAGAAATGGGTGAGAACATAAAATTTCTCAGTAATATACAAGTATCTCATGACATTCATTAATATATATACACATAAATTGAAACTACAACCACATTATACAACCACCCATACAATTGTATAATGTATAGAAATTTAAATTATCTCGATATTGCACAATCGCTCATACAACTGTGTAACACCACTAAATTTAGTAAATTATCTTACTCATAATTTTACCCTCACAAGAAGCTTATTTGGGTCTCTTGTCTCACAATATCATCCTTAGAAAAGAGTCTCACTCGTTATTTTGCAAGGCCAAGGGATTTAACTTACCTTTAATTAAGAGAATTATGATGTGGCTCAACTTTAACTGATAAAGGAACCACTTTTGACTAATACTCAAGTACAACCAAAATCAATGAGAAAAAAGAACTTTAATCAAAGAACTTGCATGTATAACCCAATTCTTGCTTTGGTATGGTAAACAAAGCCTTTTTGACAAGTATAACTTACTCATCAAATATGTATCAGGCTTTCCTCACTGTCACACCACAAGTGGTATTCTGTGCCACAATGTTGTGTTTAAAGTCCCAAACACCTTTTCTAAACAATTCATAACTTTTGAGAAGTTTAGAAACTTAACTTATCCATACCTACTAGGTAATTATTTTCCTTGTGAAATAACCCTAAAAGTGTCTTAACACACTTTAGGAAACATATATACATAATTCCATCTAGTCAAGAACTTGAAAACATTAAAAATGACATTTTTGAAGATTTTGGCTGCAGACACTGATAACTCTATATAATGTAGTTATTTGTGCCCTATCCCTATGCATTATTGATGGCTTTGTCCTTGTTGTTATACTTTGTTAGAAGACTTTAGTCCCATTTTTATGTGAAATCCATGTTGAGGTCTTCCTCTCTAATCTTGCTAAAACTCTTCCTAATTTGACTTGATTGAGTTTGATTACATTTGTATTTGACTGGGTGATTTCTCAACTGCAGGTTAAGCCCAAAAGAACTAACTTGATGCAAGCAAAGGCCTTGCATTGGAAGAGAAATCACAAGTTAAGCTTCAGTACATCACGCCACGGCACTGGAACGCTTATCTCGTGGCATTCTGCTCTCTGCCAGTGCACCCTGATAACGTGAGGCTTTTACATCGTGGCGCTGGTGCCCTGATTTTTGTGCATTATGGCATGTGTTGTGTAATGCCGCAGCGTGAAGAGCGAAATCTGTGGGCCTATAAATACCTTTTACACAGATTTCAACCTCTCTCTCTTAGTTTCTCTCTTCTTCTCTTAGAAAACTTTTATTTTACTCTTTTAGCTTAGATCTTTTAGAGAACCCAGTAACTAGATCTTCATTTATGGGTTGAAAGAGAGTTGAAGGAGCCTAGATTGGAGGTTCTCTTCATTTTGGAGGAAGAATCAAGCTTCAAGGCACACCCCATTGGGCTTCATCTTCTGTTCTTTCTTCTTTCTCTCTTCCATTTATCTTGAACATGGATTTTTGTAATATATTTTCGTGTTCAATGGGTAGCTAAGCTATGTATAGGGTATTCTTTGGATCCCTCTATGAATATTAATTGATTTGTACTCTTTTGAGCTTATATGAATGATTTGGGTTTTGTTTTATCATAATGTGCTTAATGCTCCTACTTGTTTGATAAGCATTTAGGTGATTTGATGAAATCTAATGAGCCTAGACATAGGATTTTGGGTTTTAGATCATACATATGGTAAATGCATGTTCGATTTCATTCCAATGGCGGGATAAATTGATTCACTAATATGATAAACATATACCTCTTAGCCATGTATAGTCATAGTTGAGAATCGATCTTAATGCTTGTTGTTTGTTCCGATTCTCATAGACGCATAGTAAACTAAGTAAATGACATAGGGTTAATCGACCTAGATATTGGCCTTTAACTAAGTTAGTTTCTCAGGCTAACCTAATCTAATTGTTTATATTGCTTGAATGGATTGCATGTTATCAATTGAAATAGGGGGTGAAAATGGATTCCCTCAACCATATCTTTATCTTTTCTTTATGTTTTGTATTTTTAATTAATTAATCCCTTTTCTAATTTACGTCTGCTTGAATAAAATTAGTTAAGCTGTAAGTCAATATTTAGTATCAGAAAGTAACCATATTCTTTGTGGGAATGATCTTTACTCATCATTTTTATTACTTGAGTGACTTGTGCACTTGCGGTACACAAAAGGTCTCAACAGACACGGGCCATATCTGAAGATACGCCCTCCTGTGTCTTGCTCTGTTAGCACAGTTTCACGATATTGAACAGGCAGAGAGGGACACTTCCCCTCTCCCCGTGTCTTAAGACATGGGCCATGTTTGTTGGCCAGACATACTGTAGAAAATTTTGCAGAACCAAGTTACTATTCCATTGGAATTTAATCTTCATTCAGCCACTCAAAGTTGGTTTATAAGTGATTACTAACATCACAATCACCTTTAAACATATTGTAATACTTAATTACATAATTATATTACTTAGGTAGGAATTTGTGACAAAAATCATAATTCCCCTAACCTAATTTCTAGGTTCAAACTTAATGAACTAACCACCTTGTTTGATAACCAAAACCAATTCTCTTGCATTCAATAAGCAAAACTAACTCAGTTCACTCAAAGAAAACAAGTACTAACAAGAAAAGGGATCTTTGCTCTTTAAAACTCATTTTCTCCATCTAATTACCTAACATCGAACTTAAGAAAGATGAAGAAAAGAGAATAAGTTTTAGGTTAGAAACCCCTACCTCAAGATAGTGATAATGAAGCTTGATCAACCTTCAATCTTTGCCTTGCCCTTGTTCCTCTTCTTCCTCCCTTCTTTTTCCTCCTTTTCCTTTTGGTTTCCTTGGTTTTGTGCTATCCCAAAGAGAGAATGTGAGAGAGAGTGAAGATAGTTGAGAAAGATGAAATATCATGTATTGAAAGTCAACAATAAAAGCTACTAACTGTAGGTGACTTGCAACCTTAAGATATTTCACTGATACTTCCTGATATGTTAAGAACACTTAGATTTAGTTAAATCAAGTTTTTCAACTTCTAACAACTTTAAAATGAATACTAAGATTCATTAAAAATGTTGTTTCACCATTATCTTAATTTTTTATATCTGCTGCTAGCCAATCGGGCATTAAATGTATAACCAATACGCCTAAAAATACCAAACTAACTATGATTATTCTCAAATTTTAACTACTTCATCTTCTACCTTTTTGTGACTTGGAAATCAATTCTCTAGATTCATTTCCCTTTAATTAGCAACTTATGCTACTATCATTTAAGTCGTTTTGCAACTTTTGGGTTGCAACTAAAGGTTTAAATGAACTCAGATTGTCACAATACTTATCTAACATATTATACAAGTATAATAGTACCTCTAAGACCATATACAAGCCTAACATGTTTCTCTAGATGTTACATAATATATGGTGTATTGTGCCTCAATACCACAGCATTGAAAGAACCTAGCAAAAGGTTTAGGATTTTTACTAGTTTCGTCATACCTGTCATAGTACTCACCACCCCTATTAGACCTCACACATTTAATCTACTTACTAAATTTCAATTCAACAGTGGCCTTGAATGCTCTAAAGGCATATAAAGATTTGAATTTCTCATGCAACAAGTCAATCTAATCGTACTTAGAGAATTCGTTAATAAAGATGATAAAGTACCTAAAATCACCTATAGCAACAGGAGTAATGGGCTCACAAATATTTGTATGAATTAACTGTAGTATTCCTTTACTCCTGGTAGCCCCATCCTTTCTGGTTCCAGCTGTAAGTTTCCCTTTTATACAATTAACACAAGTATTAAAGTC
This sequence comes from Ormosia emarginata, assembly GCA_029884605.1. Lineage (NCBI taxonomy): Eukaryota > Viridiplantae > Streptophyta > Magnoliopsida > Fabales > Fabaceae > Ormosia > Ormosia emarginata. The sequence continues at coordinate 4,760,889 of JAQQTP010000033.1, read as the reverse complement.
AGAAAAGTCCATAGAAGAATATTCTCCTTGATCAACTTCTCCATTCTCTCCCTAGATATATGTCATAAACATTTCTACCACAGCATAGAAGAGTTTTCTAGTAACTTTACCACGCTTGTTCCTAACAACATTATTGATATCCAAATGTCATTGATTAACAGAAAGGGAATCAACATTCAACATATATAGACCATTAGACAAGAATCTAGAATCAACAAGAGCATAATCATAATAATATAAAGAAACTTTTTCATTATTAAAGTGGAAAGAGTAGCCACAATTATCCAAAACAGAAATTGAAACCAAATTTGTCATCATAGAAGGCACATAAACCATATCTTTCAAAATTAAAACATGTCCAATACATAATTTTAAAGAAACCACTCCTTTTGTTATACTTTGACACTATCTCAATTTCCCACTGTGATCATCAACTCCTTTTTACTTGGTCTCCTCCTGTTTCTGAATTCCTACAATGAGTTTATAACATGAATAGTTGCACTAGTATCTAATCACCATGTATCTAAAGGAAAATCAAGTAGATTTGATTCAAAACATATTAGAGCCAAGGGATTACCTTTCTTTTTCTCAAGTCAACTTTTGAACTTCAAATAATCAGACTGCTTATACCTATATATGTCATAGAACTTATAATTTTCATTAAACCAATATTTGAGCTTCATACCAAAAAACTCACCAAGACGGGAAGGTGGCTTAAACAGTGGCCCAGAAGGATATCCAGGCTTATTATTACCTTTTTTCTTAAATTGAGGCTTAATGTTCTTCCCTTTAGCGAATTTCTTATTCTTATCACCATTCTTGTGGGAAGCAAACTGAATACTATGGGCCTTTCCCTTCTTCATTATTTGTTCCTCTTGAGTAAGAACAAATATAAGTTCATCAATAGTCTACTCCACTTTCTGAGCATTGTAAGTAGTCCTCAGAACATCAAAACTAGGCATAATAGATTCAAACACTTGCCAAACCAGGAAGTCATCTCCTAACTCTACTTTCATGGACCTCAACTTGTTGTACCAATTCACAAGTTTCAAGATGTGTTCACGAACACTGTAACATCCCAAAATTTGTAGTCTTTGCCAACAAAGAGAGGTTGTAACACCCTCCCTAGGGTTCACATGTTTAGTGATTTCCGACTCATAATCCGAAAAATTAATTTGTTATTCATAAAAGGTTTTGATCGTTAAAATTTACTATGTGTTTAAAAAATAAAAAATTTTTGTTGAAATAAAACTTTACGTAATTTATATTAATACCGAAAAAATAATATTACGTAACAGATTCACATATTTGTGAATTTTTAATTTTTGATTTATTGGATGATTATGAAAAAAACTACTTTTTTTTTTTAACAAGAGTGGGCCCAAGTGGCCATGACGGGCCCTGGATCTAAATAAAATTTTTCTAACACTAATGATAAAACTTATACTCATTCCTTATCTTGTATCCAGGGGATCTTGCATTAAACTCTACTCCTTGTCTATCCGAACACCTTTAAAAATTTTATTCTTCAATGTTTTCATCAATATTTAATTATCGCATCGCTATGATAAAAATACTAAGAAAATATCCTTCTATTATTTGATTTTAACAAGAATAAATATTATAACAAAGATAACAAAGAGAGCTTGACTTACCTTATACGCCAATACCATACTTAGTTTGAATATTAACCAACACATTTAATCAACAATATCATATAGAATATCATACAAACTTAATAATATATTCAATAATAATCAACTATCATCATCCAATCATATATCAATCGAAGTATTCAAATAAGCTTAGTTAGGAAGCTTTGATATCCCCAATTAATGTAATCAAAGGTATAAAATGTCATTAAAAATGACAAAGACTCATTTATGACCCATTGGATTAGATTAAATCAAGGGTGGAGAAATAATCTTAAAAAGAACAAAGACCACGTTTTAATTCTCATTTCAATTTTTGCACAATCTCATATGGTGGAGATTTTATCGATTCTGAAAGAATAGTAGCAAAGACTAATTAGGACCCTTGGATTTAAATAGTGTCTACACGGTGAAGAAGCAATCTTGACCAATTTTGGAACCCGACACATGCCCTAAGGGTTAACAAGAACCTAAACGCATAAATCGCACCCACTCAAGAGGCTAGATTTAGTCTTCTAAAATTAAAAATCACCTAAATCCTAACCATCAATTACCATCAATGCATAGAAATGCTTCAAATGGTGGCAAATAAAAATGTCAACTTTATTGAATGCATTATGAAGAGAAGGTGATGGTTTTGAGTCATTTAGAAGACTTTCAAACGAAAATCATTTATGTCATTTTTGCATGTTTCATCAAGTTAGAAAACACTAATTTACTTTTGATTTTCACACTCCAAGGAGAATGCTTGAAGGGGGACACGATTTTGGTGCTGCATGAAGGAGTTTGGAAGACCATAATTGCATGCTTTAGTCATTATATTTTCACAATACTTCATTGATTCATTTTCAAGTTACGAAACTTAAAAAATTTTCTCAAAATCTCTTTTCTTCTCTAGATTTCGACCAAGCCCTCCAAGAGCACCTTCACACTCAAAAATTTCATCCAACTTGATTTTCTAAATCTAAACATCATTCTAAAACATCTCTAGTTATGAGTTTTTCCAAAATCATTTTCTCATCTTGATCTTCAAATCGCATAGTTTTTTCCATTGTTTCTAAAAAATCAAAAAAAATTCATTCTTTGTTCTTCAAGAGATATCATTCGGTCAAAACCCCTAAAATCACCATCCAAATCTTTAATTTCATCCAACCTTATTTCTTGAATCTCCATGATATTCTAAAACTAATTCATCAAGACTTTTAAATCATTCATCTTCATTTTTCAAGATCAAACCTATTACGGTAAAATATTTAAGGTGAAGTTAAAAACTTCATTTTATTTAAAATCACATCTAAAATATTTAATCCATTTTTCCTCTTAATCAAGCTTGATATGTTAATTAACTTGTGTTTTGTTTTGTATTTGAGAAGCCCTTGGTGGTGAATGCATAGTATTTAAATCGTATTTTTTCACTTGGAAAATCAGAAAAAATCAAGAATATTCCAAAACATCTTTTTGGAGGTAAATAAGATCAATCTCATTTTCAACCAAGCATTTTTTTGAGATCAGTATGGTATTTTATTTCATGGATGTTGAATCCATGTGAGGAAACATATCCATGGTCATGTAATTAATTTGTGGGTGTTTATGAAATTTGATTAATTTTCTAAATATTCCTTTCAATTTTATAGCTTTGATAATATAACTTTGATATTTCATTTTTTTATGGCTTTGATGGTATTTTATTATTTATGATGAAATATATATGTATATCCAAAATATAATCCAAAAAATTGATTTTTGGATCCAAATCAGCCAAAAGAGCTTAACGGTTTTGATGCCGTGATTAGGGTTCACAACTGAAAATTTTCAAGAACAAAAAGAATTGATTTTTGAAAATACTTATAACATTCATTTTCCCAAATCACCTTCCAAGATAAATGTTCACAAAATTAATATTTTCTTGAATGATTTGAAAATTTCGTTTAGAAAACTTAATTTCTCAAGTGACAAAAATTTATTTTTCAAAGAAAACATGAATACGGTTTTAGAAGGATTTTTATCATTTATTTTGTGTAAAAAGTTTCTAAGTATTTTACTAAACATGAGATTTAAATGAAAATAGCAATGATAATTTTAAGGATTTGCAAATTGAAAGTGAAAAATGATTTGTAAGGAAAGTAAAAATAAATTTGAACAAAAACGGGTTTGGTTTTTATGAAAATCAAATCATTTGTTTTTTCAAAGAATTTTTAATGGTTTTGTTTGTGTAAAACCATATCAATTTAGAAGAAAAAATATTTGATTTCTTTTCGCAAATCCAAAAATCTACGATTTTTCATTTGGAATAATTTTAGTTTTACGAAACAAAGTAATTTTAAAGTTTGTAACAAAATATTTGAATAAAATGTTTTAGTATAAGGATTTTGGAAAAAACAAATCAAAGTATTTTTTTCCTACTCATCAAATCAATCTTTTTATGAAAATGAAAAGAAAAGTTGCAAAGTGTTTGGATCTTAATTTGTTTTGAAAAGACCAATTTTTAATTGATTCAAAAAAATGGAGAATATAATTTTCAACATAAACTCTAATTATGAGTGTCTAAACCGTGAACTTATTTTCCTTGGCCATTGAGATACGTTAAAAATCAATTAAGTTTTGAAATGTTGATTTATATCAATGGAAAAGTGATTTTGTAATTATATTTTAAAAAGAATTTCTAAATAAAGAACTATAAAATATTTTCAAAGTAAAAAAACATATTAAATGAAGTATAAAGTTATATTATTTTAAAAAGTTGAAAATATTTTTTTTAAGGTTAAGAAAATTTTCAAATGAAATAAACACCCAAAAAATTATTTACGATCTTAAAAACGTAATTTTAAAGTCACGTGATTCCAAATCAAATGAAATATTTCTAAGTGTTTGGAAATACAAGTAAAATATTTCTACGCTGATTTTAAATACGTTAAAATATTTCTATGCGATTTGAATTACATTTAAATATTTTTCACGTAATCAATTAATATTGAAAAAAAACTACGTTATTAAAAGTGATGAATTATTTTTACGGATTGTGAAAATAGCGAAAATTATTATGAGATTTGGAAATTGTTTTAAATATTTTGAGAATGATAGAAAATGATTTGAAGAAACGTAAATGAATGATTTTTAAGTTAATTTTGAAAAGTTGCTTAAAAAATATATGCGATTTAAGAAACGTCATATTTTTACAAGGATTGAGAAAATGTTGAAAAATTAGTATGTGTTTTAAAAGTATGACCAAAGTGGTGTATTTTGAAAACAAAGATGAAATTTTTTATTTTGATAAAAACGTGAATTTGAAGATCACGGATTGATTTTGAAAATATAACATAAACGTTTAGAATTTTTAGAAAAGTAAATAAGTGTTACGATATTTTGAAAACGTAATATAAACGTGCTCTTGGAATTGTGAAAAATCGAGACGGAAATGTTGCGATTTTGTGAAAACACTAAAGTTTTTATAACTATGAAAATGTGATAACATGATTTTCTTTGTTGAAAATACAAAGATAATTTGGTACAATTTATATGCATTGGAAAAGATCCCCCTGATTGGATTTTCTTGCATTATACATGCATTAAAAAATATGCGTTGAGGTATATGATACATTGAACTAATGAAATTGAAAAGATTTGGCCCTTTGGGGTTGGACTTACTGAATATTCGTCATTGTACCATCACTTGTGGTCGAAGATTCAATAAAGTTGATAGTGAGGTCATGATGGATTTGCCAGGCATTTGAACCGTGGATTTCTAGGTATGATTAATCCAATGCCACTTGGCGATTTTTAATTTTGCAACGCATTGACGATACCCGACAAGAACACGATATTTTTCTTTTTCTACGATGTGTCTCCAAAATTAGATTGTTAATCTTATAATTAGTCTTTGTCACTTTTTAAGACTAAATCTTCACAAATTATTTTCTCGAAATTGTGAAAACCTCCATGGAGTTGTTTTTGAAAAATCGAAATCTATGCCCATCGATAACATATAAAATTTGAGTGTCCATATCTGCATGATATATATTTTGAGGAATATTGGCTATGACAATTGATTTGAAATACTTGGATGATGATGATAAATCATGTTGATGGCATTATTGTTAAACTTATCCTGTGATGATAATAATGTTAATAGTATGATGATGATAGTTGATTAATGTTGAGTGCATTATTGAAATTCAATGACATATCCGAAGATATTCTTGCCAGTTTATCTCGTTGTCATTGCCACCACTATATGGTGTAGGTTATCTCAATAATTTTTATTTTTTTGTCTGCTAAAAAAATAAAATAATAGATTCAAGTTTTTTATCATAACAGCGATAGATACTCTAATACAATTGGTAACAACAATAAGGAGTGGACATTCTAAACTGGTGTGCGGGATTGACAAAGAACAGTTGTAGAAGATCACTGATGTCGATGCAACAAGATGGATACACAACGTAGAAAAGTATGTTAAGTTTTAACGTTAGTGTTGTCCCACCGGCTATTAAGTAGGACCACGTCATGGAGTTTGCTACTTGTTAAAAAAAAAAATTTCAAAATCATTTATATTTCTCTTAAAATTATGAGATATTAATTAGTGTCAATCGATTGCGTAATGAATAATTGAAATATGATTTTAATATTACCTAATATTTTCGGTAGAAAATTTTTATTTTCCGAGAAAGAAATTTTAAAACCCACAAATTTTTATAACTCAAACCTTGTGTGAATTTCTTTTCGGATTTATGAGTTGGGAGTCGACATATAATAAAATTGGGTGTTACAAACACCACTCACACCATCTTATGTAGTCTTTGCCAACAAAGAGAGGTAGTAGATCTTTTTAGTTTTTTCAAACTTCTTGAATTTCTCACCAACAAACTTGAGAAACTCTTTAGTATTATTTGTTTCAGGAATGCCCTCTTTAATGATCTTATCCATGCTATACTTCATGATCATCAAACAAACTTAATTATCTTGAACCACTTTTCACGCTTCTTCTTATCTGTAATGGAAGATGCATTTATGGGTCTCTGAGGCTCATCCTCAATGAGAGCAACATCAACATTAAAGACAACAAGGAACAATTTCACAGAATCCACCAAGTCCTCATAATTAGTACCATTTAATTTCGTTAAAGCATTCATTTGCATTGATAAATATGAAAGAACGATACATTAAAGGGTGAGTTTCTCAAGCATATCAACATGTATAATATTTGAGCAAATAATCATAATGGAGCTCTCTCATGCAATTGTAATTCCACCCAAGGGTCCCGAATTACAGCACATGAGCAAACTCCAATGGACATCAAAATCATTTCCCTAAAGCTAGTATCGAGAGGATACTGAGAACTCTAAGGACATAACCTTAATGCCTTTCACAAATAATCAAGAATCATATTAATGAAGACAAACTAATAAGGTAAGTACATCATCGACACAATCCCTAATGTAACATTATTAACAAAATATCAACAAAATGACACCTCAACATAATTGGTCCTGCAAAGGTGAACTCATAATCATGCAAAGTGTCCTAAAATAGTACCACAATACTTCAAACAACAACTCTTATAATCAAATTTCATATATAACAAGAAGAAAAATAGTTTTTCAAAACATTACATATTAATTTATGCACAAAATAACGCTGAAAATTATTTTAGTGAACAAACAACTTCAACTCTGAGAGTGCACAATATATATCATGCTCAACCACATTACAATAATATACAAAAATTTCCAGAGGCAAAAAAGGAGAGTATCATATAATTTTAACAATTTTAAACTCTAGATATTTTGGAATAAAATATAAATGAGTATGGAAAAAATAAAATTCATTTAAAAATAGATCCTGGCGTGTGGAAGAGGTTAGTGAAAACATAAGTGAAAAAGCATGCCTGGAAGTTACATACGTGCCCACACGCACTTAGCATGCACGTGGGCTAAAGAAGCAGCTTGCGTCTTCCTTACCCATTTTTTCTTAAACGGGTCGCGTGACTCGATTCATGGTGGAGCAGGTCGAATGTGATATCTTTCCTAATTCTCGGCCATTTTATACGATCCATATCTCATTGGAATCATCGGAAAAAGATCTACAATATTCCCAAAACAATTTTTGAAAAAGATGCTTGAAAATACTAGATTTTTCTGAGCTATATCGAAAAGGCATTTCATGATTTTTTTTTTACAAAATTCTCAATGTTTTCTTAACGAAAATTCATGATCTTGGTGTCTTTAGATTCAGGAAGACGAGATATACAATACCCCCAAAACCAATTTTAGAAAACATTACACCAACAGGAAAAATTGGTTTTTGGAATAAAAGCAAGAGGGTTTCATGATGTTTTGCAAAATTTCTCATCAGGCTAAAATATGTTTGACACAATATACACGTTAAAATCAGGAAACTCCGATCTACAAAAGCCCTAACTTGATTTGCAAAATTAATCATAAAAAAATATTTCAAAATGCACATCATATTCATTAAAGTTTCTGGTTTCTTCAATTTTAAATCTCATTCAATTTTTAGGTAAAATAGAAAATTGATAACCATAATTAGGATTAAAACTGCTCATCAACCAATTGCTAGAGTTCTCGTATCAATTAACCCCAAATTATGGCATACCCAAATAATATAGAATGAGTTAAGGGTTACCTTGAAAAAATGTCGATAAGGTTGTCATGATTGAATCCTTAAAAGTAATCTCGATAAGGGAAAAATATTGTTCTTATCCCACAGTAGTCGCTCATGCGTCAGTATCAATGAGACAATTGTACATATTAGAGTGACTAAAAATAAGAATATCTCTTTGTATATATAGAATAATTAAAATGGGATAAACCTACCTATTATGACAAGCCCATATACAGGATCCATAAATAAAACCTACATATGAACAGTACTTAACAACAACAAACCCAATAACAATATTGATCACAATTTAGACTAAACAAAATGTTCTTATAATTTTGACATCTAATTAATCTAGATTTTTTAAAATTATAATATAATTTATGCTAATCCAAATAAAATATTCTAAAACATTTTCGGCTCCCAATGCCACACAACAATTTGTTGCAACTCAATTTCCCTTGTACAACATGGAGGTTCATAACAGGCATTTAATATTCTCTCAGTTGGGTATATTGAAGATTTCTAAGTGCAACCAAACAAGGACTACATCGTAGAACAAGAAGTACTATGCTCTTTCATAATCCTATTTTTCCTTTACTTATGCATTGGACTAACTCTACCTTGTGGTTTTTTTGTTTTTCCTTTAAAAATCAGTTGCGAGATTTGATCCGACCTGCTAACCCTGGCTGGAAGGAGGATAAGGTAACTCATTGATTAAAACACTTTTTTTTCTTCTCTCCTCAGCTTCTATCTGTCACCAACATTCTTTTAGCTCTTATTGTAGTGTGACTGACGTTAACTGGTTACTTGTAGGTCCATGAGCTATTTGTGTTATTTGACAATGATAGTGATGGCAGAATCAGCAACAACGAATTTTTTTCACAAAAATGTTATTTCTACACCCTAAATTCATACACCTTTCCATACACTTATTATTTTTGAAAAAAAGTGAAAGAAAAAAGATGGTGGAAAATGAGAGAGATTTGAATTTTTTTTTCAAAACTAATAGATGTACAGGGTAGGTGTATGAATTTAGGTGTAGAAACAACATTGTTATTTCTTTCATGCCTTAGAAAAAATCCTCTTCTCATAGCATGTTTTAGTCCTCACCTGCAGCAGAAGGATATAGGAGGGGAGTGGGGTGCTAGAGATAGTTTAATGGGTGGATTTTTATGGATTTATAGGCTACATCTACTTATATAATCTAGCTTTTTGAAAAATGATATTTATACACCAAAATTTTCACACTAATTTTATACGGGTAATCAGCATGCAAATAACTAGTGATTATTGTATATTATATGATAATTGAAGATAGTAATCAATCACACTGTGTGGTGATCGGTGTATTATGTGATAATTAATGTATATTATATAATAATCAATGTGTATTATGTGGTCATAGATATAAGAGTGATGTGCAGATTTTGGTGCGCGAATAGCAACACTGCTGGCATTTTAGGTGTTGTACTATTTGTACATGGACTAGGGGTACACACAAAAGAAAATGGCAAGGAGTTCTTGGGAATTAGAAGAACTCTAGAAGTATAGGATGCGGGTCTTTTATTTTGCATTTTTTTTAACCTTTCCCTAACAAATTGCTCGTCAAGCCCAATTATTTGGTTAGAATGCGTTTTTCCTGTCTTTTTTTTACAGTTCAGCTTTACACTGCTAGATTTTAGGCAGTCTGGGTGTTGTGATCAAATTGATCCAACAATGAGTTTGGTTCAGGAACCATGTTGGCTTTAGGATCAATGTGGTTCATACAAGGTTGGAATGAATCCTACGGTTGTAAAAAACATGATGTATAGTTTCAAAGATTTACACATGATAGTAATGGAAATTGATCCGAGATTTTGAAAAGTTATGGAATCCCACTGAAGGAATAATTCGTAGTTTTAGTAAGCATCTTGATTTCATATATTTATTCTCTTCTAGTCCCTAGATGTCTTAGGTTACGCTTTCATGTAATTTCTTGTAAATATGATCCTATGCTAATGAAGTAACTGATGTTCCATAACTTGGCAGGTTAGGACTTAGGAACGAGTTTTTTGTTTCTTGTTTTCGTTGCTATCCCTGCACCTAGGGAAGCGGAAACATAGTCATAAAGATGACAAATGTTACGAGAAAACTTTTATTTTTGTCCTAAAATGATGCATGCCTTACCAATTCGGTCATCTCTATTTTTATCACTTCAGCCTTCATAACATTGGATTTAATCCCCGTCCCCCTCCAAAAAAAAAAAAGGAAAACATTGTATTTAATCGTTGAGGGTCTATAAAATAACATAATCAAAATGATTTAAAATGATATTGTTATGGGCCAGTATCTCAGAACTTAAATCCAACAGTATAAGGCTGTGTTGCATAACCCAATTCTCATCTTGACACATAATTGTCCAAAACGACTGATTAGTCCATCTTCTACAAGCTCATTACATTTAAACAAAATTTCTTACTTAATGAGGATAAGTGAGATCAAATGTCCTCATAAATACCTAGACTCTTAATGACAAAGAAATTCTATCTCTTAGATATTACTTCCTTATCAAGTATTTTCATATTATAATATAAGATTTAGCCACTCAATTAGATATTTATTCCCGTACTCTCTATTATCTTATTGTAAACCTTAACTTGAATATCAAAGAACTTTGTAGATACAGTACTCCTTTTTCACCACGGCTTCACATTCATCCACAATAGCCACCACATTCAACCGTGAACCGAACCAAGTGTGCCTTCTTTGGTTTAAGTTCATAACAGATACCTCGAAACAAGATTAAAAAAAAAAGTTTTCATTTTTAGCCCAATGACTTAAGCCTGTTCTTAAGGCCACCAATTGTTTTTGCTTTTTGAGCTACCACTTAGGCCTTTGACTTTTTGGCAAGGTGTACTGAGCCTTGGGCTAATAAGAAAAACAAACCCTTGAACTAAATAAAACCCAGAAGCTCGAGTCACTGTCTTAGTCCGTAGAGAATTTTATCAACATGACTAAATTTAAAGGTTAAAAATACTCGGGACAAAGTTGGAGCAGTACCAGAGAAAAAAACAATAGAAATTTGTCAAAGGTGGTTTGGTTATGCGAAAAAAAAAAAAGAAAGACTAACAAAGGTTCTAGTGCAAATGGAAGACAAAAGACTAAAAAATAGAGGAAAACTAAGGAAAATTTTAGGAAAAATCATTAAAATTTACTTTACTGACAATAAATTTATTTAAATTTTGGTATCTGATAGAGCCGAACAGCATCTTTTAATCCGCTATCAACTCCGTCAAATGTGATCAGGCTTGCTTGTTGCTAATTAAATTGGCTGAATATTAGTCTTTCTGTGTCCCTTATGACTTTATCTTCCATAACATCATAAGCATGACTACAGCATAACCACCAATTCTAAACTCTCATTTGATAAGTTCCAGCTTCCAAGCATCAATCTGTCTGCTCCAAATGATTCATTGCTCAATAAATAATTGCAGAAACATTAAAACGAAAAGTGCTGGGAGGATAATGTTGTAGTGTTTTCTGTCTCTATCAATCCTTCAAGAAAACAAGGCCCACTGTTGCGAATAACATATGAATATTATACATTCAATATAATAATCATAACCAATCATTTCTTTGTATGGCGATTAAAATTTCATTGAAATTAAAGTACTTCTCACCTCCAATCAAAATTAAATATTATTCTTAATATTTTAAATTAAATCTGTATCTAAAAAATAATCACTAATATGTATTAAAAAAATTATTAAATAAATAAATAAAATAATGGAGAGGAATTACATATCTTAAATACTTAACAATTAAAAAAAGAAAAAAATAGAAGAGAATAGTTACACTTGAATAATAGTTAACAATGATAAAAATAATAAAAATAAAATAAAATAAAAAAACGAGCAAAGAAAATACAATATACAAATACAATTATCCAAAGTTACTTCACTTTGAGTGTATTTGGAATGTAAAAAATAAGAAATGATTTGATTTATAAATCAAATTTAATTAAATTTTGTGTTTGAAATGTTTAAAAATGAGAAATGATTTGATTTCTAAAATCTCATAGATTTCATTCATTTTGTTTTAGAAATTCTATCAATTTTGATAGGATTTGTTAAGATTTGATTTGATTTGAAATAAATAGACTATTTTACCCTTAGTAACTACCTCTAACAACCTTTCATAAGGGTTAAAATATAAAATAATAAAATCAAATCAAATCAATTCTCATTTTAATGAATTCCAAACACAAAATTTGATTTCTAAATCAATTCAAATCTTTTTTTTTAAAGTTCCAAACACAAAATTTGATTTTTAAATCAAATCAAATCAATTCAAATCAAATCAAATCATTTCTCATTTTTATTCATTCCAAACATAACCTTTAACTTTTTAATCTCACAATTCTTACTTTCATAATTATATACAAGTGAAATTATATATCTTTTCCACCAAAGAAAATACAAGATTTACATTATACAGATTAAATATTTAGTTTTTTTTATTTTAAAGGACAATGTTTTTTTTTTATGTGTTTTAAAGGACAATATTACACAAATGGATATAAGACGAAATAAATTTGCAAGTAATAACATTCACACAATTTTAAATCTAAAAACATATCTACTTGGCACACCTCTGATTCCACGTTAAATCTTAGCTGCCTACTTGCCTTAAATGACTGTACCACACAATTGTAGGACCCCAGTCTACTAATGATGGCAGTGGCCCTGAATACGGATCTGAATACAATTTCTGTAGTTTGTGCACTTTTTAACATTGAGAGAAATCACATGGATATTATGATTTAAAAATTTAAAATTTGGTATCTTATGCTTATATTTTTTTCAATTGAACTGCAGTTGAACTTTAGTGAATCAAAATTCCTTCAATACATGCTCATATATAACAATCACATTTTGTTCACTCAAAGGCACATAAAGATAAAATAAATATTAATTAAAAAAAACTTTAACAACTTTTTACTGGCAATAAAAAGGTGTATAACAAAAATATAGTAAGTATTGTAATACAGTAAATAATAAAAAAAACAATCAAATTATTATTTAGATATTTATAAAAATGTTAAAGATATAAAATGTTACATACGTAAATAAATTACTCTAAAAAAATAGCATGCATTCAACTCTGAACTATAGTTGTGGGGTGAGACAATCTTAGTATTGTAAACGAAGATTTGTCTTGAAGTTGGTAAAAATACAAGAAGGAGGAGGTTGAATTGTGTCTTCTTTTTCTTTAAAAATCCTACAATCACAAACACCTTCCTCAACTTTCTCAAGTCTGTTAAACTTAGATGTGAGAAATTCATACATAGCACCGGGTATAGTTGAGAAAGTTCAACTTTCTACACTTGGTCAAATTAAACCAAAGCTTATATAAATTACTAAACTGGTAAAGAATCCCTTGTTTTCATACTTTGTTTTGAAAATCACAAACCATGAATAACACCTCAAAGGTTGATTTATTAGAAATTGGTTCATGGAAGCTTGAGTTTCAAAACCTTAAGTAGGTTGAGTTGGGTCTTAACTAAAACTTAGTTTTATATTGATAACACAATGAGCAAAGATCAAAATCAACTTAATAAAGTCCAAGAATTAAAGGATGGAGATAGTGTAACATCCCAAAAATCAATAATTTTGTGATAAATAATTATTTTATAATATTTGTGATTTTTTGAAATTTTTTTAGATTTTTCTGAGAGCGTGGAATATTTTAATATTATTTTTCATTTTACGTGCAAACTGAGCGAGCTCGGGAAAATGAGATATTTTTCTGAGAACCTTGATCTATGAAAACGTCGACGGGGGATCTTACTAAACTTGAGATTGGACGCGGTTTACGAGGTTTCATGTTTTTCGAAAAAATTCATTTGATAGGATGAAAAATCGCTGTGTAATTTTATTCGCTGGGCAATTAATACTGACTCTGTCAACTGTAACAATTGCCCATGGGATAATAACATGCATTAGAAACCCTATCACCTTATCCTAATGCAATCCACTTTATGTTAAATTAAATCCACTTTATGTTAAATTAAATCCACTTTAATTCAAATTGGTGTACTTTCTTCAAAGTTTCTTTGAGAAGCTTTGACCAACTAAAGACCATGATGCCCTTGGCTTGTCAAGAAAGCCCAAAAATCCCTCCCCTTTCTCCCCTTGATGCCGCGGCAATGCATGGCCAAAGGAGGCAAGAATTTGTCTCCTCATTTAATGCATAATACACAACACATCTCATTTTACTATCACACTTTCTCCTTCTAACTTCATCTGCTTCACATTTCCTCTTCCTTCTCTCTTCTTCTTCCCTCTTCACTACGAAAATGCAGCCCCGTTAGAGACCACCATTTTTCATCTTTTCTCTTATCCAAGCTCATTTCTATACTCACCTCCATCTCCTCTACACTTTCTCTTTTAAAAGTTTCTCCAAAAACCCATCTTCACCTCCATTGCCATCTAAGACAAAGCTTCCAACTTTCAAATAAAGCTTCCATTTTTCTTCTTCTTTCTCTTCATAAACACCATTTCTACACTTCCCTCAACCTCCTCTCCAACTTCTATTTGAAGGGTTTTCTTCAAAAACCAACTTTTACTTCATTGTCATCCAAGGCTTTCAAGCTTTAAGGTAAAGGTTGTATTTTTCTTCTTTCTTCTCTTCATTTTCATGTGCCATGGTCTCATTGGAGACTAAAGATTCATTCTTTACCATGTTTAATGTTGGTTCTTGATGATTGAAAATCCTAGGGTTTTGAAGGCTCAAAACCGAAATTCACCAAGGACTTAGAAGGAGACCATTTCGTGATTCTTCCTTAGGTAAGAGGGAGATTACCCACTTCAACCACTAATGGTGGTGAGGGAACCTTGTGTGATTATTAATGGAGGATTTCATCTTTGTATGTTTATTTTATTTGATGATTTTGCATGTTCTTGTGTTCTTGAGTTGGATAAATACTTGAATGGTGATTTGATATATATTGGATGTGTTAAATATGCTTGAACGTGTTAGGGTTGTTAAATGAAAAATTTGGAGTTTCCTACCCTAACATGGTGCCACGGTTTTAAGTGAAATTTTGGGATAGAAATTGGTTTTTGTACTCAAAGAAATAAAACTTATGTGATTTAATGTTGAGTGATAATATTGAAAGTAATGAATGAAAAATTTTGAAGGGTTTAATACCCTACAGGAAGACCACGGTTTTGGCTTGGAAACGTGAGGGATTGAATTTATTTTGGTGAACTAAAATTTGAGTGAATTGATATCAAGGAACTAGTACATAAAATGGAAGGAAATGAGAACTTGAAAACCTAGAGAAAGCTACGGTTTTAGAGAGAAAATTAGGGTTTAAATGATGCCTTGGTGCATCTTTGAAAATTAAGAATTTAGAGATATGCATAATCCATAACAAAGTGGAAGAATTTAATTGAATGATGGCACTTGAGAAGACCACGGTTTTGAAGGGTTATTTACCCTAAAATTTTCATAATTGACCAAAGTTAAAGACTTTGAAAATGAGAATCCATAACATTGTGATAGTTGATAAACCATGAGTACCTATTGTTGTTGAGGAATTGAATTGATCCCATGTGGAATAAAAGCTAAGTAATTAAGTATCAAGAGACTAGTGCATGAAATGGAAAAAAATTTAGAACCTTGAAGGCTTATGAGACCACAGTTTTAAGGGTTGTTTAACCTAAGGAATTTCATAATTTATCAAGACTTAAGTTATTGGAAACGTTGAACCCTTAATGGGGAATGTTGATAATTGATGGACCGTAAACATACATTGAGGTTGAGAAGTGGTTCCATATTGTTGTAAGACCCTATGTGGGGTTAAGTATTTGTTAATGGATTTCTTGATAAGATTATGATATATTGATATTGAGAATGAATTATATACCATTGTGATATTGAATATGATAAATGTATCATTAACATGATGTATTGACATTGAGAATGATTATATACCATTGTGGTATTGTATATGATGAATGCATCATTGATAAACATACATGATTAGACATTGTGTCATCATGCATATGTGTTGTCCGTTGGACATATTTGAGAAAGGTGATGTATGCCTAGGAGTTTGAATAACACCTTTGTGCGGGTGCGAATAGACTAAGCGTAGGGTCATAGTGGTTAGCCTTGAGGGATCGGGGTGCTGGTGCCTCATCATGGACAGTTAAGAGCTCCTCTGTGCCGTGGGGTAGACCGATGCAAACACATTGACGATCCGGACTGAGACGTTGTCCTATATCGCGATCAACTATTGAGGTGCCATGTATAAGTCATTGTTGCATAAATATTTTATGAGATGAAGCACACTATTTTTTAAGGCTAACGATATACTGACATTACTCCTTGATCATTCACTCTGAAAATGTTGATGTCTAGCTCCATAGAGTAGGATTTTTGGTACCATAATGCATTGTGCACTGTTCATTGTTAGTCTCATAAATTGTTGAGCATGAACACTTGTGACTATGAAAGTAACTGTTTTACTTCTGTAAATGATTATCTGATTGTCATGATGATTACTAGAAATATTGTTGTGATCTGCCTGTTGTCATTGATTCTTACTATTGCTTATAATTGTACTGCTTTGCTGTAAATTCTACTGTACTGTTAACGAATATATGAACTGTATTGCTACGTGGGCGCTCTGCGTCGTGTTGTTTTCTTACTGCCATAATGGTAATGAAAGATGGGTGTCTCACCTTTTTATTTCATTACTCTGTCTTATGTTGCGTTGAATGAAGACTGTAAAGAGCCCAAGTCAGATTTATTTAGTTATGGTTGGAGACTTGACTTCTGTTTCATTGTGATGGCATCTGCACAACCTTCAATGTTACGTACGTGGATACAATTTCATAGTGGCTTGGAAGCCTGGCATTTTGACTGTGAAGCGGGGCATGTTACGTACATCGGGGATGTGACCCTTATTCAGTGTGGTAATGAACCTAGAGCTAGTACGAACATATCTTATGTTCCTGTACGCGTGAAGTTCCCTATACCCATTGGGGAGATGTATAACACCTTAATACAGATATGTGGATATATCATAGTTACACAACGATATATAAAGATAACGGTACTAGAAATGTCACTTCCTCATACTATATTCTAACATATATCCATAATCACAACTGAGTAATTATAGAAAGCCTTGAGAGATTGCGGAAAAACTTAAACTCATACATATATATACAAACTTAGCCACAAGAGGGCTTATTGTAATACAGATAATTTAAAACTTACAAAACAAATATAAACTGATTACATAAGTTCTGTCTGCTTAAAGCAATAAAAACTACTCTAGTCTTCATGCTTTCTTTTCTCACCCTTAGCAGGGTCTGTACCTCTGTACCTGCATCTATGCCTGTATCTGGATTTACAAGGAATAACAACTGGGGTGAGAATTAAAATTCTCAGTAAAAGTAATTCCAATACCATCTAACTATAACATTGTATATAACAATTATATAACAGATGCTATAATTCTAACTTAGGAGCTTCCTCCTCTTTTCTCATATCTGCACACTTTCTTATAGTATGATATCAACCAATAACCTACACACTGTTAATATATACAACGCCCATACAGTTGTAAATACCAACAGAGATGGACAATGCCCATACAACTGTCTGTGAATGCAATGAGAATGATATGTAATATGAATATGCCTAAGGAATCCTAAGAGTATGTGGATGAAATGCAAATGCAGGGTTTTGTTTTTAAATACATATAGAAGTTTATTTTGAAAAGAAAGAAGCTTGCTAGGAACTTTGGCTTCTTATGTTTACCCTTTGTAATGAGGAGAATCTATAACCTCATATTACATGTAACCTTAGCACTTGGTTAGAAATACTTGTCCCCTTAGGAACTTCTCTAATTCCTTACCTTCTTAGCTAAATGACCTCACGCCATATAAGGTTATATTCTTAGGTAAACATTACCAAACCATTTCTCATACTTGTACTTAAACTCCACCTTATCACTCATATCTCTTAAGTGATTTCTAATTCAACACTATGATACTGAGGTGTTAGGTCCTTACCTATGGCAAACCACTTTTCTTGGTTGCACTAAGGTTCTATCTCTTCACATACATATTAGATTAACTAACTAGTGTGTGAAAAGCGTAGTGTTATGTTTAACTTTTACATAACCACCATTTTAACTTTCCTATAGACTCAACTCATCCTAGTAAAAGTGTCTATCTTAGCTAATGCCTCATCTACCCTTACTCAAGGAAATAAATGAGCATTTCTCAAAAACTTTGCATAATTGACTCAACTTTAACTAAAGCGAGTAAGTCATGCATCTAGATAAGTATAACATACTTATTCTGGTTGTATCTAGTTTTCCCTTCCATCACACTTCTAGTAGTAGGTTATACTACACTTGTGTGCTTAAGGTTCCAGATACCTCTTTAATTATTCCAAACTCATGGAATGCTTAAGAACTTAACTTCCATACTTTCATTAGTATCTAAGGAAGTAAATTCCCTTTATCTTGCACTTCTAACTCATCTTTGCTAATACGTGAGTTATTGCACATTTCTACTATACCTTATGATTATGACATTTTCTTAGTCACAATTCATCTTATTATGTATTTAGCAATGCTTAAAGTCTCACTTAACTAAAGACTTAGTACTTAAACATTCCCTCCTTGGAACTAATACACAATCTTGTCTCCACTCAAGTGAATCTAATGCAAGAGTGGTTCTTACTTGCAACTCTTTGTTGCTTAAGGTTCTAGGTACCTCCCTAAGGTAATCCATTATTCTTGGATCTTCTAAGGTTTATACCTTTCTCATTCTCTACTAGAGTGAATACTACTATTCATCCTAGTATACTTATCTCCATTGCACTATCTCATCACATCATGAGTGATATCTATTGCAACGTTAAGTTGCCTAAGGTGCAATGTCATTACCTAAAGCAAACCTTTCCTTTAGGATGCTTAAAAGCCTATACTTTCTCATACTTGATAGGTAAATATTTTTCACTTGAAAATATCCCCATTTGTGCCTTATAACACTTTAGGAAACATAAACATATGTGTAACACCCTTCTGGAGGATGTCACATATATAAAGAAAATAGATAAAATCTACCCAAGTTGTAAAACACTTAATACATAATAATATGGGTCGTAAAATAATTCCTGTTAAACCGATTATTAAAAATAAAATAATGCGGAAAACATAAACTAAACAGAACAACATCACTCATAATATACATATGTTCCAAGTTATAAGTTATACAAATAATTTACAACTACAATTACAAATATTTAAACAGAAACAGTAAATAAAAACAGTAAAAGAGTCAATATATACATCCATACGCAGACGCGCCCAAAAAAACAACATCATGCATATTTAATCCTCTGAAGAATCACTCTCAACATGAAAATGATCATCAGGAGACAAATATCCCAGATGTCTCGACACTCGGCGATAACGAGATCGCGCAGTCGATACGATACTAATCTCACTAGGCTCCGTGGTCATACCACCAAAATGACGCCTAAGAGATAAAGGTAACTCTAAATGTAAAAATACAGTAGTAGTCATAACCGGCTCTCCATCAAATTGTTGACGTAAGGTCACAGTCAGTCGTCCTACATACGTCACAGAGTCTCGGTCTCCTCGCAGATGCCAAGCTAACGATCCTACATGAAACTCGAGAGTCACGAACCCCAAAAATCCAGGCACCGCCATACCAAAACTAATCAATCCAATGGATATGGATGATCAGATGGTTCTTGATCGTCAAACTGGTCGTCGGCTAGCTGATTTTCCTCCTCCTCGGGGTACAGAACCTCAAGAGGCTTCTTCCTCAAACTCTTTATCGCATAAAATAAATATACATGAAACATACACAATACAGAGAAGAGGTAAGACAATCTAAAATCACCATAAACATGGCCAATAAGAAGACGACAAACAACAGTTATACAATTCATGCAATACGAAAAGCTATAACAGAAATCAGTAACAGAATAAAGAAAAAGATTTAATTATCATAACGACACATAATATCACAGATAAAATAAAACATCACAGATAAAATAATAAAACAGATAAATAATCCTCATAATACTAACCGAGATAAAATAGACGGATAAGATAAAATAAAGTTCCAGATATACTCATAAGAAATGTGACACGTTCCTACTCCATGGAGCTAAACAACACGATACCACGGATATCGGAGGAATGACTCGCAAAAAATCTATTAGTACCACGGCTGCCCGACCAACTATTCCGCGGTCATACGTTGCGTCTATAGCTCCACATCACCGGGAATTTACCATCCAGGGCGTGGGGTAGTTCACTGTCTCACGTCGTGACACTACGGGCAAATGTACTACTAGACTTTACAAATCTCGATTAAATATAGTGCGTGTCGAGTCCATTAGTGTGCTATCGGTTACCACGGCCCAGTAGAGCGACCGACTGTCCATATATGGAATCCCGTACACTAAAGTCTCCAAGTTCATTAGAACAATGAACCACACTGCGTTTATCGCATCGACAACACGATGTGATTCACCTCATCAACCAAAATTTACCAAACATTGGCAAATTACCAAAATACCCTCAAGGTATAAAATATATGCCCTCAATGGCAAAAATATACAGTAAGTCCCTCTTGGACAAATATCATTCAAAGCTTCATGCGGGTTCACCTCATAGCCCGACAAATGAAAAATACGAAAATCGAGAAAAATATTGTTTTGGTCAATCGCGTAGAAATTTTATCGCGTTTTCATAATCTCGTCATTTTTATAAACGTTTATAAATCGCGTAAATATATTTTTCTGTTTTTAAAATCGCGTAGAATTTTTAATACGTTTTCTCAATCGCGTAGGATTTTTAAATCATTTTCTTGTCCAAATCCCTTAAAAATCACTGTTTAAATAAACAGAAATAATAATTAGTACGTTTAAACTACGTGTAATATTTTTCATACCGTATACTGTCTTTTGGACATCTTTTCTATCTTATTTGATCGTTTTTACTAAAAATTGACAATATTTTGTTTAGAAAATTAATAATAATGGTTTCCTAATTTTTTTCGTAAAAACTCGTTTATTTAAATAAACCGGATAATTTAATCTTTTAAAAACTCCTAACATGCTTCAAAATATAGCATGAGCCATATGTTAGAAATTCTTAAAGATTACTTGTATTTCCTTTATAACAATAAAATCATTAATTTTAATTCCTTAAATTAATTCTAATCTATTGATTTCTTAAAAACTCTTTTTAGAAAAAAAATTCTTGTTAACATATAATGCCTTCTTTATACTTGAAAATGGTTTGGAATTGATTTTAGAAATCAAGAATATCTAGTTTGGCATGTTGGCCGAATTTCCTAAATCCTTTGAAATTGATTTCTAAATTATTTCTCATCTTCTAAATATATGTCAAACTTATTGTATTGTCTAAATTCATTTAACCATTGTTTTAGAAATTGGTTTTTGAAATCAACACATTCATTTTAGGCATGTTGGCCGAAAATACTAAGTCTTACCATTTGAGTTCTAAATTCATTTTCTTTGATCAAATCAACTTGAAACCTCCTTAATTCTCCTAGGTTAATTAAATTACCTTTTAAGAAAATTAAGAGAACATTTTGGTTCTCCATTTGGTTAGTGGCCGTGAGCCTTGGTGTGGTGTTCTTTGGAACACACATGCATTTCCTTGACATGTTATTCACATCCTATACATTATCATGCAATTCTAACACATGCAATATATTTCTAACACATATAACCTAAATCAAAGCTTGTAGACATGCAATTTAAAGCTTGTAGACATGCAAATTATTACAAACAACAAATAGGAAAGCTATTAACAAATACACAACCACATCAAATAAGCTATTAACAAGCACACACATGAATCCTTATGGATTCTACAATCACAAAATCAACTCCATCTTCTTACCACCATCCATAGGTGATAAGATTTGTCTTCCTCTTACCTTAAATGAAGACAAAAGGATTTCTTTCACTCCTCCTAGGTCACGGTTTTCTCCTTCAAAATACCTAGCAAACTTAAACAAAACTACAAGTTACTAACCATTAAAGAGAACCTAAACCATGGATAAATCATGGCTTAGAACTTTGAAAAAGAATTTAGAAAAGAAAAACAAGAGATTTCACCTCCTTGGTACAAACTTCCAAGTAGGTTTTCAAGCTTCAAATGTAAGATTTTGAAAGAACTCTCAACTAGAGATGTTCTTAGGATTGTGTTTAGGTTTAGAAAACTTGGTTAGAAGAAATTTTGGGTGATTGGATGGTGTAGATATTGTCTTGGCCGAATGGTGAAGAAAGGAAGCAACAATGGTGTTTAGGGTTCTTGGATGAGAGAGAAGAGAGAAAAGCATGAAAGATGAAGTGAAGAATGGTCTTCCAACCCCTCTTGGCCGTAGACATTCAATGCATGCAAGGTGTGCATGGCTTGGCTTCATCCAAGCCTTAGAATGCATCAAAGGCCAAGATCAAAACTTGGTTAGCAAGCTTGTCTCCCATTGGTTCCTTCTAACCTAGTCACTAAGCCTTGTCACTAAGCTTCATCATCACACTAACCTAGTCACTAAGCTAGTCACCATGTTCTAGAGAGTTCCTTCACCAATGATGATTAATTAAGCTACTAAGTTAACTGTATTAGCTAAACGTGGGTCCCGCAAAATATTTCCGGGTCCACTGTCACTAAGTTATACTGACTAATAAAATAATATTATAATAATACAAAATTATTTTATTTGTGATTAAATCCTAAAAATTAAAAGATTAATTTTAGGCTCATTCAATTGGGTTTAGTAAGATCCCCGCCTCGAATAATTAAAAATAGATTTTACCGGTCCGAAAAATATTATTTTCCTGCCCCGTAGCAAATCACACAAAAAGTCCATATAAAATCACAGACAGTAATATTGGACACTAAATCAAGTAGAAAACAATTAAAAACAGCAAAAACAGTACAAACAGCACGTTCGGGACGTAATGGTCATTTTTTCATTTTTTTCCCACAACGTAGCTAATCATCCAAAAAGTTCAAATAAAATTACAGACAGTATTAATTGTCTGTATATCTTCCAGAAAAATTAAAACAGTAGCTCGGAAAAACTTTTATTTTACTGTCTCGAAACAAATTACGTAAAAAGACCAAATAAAATTTGAGCCTGTATAAACGTATTTGTATTTCATGCAGAAATCGAGAAACAGTAAAATAGGGACACAACGGTCATTCACACGAAAGCTTGAAAAATAGCAAACAGTACATTCGGTACATTTTCTAAAAATTGGAGTGTTACAATATGGATCCAACAAAGGCAGTACATCTAATGGTGAGAAAAACCATTTTTTCATGATTCTGGGCAGCATGCCGCGGCGTCATCCCCTCTATGCCGCGGCGCCCGTAGCAGAAAACGTCTTCTTTCTGATTTCAGCGGCACTACCCCCACGCCACGGCGCCCATGACAGAACAGCAGTTCTGCATAATTCTACAGCTATGGGTTTACTGTTTTATTGGTCATTTTCTTGGATTCTGGCCATTTCTATCCAAATTCTAAGTGATTCTAAGTTCCTAACTAGTTCCTTAATACTTAGGAAACATCAATCACTATCTTAAACCTTTAAATTTGGATTATGGATCAAAATCATTCATTCTTTGACCTAAAGCTCATTTTATGAATCAAGGGTCTAAATGAGTTGTTCTAAGTTTCTAACTTAAACTTATGCTATGAACAAGTCATAAGTGACCAAAGAAACACGTCCATGCAAGCCAAACACATCAAACTCATTTAAAACTCAACTTAGCATATTAGGTTGTTTATTTGCATACATAGAGAATCTAGAGAGAATAGATGAGTAGAAATCTTAAACCCCTACCTCTTAAAGACTCTTGATCCTGAAGCTTGATCCTTGATCTTCTTCCTCTTCTTCTTCTCTTCTTCCCCTTTCTCCTTCTTCTTCTCCCCTTTCTCCCTTTTCTTTCTTTTATTTCTCTGTTTTTCGTTTCTCTGCTGAGAAAGAAGAGAGAAATAGGGGGTGGGACACAGAGAAAATTAAAGGAAAAGATTAACTTAAGTTTCTGTGTTGAAACTTATATTTGCTAAGGACACCCAAATTATGCTAATTCCAGTTTCCCAGCTTCCAACAACTTTAGAATAAATCATAAGATTTATCTAAATTGTTGTTTAACCATTTTCATGATTTTCTATATCTGCTGCTAGTCATTCGATATTAAAACGCACAACCAGTATGCCTAAAAATACCAAACTGACTCTGATTCTCTTGAAACTTTTACCACATCTTACTTAGCTTATTTGTGACCTAGAAATAAACTCTCTATGTTTATTTCCCTCAACTTAGCAACTTATGCTATTATCTGAGTCATTTTAAGCTACTTTACAACTTCTGTGTTGCAACTAAGTGTCTAAACGAACTCAGTTTGTCACAAAACTTCACTGGCATGCTAAACAAGTCAAATGCTACCTTAGGTAACCATTCACCAGTCTAACACGTGTTTAAGGGTATTACATTTCTCCCCTCCTTTTTAAAAATTTTGTCCCCAAAATTGCTCACCTCAAGCAAACAATTCTGGTTTAACAAAACTCCACATGGAACTTCTGCTTCCAGGCAGTCCTTTTTCAGTACCAGCTTCTCCCATCCACCTTCTCTTGACGAGATCTGCTTATCTTAAAGCTTTTGATCTCTATGCTTATGGATGGTAAGTTGTACTAAAACATAACTTAGCTTTGAACTCCTTCTTATAAGGCTTTCAAAACCAGGTGTGAATCTCGTATCTCTATCAGACACTATATTCATTGAAACTCCGTGAATCCTAACTATTTCTTTCAAAAGTAGTTAAACTACTTTATCTAGAAAATAGCTAACTTTACTTGGCGAAAGATAGGAAGATTACTTAATCTCACCACCTTTACCTGCAGCACAACATATTCTATTATGTTCTTTAACATACTATGCCACTATACATCTTCCTTACTCTTGGAAAACCTTAGTAGCCTCTTGATAGATGATATACTTTCTCTGGTGAGCTTCCTCCGAAATCCTTTTTCTTGATTTTTGACCCTCTTAGAAAACAAAGTTGTCTCTAAACTCTGTTATTCCCTCTTAGTCATAACAAAATCCTTTAGGGTTCCTTAGAAGATCTGCTCACACTCGTCCCTTAGAGCTTCATTCTCCTTCTGAGCTTCAAAGAAATTTGAGTCTTTAGGCCTCTTACTATGTCGAACTTGCTCACTAAGAGACTATTTGGAATCATAGTCACTACTAGACTCAAATTCTCAAAAACTCTCAAGAAATTCACTCTCTCTTGGACTATCATTTAGGACATCTGTAGGAATTTCCTATCTAGTGCATCGACCATTTCTTTGGCCTTACCCGAATGATATCTCAACTCAAGGTTATGGGCCTTGAAAAACTCTATCCATCTATTCTGCTTCATGTCCAACATCCTCTGATCAACAAGCGTCTCAAGCTATCATGATCGCTGAGCACATTTAACTGGACTCCTTATGAGTTATGTCTCCAAAATTATAAGGTAATCACCACTATGGTTAATTCCAAATTATACTTAGGGTAGTACTTCTCTTGCAGACATAACTGCCTTGATGCGTAGGCATCTGCCTACCTCTATTGCATCCGAGCATACCCTAGTCCTATCTTCGAAGTATATCTGACTACCTCAAAGCTCTCACAGGAATTTGGAATTACCAATACTAACGTAGTAATCAACCTTCTCTGCTACTCTTGGAAAACAAACTCACCATCTAGAGTCCATTGCTGAGTACTACCTACCTTAACTGGCCTAAACCAGGTAGCACTAATTGAGAAAATCCACCAATAGATTCTCTGCTTTTGGATACAATGGCTACTCTACCCATTGTACCTCTACTTAAACTCTACTAGAATTCTCTGTAATTTCTGTCTTGAGAAATTACATGACCCTTAAACTGTACCACTTGTAATCCAAAACTGACTTTCGGTTTACTTGGCACTTAACTATATCCTTTCTGAAAGTTTATAAAACTACCTTTGACATACTTTTCATGTCCTTTCGTAATCCTGGAAAACTCTCAAAGATCTATTCTTCTTTACTCTGTTTCTATGACAACCAAGTCTTACATCATCTCCTGAGAAAATTCAAAGCTTTTCTCAACTGATCCACCTAATCATCCTTCTTTTAGACAAAGACATTTATAATTGATATTCCCTTTGATCAACATGCCTTTAACTTAAGGCACAATGTCACACACCAACTAAACAAGAACAAAACATCATTTGTCTATCTAAAACAACCAAACCATACCAACAAGGTAAGCAAACTTGATTCACAAAATAAATCAACATGATCTACAAAGTAAATGTATTCTCTTCTTATACACACCTTAAAAGATTTCTCTTTACATGTGTTCTCATCTTATACCAAGTTGGAACATTTCGTCGCTTCCTTTTTCCAAGAATCATCTCTCATACGATGTCCTGGTTACTCACTTATGTAGTACATGGATTACCCGTCAAGCACGGTCCACATCCATGTTTCTTACCACATCTAGCACATCTTGGTAACCTGAAGCTTGATTTACCTTTTTCCTTAGAGTTGCTCCTCTAAAAGCACTCTACTTGTACATATCATCACTCCAAGCTTCCACTGCGCAACTCTGATACAAATTGAGATCAAGAGGCACCCTTACTGATCTCAACATCTGATCTTTTCCTCTTTAGGAACCTCTACTAACTCTTGTTCCAACAAGGTTCTGAGATTATCTACTTCTACAACTCTACATTCACTGACTAGAGTGAAGAAATCCTTAACCTTCTTTTGCATTGCAACTCTTCTAATGTCCTCTCCAACTTCTACTTCAAATTTTACTTACTTTCAGTCTTCATCTGGGTTGGACGTAAAATAAGAAAAGAACTTCTAGCATTCTTTGAATTGCTTCGCATACAGGTCTTCAGCAATATCACCTTGCTCCAACTTTAGGAATTCCTACTCCTTTGCTTTCTATAACTCAAGGGAATAATACTTATCTAGCAAAGTAACTCTAAACACCTCTTAGGTGGTTTGAGTACTAACCATCTCTAGTAACGTCTCTGCTTCATCTCAACAGCTTTTGGCTTCTCCTACTAACCCTTACGAAGCAAGGTCACCTTTTGTTCATCAGCGCACAACATGACCTTGAGGATCTCTTCCATCATGTGAAGTCATCTCCTGCTCTGACTGAACCAAACTCTCCCTTGAAAACAAATGAGTAACTTTCTTGAACTCTGAGAAATACTAATTCCTCAAAAAGTTCCTTCTCGTCCCCGCAACTAACTATGCGAGTCCTATTCTATCGCTTCTAATAGACTTCTACTAATGCCAATCTGCTCTCTCAAGACAGCAGCCATTTCTCTAAGAGCTCTGGTTATCTCCTCATTACTAGTCTCCTAGTCTCATAGGTCCACCTGGTAGTTGCCATAGTTTCCTGTACACACAGAACATTATATATTGAGTTAGCTAGGCTCAATATCATGTACTTGTGTGACAGTAGCTATTAGCACACATACTTAAGGCTAGTCATGCAATTCTATCTGCATATCTCAAAAAGAGATAAAAGAATGCATAACTTTCTACTAAAATGCTACTTATGCCTATGCATAGTTAGTCCATACCCCGGCTCAAAAGGATGAACTGCTCTAATACCATAATATAACACCCTAATATAGATATCTGGATATATCATAGTTACATAATGATATATAAAGATAACAATACTAGAAATGTCACTTCTTCATACTATATTCTAACATATATCCATAATCACAACTAAGTAATTATAGAAAGCCTTGAGAAATTGCGGAAAAAATTAAACTCATACATATATATACAAACTTAGCCACAAGAGGGCTTATTGTAATACAGATAACATAAATCTTATAAAACAAATAAAAACTGATTACATAAGTTCTGTCTGCTTAAAGCAATAAAAACTACTCTAGTCTTCATGCTTACTCTTCTCGCCCTTAGCAGGGTCTGTACCTCTGTACCTGCATTTGTGCCTGCATCTAGATTTACATGGAATAACAACAGGGGTGAGAATTAAAATTCTCAGTAAAAGCAATTCCAATACCATCTAACTATAATATTGTATACAACAATTATATAACAAATGTTATAATTCTAACTTAGGAGCTTCCTCCTATTTTCTCATATCTGCACACTTTCTTATAGTGTGATATCAACCGATAGCCTGCACACTGTTAATATACACAACGCCCATACAGCTGTAAATACCAATAGTGACAGACAATGCCCATACAACTGTCCGTGAATGCAAAGAGAATGATATGTAATATGAATATGCCTAAGGAATCCTGAGAGTATGTGGATGAAATGCAAATACAGGGTTTTGTTTTTAAATACATGCAGAAGTTTATTTTGAAAACAAAGAAGCTTGCTAGGAACTTTGGCTTCTTATGTTTACCCTTTATGATGAGGAGAATCTATAACCTCATACTACATGTAACCTTAGCACTTGGATAGAAATACTTGTCCCCTTAGGAACTTCTCTGATTCCTTACCTTCTCAGCTAAATGACCTCACGCTATATAGTGTTACATTCTTAGGTAAACATTACCAAACCATTTCTCATACTTGTACTTAAACTCCACCTCATCACTCATATCTCTTAAGTGATTTCTAATGCAACACTATGTTACTGACGTGTTAGGTACTCACCAATGGCAAACCACTTTTCTTGGTTGCACTAAGGTTCTATCTCTTCACATACATACTAGTTTAACTAACTAGTGTGTGAAAAGCGTAGTGTTATGTTTAACTCTTACATAACCACCATCTTAACTTTCGTATAGATTCAACTCATCCTAGTGAAATAGGCTATCTTAGCTAATGCCACATCTACCCTTGCTCAAGGAAATAAATGAGTACTTCTCTAAAACTTTCCATAATTAACTCAAATTTAACTAAAGCGAGTAAGTCATGCATCTAGATAAGTATAAAATACTTATTCTGGTTGTATCTAGTTTTCCCTTCCATCATATTTCTAGTAGTAACTTATACTACACTTGTGTGCATAAGGTTCCAGATACCTCTTTAATTATTCCAAACTCATGGAATGCTTAAAAACTTAACTTCCATACTTTCATTAGTATCTAAGGAAGTAAATTCCCTTTATCTTGCACTTCTAACTCATCTTTGCTAATACAAGAGTTATTGCACATTTCTACTATACCTTATGATTATGACATTTTCTTAGTAACAATTCATCTTATTGTGTATTAAGCAATGCTTAAAGTCCCACTTAACTAAAGACTTAGTACCTAAACATTCCCTCCTTGGAACTAATACACAATCTTGTCTCCACTCAAGTGAATCTAATGCAAGAGTGGTTCTTACTTGCAACTCTTTGTTGCTTAAGGTTCTAGGTACCTTCCTAAGGTAATTCACTATTCTTGGATCTTCTAAGATTCATACCTTTCTCATTCTCTACTAGAGTGAATACTACTATTCATCCTAGTATACTTATCTCCATTGCACTATCTCATCACATCTTGAGCGATATCTATTGCAACGTTAAGTTGCCTAAGGTGCAATGTCATTACCTAAAGCAAACCTTTTCTTTAGGATGCTTAAAAGCCTATACTTTCTCATACTTGATAGGTAAATGTTTTTCACTTGAAAATATCCCAATTTGTGCCTTATAACACTTTAGGAAACATAAACATATGGATCCATCAAAGGCAGAACATCTAATGGTGAGAAAAACCATTTTTTCATGATTCTGGGCAGCATGCCGTGACGTCATCCCCTCTATGCCGCAGCGCCTGTAGTAGAAAACATCTTCTTTCTGATTTCAGGGCCTCACGCCGCGGTGCCACTATCCCCATGCCACGGCGCCCATGAAAGAACAACAATTTTGCATAATTCTGCAGCTACGGGTTTACTGTTCTATTAGTCATTTTCTTGGATTCTGGCCATTTCTATCCAAATTCTAAGTGATTCTAAGTTCCTAACTTGTTCCTTAATACTTAGGAAACATCAATCACTATCTTAAACCTCTTAATTTGGATTATGGATCAAAATCCTTCATTCTTTGACCTAAAGCTCATTTTGTGAACCAAGGGTCTAAATGAGTTGTTCTAAGTTTCTAACTTAAAATTATGCTATGAACAAGTCATAAGTGACCAAAGAAACACGTCCATGCAAGCCAAACACATCAAACTTATCTAAAACTCAATTTAGCATATTAGGTTGTTTATATGCATACATAGAGAATCTAGAGAGAATAGATGAGTAGAAATCTTAAACCCCTACCTCTTAAAGACTCTTGATCCTGAAGCTTGATCCTTGATCTTCTTCCTCTTCTTCTTCCATTCTTCCCCTTTCTCCTTCTTCTTCTTCCCTTTCTCCCTTTTCTCTCTTTTATTTCTCCATTTTTTGGTTCTCTGCCGAGAGAGAAGAGAGAAATAGGGGGTGGGACGCAGAGGAAATTAAGGGAAAAGATTAACTTAAGTTTCTGTGCTGAAACTTATATCTGCTAAGGACACCCAAATTATGCTAATTCAAGTTTCCCAACTTCCAACAACTTTAGAATAAATCATAAGATTTATCTAAATTGTTGTTTCACCATTTTCATGATTTTCTATATCTGCTGCTAGTCATTCGGTATTAAAACGCACAACCAGTATGCCTAAGAATACCAAACTGACTCTGATTCTCTTGAAACTTTTACCACATCTTACTTTACTTATTTGTGACCTAGAAATAAACTCTGTATGTTTATTTCCCTCAACTTAGCAACTTATGCTATTATCTGAGTCATTTTAAGCTACTTTACAACTTCTGTGTTGCAACTAAGTGCCTAAACAAACTCAGTTTGTCACAAAACTTCACTGGCATGCTAAACAAGTCAAATGCTACCTTAGGTAACCATTCACCAGTCTAACACGTGTTTAAGGGTATTACATTTCTCCCCTCCTTTTTAAAAATTTTGTCCCTAAAATTGCTCACCTCAAGCAAACAATTCTGGTTTAACAAAACTCCACATGGAACTTCTGCTTCCATGCAGTCCTTTTTCTGTACCAGCTTCTCCCATCCACCTTCTCTTGATGAGATCTGCTTATCTTAGAGCTCTTGATCTCTATGCTTATGGATGGTAAGCTGTACTAAAACATAACTTAGCTTTGAACTCCTTCTTATAAGGCTTTCAAAACTAGGTGTGAATCTCGTATCTCTATCAGACACTATATTCATTGAAACTCCGTGAATCCTAACTATTTCTTTCAAAAGTAGTTAAACTACTTTATCTAGAAAATAACAAACTTTACTTGGCGAAAGATGGGCAGATTACTTAATCTCACCACCTTTACCTGCCGCACAACATATTCTATTATGTTCTTTAACATACTATGCCACTATACATCTTCCTTACTCTTGGAAAACCTTAGTAGCCTCTTGATAGATGGTATACTTTCTCTGGTGAGCTTCCTCCAGAATCTTTTTTCTTGATTTTTGACCTTCTTGGAAAACAAAGTTGTCTCTAAACTTCGTTATTCCCTATTAGTCATAACAAAATCCTTTAGGGTTCCTTAGAAGATCTGCTCACACTCGTCCCTTAGAGCTTCATTCTCCTTCTGAGCTTCAAAGAAATCTGAGTCTTTAGGCCTCTTACTATGTCCAACTTGCTCACTGAGAGACTATCTGGAATCATAGTCACTGCTAGACTCAAATTCTCAAAAACTCTCAAGAAATTCACTCTCTCTTGGACTATCATTTAGGACATCTGTAGGAATTTCCTATCTAGTGCATCGACCATTTCTTTGGCCTTACCCGAATGATATCTCAACTCAAGGTTATGAGCCTTGAAAAACTCTATCCATCTATTCTGCTTCATGTCCAGTTTCCTCTGATCAACAAGCGTCTCAAGCTATCATGATCGCTGAGCACCTTTAATTGGACTCCTTATAAGTTATGTCTCCAAAACTATAAGGTAATCACCACTATGGTTAATTCCAAATTTTACTTAGGGTAGTCCTTCTCTTGCAGACTTAACTGCCTTGATGCGTAGGCATCTACCTACCTCTATTGCATCTGAACATACCTTAGTCCCATCTTCGAAGTATATCTGACTACCTCAAAGCTCTCACAGGAATTTTGAATTACTAATACTAACGTAGTAATCAACCTTCTCTGCTACTCTTAGAAAACAAACTCACCATCTAGAGTCCATTGCTGAGTACTACCTACCTTAACTGGCCTAAACCAGGTAGCACTAACTAAGAAAATCCACTAATAGATTCTCTACTCTTGGATACAATGGCTACTCCACCCATTGTACCTCTACTTAAACTCTACTAGAATTCTCTGCAACTTCTGTCTTGAGAAATTACATGACCCTTAAACTGTACCACTTGTAATCTAAAACTGACTTTCGGTTTACTTGGCACTTAACTATATCTTTTCCGAAAGTTTCTAAAACTACCTTTGACATACTTTTCATGTCCTTTCGTAATCCTGGAAAACTCTCAAAGATCTGTTCTTCTTTAATTTGTTTCTATGACAACCAAGTCTTAGATCATCTCTTGAGAAAATTCAAAGCTTCTCTCAACTGATCAACCTAATCATCCTTCTTTTAGACAAAGACATTTATTCTTGATATTCCCTTTGATCAACATGCCTTTAACTTAAGGCACAGTCTCACACACCAACTAAACAAGAACAAAACATCATTTGTCTCTCTAAAACAACCAAACCATACCAATAAGGTAAGCAAACTAGATTCACAAAGTAAATCAACATGATCTACAAAGTAAATCTATTCTCTTCTTATACACACCTTAAAAGATTTCTCTTTACATGTGTTCTCATCTTATACAAGTTGGAAGATTTCGTCGCTTCCTTTTTCCAAGAATCATCTTCCTTACGATGTCCTGGTTACTCACTTATGCAGTACACGGATTACCCGTCAAGCACAGTCCATATCCATGTATCTTACCACATATTGCACATCTTGGTAACTTGAAGCTTGATTTACCTTTTTCCTTAGAGTTTCTCCTCTAAAAGCACTCTACTTGTACATATCATCACTCCAAGTTTCCATTGCGCAACTCTGATACAAATTGAGATTAAGAGGCACCCTTACTGATCTCAACATCTGATCTTTTCCTCTTTAGGAACCTCTACTAACTCTTGTTCCAACAAGGTTCTAAGATTATCTACTTCTACAACTCTACATTCACTGACTAGAGCGAAGAAGTCCTTAACCTTTTTTTGCATTGCAACTCTTCTAATGTCCTCTCCAACTTCTACTTCAAATTTTACTTACTTTCAGTCTTCATCTGGGTTGGATGTAAAATAAGAAAAGAACTTCTGACATTCTTTGAATTGCTATGTGTACAGGTCTTCAATAATATCCTCTTGCTCCAACTTTAGGAATTCCTACTCCTTTGCTTTCTATAACTCAAGGGAATAATACTTATCTAGCAAAGTAACTCTAAACACCTCTCAGGTGGTTCGAGTACTAACCATCTCTAGTAACCTCTCTGCTTCATCTCAGCAACTTTCGGCTTCTCCTACTAACCCTTACGAAGTAAGGTCACCTTTTGTTCATCAACACACAACATGACCTCAAGGATCTCTTCCATCATGCGAAGTCATCTTCCTACTCTGACTGAACCAAACTCTCCCTTGAAAACAAAGGAGCAACTTTCTTGAACTCTGAGAAATACTAATTCCTCAAAAGTTCCTTCTCGTCCCAGCAACTAACTATGGGAGTCCTATTTTATCGCTTCGAATAGACTTCTACTAATGGTAGTCTGCTCTCTCAAGACAGCAACCATTTCTCTAAGAGCTCTGGTTATCTCCTCATTACCAGTCTCCTAATCTCATAGGTTCACTGGTAGTTGCCATAGTTTCCTGTACACACAGAACATTACATATTGAGTTAGCTAGGCTCAATATCATGTACTTGTGTGACAGTAGCTATTAGCACACATACCTAAGGCTAGTCGTGCAATTCCATCTGCATATCTCAAAAAGAGATAAAAGAATGCATAACTTTATACTAAACTGCTACTTATGCCTATGCATAGTTAGTCCATACCCCGGCTCAACAGGATGAACTGCTCTGATACCATAATGTAACACCCTAATATAGATATCTAGATATATTATAGTTACACAATGATATATAAAGATAACAATACTAAAAATGTCACTTCCTCATACTATATTCTAACAAATATCCATAATCACAACTGAGTAATTATAGAAAGCCTTGAGAGATTGCGGAAAAAATTAAACTCATACATATATATACAAACTTAGCCACAAGAGGGCTTATTGTAATACAGATAACATAAAACTTACAAAACAAATATAAACTAATTACATAAGTTCTGTTTGCTTAAAGTAATAAAAACTACTCTAGTCTTCATGCTTTCTCTTCTCACCCTTAGCAGGCTCTGTACCTCTGTACCTGCATCTGTGCCTGCATCTGGATTTACATGAAATAACAATTGGGGTGAGAATTAAAATTCCCAGTTAAAGCAATTCCAATACCATCTAACTATAACATTGTATATAACAATTATATAACAGATGTTATAATTCTAACTTAGGAGCTTCCTCCTCTTTTCTCATTTCTGCACACTTTCTTATAGTGTGATATCAACCGATAGCCTACACACTGTTAACATATACAACGCCTATACAGCTGTAAATACCAACATTGACGAACAATGTCTATACAAGTATTTGTGAATGCAAAGAGAATGATATGTAATATGAATTTGCCTAAGGAATCCTAAGAGTATGTGGATGAAATTCAAATGCAGGGTTTTGTTTTTAAATACATACAAAAGTTTATTTTGAAAATAAAGAAGCTTGCTAGGAACTTTGGCTTCTTATGTTTACCTTTTGTAATGAGGAGAATCTATAACCTCATACAACATGTAACCTTAGCACTTGGTTAGAAATACTTATCCCCTTAAGAACTTCTCTGATTCCTTACCTTCTCAGCTAAATGACCTCACGCCATATAATGTTACATTCTTAGGTAAACATTACCAAATCATTTCTCATACTTGTACCTAAACTCCACCTCATCACTCATTTCTCTTAAGTGATTTCTAATGCAACACTATGTTACTGAGGTGTTAGTACTTACCTATGGCAAACCACTTTTCTTGGTTGCACTAAGGTTCTATATGGCAAACCACTTTTCTTGGTTGCACTAAGGTTCTATCTCTTCACATACATACTAGATTAACTAACTAGTGTGTGAAAAGCATAGTGTTATGTTTAACTCTTACATAACCACCATCTTAACTTTCGTATAGACTCAACTCATCCTAGTGAAATAGTCTATCTTAGCTAATGCCTCATCTACCCTTGCTCAAGGAAATAAATGAGCATTTCTATAAAACTTTGCATAATTAACTCAACTTTAACTAAAGCGAGTAAGTCATGCATCTCGATAAGTATAACCTACTTCTTCTGGTTGTATCTAGTTTTCCCTTCCATCACACTTCTAGTAGTAGCTTATACTACACTTGTGTGCTTAAGGTTCCAGATACCTCTTTAATTATTCAAAACTCATGGAATGCTTAAGAACTTAACTTCCATACTTTCATTAGTATCTAAGGAAGTAAATTCCCTTTATCTTGCACTTCTAACTCATCTTTACAAATACAAGAGTTATTGCACATTTCTACTATACCTTATGATTATGATATTTTCTTAGTCACAATTCATCTTATTGTGTATTTAGCAATGCTTAAAGTCCCACTTAACTAGAGACTTAGTACCTAAACATTCCCTCCTTGGAACTAATACACAATCTTGTCTCCACTCAAGTGAATCTAATGCAAGAGTGGTTCGTACTTGCAACTCTTTGTTGCTTAAGGTTCTAGGTACCTTCCTAAGGTAATCCACTATTCTTGGATCTTCTAAGATTCATACCTTTTTCGTTCTCTACTAGAGTAAATATTACTATTCATCCTAGTATACTTATCTCCATTGCACTATCTCATCACATCTTGAGTGATATCTATTGCAACGTTAAGTTGCCTAAGGTGCAATGTCATTACCTAAAGCAAACCTTTCCTTTAGGATGCTTAAAAGCCTATACTTTCTCATACTTGATAGGTAAATATTTTTCACTTAAAAATATCCCCATTTGTGCCTTATAACACTTTAGGAAACATAAACATATGGATCCATCAAAGGCAGTACATCTAATGGTGAGAAAAACCATTTTTTCATGATTCTGGGCAGCATGCCGCGGCGTCATCCCCTCTATGCCGCGGCGCCAGTAGCAGAAAACATCTTCTTTCTGATTTCAGGGCCTCACGTTGCAGCGCCACTATCCTTACGCCGCGGCACCCATGACAGAGCAGCAGTTCTGCATAATTCTGCAGCTATGGGTTTACTATTCTATTGGTCATTTTCTTGGATTCTGGCCATTTCTATCCAGATTCTAAGTGATTCTAAGTTCCTAAGTAGTTCCTTAATACTTAGGAAACATCAATCACTATCTTAGACCTCTTAATTTGGATTATGGATCAAAATCCTTCATTCTTTGACCTAAAGCTCATTTTGTGAATCAAGGGTCTAAATGAGTTGTTCTAAGTTTCTAACATAAACTTATGCTATGAACAAGTCATAAGTGACCAAAGAAACATGTCTATGCTAGCCAAAGACATTAAACTCATCTAAAACTCAATTTAGCATATTAGGTTGTTTATTTGCATACATAGAGAATCTAGAGAGAATAGATGAGTAGAAATCTTAAACCCCTACCTCTTAAAGACTCTTGATCCTGAAGCTTGATCCTTGATCTTCTTCCTCTTCTGCTTCCCTTCTTCCCCTTTCTCCTTCTGTTTCTCCCCTTTCTCCTTTTTCTTTCTTTTATTTCTCTGTTTTTTGGTTCTCTGCCGAGAGAGAAGAGAGAAATAGGGGGTGGGACGCAGAGGAAATTAAGGGAAAAGATTAACTTAAGTTTCTGTGCTGAAACTTATATCTGCTAAGGACACCCAAATTATGTTAATTCAAGTTTTCCAGCTTCCAACAACTTTAGAATAAATCATAAGATTTATCTAAATTATTGTTTCACCATTTTCATGATTTTTTATATCTGCTGCTAGTCATTCGGTATTTAAACGCTTAACAGTATGCCTAAAAATACCAAACTGACTCTGATTCTCTTGAAACTTTTACCACATCTTACTTGGCTTATTTGTGACCTAGAAATAAACTCTTTATGTTTATTTCCCCCAACTTAGCAACTTATGCTATTATCTGAGTCATTTTAAGCTACTTTACAACTTCTGTGTTGTAACTAAGTGCCTAAACGAACTCAGTTTGTCACAAAGCTTCACTGGCATGCTAAACAAGTCAAATGCTACCTTTGGTAACCATTCACCAGTCCAACACGTGTTTAAGGGTATTACAAGATGTGGGATAGCCGCTGCCTCTTCCCTAGAGAGGTTTCGGTTATAACGCATGTTCGTACTCCTGTCCGTCTGGAAGTGTCGCAAGGGCAAATATTACCTATCGGGAATACTGAAGAAGATCAGGTGCAAGACCACTCCATTCAAGTGTTAGACTTCGGGGAAGGCCGAACTTTTATATGGTAGTTATGTTATGTCATGTAAAACCTGAGTTTAATATTGTTGTAAGCTATTTTATGTATTGATTATGGATATGTATTTTATATTAAGCTGATGGCATATTTGGAATGTAAGTCGATATAACTATATTTCATATCGTGCTCATACTTTCTATTTATGCATCGAAATGTAACTTATTATCTTTAAATTATTATAACTCGTAACTGTGACATGCCTGGATTTAGTGGCTATGGTGTAATGACGATTGTACTATGGTTATTAGATCTAGGTGCGTTACATTAGGTAGTATCAGAGCAGTTCATCTTGTTGAGCCGGGGTATGGACTTGCTATGTTTAGGCATCTTAGAATTTTTATCTGTTGTGCACTTCCTTGTCTCTTGATTGAGATGATGGGAAAGGAATGCATGGCTTGCCGTAGGTTGAATGTTAGTGGCTACTATTATACAGTTACATGATATTGAGAATTGACCTACTCAATATGTAATGTTCTGTGTGTACAAGAGACTATGACTTCACCTAGACGTACTGCATTAGGAAATAGGAATTCTTTTAGTAAGGAGATCAAAAGGTTTTGGGGAACTAATCTTCTGGAGAAAGAAATGACTGGTGTAAGTTTGGTCTGAGAAGCTGTTGGAGGTTGACAGCTTACAAGAGATTTCACCATGGAAGGTAGAATGTAACACCCCAAATTTCCTAAATAGTTGATAGTAATTTTGACAGTTAATAGAATTCTACTGTTTAGTAATTTCTATGTGCTGTAAAATTATTTTGTATATTCCATCAGCGTATTTGATCGTTTTGAGTAATTTACTCCGTGTCAGGAAAATTATAATTTTTAGGCCGGGGAAAATCTTACGTAATTTAATTATTACTGTTAAGTTTTAATTATTTTATGTAATCTGATTTGATATTTGTACGTTTTCTAATATTTGTGATTTTTGTGGATGATTATAAATTTTTATATTTCTCTGATTGTTTTTGGGCTATTTGTGGGCCCAGGTGGCCTTACGTGGGCCCAGGTGGGTCCCGCAAAATGAAATTTTTTTTTACGCATAGAAAAATTTGTACTGTTGAGACGGAGACAGGGGATCTTACTAAACTTGAATCCGGAAAATAGTTTTAGAAAATTTATTGTACTGTGTTTAATTATCAGGCGATAAAAGTACAGTAAATATTTTTATGTGATTGAGAAAACGTTGAAAAATCAATACGTAATTTGAAAATGTAACAGAAGTGTTGCGGAATTATGAAAACGTAACAGAAATGTTGCGCAATTGTGAAAACACGACGAAAGTGTTTTGTGACTATAAAAACGCGATAATATGATTTTGCTGTTGAAAATATAGTATGATTACTGTTGGGCCAGTGTGTGGACCCTGATTATGAGATCATGAAATTGAACTAAGAATGGGCCAATGTGTGGACCCTGAATATGAAATTGTGAATTTGAACTGAGAATTGTGCATTTTACATGCATGGACTAGTGTGTGAACACTATATGAGAAAATGATGAATTTTGCCTATGATTGGCATTGGTGCATTGAACATGCATTGAAAAGGTCCAATGGACTATATAAGGGTATTTTCCTAGGAGAGACGTACACCTCTTGAGTGGGTGCGATACGCATAGTGTAAGTCACTTGTTGACCTTGGGGGCACCGGGGTACGGGTTGCCTACAGTGGGCAGTGAGTAGCTCTACTATAATCATGGGTTAGACCGACGCGACACACCGATGATCCTGACCGAGACACTATTCTTAATCAAGATCTAGTAAAGACTGTCATGTATATGCTAGATGTGCAAAAATCAAAATGAGGATTATAGCACGTGGTCTGAGGCATTTTGGTACAGACAGATCTTTCTGGTCAACTTCTCCAAACTGAGTATTAGCTCCATGGAGTAGGACATTGAGTCTATATGCGCATGCATGAATCTGAGCATTTATATCTGTATGATATATTAATTGAGGAATATTGGCTATGACAATTGTTTTGAATACTTGGATGATGATGATGATAATTGGATAATGATGAGGGCATCACCATAAATATTGAATGATATTTGAACTGATAAATGACTTGATGATAATAATTGATTAATGTTGATGGTATGATATATCTATATGATATGTTGTTGTGTTATCTCTGTGCTGCCATGTTGGTATTGACGTAGGTGATCTCACCTCTTTGTTATATTATTTTGCTGTGTTTGTGTTGTAAAAATTATATAGTAGAAGGAACGAGTTGTCTTAGACATAACAGGTGGCAGATATTCTGAGATTGGTGACAACATTGAGGAGTGGTTGTTCAGGATTCAATAGTGTGCAGTGTTGACAAGGAACATATATATGGTACATCAAGATGGATACAAAAAGAAATAAGTATGTTGAGTTTTTACCATTAGTGTTTTACCATGCTATTGAGTAGGACCCGTCATGGGATTTGCTACTGTTTTAATTGAGTCTGTAAGTTTTATATTTCTTGAATAATTATTAAATATTAATTGGTGTCAATATTGTATATTAATCAGTTTAAATATATTTTCAGTAATACTTATGGATTTCAGTAAGTGTATGTTTCTGTAATAAGAAATTTTAAAACTCACATTTTATAACTCAAACCTTTTATGAACTTCTTTACAGATTATGAGTTGGGAGTCGAAAATGTGATACCCTGAGGAGGGTGTTACATAAGTTGGTATCAGAGCACGGTTTAAGTCTTTTGGGGTTTGTGATTAGGCCTATTTTGCTTGTGTTGTGTTCTTTGTGTTTTGTTTTCCGAAAGGAAACAAGGTTGTTTAAAATAGATATCAAATCCATTTTATTTTGATTCGTTCGTCTTTGAAGAAAGGAAATGGCTCATGGTAGATGTGCGTGGGTGGAAACAGAACGTGACACTAACAATACAGTTGCAACTATGGGAGCAATGTGGAGGATAACTGACGAGACAGTATAATAGGAACAGAAGATCACCGAACAGTGGGAATTGGAAGTTGAGGTTCAGGATCTAATGGAAGAGAAACAGTTTTGAAATATAAGATTTCGTAATTTTGGAATTGGGTATTCTAAAGGAGGGATATTAGGAAAGTAATTGATTTCAACAGAAAACATATCTATGATTATTGGAAATTAGCAGAAGCAGTGAACGTGTGGAGGTAGTGCTTGTAATAGTAAACCCATTTGGACCGTGATGTGTTTACTGTTTTGTAAGTGAAATGGAAAGGGGCACTTAACGAAGGATTATATGTTCAAGGAAATAATTTGTTTTAAGTGTGGGAAGTTTGGACGCATTTTCAGAGATTGTGTTCCATTGAAAACAGAGTTTTCTGTTAGTAAAATCTCATATAGTAAGGAGAGTCGATACTCTGTATGGAACAGGGAGTGTTCTGAGTTGAAGACCTAAACAAGGGAGACTATATTGTAGAAGGTAATTCTTTACCTATTCTTTATAGCATATGATTGAGTAGATCAATTATATGTTGGTGTTATCTGTGTCTTCGTGATCTTCTGACTTGTTTACTTCTGTTTCTATTACTAGCCTATCGTGCTATTCATGTTATTCAAATTATTGTTATAGATCAAATTTTTTGATCTATTTATTTCTTTCATAAATAGATTTGATCTTTGAAATGGATTGGTTATTTTCCGACCATATGCTATGAGATTGTCTCAATAAAGTGTTAGTATTCCAGAAAATTCATTCTTGAAAATCGGGCTATATCAAATTCTTTGTTGGATATGTCTAGTAACATATCAAATAGTTTCGTTATTCTTTTTCTTTCTGACCTTCACAATGTTTTTCATGTATCGCAATTTGCAAGAAAGAATATTTTGCAAGAAAGGATATTCCTATTCAAATCCATGTCATAGTATCTGGTACAGTGCTGTTGAAAGAGAATGTGATGTGTGAGATATTTCTTGTTAAGAGTAAAGGTAGGAGAATGAAGTGATACAAGGATAAGGAAATTTCAAGTGACATTGTTCGAAGTGGCGAATGTTTTCGCAATATCCATGGATTAGGTGAGTAGAATTTTTCGTCCTTATTTAGACAGAATTGTCATTATTTCTTTGTTGATGACATTCTGATCTATTCTCGAAATTATGAAGAACATGCTAAACATCTCAGTGTGATTTTTCCAAGTTCTAAAAGAGAAGTGATTATATGCTAAGTTGTTGAGATGTGAATTCTGGATAGATGAAGTTTAGTTTTGGGTTCCGTAATTCTAAGGAAGGAATTGCGATTGATCCGTTAAAGGTTGAAAATGTGTTTGATTACTTATCTGGTATTAGTTATGTCTAATTCCAGTGAACCATTAGAGGTAAATAGTGATGCATTACATCGGAGTTTAAGATATGTGCTTATACAGAATAGAAGAGTTGTAGGATATGATTTTAGGAAATTGAAGGTACATGAGAAAAACTATTCTACGCAAGAATGGAAGTTGGTAGCTGTTAAGTTTGAATTAGAAGTATGGAGATACTTTCTTTATGGAGTAAAATTTAACATCTTCAGTAATTATAGGAATCTGAGATATCTGTTAGATCAGGAGAAATTGATCGCGAGACAAAGAATTTTTATTGGTTAAAATCTTTTAGACTGATGTAAGTGGAGAAGCAATATAAGAGTTAGAGGATAAGATAAAAGAACAATATCCATATTTATTCTGAGGATGTGAAATCAGGTTTATTAAATTTCGAGGACGAAATTTCTTTTTAGAGGGGGAGTATTGTAACACCCCAAATTTCCTAAATAGTTGACAGCAATTTTGACAGTTAACAGAATTCTACTATTTAGTAATTTTTGTGTGCTGTAAAATTATTTTGAATATTCCGTCAGCATATTTGATCATTTTGAGTGATTTACTCCGTATCAGGAAAATTATAATTTTCGGGCAGGGAAAAATCTTACGTAATTTAATTATTACTGTTAAGTTTTAATTATTTTACGTAATCTGATTTGATATTTGTATGTTTTCTAATATTTGTGATTTTTGTGGATGATTATAAATTTTTATATTTCTCTGATTGTTTTTGGGCTGTTTGTGGGCCTAAGTGACCTTATGTGGGCCCAGGTGGGTCTCGCAAAGTGAAAATTTTTCTATACATAGAAAAATTTGTATTGTTGAGACGGAGACAAGGGATCTTACTAAACCTGAATCTGAAAAATAGTTTTAGAAAATTTCTTGTACTGTGTTTTGTACTATATTTAATTATTGGGCGATAAAAGTACAGTAAATATTTTTACGTGATTGAGAAAACATTGAAAAATCAATACGTAATTTGAAAATGCAATAGAAGTGTTGTGGAATTGTGAAAACGTAACAGAAATAATTCGCAATTGTGAAAACACGACGAAAGTGTTTTGTGACTATAAAAACGCGATAATATGATTTCGCTGTTGAAAATACAGTATGATTGCTGTTGGGCCAGTGTGTGGGCCCTGATTATGAGATTATGAAATTGAACTAAGAATGGACCAATGTGTGGACCCTGAATATGAAATTATAAGTTTGAACGAAGAATTATGCATTTTACATGCATAGACTAGTGTGTGAACACTGTATGAGAAAATGA
This sequence comes from Ormosia emarginata, assembly GCA_029884605.1. Lineage (NCBI taxonomy): Eukaryota > Viridiplantae > Streptophyta > Magnoliopsida > Fabales > Fabaceae > Ormosia > Ormosia emarginata. The sequence goes on along the minus strand of JAQQTP010000033.1, from coordinate 4,717,346 downwards.
TGAATTTTGCCTATGATTGGCATTGGTGCATTGAACATGCATTGAAAAGGTCCAATGGACTGTATGAGGCTATTTGCCTAGGAGAGATGTACACCTCTTGAGTGGGCGCGATACGCGTAGTGTAAGTCACTTGTTGACCTTGGGGGCATCGGGGTGTGGGTTGCCTACAGTGGGCAGTGAGTAGCTCTACTGTAACCGTGGGTTAGACCGACGCGACACACCAATGATCCTGACCGAGATACTATTCGTAATCAAGATCTAGTAAAGACTGTCATGTATATGCTAGATGTGCAAAAATCAAAATGAGGATTATAGCACGTGGTCTGAGGCATTTTGGTACAGACAGATCTTTCTGATCAACTTCTCCAAACTGAGTATTAGCTCCATGGAGTAGGACATTGAGTCTATGTGTGCATGCATGAATCTGAGCATTTATATCTATATGATATATTAATTGAGGAATATTGGCTATGACAATTGTTTTGAATACTTGGATGATGATGATGATAATTGGATAATGATGAGGGCATCACCATAAATATTGAATGATATTTGAACTGATAAATGATTTGATGATGATGATTGATTAATGTTGATGGTATAATATATCTGTATGATATGTTGTTGTGTTATCTCTATGCTGCCATGTTGGTATTGGCGTAGGTGATCTCACCTCTTTGTTATATTGTTTTGTTGTGTTTGTGTTGTACAAATTATATAGTAGAAGGAACGAGTTGTCTTAGACATAACGGGTGGCAGATATTCTGAGATTGGTGACAACATTGAGGAGTGGTTATTCAGGATTCAATAGTGTGCAGTATTGACAAGGAACAAATATATGGTACATCAAGATAGATACAAGAAAAAATAAGTATGTTAAGTTTTTACTGTTAGTGTTTTACCATGCTATTGAGTAGGACCCGTCATGGGGTTTGCTACTGTTCTAATTGTAAGTTTTATACGTCTTGAATAATTGTTAAATATTAATTGGTGTCAATTGTAACACCCCTTGATGTAGCAACCGAAGCATAATCGTCATTACACCACAGTTACTAAATCCAAGTGTGTCACAGTCATGATAACGGTAACTAAATTCTCAAGAGTCTATATATATATTTTTTTTGACAATATGCATAGGTAGAAAATATGAGCCTCGAATGAAATATAAATGTATTCAAGCCATGATACAACCACTGAAATAAAATCATATCTCTTATACATATATATATATAGTCAATTTACACAAATCACGATGACATAGAATATAACAATTACAGAGTTCAATAAAATACGGCGGGAATAAAACACTAAAAGGGGAAAAGTAGTGACCCAGGGGATAGGTACTACTAGCGTAGACAAAGCCGCAACCCCATATACACATACGACGCTCGAGTCCCAAATCAACAAGTCAGGCATCAATGCCTCCACGCAGCTGCACTCGTACGTAGCCAAAGAAACCTTGTCCAAACGCCCAATCCAATCAACCAAAGTGCGGTCCCTCTTTATCTTCCTCACGATCTTTTATCGATATAAGTATAAAACAGACATACAAAGATATAGGAAACACGAGAAAGAGGTAAGACATCCTACATCATTACCAATTATAGCATGCTAGAAACATTACGGCGCCACGCGCCCAAATAGCAAATCGAAACAAGTATATTCAAATACTAACAAAGTCCAACAATAAGCAATTAAACAGTCCAGGCAGGTAATCATTACAGGAAGTGAACAGATAAGTCATAATATGGAACACAGATAATAACAACAATGTATATACATGTCATGTCTCATATGCATGTTCTCTCAAACCCCTACTCCATGGAGCTAAACTCAATCAATCGGAGAGAAAGATCAGGAGAAATGTACAGAACTCCTACCGCCGAGGCCGAGTGCTATCAATAAATTTTCTCATGCGCAAATCATGGCATTGTACGTACATTCTACACTAGATCACGATATAGGACGGTGTCAAGTCCGGATCGTCGGTGTGTTTGCATCGGTTTGCCCCACGGCACGCAGGAGCTCTAAACCGTCCATGTGGAGGACCCGCACCCCGACGCCCCCGAGGTCATAACACGACCCACACTTGTCTATTCGCACCCGCACTAAGGTGTGTTCAATCTCCTAGGCAACTTGGCCTTACAACAGTCCACAAGGACAAACACAATGCATAAGATACTATGCATGCACATGTATGATCCACCATCTCATACAAGTTCATAATATGCCACATTAGGCCAATATAAGCATCAATATATAAATGGTCACTCGCATGGACCCATAATCACATAATATCAATATCAAATCAATTAATACGTCATTAGGTTCATTATGAATCCTAACTTAGAATTTATTCCTCATTTCAAGGTTCATGTTCAAAAATCAACTTAACATACTAAGGCAATTCGATCTCCAATAACTTACATTTTATTTAAGCCCTCAAGTCTCACATTCTCATGTTCTTTACCCACTTATAATCACCTTAAGTCTTATGATGAAATCATTCTTAGTCCTTTAAGGCTTATGAAGTCTTAATCCTAATAATCCTTCTAATTTAATAATTGTCCATTTCATTACCTAGTTCTCTAAGTATCTAATTACTTATACTTCCAATTTACCAAAATTACATTTTCCCTAAAAATGTACTAGAGGCCGTGGCCTCCTAATGAATTCAATTCCAATTCCTTTCAAACCATAATCTTGTACACCACTCCCTTAATTATTTAAAGTGTTCACTTGTTCAATTAACTCACCAAAAACCCTAGGTTCTTGGCTCCAAAACCGTAGCCACCATAGAAGTTTCAACTTCCAATTGTTCTTCCATTAAATCCCATCTTGTTACTTAATTAATCCTAGTCTTATACTTATTGCACATTAACCATAAATTACCCCATTTTTCCACCCAAAACCGTGGCATCACTTGAGTTTCAATTTCAAATTCTTCTTCCATTACATTCCATATTTATACATTGATTACTTCAAATCAAATGCTTGTTACAATTTATCACAATTTCCTTAATTGCTAGCCTCAAAACCGTGGCCACCAAGGAGGGCATTCAACCATTTTCCATCCATATCAAGTCATCAAATCCAATCTAACATTCCATTATATTCAACAATTCAATCCAATAGCATAAATAAATAAAAATCAACACATAGCATAATTAATCATTAAATTCAAGAACAACCCTCATTAGGGTTCTTCCACAAATCAAACAATCAAGGTTCCTAGATGCTAAAAATGGTTGAAGAGGAGTGTCTTCCTCTTACTTGAGTGTAGAAATCAAGAGAGCTCCAAGAATGCTCCTTGGAATTTTCTGATTCAACCTCCAAAGTCCCTAAAAATGGCAACTTGTTAGAATGAACACTAAGGCTTGGAAAAATGAAATATGAGTGGTCATAGAAGAGACCATGAGCACGAAAATGAGAGGGAAAGAAGAGTGGTCTTGAACTTACCCAAAAATGCTCAAAGTTGGAGCTTGGAGAAAATGGTGAAAATGGTGGAATCTCAAGAAGCTCCAAGAGGGAAAGGTGTTTAGAATGGTGAGGAGAGTAAGAAAATGTAATTTGTTTAATTTTTTGTGAAGATGGAGGGGCTGGATGGTGGCTGGCTGTGTGGTGTGGGAGAGAAATGGAGAAGAAGAAGAAAGGAAGAAGAAGAAGAATGACGTAAAAGGAAGAAAGAAAAGGTGTTTTGGGTGATAATGTGTTAAATGTAATATTAGGACAATGAAATCAATTCTTTCTCCTTGAGTGGCAGCTGCAACGTAAAAGAGAGAGAGAGATGGGTGGGAAATTTGGCTTCCAAAGGAAGCCAAAACACATGGGTCAAAGGTAAGGTCAAAGCTTCTTAAGGAAGCTTTGATTATTTTACTATTAAATTTGAATTAAAGTGGATGGATTAGACATAAAGTAGATTGCATTAGGATAATGTGATAGGATTTTTATTACACACTATTATCCAATAGATAATAGTTACAGTTGACAGAAGTCAGTATTTAATTAATCTGACAGATGAATTTTTTTCGCTGTATTGATTTATTTTGTCTGTTAGAATTTCTCGAAAATTATGAAACCTCGTAAACTGTGTCAAGCCTCGGGTTTAGTAAGATCCCCCGTCGACATGTCCATAGTCCAAGGTTCGCAGAGAAAACATCACGTTTTCCCGGTTCCGGTCAGCGCGCACGCAAAATGAGGAATATACTGTAATATTCGACGTTTCTAGAAAATTCCCAAAAAATTCTCTAAAATTACAAATATTATAAAACGACTATCCGTCATATAAATTTCCAATTTTTAAAGCATTACAGTCATTTTCATGACTCTGCTCAATGTTCGCGCAAAACGAGGAATATATTAAAATATTCATCGTTCCCGGATAATTCCGAAAAAAAATTCACATAAATCACAAATATTGGAAAATGACTATTCATGGTGAAATAATCAATTTCCGAGTGTTACACTGGTCTCAGCAATTCTCAGCCCAATGTGCACGCAAAACGAGGAATATATTAAAATATTCGACGGTTCCGGAAAATTCCCAGAAAATTCCCAAAAATTTCAAATATTATAAAATGACTATTCGTCACATAATTTTCCAATTTTTGAAGCACTACAGTCGTTTTCACGACTCTGCTCGAGTTTCACGCAAAACGAGGAATATATTAAAATATTCCGCGTTCTCAGAAAAATCCAGAAAAATTCTAGAAAATCCCAAATATTGTAAAATGATTATTTATCCTGAAATTATTAATTTTCGGGATGTTACAACACTTCTTCAAATAAAAATTTCGTCCTCGAAATTTTCATCCTTTAGATCAAACATTGACGTGTTTCTTCATCTTATTTTCTTACCCTCATCAGATTGTGTCTCTAGTTACGTCAATTTAGATCACCCTTACCAACGCGATCTCTATATCTTTGCGTTGCTTTATCCTTCTATTCTCAATCTTCACGAGAAGTTTTTCATAAATCAGACTCTCTCTGAATTGCACCGGGTTTAGTTGATGATGTGGCTGGATCGGTGACATACTTTCGCGATCGTGACATATGAAAGATATTATGGAGATTTAGAAAGAAAGGATAACAGAATCCGCTGACAAGCTATTGAACCAAACCCGAAACGAAATTTGATATAGTCCAAAGAATTTTGGAATGGGTTTATTAGTAACCCAGACAGGACGACACTGAAACTAAACGTTATACTCCTTCAAAAACTCTAATCACCTTTCCTGTCTCATGTTTAGCCACTTTTTATCGAATGGATACTTCAGGTCCTTGTGATTGCTAAAGGCGTTGATCGTAGCAAGCGTCTCCATATTCTCAGAGAAATTTTAACTACAGCTAGCACCAAACTGTGAGTTAGGCAATTCCCAATGTGTCCTCAACTACCTTGAGGTGTAGGTCACAACCTTCCTAACCTTACATGAACACATGTCCTAGATTTTAATGTAAAGCATAAAATTCTCCAAACAGTTCCCTGGGATTAGGTAGAACCAGATCTGACAAGCATTCGAATGTCTCCTCGACCTTTAAAACCTTTCTTCACACGCGTTAGTCCATAGAAGTTTTTATTCTCTTCTTGCAAACTGAGCAAAATATCCGGCTATCTTGGAGGATCCATTGATACTCCTTCAATCTTTGTGTCTTCTTCGATAAGACTAACTAATTCCGCCAGCTATGTGTCTCTTTTACGGTCTCCGATCTTTCCTTTTGAAGAACTGCTTCAATCTCTTGAAATCCACAACAATCCCTTCGTTTGGAATTTCATGATCCAAAACCGAACCTTCTCAATTAAGAATCCGTACTCTGATACTTTGGCATTTGCTCTCTCTCCTTTAAAGTCAGGAAAACTATGCCGAGATGTCCAACGTGTATCTCCATATTTTCGAGAATAGATCAGAATGTCATCATCAATGACAATGATAATTCTATTCTAGGTAAGGACAAAAGGTACAATTCATGTCACTCATGAATACGACAAGAGGATTCGTTATTCCGAACGGCATCACGAGACACCCATAATGCCCATAGCGCATTCGAAATCATTTCGGGGACATTCTCAATCTCCCGCGAATTTAATGATGACCAGGACGTACATCTTTCTCCGAGGATACTCACCCTTGATCATAATCTCGTTCGTTTGACGATGGTGTTCATCTCACTGAGATGTTTCATCCTTCTCTTTAACTGACAGCACTGTAGTTCATCACAAGAAACTTATTGACTACAATGGTGACAGTCATATTCCCTTTTCTTTGGTCCTCTACAAAAGGTAACATGTATCCTTGGATTTCTTTTCCCTCACAAAGCTTCAACTTTGTTGGTTACTACGAACTCAAAGCCTTAGTTTCGAAAATCACTAAGGTGTTGATCGAAACGCTCTAGCAGTGTAATAATCGGAAACGACCAATCAATTTCTAGAATCATGGGCTCAAATAGATATGATTTTAGGTAAGCAAGATAGATCAACGAAAGATTCAGTCTTTAGTAGAAATAGAATAGATTACATAAACTCAGGTGTCAACAACAAGTCTTAGTAACATAAATGGAAATAATTTAAGTTGAAGATAGGAAAGATACGGATGAATCCTAATGATCCATAAAGTTACAAATTGTAAAAGGAAGGGTTACCCCTGAATTATACAACACGATTACGGGATCGTCATTTGAGGCATAACTTCCACGGTTTAGATCTCCGAATTTTGAAGTCTCAACACCTCCCAAGGTATAAGTTCTGGCTTCCGCTTGTGGTTCTACAGCCTTTACAGCATTGACTGAAGAATTTGCCTTTGCTTGGTCGCAGTTGCGAGAGACGTGTCCAGGCTTTCCACATTTAAAACAGATTATCCCTTTGATCTTACACTCCCTCGTGAAGTGTTCCTTTCCGCATTTCATACACCTTGGCGAAGATGTCGGGATTTGAATAGATACACCGCCACTAGTACTTTGTCCAGGAATTGGTTGTTGTTGTTGTTTCCCTGATACCCGTGCGCATGGTTTTCGCTTAAACTGGTTAACTTTTCTATTATTCCTCCTTTGGAATCTAGGTAGTCCACGTTTGCCCCGAAGTCGACTTTCCTCCAACGATTCTCGAACCTCAACTTCCAACTCTCGTTGTTGCGTGATCCTCTCGACCCCGGTAAGTTGTCATCTCGCCTACCATTTGCCTTTCTTCTCCGCAAGCCGTGGCCATACTTCTATTGTCTTGTCCCGCGCTCACATGTATACGTCTGTCACGAGCCACCGCCCTTGCATGTCTACTGCGAGCCATTGAATCTCTCTGAAGACGGACATAATTATAACAAACAAAAATTACTTCAAACAATGTTATCTCCCTATGAAAACCAAACACAGAGAGTCACACAATTCACACAATTCAAGCAAGACAAGCTCAATTCCATACATCCTAACTATCTCCAACTCGAACTTCTTCATTCTGCTTCCACAGCACAATCCCTCGTAAGCCGTCAACTCCCAAACCGCTTCTCGAATCTAGTTTACACCAACTATTTCTTTCTCCCGTAAGATCGGTTTTCCAAAACCTTTTGATCTCCTCACGTAAGAAATCCTATTTTCCTAACACAAGACGCCTAGGTGAAGTCATAGTTTCCTGTACACACGTAACATTACATATTGAGTAGGCCAGTCCTCAACATCATGTAACGCATAACAAGTAGCTATCAACATTCAACCTACAAAAAGTCATGCATTCCTTTCCCATCATCTCAATCAAGAGACAAGGAAGTGCACAACGGACCAAATTCTAATATGCCTAAACATAGCAAGTCCATACCCCGGCTCAACAGATGAACTCGCTCGATACCACCTAATGTAACACCCTTGATGTAGCAACCGAAGCATAATCGTCATTACACCACAACTTACTAAATCCAAGTGTGTCACAGTCATGATAACGGTAACTAAATTCTCAAGAGTCTATATATATATTTTTTTTTGACAATATGCATAGGTAGAAAATATGAGCCTCGAATGAAATATAAATGTATTCAAGCCATGATACAACCACTGAAATAAAATCATATCTCTTATACATATATATATATAGTCAATTTACACAAATCACTGATGACATAGAATATAACAATTACAGAGTTCAATAAAATACAGCGGGAATAAAACACTAAAAGGGGGAAAAGTAGTGACCCAGGGATAGGTACTACTAGCAGACAAAGCCGCAACCCCATATACACATACGACGCTCGAGTCCCAGTCAACAAGTCGCATCAATGCCTCCACGCAGCTGCACTCGTACGTAGCCAAAGAAACCTTGTCCAAACGCCCAATCCAATCAACCAAAGTGCGGTCCCTCTTTATCTTCCTCACGATCTTTTATCGATATAAGTATAAAACAGACATACAAAGATATAGGAAACACGAAAGAGGTAAGACATCCTACATCATTACCAATTATAGCATGCTAGAAACATTACGGCGCCACGCGCCCAAATAGCAAATCGAAACAAGATATTCAAATACTAACAAGAAGTCCAACAAGAAGCAATTAAACAAATTCCGAGTGGTAATCATTACAAAGAAGGAATGATGATAAGTCATAATATGGAACACGATAATAACAACAATGTATATACATGTCATGTCTCATATGCATGTTCTCTCAAACCCCTACTCCATGGAGCTAAACTCAATCAATCGGAGAGAAAGATCGGGAGACATGTACGTAACTCCTACGCCGAGGCCGGTGCTATCAATAAATTTTCTCATGTGCAAATCATGGCATTGTACGACATTCTACACTAGATCACGATATAGACAAAGTGTCAAGTCCGGATCGTCGGTGTGTTTGCATCGGTTTGCCCCACGGCACGGAGGAGCTCTAAACTGTCCATGTGGAGGACCCGCACCCCGACGCCCCCGAGGTCATAACACGACCCACACTTGTCTATTCACACCCGCACTAAGGTGTGTTCAATCTCCTAGGCAACTTGGCCTTACAACAGTCCACAAGGACAAACACAATGCATAAGATACTATGCATGCACATGTATGATCCACCATCTCATACAAGTTCATAATATGCCACATTAGGCCAATATAAGCATCAATATATAAATGGTCACTCGCATGGACCCATAATCACATAATATCAATATCAAATCAATTAATACGTCATTAGGTTCATTATGAATCCTAACTTATAATTTATTCCTCATTTCAAGGTTCATGTTCAAAAATCAACTTAACATACTAAGGCAATTCGATCTCCAATAACTTACATTTTATTTAAGCCCTCAAGTCTCACATTCTCATGTTCTTTACCCACTTATAATCACCTTAAGTCTTATGATGAAATCATTCTTAGTCCTTTAAGGCTTATGAAGTCTTAATCCTAATAATCCTTCTAATTTAATAATTGTCCATTTCATTACCTAGTTCTCTAAGTATCTAATTACTTATACTTCCAATTTACCAAAATTACATTTTCCCTAAAAATGTACTAGAGGCCGTGGCCTCCTAATGAATTCAATTCCAATTCCTTTCAAACCATAATCTTGTACACCACTCCCTTAATTATTTAAAGTGTTCACTTGTTCAATTAACTCACCAAAAACCCTAGGTTCTTGGCTCCAAAACCGTAGCCACCATAGAAGTTTCAACTTCCAATTGTTCTTCCATTAAATCCCATCTTGTTACTTAATTAATCCTAGTCTTATACTTATTGCACATTAACCATAAATTACCCCATTTTTCCACCCAAAACCGTGGCATCACTTGAGTTTCAATTTCAAATTCTTCTTCCATTACATTCCATATTTATACATTGATTACTTCAAATCAAATGCTTGTTACAATTTATCACAATTTCCCTTAATTGCTAGCCTCAAAACCGTGGCCACCAAGGAGGGCATTCAACCATTTTCCATCCATATCAAGTCATCAAATCCAATCTAACATTCCATTATATTCAACAATTCAATCCAATAGCATAAATAAATAAAAATCAACACATAGCATAATTAATCATTAAATTCAAGAACAACCCTCATTAGGGTTCTTCCACAAATCAAACAATCAAGGTTCCTAGATGCTAAAAATGGTTGAAGAGGAGTGTCTTCCTCTTACTTGAGTGTAGAAATCAAGAGAGCTCCAAGAATGCTCCTTGGAATTTTCTGGATTCAACCTCCAAAGTCCCTAAAAATGGCAACTTGTTAGAATGAACACTAAGGCTTGGAAAAATGAAATATGAGTGGTCATAGAAGAGACCATGAGCACGAAAATGAGAGGGAAAGAAGAGTGGTCTTGAACTTACCCAAAAATGCTCAAAGTTGGAGCTTGGAGAAAATGGTGAAAATGGTGGAATCTCAAGAAGCTCCAAGAGGGAAAGGTGTTTAGAATGGTGAGGAGAGTAAGAAAATGTAATTTGTTTAATTTTTTGTGAAGATGGAGGGGCTGGATGGTGGCTGGCTGTGTGGTGTGGGAGAGAAATGGAGAAGAAGAAGAAAGGAAGAAGAAGAAGAATGACGTAAAAGGAAGAAAGAAAATGTGTTTTGGGTGATAATGTGTTAAATGTAATATTAGGACAATGAAATCAATTCTTTCTCCTTGAGTGGCAGCTGCAACGTAAAAGAGAGAGAGAGATGGGTGGAAATTTGGCTTCCAAAGGAAGCCAAAACACATGGGTCAAAGGTAAGGTCAAAGCTTCTTAAGGAAGCTTTGATTATTTTACTATTAAATTTGAATTAAAGTGGATGGATTAGACATAAAGTAGATTGCATTAGGATAATGTGATAGGATTTTTATTACACACTATTATCCAATAGATAATAGTTACAAGGATTAACAAGTCGGTATTTAATTAATCTGACAGATGAATTTTTTCGTTGTATTGATTTATTTTGTCTCATTAGAATTTCTCGAAAATTATGAAACCTCGTAAACTGTGTCAAGCCTCGGGTTTAGTAAGATCCCCCGTCGACATGTCCATAGTCCAAGGTTCGCAGAGAAAACATCACGTTTTCCCGGTTCCGGTCAGCGCGCACGCAAAATGAGGAATATACTGTAATATTCGACGTTTCCAGAAAATTCCCAAAAAATTCTCAAAAATTACAAATATTATAAAACGACTATCCGTCATATAAATTTCTAATTTTTAAAGCATTACAGTCATTTTCATAACTCTGCTCATCAATGTTACAAGAAACGAAGAATATATTAAAATATTCATCGTTCCCGGATAATTCAAAAAAATTCACATAAATCACAAATATTGGAAAATGACTATTCATGGTGAAATAATCAATTTCCGGAGTGTTACACTGGTCTCAGCAATTCTCAGCCCAACGTGCACACAAAACGAGGAATATATTAAAATATTCGACGGTTCCGGAAAATTCCCAAAAATTTCAAATATTATAAAATGACTATTCGTCACATAATTTTCCAATTTTTGAAGCACTACGATCGTTTTCACGACTCTGCTCGAGTTTCACGCAAAACGAGGAATATATTAAAATATTCTGCGTTCTCAGAAAAATCCAGAAAAATTCTAGAAAATCCCAAATATTGTAAAATGATTATTTATCCTGAAATTATTAATTTTCAGGATGTTACATCAATATTGTATATTAATCAGTTTAAATATATTTTCAGTAATACTTATGAATTTCAGTAAGTTTATGTTTCTGTAATAAGAAATTTTAAAACTCACATTTTATAACTCAAACCTTTTATGAACTTCTTTACAGATTATGAGTTAGGAGTCAAAAATATGATACCCTGAGAAGGGTGTTACACAGAACAAAGAGGCTCGAGTGGGAGACTAATAGGATTCATGGATTTGACTTGTCTTGTTTGAATTGTGTGACTCCTTGTGTTTGACTTCTGAGAGGAGACAATGTTGTTCGAAATAATTACGTTTGTTTTGTTGTGTTATGTGTTGTCCATCTTTGAAGAAAGTCAATGGCTCGCGGTAGACATACGAAGGCAATGGCTCGTGATAGGGGTACGTATGTGAGCGTAGGACGAGACAATGAAAGCTTGGCCGCGATTGTGGAAGAAGGACAAAGGGTAGCTGATGTGACAACTCACCAAGATCAGAGGACCACACAACAGCGAGAATTAGAGGTTAAGATTCCGAATCTGATGAAGGAAAGTCGGACTTGGGATGACCTTGGACTGCCTAGATTCCAAAGGCGAAATAATAAAAAGGATAATCGGTTTAAGCGGAAATCGTGTTCTCGATTGTCAGGGAAGCAACAACAACATCCAATTCATGGAGAAAGTACTAGTGGTAGTGGATCCAGACAGACCTCGACATTTCTATCAAGACGTGAGAAGTACAGAAAGGACCACTCAACGAAGGAATGTAAGATCAAGAGGATATTCCGTCTCAAGTGCGGAAAGGAGCACCTAATGAGGGATTGCATAATTGTAGGAATCATCTGCTTTAAATGTGGAAAGCCTGGACACGTTTCCCACAACTGTAACCGAGCGAAGGTAGATTCTTTAGTCAATGCTGCATGGGCTATGAAATCGCAAGCAAAAGGCAGAATTTATACCCTATGTGGTGTTGAGGACTCTAAATTTGATGGTCTAAACAACAGAAATTATGCCTCAAGTGACGATCCCGTAATTGTGCTGTACAATTTTGGGGGCAACCCCTCCTTTTACGATTTGTAACTGTATGGATCATTTGGATTCATCGGTGTTTTCATTAGCTTGACCCAGCTTCTTTTATTTCTACTACCAAGACTTGTCATGATGCTAAAGCCTATTTAATCTATCCTATTTCTATTTAAGGTTGAATCCTTTGTTAAATTGACTCGTATACCTAGGTTCACACTTACTAGGATTTATGATTCTAGGACTAGATCGATTATTTTCCTAATTATATTCTGCTAGACCATTCCAATGAAAACCTTAGTGATTCCTAAGGCTAAGGCTTTTGAGCTCGTGGTGGACGACAAAGTCGAAGCTTTGTAAGGGAAAAGGGGCCTAAGAATATATGTTAGTATCTTCCTTAAAGGACAAAAGCAAGGAGAATATAAATGTCACCCTTGTAGTCAAAGGGTTCTACATGATGAGCTACGATGCTGTCGGTTAAGGAGAAGAATGGAACTTCCCGGTGAGATAAGGATCGTCACCAGTTGGACAAGATTACGATCAAGGATGAGTGTCCTCGGAGAAAGATGAACAATTGGATGGATCGACGAAGAAGGAGTCATTGTTCTCTCTAAGATAGATGTACGTTCTGGTCATCATTAAATTCACAGGAATTTGAGGATGTTCCCAAAACGGTATTTTGAATGCGCTTTGGACGTTATGGGTATCTCGTGATGCCGTTCGAAGTGACAATTGCTCCTGTCGTATTCATGAACTGCATGAATCAAATCTTTCATCCTTATCTAGACAGATTTGTTATTGTCTTTATCAATGACAGTCTGATCTATTCTAGAAAATGTGAGGAAACATGTTGGACGTCTTGATCCGGTTTTCCAAACTTTAAAAGAGAAGGGGTGAATGCCTAAGTATCAGAGTATGAATTCTCGTTTAAGGAGGTTCAGTTTTGAGCCATGAGACTTCAAATGAAGGGATTGGTTGTGAGGCCATCAAAAGTTGAAGCAATTTTGTAATGAGAAAGACTGAAAACCATGACACCCTTGTAAATTACAAGTTAATTTGGTTTCAAACGAAGAAGCGGCGATGCATTCTCCAAGGTAGTAAGATCTCTTACTTAGATTACAAGAAGATAATCAAACTTTTATGGACTAACACGCATAAAGAAAGTTTTTCGAGGATTGAGGAAACATTCGAAGTGTTTCGTGATGCTTCACATCAAGGTTTAGGATGTGTACTAATGTAAAGTTAGGAAATTATGACTCACGCCTTGAGATAGTTGAGGGTGCACGAGGAGAATTACCCAACGTATGGCTTGAAGTTAACCTTAATTATAATTACTGTGAAAATATAAAGATGCTTTCCGTATGGAGCGACATCCAACGCCCTTATTAATCGCAAGAGCCCGAGGTACTCATTCGACAAAAGGGAACGGAACACAAGACAGAGAAGGTGATTAGAATTTCGAAGGAGTATGACATTTAATTTTAGTGTCGTCCTAGAGAGGCAGACGTCATGGCAGACGTTTTGAACCAAAAATTACCTAATATCTTCATTACGGTAGTCAAGGAGAAGAAATTGGTAGAGTAATTCAAGGGCATGCAGTTGTCATTGGAAATGACACTGAATGAGGTATGTTTGGCAATGGTTACTATCTCGAATGGCTTGTTGGGAGAAATTTAGGAGAAGTAGAAAAGTGACCAAGGTATATCAAGATCTAAAACTGAAGTGCTAATAGTAAGAAATAAGGAGAGATGTTACTGAACGGCTGTCATCTTGTCAGAATTGCCAGTAAACTCACTCCTAAATTCTACGGACTATATCAAATTTCTTTTGGATTGGTCCGGTAGCCTAACAACCAATTTTGTCATTCTTGCTTTCTAAATCTTCATGATATCTTCTACATGACATAATTGCGAATGCTTATCCCCGATCCAGCCATGTCATCGAACGGGACACAATACAATTTAGAAAGGGCTTGATCTGTGAAATGCTTTTTGTGAAGATCGTGAATAGGAGAGCAAAGCAACACAGAGACAAAGGGATCACATGGGTAGGGGTGATCTAAGTTAACGTGACTAGAGGTGCGACGTGAACGTTAGAAGATAAGATGAAGAAACAACATCCACGTTTATTCCAAGGAATGAAAATTTCGAGGATGAAATTTCTATTTGAAGGGGAGTGTTGTAACATCTCAAAAATCAATAATTTTGTGATAAATAATCATTTTAGAATATTTGTGATTTTTGGAAATTTTTCTGGATTTTTCTGAGAACGCGGAATATTTTAATATTATTCCTCGTTTTGCATGCAAACTGAGCAGGCCCAGAAAAATGAGATATTTTTTCTGAGAACCTTGATCTGTGAAAACGTCAACGGGAGATCTTACTAAACCCAAGGTTGGACACGATTTAAGAGATTTCATATTTTTCGAGAAAATTCATCTGACAGGATGAAAATCACTGTGTAATTTTATTCGTTGGGCAATTAATACTGACTCTGCCAACTGTAATAATTGTCCATGGGATAATAGCATGCATTAGAAACCCTATCACCTTATCTTAATATAATCCACTTTATGTCAAATCAAAAATCTACTTTAATTCAAATTGGTGTACTTTCTTCAAAGCTTCTTTGAGAAGCTTTGACCAACTAAAGACCATGATGCTCTTGGCTTGTCAAGGAAGCCAAAAATCCCTCCCCTCTCTCCCCTTGATGCTGCGGCAATGCATGGCCAAAGGAGGCAAGAATTTGTCTCCTCATTTAATGCATAATACACAACACATCTCATTTTACTATCACACTTTCTCCCTCTAACTTCATCTTCTTCACATTTCCTCTTCCTTCTCTCTTCTTCTTCCCTCTTCACTACGAAAATGCAGCCTTATTAGAGACCACCATTTTTCATCTTTTCTCTTACCCAAGCTCATTTCTATACTCACCTCCATCTCCTCTACACTTTCTCTTTTAAAAGTTTCTCCAAAAACCCATCTTCACCTCCATTGCCATCCAAGACAAAGCTTCCAACTTTCAAATAAAGCTTCCATTTTTCTTCTTCTTTCTCTTCATAAACACCATTTCTACACTTCCCTCAACCTCCTCTCCAACTTCTATTTGAAGGGTTTTCTTCAAAAACCAACTTTTGCTTCATTGTCATCCAAGGCAAAGCTTCAAGCTTTAAGGTAAAGGTTACATTTTTCTTCCTTCTTCTCTTCATTTTCGTGTTCCATGGTCTCATTGGAGACCAAAGATTCATTCTTTACCATGTTTAATGTTAGTTCTTAATGATTGAAAATTCTAGGATTTTGAAGGCTCAAAACCGAAATTCACCAAGGACTTAGAAGGAGACCATTTCATAATTCTTCCTTAGGTAAGAGGGAGATTACCCACTTCAACCACTAATAGTGGTGAGGGAACCTTGTGTGCTTGTTGATGGAGGATTCCATCTTTGTATATTCATTTTATTTGATGATTTTGCATGTTCTTGTGTTCTTGAGTTGGATAAATACTTGAATGGTGATTTGATATATATTAGATGCGTTAAATATGCTTGATCGTGTTAGGATTGTTAAATGAAAAATTTGGAGTTTCCTACCCTAACATGGTGCCACGGTTTTGAGTGGAATTTTGGGATAAAAATTGGTTTTTGTACACAAAGAAATAAAGCTTATGTGATTTAATGTTGAGTGATAATATTGAAAGTAATGAATGGAAAATTTTGAAGGGTTTAATACCCTAAAGGAAGACCATGGCTTTGGCTTGGAAACGTGAGGGATTGAATTTATTTTGGTGAACTAAAATTTGGGTGAATTGATATCAAGGAACTAGTACATAAAATGGAAGGAAATGGGAACTTGAAAACCTAAAGAAGGCTATAGTTTTAGAGAGAAAATTAGGGTTTAAATGATGCCTTGGTGCATCTTTGGAAATTAAGAATTAGAGATATGCATAATCCATAACAAAGTGGAAGAATTTAATTGAATGATGGCACTTAAGAAGACCACGATTTTGAAGGGTTATTTACCTTAAAATTTTCATAATTGACCAAAGTTAAAGACTTTGAAAATGAGAATCCATAATGTGGACATTGTGATAGTTGATAAACCATGAGTACCTATTGTTGTTGAGGAATTGAATTGACCCCATGTGGAATAAAAGTTAAGTAATTAGGTATCAAAAGACTAGTGCATAAAATGGAAGAAAATTTAGAACCTTGAAGGCTTGTGAGGCCACGGTTTTAAGGGTTGTTTAACCTAAGGAATTTCATAATTTATCAAGACTTAAGTTATTGGAAACGTTGAACCCTTAATGGGGAATGTTGATAATTGATGGACCATTAATATACATTGAGGTTGAGAAGTGGTTCCATATTATTGTAAGACCCTATGTGGGGTTAAGTATTTGTTAATGGATTTCTTGATGAGATTATGATATATTGATATTGAGAATGAATTATATACCATTGTGGTATTGAATATGATAAATGTATCATTAACATGATGTATTGACATTGAGAATGATTATATACTATTGTGGTATTGCATATGATGAATGCATCATTGATAAACATACATAATTGGACATTGTGTCGTCATGCATATGTGTTGTCCATTGGACATATTTGAGAAAGACGATCTATGCCTAGGAGTTTGAATAACACCTTTGTGCGGGTCCAAATAGACTAAGCGTAGGGTCATAGTGGTTGGCCTTAGGGGCGTCAGGGTGCGGGTGCCTCATCATGGACAGTTAAGAGCTCCTCTGTGTCGTGGGGTAGACCGATGCAAACACATCGACGATCTGGACTGAGACGCTGTCCTATATCGCGATCAACTGTTGAGGTGCCATGTATAAGCCATTGTTGCACAAATATTTTATGAGATGAAACACACTATTTTTAAAGGCTAACGATATATTGGCATTACTCCTTAGTCATTCACTCTGAGAATGTTGATGTCTAGCTCGATGGAGTAGGATTTTTGGTACCATAATGCATTGTGCACTGTTCATTGTTGGTCTCATAAATTGTTGAGCATGAACACTTATGACTGTGAAAGTAACTGTCTTACTTCTGTAAATGATTATCTGATTGTCGTGATGATTACTGGAAATATTATTGTGATCTGCCTGTTGTCATTGATTCTTACTATTGCTTATAATTGTACTGCTTTGCTGTAAATTCTACTGTACTGTTAATGAATATATGAACTGTATTGCTACGTGGGCGCTCTGCACCATGTTGTTTTCTTACTGCCATAATGGTAATGAAAGATGGGTGTCTCACCTCTTTATTTCATTACTCTATCTTTTGTTGTGTTGAATGAAGACTATGAAGAGCCCAAGTCGAATTTATTTAGTTATTGTTGGAGACTCAACTTCTGTTTCATTGTGATGGCATCTGCACAACCTCCTCTGTTACGTACGTGGATATAGTTTTATAGTGGCTTGGAAGCCTGGCATTTTGGCAGTGAAGTGGGACATGTTATGTACATCGGGGATATGACCCTTGTTCAGTGTGGTAATGAACTTGGAGCTGGTACGAACATATCTTATGTTCCTATACGCGTGGAGTTGCCTATACCCATTGGGGAGATGTGGGATAGCTGCCACCTCTTCCCTATAGAGGTTTCGGTTATAACGCATGTTCGTACTCCCGTCTGTCCGAAAATGTTGCAAGGGCGAATATTACCTATCGGGAATGCTGAAGAAGATCAGGTGCAGGATCACTCTATTTATGTGTTAGACTTCGGGGAAGGCCGAACTTTTATATGGTAGTTATGTTATGTCATGTAAAACCTGAGTTTAATATTATTATAAGCTATTTTATGTATTGATTATGAATATGTATTTTATATTAAGCTATGGTGTATTTGGAATGTAAGTCGATATAACTATATTTCATATCATGGCTCATACTTTCTATTTATGCATCGAGATGTAACTTATTATCTTTAAATTATTGTAACTTGTAACTGTGACACGCCTAGATTTAGTGGCTATGGTGTAATGACGATTGTACTGTGGTTATTACATCTAGGTGCGTTACAAATAGAGAGAACTTAAACAAAGATCTTTTATACTGGTTCACCCAAAAACCACGAGGGTTGCATCCAATCCCTAGTCATGCATTAGAATTTACACTATGATTGAGTATTGTTTGAATACCTAGCTTCTCCAGACTAAATTACAAGTATTGTTTGGCACACAACCTCTTCAAGTTAAACACAATCTTCCTTTATGGCTTGCATAGCCCCTAAGCTCACACTCACAAAATCACACAAGTAATGTAAAGGATTTTGTAACTTGGGTAGCTTTCGAAAACACTCCAAGATTGGAATCACACAATATATAATAGTTGTTACAGCACCTGCTATAGATCTAACTAAGATTGGTTCAAGTAGGCAAAGATGAGAGGGTTCAGAGTGTGTTCACTATTCCATCTTCGTTTAGGCTTCTAACCTTCAAATCCTCAAGTTGAGATATTTATATAAGTTGAGATGCTTATAAAGGCTTGAAATTATAGTCGTTGGAGGTCTGTAACAGACTGTTGTACTTGAGCTTGTAGCTAGCAGTTGGAATTGTACTCTTAGATAAGTTAGCTTTCAAGTACATTGTGTCTATAATGCCGCAACAAGGAGACTTGACCTAAGCTTATATCTAAAGGTTCTTATTTAATCTCTTGTATTTTGGATTTTTTTCTTCCCTAAGTTTCCTAGTCAATAGCTGTACTTCTTAAAAGAACTACCCATTGTGTTTATCCTATCTCTAAGTCATTGATTAATTTTTTTTTGGCTACTCATTCTTGGAAATTATAACTCATTATAGACTATATATATCTCTATGCTTTCCTAAGTCTCTTGACTAAGGCATAAATTCAGTTTATGATTTATTTATGTGTATGATCACTTTATTTGTTTGTGTTTTATCATATACTAGTCTTACACATGCAAATAGGAACTATGATGAAGAAAAGAAACATACAACCAAGATCCAAAACATACATCATAACTTCACTAGGGTTTGAAATTTGATTCATCATACATCATATCATCAAGCAAGTGGTTCTTCCCATAGTTAAAGTACTAGCTTATGTTTAGTAGAATGGAAGAAGGCAAGGACAACAACATTAAAGGTCACACCTAGGTGTGATGTTCTCAACTGATATACCCTTAAACTCCATGCCTAGGTGTGGGTTAACTAACCCAAACTATTATTTTTTTTTTTTATGTTTTTAACCCTCTTTTTGTGTCATTTTGTGAGGAATTCTTTTCACCATCCAATTCTAGTGAGAAAGGCTTTCAGTTTAGGGTTCTAGAAAGAGGTTCCATTGAAGGCTTAAAGATCAAGATCAAGGAGGAGATCAAGACCAAGGATCCATTATCCTAGTTCTTCCTTTCTTCCATGTTTCTTGATATTTCTTGTTTCTCAATGGATTTCTATCTAGATCTTATTTCTCTATGTCCTATAAATTTCTAGATTTGTATATAAGGGATCACGGATCCCTTTATGGATCTTGGATAATATATTACTTTGTGGATATTCTATGTTAATGCTATGGTTTTACTCATTCATATCTATGCTTAATGCTTTTAATTGCTTGATCACCAATTGCATGATTTGGTTGTTTTCAAATGAACGAGACATATGAATTTGAAAACTTGGATATGTCATGAATAATGCATGTTCAATTACACTTGTATGGGTTAGGTGTGTTGATTAGCCAATGGGATGGACACATACCCATGGACCTTGCATAGCATGTGTTCGATACTTGTTCTTAATGAGTGAAATAATGTTAATTCACGTGGATACATAGTAGGTTAGACAATGACATATGATTAATAGACATAGACATAGGCACTTAACTAAAAGCGAGTATTGGCTAAAAAAACCTAGGCATTAATATGAATTCCTAGAAATTGCATGTATTTAAGTGAAGTAGAGGATGGAAAAGGACCCTTATGCTATTTACCACAATCTTATCTCATTCGAATTTAGGTGTTTTTTTATAATTTGTTTTAATTCACTTTAATCATTTGCTTAAGCCTAAGTTTAGTAATTAATTAATCATTATCACATAATTATCCTAATTCCTTTGGAGACAATACCTTTTCTCATCATTATATTATTTGTGCAATCCGTACACTGTTGTAATCAACATACGAACAATAATAACAAAGTACTCAAGTTTGTTATCATCGAAACTCTAAAAGTGTAAAGGATTCTGATGTATGTAGGGGTCTTAAAACTTTGGAGTTTATAATCTCCTCATTTTTTATGATGACAAACTATTTGATGATAAAAGAGTTTTCTTATGAAACTTGCAGAACTTGAATGCTTCCCCTAAGCATAACCATTAACATATATTAGACTTTTATATTAAGGTTATAAGAGGATCAGACATATTGAATACATCAAGAGATAAATATAATAAAGATCAGAGCAAGTTATAAGAACAAAGAGAAGAATAAGAAAACTAGCAATTCAAGATCAAAACAACTTGTTCATTATATACTGTTCAGATTTAGATCATCATTCCATCATAAAAAAACTACTTAAATGCATAAGTTGAAACATTTCAAATCAATGACTAAATGGTATATGACATCAAAGCCCCGGTTTAAGTTTTCTTTTGGGTCTTGTGGTTTTGGACTGTCTTATTTATGTTGTGTGATTCTCTGTGTTTGGTATTCTAAAAGGATACATCTGACTTTCTCTGTGTTTTTGTATAGCTTAATCTGAAAGAAGGCATGGCTCGCAGAGGAGATATGACTGCTGCAATTGAGGTAATTCAGAAGATGGCTGAAGCTATGTTGCAACAAAACTAGCAGACAACTCAACAGCAAGAGAGGACTGCAGAACAGCTTGAAGCTACGGCATGTAACACCCACCGTAGGGTGCCACATTTATATTACTTAATTACCAAATTACCCTCAAGTTATAAAATGTGATGTGATAAAAATACGAGTTGTAAAATTTCTTTTCTTCCTCCTTGATGTCGATAAATAAACTTAGCAAAAATTAGAAATATTATACATCACCACACATAATTTACATCATTATACATTACACACGTACTGTCAAGATTATTATTATATACAGACAAAGTTCTCAAAGTACTTAAACATTATTTAAAATTGACTTGCTTGCCCAAGCATAACTAAACAGCAGAACCTTCAGACGGGTCCTCCTCAGATTCCTTAGCAGGTAGGAATCCGACACGACGCGAAGTCCTATGGACAGGCGTCCGAGCAGACGACACAATACTAATCGCATTAGGAGTACGGTAATAAGCTCCCCAGTACTGTCTAATGGATATAGGAAACTCTAAGTGTACATAAATAGTTACATTAAAATAGAGGTTCCCTTGATCAAGCCTACTGTAAGTAATGCTTAAGTCCCCTATGTAGAAAATACACTGCCTATCTAAATGAACATGCCAAGCTTCCGGTCCTCCACGAAACTGTAACGTTATATAACCTAGAAAACTGGGCATCTCCATCTTCTCAAAATTCTGCTTCCTCCACAGGAGCCTGCTCTTCTTCACACTCTTGTTCTATGCCTTGCTCAATGTCTTTACCAAATATAATTACAGTACAAAATAAACTTATAAAGAGATAAGATCACATACGCTAATACTAACATGATAGCACAGAGATAATGCAAACAGCATACCATAATTACAATCATGTCATCAACATTATTCATCATAACAGATACAATAAATAATAATTACCATCATGCCATTAACATTATTATCATCACACAATAATTACCATAATGCCATCACATTATTATCATCATCATCATCCAAGTATTCCTCAACAAAACAATTGTCATAGCCAATATTTCTCAATTAATATATCATACAAATATAAATGCTCAGATTCATACATGCACACATAGACTTAATTTCCTACTCCGTGGAGCTAATACTTAGTTCGGAGAAATTGATCAGAAAGATCTATCTGTATCAACATGCCTTAGACCACGTGCCACATTTCTCATATGTGTTTGCACATCTAGCATATACATGACAATCTTTACTAGATCTTGATTAAGAATAGTGTCTCGGTCAGGATCATCGGTGCGTTGCATCAGTCAAACTTATGGAAAGAAGAGCTACCAACCGTCCATGTAAGCAACCCGCACCCCGATGCCCCCAAGGTCAACAAGTGACTTACACTACGCATATCGCACCCACTCAAGAGGTGTACGTCTCTCCTAAGAAAATAGCCTCATACAATCCATCGGACCTTTCCAATGCATGTTCAATGCACCAATGCCAATCATAGGTAAAATTTGTATACAGTGTCCATACACTAGTTCATGCATAAAAATGCACCAATGCCAATCACAGGTAAAAATCATCATTTTCACATACACTGTCCATCCACTGGTTCAACAGTAATCCTACTATATATTTAATCGTGAAAATCATATTATCGCGTTTTCATAGTCGCGCACCACTTTTGTCATGTTTTCACAATTTCGTAATATTTCTGTTACGTTTTCAAATCACATATAGATTTTTCAACGTTTTCATTAATTATGTAAAAATATTCCACCATTATTAAATCGCGTAGCGATTTTTCAACATCTCAAACGCGTAAAATATTTAAACGCTTTCCAAATTGCGTAGAAATATTTCAATATTTTTCAAATCACGTGAAAATATTTAAACATTTTTCAAATCACGTATCTTAAAAATCACATTTTTAAGTTACGTAAATCATTTTTTACCATTTTTCAACTTCGTAAAATATTTCTCAACCTTCAAAAATTTCATTTCAACCTTTTTCAAAATAATATGACTTCTCACATTATTTTCCACATTTTCTTACTCAAGAAAATCCTTTTCGCAATATATTTCATAATTTCACCATTTTATTAAATTAAATCAATGTTTCTAATTTAAAATTTACTAACACACTCCAAAACCCAAAGGATGAGTTATACGTTAGAAAATCCCAAGTCATCAACGTATTCTTTATAATTCCAAATCAATTCTAAAAATCAATCCTCTTTAAAATAAATTGAGGTTCAAACACTTTCAACCTTTCTTTTCTATTCACATATGAAAATTCCATTTCTCAAGTGATAAAACACTCTAATTCCCTTTCCAAAATCCTTGTATTAAATCAAGTTATATTTCCCACTTTGAAAATCACTCTATTTCATAAAATCAAGGCATTATAAGCCTTCAAAAACCGTGGACATGACCATTGAAACCATCAAATATTTTTCCTTCTAAATCAACCAAGTTCTATTCTTGATTTTACACAAACAAAACCATTAAAAATTCTTCACAAAACCATGACACTTTATTCTTTGGAATTAAACCCTTTGTTTATTTTCCTTGTTTCTCTAAACATCAAATTTTATTATTCATGAAAATATTAATTTTGTGTACACCTATTTTGAGGTGTTTGGCCAAATTCACCATAGTCCTTGGAACCAAAAATCACTTTCCTTTCCATCATCAAATCATGACATACATATACATATTTAACATATATATCACAAGCATGCCACAATCAAAACAATAAATCATGCAAATCATACCAAGCATAGGCAAATAATCAAAGCATATAAACACACACAAATAATTACATAACTATGGATATGAATCCTCACATGGATTCACCATCCATCAAATACCAAACCATCTCTCACCACCATACTTGGTTGGTGAGATGGATCTCCCTCTTACCTCTTGAAGATCCTCAAAAAGCTCCTTGCTTTGCACTTTGATCAAGATCTCCACCAACAAAAGTTTCTTAAACATAAAACAAACACAAAAAATTAGTATATTAAGCTAGAATAAGAGGAACCATGGATCAAACATGGTTTAGAAGATGAAAAAGAAGAGAAGAAATGAAGTTTCCTCACACTTCACCACAAAAACCCTATAACTTGCTCTTGGAAAAACTCCTTGAAGATGGAAGATTTAGAACTTGGTGTAAACTACAAAGTGTCTTAGAATAAGGTATATATTCAAGAAATATGGTTGTTTGAAATTAAAGAGTGGTGGAAGGTTAGTTTGGAGTGCTTGGCCGAAACCTTGCTTGGAGAAGATGGAGAGAAATTTTTTTATGAATTTAGCTTCTTGAAAATTGATCAAAGATGACCAAAGTGACTAATAATTGTATTCAACTTTGTTTTAGCTTCTAATTCACCACCAAAAACCATCCCCCCCTCCATGCACTCTTCAAAGAGTGACCAATCTCCTAGCCACCATTTTAAGCAATCTTAACCATTGATTAGATCAATGGTTATGATTAATGTAGGTTTTAGGTTTAGGCTTAGATATAAGACTTAATTTAGGCCATTGGATCTTTCCTCCTTGAAATCCTAGCCATTAGATGTATCTCCAAAATGAAGGGTCAAGATTACTCCTTCAAACTTTACATCCAAGGGTTATAAATGGTCCTAGCCACTTTATAAGACTAAATCTCAACCGTTGATTAAATCAAGATCAAGTCTCCACCATTGATTAAATCAATGGTAGATATCCAAGCCACTAATGTTGACTACGCAGTACAATATTTATTTTTGTATTTGCTATTGCCTTTCGAATAATATTTTTACTATATTTTTATCATCCGATAATTAAATATAGTACAAAACATAGTAAAAGAAAATTTATAAAACTATTTCCGGATTCAGGTTTAGTAAGATCCCCCGTCTCCATCTCAATAATACAATTTTTTCTGGCTACAGAAAAATTCACTTTTTTGGACCCACGCTGGGCCCATATTTAACCTCCCTGGGCCCACAGATGGCCCACAGATGGCCCACAGACAACACTAAAATAATCAGAGTAATATAAAAATTTCATAATCACCCACAAAATCACAAAAATTAGAAAATTTATGAATATCAAATCAGATTACATAAAATAATTAAGACTTTTCAGAAATAATTAAATTACGTAAAAATTTTCCTGGCCCAAAAATTATTATTTTCTTGACACAGAGTAAATCACACAAAACGATCAAAAGTACTGACGAAATATTCAAAATAATTTTACAATACACAGAAATTACTAAATAGTACAATTCTGTTAACTGTCAAAATTATTGTCAAATAGTTAGGAAGTTTGGGGTGTTACATGGCAGATGCCCAAAACTTGGTTGAGTTTCGTCGCACTAATAGAGAATTTGATCCTGAGAAAACTACTCTATGGATCAAGGAACTGGAAAAGATATTCACAGGCATGAACTGTGCTAACAACAAGAAGGTGACGTATGCGACATTTATGCTTGTAGGAGACGCAGAGGATTGGTGGACCGGAGAACAGAGACTGCTAGAGGCAGAAGGTCGAGAGATTGCTTGGGCGGTATTCAAGGAGAGATTCTTGAATAAATATTTCTCGGAAAGTGCCAGGCATGCTAAGGAGATGGAGTTTCTTGGTTTACGGTAAGGAAATATGACTGTAAGTGAGTATGCTACTAAATTTGAGAGCTTATCCAAATTCTCAACCTACTTTCAACACCAACCGAACGAAGCATGGAAATGTCAAAAGTTTGAGGAAGGCCTAAGACACGACGTGAAGAGGGCAATTATCACTTTGAAGAGTAACCAGTTCTCTGAGCTACTTGATACGTATCATCGGGTGGAAGACTTAGACCAGGTGCGAGACACAAGAAACTGTAACTTTGGACCTTTTTGGTCTCAAAGAGGAGGAAGCAGTAATACCAACTGTTACCAGAAGAAGCCTTATTCTAGACCACATGGAAATCAACAACAAAGACCGCAAGGGGGAAGTCCTGGAGGAAGTCCAGGTAGAACTGGTCAAATGATGGTGCCTACACCGAGATGCATAAAGTGCGGGAAGGATCACTACACGAGAGACTACACTATTAAAGGAATTATCTGCTTCAGATGTGGGAAACCTGGACACGTTTCTCGTGACTGCAATCAACCTAAGGTGGAGCCTTTCGTCAATGATGCTAGAACTGCTAAACCATAGGCTGGATGTAGAGTTTGCACCCTGAGCGGTGTTGAAGCCTCTAAATCCGAAGATCTTATACAAGGGGAAGGTGTCATAGAAGGTAATCTTTTAACTATACTAGATGACTCTGGTGCAACTTATTCTTTCATTTCCTATGACTGTGTGAAAAGACTTAGTTTACCTGTGTCTTCTTTGCCTTTTGATTTGACTATTTCAACCCCTACTGCTAAACTCATTGTTACCACCAAAATCTATTTAGATTGTCCCTTGATTGTTGAAGGTCGAATCTTTTCTGTTGATTTAATTTGTTTGTCACTATCTCAATTATATGTGATCTTAGGAATGAATTAGTTATCTACTAACCATGTCCTATTAGATTGTTCTAGAAAAACCATAGTTTTACTTTGGATGAAAATTCTAGATTTTTGACGTTCAACCAAGTGAAAGCTTTCTTGAAAGAAGAAGCTCGGGGATACATGTTGTTGTCTTCTTTGAAAATCGAGAATGAGTTAGATATGGACGCAATTCCAGTGGTTCGAGAATTTCCTGAAGTCTTTCCCGAAGATGTACCTGGTTTAACATCGAAGTGAGAGATCGAGTTTACCATTAACCTTGTACCTGGAGCTGGTCCTATTTCCATAACACCTTACAGAATGTCGCCAGTAGAGCTAGTTGAGCTCCATAAGTAATTAGAAGAACTTTTGGAGAAACAATTTGTTAGACCTAGCGTATCACCTTGGGGAGTGTCGGTACTGCTAGTTAAGAAGAAGGATGGTACTTCACGATTGTGTGTGGACTACCGTCAGCTGAATAAAGTCACAATCAAGAACAAGTATCCATTGTAGAGGATAAATGTCCTAATGGATCAACTGAAAGGAGAGACGGAGTTTTCTAAGATCGATTAACGATCGGGTTACCATCATAATAGAGTAAAAGTGGAAGACATTTCTAAAACGACTTTTCGTTCTCGTTATGGACACAACGAGTACCTGGTGATGCCTTTTAGTGTGACAAATGCACCTGCTATTTTCATAGATTATATGAATAGAATCTTCCATCTTTATTTGGACAGATTCATCATTGTCTTCATCGATGATATCTTGATCTATTCGAAAAATCAAGAGGATCATGCTGAACATCTCAGTATAGTTCTTCAGATTTTGAAGGAGAAAGAATTATACGCCAAGTTATCAAAGTGTGAGTTTTGGTTGAACAAAGTTAAATTCTTGGGCCATGTGATTTCAAAGGAAGGAATTGCTGTAGACCCATCAAAAGTGGAAGTTGTTCTACAGTGGAAAAGGCCAAAGACGGTAACAAAAATCCGAAGCTTTGTTAGATTAACCGGATATTACTGGAGATACATCGAAGGATTCTCTAAGATTGCTGGACCTCTCACTTAACTCACAAGGAAGAATCAAGCTTTTGAGTGGACGGATACTTGCGAAGGAAGTTTTCAAGAGCTGAAAAGGAGACTAACTACTTCACCAGTGTTAGTTCTACCTAATCCAAGTGAACCATTCGAAATGTACTGTGACGCTTCATATCAAGGATTAGGTTGTGTCCTTATGCAAGGCGGAAAAGTGGTAGCTTATGCTTCGAGACAATTGCGAGTGCATGAGAAGAACTACCCAACGCATGACTTGGAGTTAGCTGCTGTTGTATTTGCTTTGAAGATATGGAGACATTTTCTCTATGGAGCAACATTCAACGTCTTTAGTGATCACAAAGGCTTGAAGTATTTGCATGATCAAAAAGAGTTGAACATGAGACAACGAAGATGGTTAGAATTCCTGAAAGAATATGATTTCCAACTTCAGTATCACTCTGTAAAGGCCAATGTTGTGGCTGATGCCTTAAGTAAGAAAATAATTAGCGTTTCTACCATGATGATCAGAGAATAGGATTTGATAGAACACTTCAGAGACATATGGTCTTTTGTGGAACTAATGCCAGGAAAAATTTGCATGAACATGGTCACTATTTCGAATGATTTAATGGAAGATGACCGAGAAAAGTAGAAGGTTGACAAGTTCTTGTAAGAGGAAAGAGAGCTGATGAAGCAAGGCGGTATATCAACATTAGAGGAAAGAAGCGATAGAATTTTAAGATTCCAAGGTAGAGTTTGTGTGCCTAAGGATGAAGAACTCAGGAAGTATATACTCGAACATGCTCATAAGAGTCAGTTGAATATGCATCCTGGAATGACTAAAATATACCAAGATTTGAAGAAGTTACTTTAGTGGCATGGAATGAAAAGAGATATTGCTAGATGTGTATCTTCTTGTCTGGTTTGTCAGAAAACAAAGATTGAACATCAAAGACTGTCAGGATTGTTACAACCCTTATCTATTCCCAAATAGAAGTGGGATAGTATTGCTATGGACTTTGTTGTCGGATTACCAAAGACCAGAAGAGGATATGATTCAATATAGGTAATTGTGGATTAACTTACGAAGTCAGCACATTTCTTGTCGACCAACATAAGGTATTCATTGGAGAAGTTTACTCAGTTGTACATCAGTGAAATTGTCAGACTACATGGTGTGCCTATAAGTATCATTTCTAACAGAGACCCCAGATTTACATCGAAATTTTGGCAAAGTCTTCAAGAAGCAATGAGGACAAAGCTACGTTTGAGTTCTGCATATCATACTCAGACCGACGGTCAATCAGAAAGGACAATTCAATCATTGGAAGATTTGCTGAGAGCTTGTGCCATAGAACAGACTGGATGTTAGGATGAAGTTTAACCGTTGGTAGAGTTCACCTACAACAACAATTATCATTCGAGCATAGGGATGGCTCCCTATAAGGCTCTATATGGGTGAAGGTGCAAAACACCTTTATCCTGGTATCAGGATGAAAAGCAGCTCACAGTTGGACCTGATCTTTTTCAGCAGAACACTAAGAAGGTCAAGATGATTTAGGAGAAGATGAGAACGGCTCAAAGTTGACAAAAGAGCTATGCGGACAAAAGGAGGAAACCTCTTGAATTTGAGGAAGGAGAGCATGTGTTTTTGAAAGTCACGCCTACGACTGGGGCCAATTGGGTTCTAAAATCTAGAAAACTTACTCCAAAATTCCTGGACCTTATCAAATTCTTCGTCGGATAGGTCCAGTTGCT
The DNA here is from genome assembly GCA_029884605.1 of Ormosia emarginata. Taxonomy (NCBI): domain Eukaryota; kingdom Viridiplantae; phylum Streptophyta; class Magnoliopsida; order Fabales; family Fabaceae; genus Ormosia; species Ormosia emarginata. The sequence continues at coordinate 4,687,668 of JAQQTP010000033.1, read as the reverse complement.
TATCAGATAGCTTTACCACCTTTTCTTTCAAATCTTCACAATGTTTTTCATGTGTCACAACTCTGAAAATACATTCTAAGCCCTGATCATGTCATAGCACCTGATTCAGTACAATTAAAGGAAAACTTGACTTATGAAACAACTCCTGTAAGGATTGAGGATAGGAGAATGAAGCAACTCAGAGGGAAAGACATTCTATTAGTGAAAGTGATCTGGAACGAGACAACCGGAGATGCGAAATGGGAACTGGAAGACAAGATGAAGGAGCAATACCCACAATTATTCTAAGGTATGAAAATTTCGAGGACGAAATTCTTATTTGATAGGGAGAGTTGTAACACCCCAAAATTTATTTATTTAATTATAAATATTTATTTTATAATATTTGTGATTTTTGAGAATTTTAATGGAATTTTCTGGTAACGTGAAATATTTTAATATTATTTCTCATTTTACGTGCAAATTGAGCGGAGCTGGGAAAATAAGATATTTTTTTCGAGAACCTTGATCTGTGAAAACATCGACGGGAGATCTTACTAAACCCGAGACTGGATACGGTTTACGAGATTTCATATTTTTTGAGAAATTCTATTTGACAGAATAATAAATCGCTGTGTAATTTTATCAACTGGACAATTAATACTAACTTCTGTCAACTGTAACAATTGTCTATTGGATAATAGAATGTATTAAAAATTCCATCACATTATCTTAATGTAATCCACTTTATATCTAATCAAATCAACTTTAATTCAAATCTATTATATTTTAATCAAAGCTTCTTTAAGAAGTTTTGACCACCAAAAGACTAGTATGCCCTTGGCTTGTTGGCGAAGCCTCTCCACCCCTCTCTCCTCTCTCTATTGCCGTGGCTAGTTGGTGTCCTTGGGGAAGTAATGTTGTTTCCCACACTTAACACATTTTACCCAAAAACATCACATTTTCATCTATTACTTTCTCTCTCTAGTTTCGTCTTCATTTTTCTCTCCACCCTCTCTCTTCTTCTTCTCCTTCACCCACGGTTTGCAGCCCCCATTTGTGATCACTTCTTCTCATTTTCCAACTTCATTAACACCATTTCTATACTCCTTCCATCCTCTTCTACACTTTTTATTTAGAGAGTTTCTTCAAAATCTATCATTTCCTCCATTGTCTTCCAAGACCAAGCTTCAAACTTTAAGGTAAAGTTTCTATTTTTTTTCTTTTCTTTCTCTTCAATTTTGTGTTCTATGGTTTCATTGGAGACCATAGATCCTTCTTTTACTAAGCTTGATGTTGATTCTTTGTGTTTGAAATTTCTAGGGTTTTTGGACCCCAAAATCGAAACCACCAAGAAGCAACTAGGAGGCCATTTTTGAGTTCTTCCTTTAGGTAAGAGGGAGATTACTCACTTCAATCATTATTGGTAGTGAGGTGACCTTTATGTGGTTGTTGATGGAGGAATTCATATTTGAATGCTTACTTTGTTTGGTGATTTTGCATTTTATGTGTTCTTGATTGAGGTTGATAATTGAATGATGATTTTGAATGCATTGGGGGTGTTGGAATATTTAATAATGTCAGGTTTAATAAATAGAAAATTTGAGGGTTTCCTACACTAATGTGAGATCACGATTTTGGCTTGGATTTTTGAGGGATTTGAGTGATTTTATGTGAGATAGAATTTGAGTAATTAGGTATCAAGTGATTAATGCATAAAATAGAAAGAAATTGGAACTTTGAAGACCTAGGGAGGCCACGATTTTTAGAGAAAATTATGGGTTCAAATGATGCCTTGGTGGATTTTTGGAAATTAAGGACTTATAGATATACATAATCCATAATGAGATGGAAGAATTAAATTAAGTGATAGCTCTTAAGGAAGCCACGGTTTCTAAGGGTTATTTAACCTAAACTTCTCATAATTGACCAAGATCTAAGATGTTGGAAATGTTGCATTCCATAACATCTGATTGTGATAATTAATGAACCATGTATAAATAAATGTTGATGTTGAGAATTGGTTCTATGTTATTGTGAGTTCCTATGTGGGACTAAGTACTTGATAAAATTATGACATGTTGATATTGAGAAATGATCATATGCCATTGTGGTATGCCTTATGATAAATGTATCATTGATAAACATACATGATGTACATTGCATCGTCACGCAAATGTGTTGTTCGTTGGACATTATTTGAAAGACGATGTATGCCTAGGAGATTGAATAACACCTATGTGTGGGTGTGAGTAAACTAAGCGTAGGGTCATAGTGGTTGACCCTAGGCGCGTCGGGGTGCGAGTGTCTCACAGTAGACAGTGGTAGCTCCACTGGGGACGTGGGATAGACCGATCCAAACACACCGACAATTTGGATTAAGACGATGTCTTATATCATGATCAATTGTTGAGGTGCCACGTATAAGCCGTAATGCGCAAATATTTTTATGAAATGAAGCACACTATTTTTAGGCTATCGAGATACTGGCATAACTCCTTGATCATTCTCTCTGAAATGTTAGTGTCTAGCTCCATGGAGTAGAAACTTGGTATCATACACATTTTGAATTGTCAGTCTCATATTCCATCGAGCATGAGCATTTATAACTGTGAAAATATTTTATTACTGCAAAAATTATCTGATCTTTAGACTGTTGACTGCTAGGGATATTATTGCTATCTGCCTGTTATAGTAATTCTTATTATTATTTACTATCGCTCTACTTTTATTGTCAATTTTATTGTTACTGTGGATGAATATATATACTGTAATGCTATGTGGGCGTCCAACGCCATTCTGTTTTCTTGCTGCCATTTTGGTAATGAAAGATGGGTGTCTCACCTCTTTCTGTATTTTAATATTTCTGTTTATTGATATACTTCTGAGAAGACGTTCATGAGGAAGAAAAGGAAAGGTCTGAGTTTCTAGGTTTTTGGCATCCTACGACTAGAGTTTGCTGAAGATGTCTTTGCGTCCGCGCCGATTTTTGGGGTATGCTAGGATGACCTTTCGTGGGGGACCCGATTGCTGGCACATTAACTTGAGCATGAACCGTTACATCTATCACAGGGAGCTGACCGTGTCTTTGGCGTGGGGCTACTACGACCCGCCTGTTTTTGACTTCATAACCTTTGTTCATTTAAAATTTTACCTGCCTGTTAGAGATTTATGGGATGATCTTTATTATACCCCCACAAGAGGACTCTTTCCTCTCCACTGCTCGGGCTTCTACCGAAAATTCAGTCACTCTGATAGCAATTTCATCGGATGAGGAGGACCCAACTACGGTCCCTTCTCGTCAATCTTAGGGGCTGATACTGTCAGTGGCTATTGATGGCTAACTGTTTATCTTTTTGGAAGCCTGATGTTTTGTTGTATTTGATGGGTGTATATTTGTATCATCTCGAGTGGGTACATCTTTTGCTTTTTGTATGAATCATGATGTAATTAAACAGACTGTTGCATATATATATATATATATATATATATATATATATATATATATATATATATATATATATAAATGTTGTGTATGGATGTGTGGTTTATTTTTATATCGGTTTTACTGCAACCATTTTAATTATTATCTCGCTACGAAAGGAACCTCTAAATTTATTCTTTTGACACTACTTGTTAATAATACAATTTTAAACGACCAAAAAAAATATATAATGCCATTTAGAAAGGAACCTATACATCTATAAAATGAATAGGGTCTATGAGGTTTAAAATAATTATTATTTTTCACAATTTATTTCATTTTATGTTTCAAAATATTACTATGGTGTGACGTTCCTTCTTCGTGAGACACAAGAACAAGGGGCATTACACATGTAGGAAGAGAGTTACTTCCTTGAATATTAAGTTAAGTATGGAAGATCAAGTCATTAGGTATTCCAAGAATTAGGAGTTACCTAAAACAAGTATTTAGAACCTTGAGTCACTGTAAATAGTGCAATAGTAAGGAGAGCCAGATGCAAATGAGAGAGGTATAGGTTACTTATCTGGATGCACGAATTACTCACTTGCAGTAGAGTTGAGTTAAGTGTGCAAAGATCATAGAGGTGCTTATTTGGCTCCATAAGTTAAGTCAAAATGATGCATTAGTTAAGATAGACTCTTCCACATGGATGAGCTGAGTCTATGAGCATGTTTCCAATTAGTGTGGACAACAGTCTTCCTCTGTCCCAAGTCGGACCAGGATGTGATAAGTGATCTGTTGATTATTTCTATATCTTGCGTTCTTATGTTTGATCTAATTGGACTTCATGTGTGGTTAATTATTAACTTTTAGCTAAGTTTTTAGATATGAAGTTTAATCATATCCTTATTGTGAAGTTTTGCTTAAGTGTGTTTTATAAGCACTCATAATTACGTTGTGTTTTTCAGGAGATCAATACCATCCCTTGAAACAAAGAGAAAAGAGAATATGTGAAGAATTATGGCTGAATATGAAGAAATTAAGTGACACTGCCCGTGTCCCAAGACACGGAGTTAGTTGTGTCCTTATCTGGTACTTCAACAGGATGCTGCACTGGGTTTGACCAACAACACAGCCCGTGTCCCCAGACACGAGGTAGGCCGTGTCCTTCTCTGGCATCACAATTCGAGTCAATTCTGAGTGTGCCCAAAGACACGGCTTGTGTCCTCAAACACAGGGTAGGTCGTGTTCCTCTCTAACTTCTAATTTTGCTGAAATTATGCTGACAGACCCTGACACGGGGTAGGTCATGTCATATGACATGACCCATGTCGTCGCATCAAGAAAGCAGATACGAATTCTAATGATGCACTAAGTATCCAAAGTTATAAATAGGGTTACCTAAGATCCTAAAAAGTGATCTCTGGACTAGAAGCTGTCAAGGAATTGAGGAGAATATGAAGAACAAGAGAGTGAGAGATTCAATCAAAGATTGGGATTTGGGTTCGAGCCATCGAAGATCCATTAACCTCAATCATTGGAAACTAGTTTGATCTTCAATTTTCTTTCGCACTTGTATTCTTGATGATGTCTACCTTTAGTTTTTCTTTTGATTCTGAATTTTCCATGGGCGGCTAAGTTCTTATTTGGTTAAGGGAAGATGAAAATCTAGTTCTAATTATGTGAATCTTACGTATTCCTTTATATTAAATACAATTATGTTCTTATTCATATGTTTCTATTCTTAATTCAGTATAAAGGTTTTTATACTCTTCACTATTTTCAAAAGTAGTAAAAATATGATTGCTATGTGTGGTTGCGGTGGTATGATTAGTGAAACATATTATCTGAGTAATTCAATCCCAGTGTGTGATTGGACCTTAGTGTGATTGGTTTTCTGAATCTTAATGCAATCATTAATTAGGTGTAAGAGCGGTTGCTTTACAATTAACTAATGATTAGGGTTTAATTTGAGTGGTTGCTAAATTAACCAAAACTTAAGGAAAACAGAGAATTAATCTCGCAATCACATAAGAACATAATTGATCATGTTGGTATAAAGGATATGTAGGTTAGCATGATCATATAAATCTAGTGGTGGATTCCATCTCTTAACCAATACCTTTTAATTGGTAATTCAAATCATACTCATTATTGTTGCTTTCAATTTGTTTCCTTTTCATAGTTTTAACAAACAAACCCTTTTTTTACTGTTTATTATTTTTGGAGTTTAAATTAGGATTCAGTTTTTAGTATCAATTGAATTAGTTCTCTGTGGATCAACCCTTGCTAACTACAACTGGTTGCAAGGTTTTTATATTTTTGGTGGAACTTGACAACTGATTTTGTCCTTAGTTTTAATCACAATTCACACCACACCAATAAGTGCACTCCCTACCTTAACAAGTGTTCGTGGAGTTAGAGTTTCCTAGAATGAACAAGTAGCAGTAGGGTTAAATCATCAACTTTACAGTTACTGTCAGTTGTATGGACAAGTGTCTGTTGTTGTTGACATATGCTATTGTATGTGCGGTTGCTTATATTAATGGTATGTAGGCTATTGGTTTGGCTATACTACTAGGTATTGTGTAGTTTTCAGCTATAATGGAGGAAACTCCTATGATAGTTGTTATAGATAATATTATACGGCTGTATGGACGATTGTATAATGTTGAGTTTAATTTAATTATGTATACAGTTTACATTGTTTGATGTCATAAAATACATTAATATTCATGTTCTCACCCCTATTTATGTTTCTATGGTAATAGCAGGTCAAGACTCTTCAAAGGGTAAGGAGATAAAGAAACAGAAGAATTACTGTAGATTAATTTTATTTGTTTCCTTTATAGACAAAGTTGATGTATTTTATTTATATTAGCTTTGAGGATGTAAAGGTTGTATATATAACACTTTGCATCCTTTTAGGGATATAGATGCATATATGTATAACTTTTTAGTTATTGCTCTCCATGATTATTTATAAATGTTATGGGTTAGTTGATTATTATATTACAAGTAGCATAGCTATTATTATTTATCCAGGTATTTGTTAGTTATATTAGGGTGACAGTACTAAGATGTTACAATAACCATGTTAAACCTTTCGCTAGGCTTATGGTTAGGTTGTGTTGTAACTATGCTAAACTTTAGGTTTATTGGTTAATTTGAAATTGCAAAGATGATATAGAAGCCTCTTAGTATAGAGTCCACTGATCCAGGCTACAGTCGGCTATGCTTAACCACTGTAAACTTGGTCAGTTTATAGGTTAAGGTCAGGCCATAAGGGTATGGGTGAAGACCCTTGAATGTACTCCTTGACCTCAGACAATGGTCAAGTAGATTCCCCTATCTGACCATCATATATTGATGTTGGAATAGTTGATCCTTTTTAGACCTTGTATTCCTTGGATCTCTTTCAAGGTGTTGTAACCTTGGAGGTTGTAGTAATTACATAATGAATAGAGAACAAAAAGAGTTAGTGTTGGAGAAAAACCTGATTTATTCATATCATACAGAAAGATGTCTCTTACCTAATCTTAAAGTAATAATTTAATATATTTCTCAACTATAATACTTTCTCAGTTTGTCTACATTCTAGAAGTATTTGATTGCCTTACTAAAGAGGGTTTCTAGGGTGTAGGCTCTAGTATTGGTTTTGGATGTGATTATGTACGATCCTTCCCCATTAGGAGCTAACATCTTATCTTTAGCATTTTCCCTCCGATATCCGCCCTACGCAGCATGAGGTCGTCGGGGTTAAACTGACATGGAATCACTTTGGAGTTATACCACACAGTGATCTTTTACTTAAGGGCTGCTTCTCGGACATAGGCAATATGGCGTTATTCTTATAGCAAGTCAAGATCATGGCAGATGAGGTTCGGATTAGTTTCCTCAGAGAATTTTTTCTTCCTCCAACTTAACTCTCCTAATTCCACCAGGATCATAGCATCACAACTGTAGGTCAGCTTAAATGGGGTTTCTCCAGTGGAGGAATATGGAGTGGTTCGATATGCCCACAGGACATGATCGAGTTGTTCCACCTAGTTCCCCTTGGCATCACCAAGTCTCTTTTTAATCCCCCTAAGTATAACTCGATTGGCAGACTTAGCTTGCCTATTGGTTTTTTGATGTTCCACCATTGTCTGTGACAATTGACTCTGAGATTCCAAATCTATTGATGATATTCCTGTAAGTGAATTTTTGGATTTGCATGGAGGTGATTGTGGCCAACGATTCTACCTCAATCCACTTGGTGAAATAATCAATGGTCACCACTAAGTATTTGACCTGCCCTGTTGCTTGGGGAAAGGGACCTAAGATGTCAATTCCCCATTAGTAGAATGGCCAGGGAATGGACAACGTTGACAATTCCTTAGGTGGTGCTACATAAATGTCTGAGTAACGCTGACATTGGTCATACTTTTGCACATGTTCTTTGCTATCAGCTTCCATGGCAGGCCAATAGTATCTAGCCTTAAGCGCTTTCCATGCTAAGAACTTGCCATCGAGATAGTGCCCCGAGCTTCCTTCATGAATCTCGGCTAGGACGTATTTTGCCTCTTTTGGACTAAGCCATTTGAGGAGGGGAGAAGAGAAACCACAGTGATACAGCTTGTGCAGTGTTGACTGAAGGCTCCACCTTAGCTTGATTGCAGTCTTTAGAGATGTGTCCATGTTTTCCATATCTAAGACAAATTATTCCCTTGATCGTGCAGTCCTTCGTCAGATGAACCTGACGTCTATGAGCTCCTTAACTTATTTCTGGATCACCTCCTGCCTTTTAGGACCAACCTTTTGTTTATGCTAGGCCACCAGTTTTGCATTCTTTATAATAGAAAGTCGGTGGAAGATAAAGTTTAGGTCTAAACTCAGCATGTCAACGGAAGTCCAGGAGAACAGATCCTTATTTTTCTACAAGAACTCGGTCATTTGGGATCTTTCCTCGTGACTGAGTTGTCCTCTAATCTTGGTTACCTGATTTGGCTTGTCACCAAGTTGAAAGGGCTGGAGCTCTCTGTTAGGTTGGGGGCGCATATCACAGATCTCTACGTCCAACTCATTCAAGAGGATGTTGACAATGTCCGCAGTGATTGGAGTTAAATTGTTGTGTCGGTCTGCATTCTGAGGTTTTTGGGCGATCCATAGGCTCTCACTGTAGCACTTCCTCACTGCGACTTAGTCTCATTTGACTGTCATAACTCTGTCTTATTAGTCCATAAATTTCATGGCCAAGTGGGGAGTGGATATCACAGCCCCAAAGGCATTGAATGAAGGACGACCCAATATAACATTATAAGTCGATGGACAGTCAACCACTAAGAACATGATCTTAATAGTTTTAAAGAGGGAGTGTTTTTCCAAAGTCAAGTAGGTCTCAATATACCCAACCGAGATGATCTTGCTATCTACGAACCTGATCTACTCATCAGTGTACAAGATTACTTCTTCTTTCGATAATCCTAGTTTGTTGAACAAGTCTAGGAACATGATGCCATTCAAGCTCCCCTGATCCATAAATACTCTGCGTGTAACACCATAATTCTAGATACTGTAGTATATTGTTAATATACTCAAGTAAATAGAATTAAGGGTGTCACTTATAAAATTAAAACATAAAATTTAAAACATACTCATAACCTATATAATAAATATAACACATACATATATAGATCCTTGACAAAGTAAGAGAGTAAGACATTTTACGCATCTGACAACTTGCTCTTTACCACAAAACTATCTAATATGTCTGAAATTATAACTTTTTACAAAATTGATTACAAACACTTAATTACATAACCATTAACATGGATAAGATGGATACAATGAAGATGCAACTATTGTGGTTTTCTAAACTGTTAGTATGAATAGCTAAATTTTGGGGACAAAACTTTTAAAAGGAGGGGAGAATTGTAACATCCTCTTTTTACAAATGTTAGGGTTGTATAAGGTTACAGAGCTGGTTTAATACTAGTTTAACATGTCTACTAAATTTTGGGACGTTTTGAGTTAATTTAGGCACTTTGTCGCAACACAGAATGTGCAAAATGACTATTCTAACTTGGGAAAAATATTATAAATGCTATATTAAAGGAAATGAAGATGGAAAAGTTATTTCTAGGTCACAAATGAGTGAAAAAGGATGTGATTAAATTTTTAAGGTAAACAGAGTTAGTGTGGTATTTTTAAGGATACCGAGTGAGTATTTAAGAACCGATTGGGTCACATCAAATATAGAAAATTATGAAAATAATGAAACAAGAATTTTAATAGATCTTATAATTTATTTTAAGGATGTTGGAAGTTAGGAAACTTGATTTAGTTAAATCAAAGTGTTCTTAGAAGATACGAAATTGAGCGAAAGGATAAAATTGCCTTTATAACTCATCTATTAAAAGATGAGATTTCCTCTCATCTTTTTATCCCTCTCACGCACAATTGAAGGAAAGAAAACAAAGGAAGAAAAGAAGAAAAAGGGGAAGAAAGAGAAGGAGAAGGAAAGGGAAGCAAGATCAAGAGTCATCAACCAAGGTAGGGGAAAACTCTTCCATAGCTCTTAATCTTCTTTCCTTCCATGTTTTCTATGTTTGATGGAAAGAATAAAAAATGGGTTATGATTGTTGTATAGTGATTTTTATGTTTGATTCATACTCTTTTAAGTTGATAATGGTTTGTTTTGGTTAATGGATCATGGATGTGATTGAGAAGTAGCTTGATTTCATAAAAAGATGAGTTTCAAAAATGGGTTTTACATGATGGATGATTGATCCTTAAATTATGTATGATTGTGTTAAAGATATGTAAAGGAGATACAAATTGATTTGAAGCCATTATTGATCATTGTTGATACTTGAATATTAATTTTTGGTGATGGTTTTTAGTTTGGAATCAAAGGAAAGCAGAAACCACGTTTCTGCATAATTTTCTAGTGTTGGTCACTCCTAGGCGCAGGTTTTACCATGCCTACTAAAACTAAGATTAGGCGTGAGACAAGGCAGCATCCTGACATCTTGTATTGTTTGCTGCATAACTTGAGCTATAGATATCGAAATGACCTGATTCTAGGGGCATTTGAAAGCTAACATGTAAGGCTATATGCCTATAAAATTTCATAATGTCTTAAGTTATGATGCACATTTGGTGCAATCTTGAAAATCATCATTTTTTATGCAAATATTGAGGTTTTTTTTTGGATAATTGAGGTTGAATGGTTTGTGAATTATGTTTTATTTTCTTTTTGGCTAAGATTGAGTTAGGATGATGTGATATAAGGGTGTTGGATCCCTATATAATGGATTTTGCTATGTAATGTATTATGTGTTGTTAATAAATGATGTAATGAGCCATGATATGGTGTAATGTAAAGAAGTATATTGATTTATACATGTTATTAAATAATATTGATGATTATGATATTAAGAAGCAATATAAAAAGGATGGTAAAGGTAGATGAGGTTAAGTGAGTCCCTCTCTACAAGCATATATGATAATGTAAAAGAGAAAGTATAATGATTGTGGTATTACTTCCGTATTATGTAAGGGAAGATATGATTAAGTAAAAGTTAAAGAAAGAAATGTTTTAATATTATGCATGTTTTATTTTCAAACTTGTTATTTGATGTTTCCATGTATTGTAAATCTATTGCTTAGACAAAAGGGCACCAATCAGCTTAGACAAAAGGGCTTCAAGTGTCATGTTTGGTTGTACAAGGGGCAAAAGGGTGTCCTGCTTACCCAGAAAAACAATACAAGGAACAAAAAGGCTTCCTAGAACAAAAGGGCTTCTTAGAAATATTCAAATAACATGAGTTTTTCTAAAACAAAATCTTTTAAAAATCATTGCATGAGCATACTTTAGGGTTTCACTGCCATAATCATACATCAACATGCATTGCATAAAATTGGCAATTGTATGGGCAATTGTCTTATTTTTATTAAATGTGAAGTTTACGGATAAAAGTTGGTTAGAAAAGGTTGAAAGTCTAAGTGTAGCTTAAATGTGTGTAATGGAGGAAATGAGTATGCTTGCTAGCTTCTATAACTGTTATAGTGAATATATGTTGACTCATGTTGAGTTTCTATATAATGATTGAATTGTTTTCTTTATTAAATGAATTGTTTGCTTTGGGAATGAAAAAGGAATGCGTTTTAGCTTATGCTACCTTTCTAAATAATTAAGTATAACTTGTATTTTACCCCAAAGCAGTTGGATTTACTATGATGTTACATTTTCAAATTTATTACTGAGAATTTTAATTCTCACCCCAGTGTTTGTTTTATGATTTCCATGATAAATCCAAAGGAGGATCGAAGCAAGCACAAGGCAATGCGATGAAGACGTATTTAGGTTGTTAATGTAATTATTTTATGTTAGCTCTATAATTATTATTATTGGTTCTGTAATTAAATTATCATGATTAGCTCTTTGTATAAGTTGTCATCTCATACATATCATATAGGAGTTTAGTAAAGAGCAAGTTTTCGGAGGTGTGAAATGTCTTGCTCTATTGCTTTAGCTTAAATGCTCTATATATTTATTCGTTAATAATTATTGAACAGGTTAAAATTTTACATTTTACGTTAGAAAGTGATATACTAAGTCTAGTTACTTAGTATACGTAGGGTATACTACAGTATTTAGAATTAAGGTGTTATAGCAGGCACATCTCAGGATGCTTAAAAACATGACAGGGCACAACCCTAGATGATGTTCATGAAGATAACTGTCATCATGCTGAAGTAACCCAGACAAAAAACACCACCTCGGGGGGCTTCGCGAGCGGCAGTGACTTTGGAAACATTAGGGAAAAGGTCCTTTGAGTAGTGCTAAGCGTAGCATCCCTCACAGAAACCAAGTCGGGCAAAGGGTCAAGAAAAAACCCCACTGATCTCGTTCTTTGATGAGGATTATGAAAATATTATCTTGGATCATGATGACCCCATGGTCGTTACCAAAATAATCAAAAACTTCGAGGTTCGCAGTGTAACATTCAACTCAATCTAATGATATTAATCGATGTTACAGTAGCTCAATAAATCTGGTACAAATTACCTAAGTGTTTAGGTAATTGTTTAGAGTGAATTGAGAATAAATCTGTAACATTGAACATGAGAACCAGCTCAAAATAGCTTAGAAAAATTATAAGATCATGGACAAATGATAAATAGAGAATAAACATTAAGTTGAGAGTGGAGCTTCCTAATTCAATTCCATAAGGACTAACTTAACCCAAGGATGAATAGTGAAGCTTAGTGATTGGTAAAGGTGTAACAATGATATAATAATTGGAAAATGATTTATAATTTTTCTTATCATTAGAAAAATTAGAAAATTTTATTAAGGGAATATAAAAATATCTTTATAGACATAAATTTTAAGATTTCTTCCTATATTTTGTTCAAATCATATTTGTTCTTTATTTTATCTTAGATTAACTTTACCTTTACTATTTAAATTCACTTGTTTTATCTATTTTCTCTCTCTCATAGTCCTTCACTCTCTCCTACCCATTTTCCTATCTCTTGCTCACCTTTTTGTTCACTCATCTACTCTTCCATTCGGGAGGCTTTTGACTTAGAGAGGGAGCTTAACACCATTCGGAGTAAAAAAATAAAGTCTTGAGGTAGAAGTCACCCAGCAGGGCAGATAGCTGACTTAGGTAGCAATAGAACTTGAGTTGCGTGACACCGAGATCAACAAGCTCTGGGTCGAGGTCACTTGACTTACCGCAGAGGCTACCGAGGTGGTAACACTCCGGGCTATGGCTACTGAGGTCGACACGCTCCAAGTCCGGCTTAGCAAGGCAACGGTTCGGGAGCATGCAATGAGGGAGAACTCAGCCTCTTTTGAGTCCTTCCTCACTAGCGTTTGGGCTCAATATGAACTTCTGTGCTAGACCAAGACTAGGTTGAATGAAGAAACTACACAAATGGAAGCTGACTGAACGAGGTTTATGGAGGAATCATTTGAGAATGCTCTGAACCAACTCCTCCTACTTAACCCTAGACTTAATAAGGAAGGTATCGATGCTCTAAGGGAAGTCTAGGATTGCCAAATTGTAGATGCTGTAATTCCCGAGGCTATCCCAAATGTCCAAGAGGGTGGATGGCAGATGGACATATGCTACATAAGAGGTCGGACGAGAAGATGATAGGGTCATTGTGGCTGAGGCAGTGTAAACCGAGGTAGTGCAGATCAAGGCAGTGCGATCCGAGGTGGTGGTGGCTTTGGAAGGTTCAAGCCCCACCTTCTTATGTCTAACTTTGTTTTCCTTTCATTGCCCCATGCATGGAGTGTTATTGGTGTATTTGGACAAGTCCTGACCTCTGGCATTTTTTGTTTAATTTTACTACTTAGCATCTTCTTTATATTGATTTCTTTCTTCTGTCGAGATGAGTCTAACGCTCAATGCTCAAATTTGTCTCTGGCATCTTGGTGACTTCGTTTGATGTCAAATTTGTCTTTGCAAAGCTGAGATAGGTCCAATGCTCAATCTTGGTGTTATTAATCTCGAGCATCCATTTAATACTTAGAATATTTTTCATATTCCTATTGGTTCTTATTTTACCTCACCAAGTTGAGTATAATGCTCAATCTCGGTGTTTCTATTTATTCAATCATGATTGGTCCAATGCTCGATCTTAGTGGTTGGGTTCACTTAGGAGTAGTTGACGCAGTAAGACGTGGTGACACAAATCTCCTGGGACGATGTTCACTATCCCAGGCAGAGGTTTAAAATGCATAATTGTAACATCCTCAAAACATGTTAGGCTAGTATATGGTCTCAGAGATACTATTATACTTGTATAATATGTCAATTAAGTTTTGTGACAAACTGAGTTCATTTAGACACTTAGTTGTAACCCAGAAGTTGAAAAGTAGCTTAAAATGACTCAGATAGTAGCATAAATTACTAAGTTGAGGGAAATAAACTTAGAGCTTTTGTGTCAAGTCACAAATAGGGTGAATGAGGTGTGGTTAAAATTTGAGAACAATCAGAGTTAGTTTGGTATTTTTAGGCATACTGGTTGTGCGGTCTAATGCCGGATTGACTAGCAGCAGATATGAAAAATTAAGATTTTGGTGAAACAATAGTTTTGATGAATCTTAGTATTTATTTCAAAGTTATTAGAAGTTGGAAAACTTGATTTAGCTAAATTCAAGTGTCCTTAGCAGATATAAAATTCCAGCTTTAGGCCTAAGTGTCAAAGTTGGACTTTGGCTCCTTATTTTCTTCTATTTCCATGGTTCCAGAACAAAGAAACAAAAGTAGAAAAAGAGAGAAGAGAAAAAAAAAAGAAAAGGAACTATGAAGGGGAAGAGGGAAAATGAAGGAAGAAGCAAGATGATCAAGATCAAATCATAAAGCTTGTAGATAGATCATCTCAACTGCTAAAGGTAGGGGTTCTTGAGCTCTAAACTCACTTTCTTCTCATCTTCTATGTCTAACTCATTTGGGGGTTAATATGTCAAAATGAGATCTAGAGGTGTTTTATGTGATTTTCTTGCTTGCATGAGTTATAAGTGTTGTTTATGACTTGTTCATGCTAAGGGTTTGGATTAGAAATGAAAATCAATCCATTTGGACCTAAAATGCTCAAAGTGAAGATTTTGGGGTTTTGATGAGTGATTTTGTATTTGGATCCATTTTTTATGAAATCAATTAGTGTTTTATGTTCCCCTCATGTTTGTAAACTTATCTAGGACTTAAAATCATCAAGAAATAGTTTTGAAGTGATCAAATTTGGGTGTGACACTAATGGAACAATGCCACACTTCTGCAGAATTTTGTAGGAGATTCTGTCGTGAGATCACGCCTAGGCGTGACTGAACCACACCTAGGCATGGGGTGGTCAATTTTGGGTTCTGATCAGACAGAGAGTGCCATGCCTAGGCGTGAGACAGGGCCACATCCTGATAGCTTTTATTGTTTATTATATAACTTGAGCTGTGTAACATCCCGAAAATTAGTAATTTCAGAATAAATGATCATTTTACAATATTTGGGATTTTCTAGAATTTTTATGGATTTTTCTGAGAACGCATAATATTTTAATATATTCCTCGTTTTACGTGCGCACTGAGCTGAGAATTGCTGAGGTCAGTGTAACGCTCCGGAAACTAATTATTTCGCCACCAATAGTCATTTTCTAATATTTGTAATTTATGTGAATTTTTCTAGAATTTTTCGGAAACGACGAATATTTTAATATATTCCTCGTTTTGCGTGAAACTCGAGCAGAGTCGTGAAAACGACTGTAGTGCTTCAAAAATTGGAAAATTATATGACGAATAGTCGTTTTATAATATTTGCAATTTTTGGGAATTTTCTAGGAATTTTCTGGAACCGCGAATATTTTAATATATTCCTCGTTTTGCGTGCGCGCTGAGCAGAACCAGAGAAACGCGATGTTTTCTCTGAGAACCTTGGACTATGGACATGTCGACGGGGGATCTTACTAAACCCGAGACTTGACACAGTTTACGAGGTTTCATAATTTTCGAGAAATTCTAACAGATAAAAATAAATCAATACAGCGAAAAATTCATCTGTCAGATTAATTAAATACTGACTTCTGTCAACTGTAACTATTATCTATTGGATAATAGTGTGTAATAAAAATACTATCACATTATCCTAATGCAATCTACTTTATGTCAAATCCATTCACTTTAATTCAAATTTAATGTTAAATAATCAAAGCTTCTTTGAGAAGCTTTGACCAAATATTGACCCAAATACCCTTGGCTTCTCTTGGAAGCCAATTTTCACTCTCTCTTCTCTCATCATTTACGGCTGGAATGCAGCCAAGGGGGAAGGGAAATTGCTTCATTTCAATTATCCAATTATCACTTTAATTCATTAATTTCAAGACCCTTTCTCTCTCTTCCTTCTTCTTCTTCTTCACTTTTCTTTCTCCTCCTTCTCTCTACCTCCACCATGAGCACGAAATTGCAGCCCCTCCTTCCTCCATTTTTGTTCATCTTTTCTCCTCTCCAAGCCCATTTCTACACTTGCCTTCACCTCCTCTACCTTCTTTGTGTAGAAAGTTTCTCCATTTTCCATTTCTATCTCCATTTTCTCTCCACCTCTTCTCTTCTTCCTCCTCTTAGATCCGAAAATTCCAGCCACCATTAGAGAGTCTCTTCTTCACTTTTCTCTCCATAAACACCATTTCTAGACTCCTCTTAACCTCCTCTACACTTTCTCTTTAGAAAATCTCTTCAAAAATCCAACTTTTCTACCCCTCCTTCTTCAAATCCGAAAATCACTCCTCCATGGATGGCCAAGCTTTTTGATTTTTCTCTCCACTAAACACATTTATACACTCATCTTCATCTTCTCTACAAGTTTCGTTTGGAAGGTTTGCTCAAAATCCAACTTTGTCTCCATTGTCTTCCAAGGTAAAGATTCTTGATTTCTCTCCATTTTCTTCTCATTTTCGATTTCCTTGGTTACCTATGTGACCAAGGATCATTCTTTTCAAGCTTTAAATTTGTAAATATGAGAATTTGACCACTTTATGGTTCTCTTGAAGGTGGAATCCGAAAATTACAAATCAAGGAACCAAGGAGTTGTTTTCTTGCATTGTCTCCTCTAGGTAAGAGGGAGACTACTCACTTCAACCACTTATGGTGGTGAGAAGACTTTGTGTGTGTGTGTTGATGGAGAAATCCATCCTTGTATGCTCTTTGTATGCTTGCTTGAATTATGAATTTTGTATAACTTAGTATTCTTGAATTTGATTGATACTTGATTATGCTATTGAATATGTTTGATATATTAATTGTGCTTGATCATGTTGGGGTTGCTAAATGGAAAATTTGGAGTTTCCTACCTCAACATGGTGCCACGGTTTTGATTAGAAATTAGGGGTGAATATTGGTTTTGTATACAAGTGAAATAAGACTTATATAATCAAAGATTGAATGATAGTATTAACACTAACGAATGGAAGACTTTGAGAGTTCAATACCCAAGATGGGTGCCACGGTTTTGGTCTTGGTAAAAAGACAAGTGGATTGATTTTGATGATCTAAATTTAAGTGAATTAAGAGTGTAACATATAATGTGATAATTGTGACCTTAGATTGATTTGTTGTATATAATGGTATGTTGGATTGGATTATGTGATTGGAAATGGAAGAAAAATATTTGGGAATCTCTCTTGGAGAGCTACGGTTTTTGGGGTGAAAATTAGATAAATTATGGTTAATGCGTAACAAGCATTAGACTAGAATTAATCAAGTGACAAAATAGAATTTAATGGAAGAAAAGTTTGAGATTGAAGCCTAAATGATGGCTACGATTTTGAGGTATAAAGATTAGGGTTCTTGGTGAGCTAATTTGATAAGTGAACACTTAAATGAATTAAGGGAATGACATGTAGTATGATGACTTGAGAGAATTTGGGATTGTAACCATTGTGAGGCCACGGCCTCTAGGGCAAGTTTTAGGTAAGTATGTGGTTTGGATAATTTGGAAGCATAAGTGATTAGGTAATTAGAAACCTATGTAATAAATGGACAACTAATAAATTGGAAGAATTTAGTATAGTCAAGACTTCATAAATTTTAGAAGACTAAGAATGAGACCATTGTAAAACTTAAGGTGATTCTAAGTGAGTGAAGAACAAGAGAGTGTGAGGCTTAATAGCTTAATTAATTTACAAGTTATAGGAAATCGAGTTGCCTTGGAATACTAAGCTAGTTGCAAGAATTGGATTTGGTCATGAACCTTGAAAAGAGGAATAAATTCTAAGTTAGGATTCATAATGAACCTAATGATGCATTAATTGACTTGATATTGATATTATGTTGTTATGGGTCCATGTGAGTGACCATTTGTACATTGATGCTTATATTGGCCTAATGTGGCATATTATGGAATTGTATGAGATTGTGGATCATACATGTTCATGCATAGTGTCTTATGCATTGTGAATGTCCTTGTGGACTGTTGTAAGGCCAAGTTGCCTAGGAGATTGAACACACCTTAGTGCGGGTGCGAATAGACAAGTGTGGGTCGTGTTATGACCTCGGGGCGTCGGGGTGCGGGTCCCCCACATGGACGCTTTAGAGCTCCTCTGTGCCGTGGGGCAAACCGATGCAAACACACCGACGATCCGGACTTGACACTGTCCTATATCGTGATCTAGTGTAGAATGTCTGTGCAATGCCATGATTGTGCACGAGAAAATTATTGATAGCACTGGCCTCGGCAGCCGAGTCACAGACATATCTCCCGATCTTTCTCTCCGACTGTTTGGGTTTAGCTCCATGGAGTAGGACTTTGGGAAAGCATGCATATGAACTATGATGCATTCTCGTCATCATTAATGTTTATTTCCTGTAATTGTGGTGATTTGATTATTATTACTTGTGATGATTGTCGATTGTTGTGTTGATTCTTGGAAATACTATTGTGATCTGTCTGCTATTGTCTTTGTTGTTCTACTTTACTATAAATATCGTTGTTATTATTAATTCTTATTATTGCTTACAATTGCATTGCTTTTGTTATAAATTCCATTTGTTGCCATTGATAAATATATGAATCTGTATTGCTTTATGGGCGCTCTCTGCGCCGTGTCATTTTCTTACTGCCATAATGGTAATGAAGGATGGGTGTCTCACCTCTTTCCTATATCTTTGTATGTCTGTTTTATACTTATATTGAAAAAAGATCGTGAGGAAGATAAAGAGGGACCACACCTTGGTTGATTGGATTGGGCGTTTGGACAAGGTTTCTTCGGCTACGTACGAGTGTAGTTGCGTGGAGGCATTGATGCCTGACTTGTTGACTGGGACTCCGAGCGTCGTATGTGTATATGGGGTTGCGGCTTTGTCTGCTAGTAGTACCTATCCCTGGGTCACTACTTTTCCCCCTTTTTGTGTTTTATTCCCGCTGTATTTTATTGGACTCTGTAATTGTTATATTCTATGTCATTAGTGATTTGTGTAAATTGACTATATATATATATGTATAAGAGATATGATTTTATTTCAGTAGTTGTATCATGGCTTGAATACATTCATATTTCATTCGAGGCTCATATTTTCTACCTATGCAAATTGTCAAAAAAAAAATATATAGACTCTTGAGAATTTAAGTTACTGTTATCATGTCTGTGACACACTTGGATTTAGTAACTGTGGTGTAATGACGGTTATGCTTCGGTTGCTACATCAAGGGGTGTTACATTAGGTGGTATCAGAGCAGTTCATCCCTTGAGCCTGGTATGGACTTGCTATGTTTAGGCATATTAGAATTTGGTCTGTTGTGCACTTCCTTGTCTCTTGATTGAGATGATGGGAAAGGAATGCATGACTTGCTTGTCGAGGTTGAATGTTGATAGCTACCTTGTTATGCGCTTACATGATGTTGAGGACCGGCCTACTCAATATGTAATGTTCTGTGTGTACAGAAACTATGACTTCTACTAGGCGTCTTGTGTTAGGAAAATAGGAATTCTTTTGTGAGGAGATCAAAGGATTTTGGAAAATCGATCTTACGGAGAAAGAAATAGCTGGTGTAAGTTAGGTTCGTGAAGCAGTTTGGAAGCGGACAACTTACGAGAGATTACATTGTGGAGGCAGAATGAAGAAGTTCGGGATGGAAGCTGTTAAGATTCATAAATTAGTTTGTCTTGCTTGAATGGTGTGCATTGTGTGACTCTTTGTGTTTGGCTTCCGAAGGGAGGCAATATTGTTTGAAATAATTACGTTTGTTTTATTGTGTTATGTTTGGTCTGTCTTCGGAGAAGGACACCGGCTCGTGGCAGACTTACACATATGAGCATAGGATAAGACCATCGAAGTATGGTTGCGATCGTAGGAGAAATATGAAGGATAGTTGATGTGACGATTCACCAAGATCAGAGGACCGCATAATAAAGAGAATTGAAGGATTAGATTCAAAATCTATTGGAGGAAAGTCAAACTTGGGATAATCATGGACTGCCTAGATTCCAGAGGCGAAATAATGGAAAAGTCAATAAGTTTAAACGAGAACTATGATCACGGGTACTAAGGAGGTAACAACAATGCCCGACCCATAGAGAAAGTGCTAGTAGTGGTAGATCCAATCGGACCTCAACATCTGGAGATCTCAACAAGGGAAGTTATGCCTCAAATGGTGACCCTGTAATCATGCTGTATGAATTCTGGGGGGTAACCCTTCCTTTTTCAATTCGTAGATGCATGAATCATTTGGATTCATCTGTATCTTTCATATCTTCGACTTAGTTATTTCCATTTCCGTCGTTAAGACTTATCTTGACACTTGAGTTTATTTGATCTATCCTACTTCCCATAAAGACTGAACTTTTATTGATCTATCTTGCTTACCTAAAATCGCATTGATTTAAAGTTCATGATTTAGGAACTGATTGATCATTTTCTAGCTATATCTTGCTAAACCATTCCAATGAAAACCCTGTTAGTTTTCAGAATTAAGACTCCTGATATTCGTAACGGCCAACAAAGTTGAAGCTTTATGAGGGAAAAGAAATCCAAGGATACGTGTTACCTTTTGCAGATGACGAAGAAAAGGGAATATGACTTTGTCACCATTGTAGCCGTAAGTTTCTCGTGATGAACTACGGTCTTTGTCGATTAAGGAGAAGAATGGAACATCTCGGTGGGATGAACACCATCGTCAAACGAACGAGATTATGATCAAGGGTGAGTATCCTCGGAGAAAGATGTACGTCCCGGTCATCATTAAATTCGCGGGAGATTGAGAATGTCCCCGAAATGATTTCGAATGCGCTATGGGCATTATGGGTGTCTCGTGATGCCGTTCGAATAACAAATCCTCTTGTCGTATTCATGAGTGACATGAATTGTATCTTTTGTCCTTACCTATAACGAGAATTGTCATTGTTATTAATGATGACATTCGATCTATTCTCGAAAATATGGAGATACACGTTGGACGTCTCGGCATGGTTTTCCGACTTTAAAGGGGAGAGAGCAAATGCCAAAGTATCGAGTACGGATTCTTAATTGAGAAGGTTCGGTTTTGGATCATGAAATTCCAAACGGAGGGATTGTTGTGGATTCCCAAGAGATTGAAGCAGTTCTTCAAAAGGAAAGATCGGAGACCGTAAAAGAGACACATAGCTGGTGGAATTAGTTAGTTTTATCGAAGAAGACATATAGATTGAAGGAGTATCAATGGATCCTCCAAGATAGCCAGATATTTTGCTCAGTTTACAAGAAGAAAATCAAAACTTCTATGGACTAACGCGTGTGAAGAAAGATTTTAAAAGTCGAGGAGACATTCAGATACTTGTCAGATTTGGTTCTACCTAATCCCAGGGAACTGTTTGGAGAATTTTATGCTTCACATTAAAATCCAGGATATGTGTTCATGCATGGTTGGGAAAGTTATGACTTACACCTCAAAGTAGTTAAAGACGCATTGGGAATTTCCTAACTCACGGTTTGGTGCTAGCCGTAGTTAAAATTGCTCTGAGAATATGGAGACACTTGCTACGATCAACGCCTTTAGCAATCACAAGGACCTGAAGTATCTATTTGATAAAAAGGGGCTGAACATGAGACAGGAAAGGTGGTTAGAGCTTTGAAGGAGTATGACGTCTAGTTTTAGTGTCGTCCTGTCTGGGTCACTAATAAACCCACTCCAAAAATTCTTTGGACTATATCAAGTTTCGTTTCGGGTTTGGTTCAATAGCTTGTCAACAAATTCTGTCATCCTTTCTTTCTAAACCTCCATGATATCTTCCATATGTCACGATCGCGAAAGTATGTCACCGATCCAGCCACGTCATCAAACTAAACCCGGTGTAATTCAGAGAGAGTCTGATTTATGAGAAACTTCTTGTGAAGATTGAGAATAGAAGAATAAAGCAACGCAAAGATATAGAGATAGCGTTGGTAAGGGTGATCTAAATTGACGTGACTAGAGACATAATCTGAGGGTAAGGAAATAAGATGAAGAAACACGTTAATGTTTGATCTAAGGGATGAAAATTTCGAGGACGAAATTTCTATTTGAAGGGGAGTGTTGTAACATCCCGAAAATTAGTAATTTCAGAATAAATGATCATTTTACAATATTTGGGATTTTCTAGAATTTTTATGGATTTTTCTGAGAACGCATAATATTTTAATATATTCCTCGTTTTACGTGCGCACTGAGCTGAGAATTGCTGAGGTCAGTGTAACGCTCCGGAAACTAATTATTTCGCCACCAATAGTCATTTTCTAATATTTGTAATTTATGTGAATTTTTCTAGAATTTTTCGGAAACGACGAATATTTTAATATATTTCTCGTTTTGCGTGAAACTCGAGCAGAGTCGTGAAAACGACTGTAGTGCTTCAAAAATTGGAAAATTATATGACGAATAGTCGTTTTATAATATTTGCAATTTTTGGGAATTTTCTAGGAATTTTCTGGAACCGCGAATATTTTAATATATTCCTCGTTTTGCGTCTGAGCAGAACCAGAGAAACGCGATGTTTTCTCTGAGAACCTTGGACTATGGACATGTCGACGGGGGATCTTACTAAACCCGAGACTTGACACAGTTTACGAGGTTTCATAATTTTCGAGAAATTCTAACAGATAAAAATAAATCAATACAGCGAAAAATTCATCACGTCGATTAATTAAATACTTGACTTCTATCAACTGTAACTATTATCTATTGGATAATAGTGTGTAATAAAAATCCTATCACATTATCCTAATGCAATCTACTTTATGTCAAATCCATTCACTTTAATTCAAATTTAATGTTAAATAATCAAAGCTTCTTTGAGAAGCTTTGACCAAATATTGACCCAAATACCCTTGGCTTCTCTTGGAAGCCAATTTTCACTCTCTCTTCTCTCATCATTTACGGCTGGAATGCAGCCAATGGGGAAGGGAAATTGCTTCATTTCAATTATCCAATTATCACTTTAATTCATTAATTTCAAGACCCTTTCTCTCTCTTCCTTCTTCTTCTTCTTCACTTTTCTTTCTCCTCCTTCTCTCTACCTCCACCATGAGCACGAAATTGCAGCCCCTCCTTCCTCCATTTTTGTTCATCTTTTCTCCTCTCCAAGCCCATTTCTACACTTGCCTTCACCTCCTCTACCTTCTTTGTGTAGAAAGTTTCTCCATTTTCCATTTCTATCTCCATTTTCTCTCCACCTCTTCTCTTCTTCCTCCTCTTAGATCCGAAAATTCCAGCCACCATTAGAGAGTCTCTTCTTCACTTTTCTCTCCATAAACACCATTTCTAGACTCCTCTTAACCTCCTCTACACTTTCTCTTTAGAAAATCTCTTCAAAAATCCAACTTTTCTACCCTCCTTCTTCAAATCCGAAAATCACTCCTCCATGGATGGCCAAGCTTTTGATTTTTCTCTCCACTAAACACATTTATACACTCATCTTCATCTTCTCTACAAGTTTCGTTTGGAAGGTTTGCTCAAAATCCAACTTTGTCTCCATTGTCTTCCAAGGTAAAGATTCTTGATTTCTCTCCATTTTCTTCTCATTTTCGATTTCCTTGGTTACCTATGTGACCAAGGATCATTCTTTCAAGCTTTAAATTTGTAAATATGAGAATTTGACCACTTTATGGTTCTCTTGAAGGTGGAATCCGAAAATTACAAATCAAGGAACCAAGGAGTTGTTTTCTTGCATTGTCTCCTCTAGGTAAGAGGGAGACTACTCACTTCAACCACTTATGGTGGTGAGAAGACTTTGTGTGTGTGTGTTGATGGAGAAATCCATCCTTGTATGCTCTTTGTATGCTTGCTTGAATTATGAATTTTGTATAACTTAGTATTCTTGAATTTGATTGATACTTGATTATGCTATTGAATATGTTTGATATATTAATTGTGCTTGATCATGTTGGGGTTGCTAAATGGAAAATTTGGAGTTTCCTACCTCAACATGGTGCCACGGTTTTGATTAGAAATTAGGGGTGAATATTGGTTTTGTATACAAGTGAAATAAGACTTATATAATCAAAGATTGAATGATAGTATTAACACTAACGAATGGAAGACTTTGAGAGTTCAATACCCAAGATGGGTGCCACGGTTTTGGTCTTGGTAAAAAGACAAGTGGATTGATTTTGATGATCTAAATTTAAGTGAATTAAGAGTGTAACATATAATGTGATAATTGTGACCTTAGATTGATTTGTTGTATATAATGGTATGTTGGATTGGATTATGTGATTGGAAATGGAAGAAAAATATTTGGGAATCTCTCTTGGAGAGCTACGGTTTTTGGGTGAAAATTAGATAAATTATGGTTAATGCGTAACAAGCATTAGACTAGAATTAATCAAGTGACAAAATAGAATTTAATGGAAGAAAAGTTTGAGATTGAAGCCTAAATGATGGCTACGATTTTGAGGTATAAAGATTAGGGTTCTTGGTGAGCTAATTTGATAAGTGAACACTTAAATGAATTAAGGGAATGACATGTAGTATGATGACTTGAGAGAATTTGGGATTGTAACCATTGTGAGGCCACGGCCTCTAGGGCAAGTTTTAGGTAAGTATGTGGTTTGGATAATTTGGAAGCATAAGTGATTAGGTAATTAGAAACCTATGTAATAAATGGACAACTAATAAATTGGAAGAATTTAGTATAGTCAAGACTTCATAAATTTTAGAAGACTAAGAATGAGACCATTGTAAAACTTAAGGTGATTCTAAGTGAGTGAAGAACAAGAGAGTGTGAGGCTTAATAGCTTAATTAATTTACAAGTTATAGGAAATCGAGTTGCCTTGGAATACTAAGCTAGTTGCAAGAATTGATTTGGTCATGAACCTTGAAAAGAGGAATAAATTCTAAGTTAGGATTCATAATGAACCTAATGATGCATTAATTGACTTGATATTGATATTATGTTGTTATGGGTCCATGTGAGTGACCATTTGTACATTGATGCTTATATTGGCCTAATGTGGCATATTATGGAATTGTATGAGATTGTGGATCATACATGTTCATGCATAGTGTCTTATGCATTGTGAATGTCCTTGTGGACTTTGTAAGGCCAAGTTGCCTAGGAGATTGAACACACCTTAGTGCGGGTGCGAATAGACAGTGTGGGTCGTGTTATGACCTCGGGGCGTCGGGGTGCGGGTCCCCCATGGACGCTTTAGAGCTCCTCGTGCCGTGGGGCAAACCGATGCAAACACACCGACGATCCGGACTTGACACTTGTCCTATATCGTGATCTAGTGTAGAATGTCCGTGCAATGCCATGATTGTGCACGAGAAAATTATTGATAGCACGGCCTCGGCAAGGTAGAGTCACGACATATCTCCCGATCTTTCTCTCCGACCGTTTGGGTTTAGCTCCATGGAGTAGGACTTTGGGAAAGCATGCATATGAACTATGATGCATTCTGTCATCATTAATGTTTATTTCCGTAATTGTGGTGATTTGATTATTATTACTTGTGATGATTGTCGATTGTTGTGTTGATTCTTGGAAATACTATTGTGATCTGTCTGCTATTGTCTTTGTTGTTCTACTTTACTATAAATATCGTTGTTATTATTAATTCTTATTATTGCTTACAATTGCATTGCTTTTGTTATAAATTCCGTTTGTTGCCATTGATAAATATATGAATCGTATTGCTTTATGGGCGCTCTGCGCCGTGTCATTTTCTTACTGCCATAATGGTAATGAAGGATGGGTGTCTCACCTCTTTCCTATATCTTTGTATGTCTGTTTTATACTTATATTGAAAAAAGATCGTGAGGAAGATAAAGAGGGACCACACCTTGGTTGATTGGATTGGGCGTTTGGACAAGGTTTCTTCGGCTACGTACGAGTGTAGTTGCGTGGAGGCATTGATGCCTGACTTGTTGACTGGGACTCCGAGCGTCGTATGTGTATATGGGGTTGCGGCTTTGTCTGCTAGTAGTACCTATCCCTGGGTCACTACTTTTCCCCCTTTTTGTGTTTTATTCCCGCTGTATTTTATTGGACTCTGTAATTGTTATATTCTATGTCATTAGTGATTTGTGTAAATTGACTATATATATATATATGTATAAGAGATATGATTTTATTTCAGTAGTTGTATCATGGCTTGAATACATTCATATTTCATTCGAGGCTCATATTTTCTACCTATGCAAATTGTCAAAAAAAAATATATATAGACTCTTGAGAATTTAAGTTACTGTTATCATGTCTGTGACACACTTGGATTTAGTAACTGTGGTGTAATGACGGTTATGCTTCGGTTGCTACATCAAGGGGTGTTACAAGCTGTAAATATCAGAACGACCTAATTCCAGTGGATTCTGAAGCTAATATACAAGGCTATTAGACTATAAAATTTCAGAATTTTAGGATTTAAGATTTAAATTTGGTGCATTCATGAAAATCAGCCGTTTTAGGTGATAAACCATGAAATGTCAAGATATGAATCTTGTTGAAATAAAGTTTCCTACATGTTGGGATTCTTTATACATCCTTTTTGGAGTGTGTTAGGATGCTACTAAGGATATTTCAAAGAGGAAACAACTCTTTAGTATAGATGAGAAAGTTTAGATCCTTTGTGCATCCAATAGTTAAGGATTGCCATAGGTAGATATCTAACACCCTAGGCACTTAGTGTTTCATTGGATATCACACAAGATGTGATGAGATGGTGTAATAGATACAAATGTGCTAGAAAGAATTAGTAGCATTCACTCTAGTTATTTAGTAAAGGTTTAAGCCTTGGGATATCTTACAATAGTGGATTACCTTAGAAGGGTACCTAGAATATTAAGCAATAAAGTGTTGCAAGAATTAGCTACTGTTGTATTAGTTTCACTCGAGCGGAGTCAAGTTTGTGTGTTTAGTTCCCAAGCAGGGATGGTTATGTACTAAGTTCTCTAGTTAAGTGAGATCTCATGCATTGTTAAATACACAATAAGATTATCTATGACTTGAAAGCTTGTCATATTCATTGAGTTTAGCATAAACATGCTTAGCTCTTCTAATAGTATAGTTAAATTGGAGATGTATGTAGGAAGAGACTTACTTCCTTGAATACTAAGTTAAATATGGAAGATCAAGTCGTTAAGTACTCTAAGAATCAGGAGTTACCTGAAACAAGTATTTGGAACCTTGAGCACTCTAGTAGAGTTGAGTTAAGTGTGCAAAGATTAGAAAGGTGCTCATTTGACTCTATAAGTTAAGTCAAAATGATGCATTAGTTAAGATAGACTCCTTCACAAGGATTAGTTGAGTCTATGAGCAAGTTTACAATTAGTGTGGACACAGTCTTCCTCTATCCTAGGTAGGACCAAGATGTGATAAGTTCACTCCCTACCTTAACAAGTTTTTGTGGAGTTAGAGTTTCCTGGAATGAACAAGTAGCGGTAGAGTTAAATCGTCAGCTTTGCATTTACAATCAGTTGTATGGGCAATTGTCTGTTTTTGTTGACATATGCGATTGTATGGACGGTTGTTTATGTTAATGGTATATAGGCTATCGGTTTGGCTATATTACTAGGTATTGTGTAGTTATCAATTATAGTGGAGGAAACTCCTATGATAGTTGTTATAGACAATATTATACGGTTGTATGAGCGATTGTATAATGTTGAGTTTAATTTAATTATGTATGCAGTTTACATTGTTTGATTCCATGAAATACATGAATATTACTAAGAATTTTCATGTTTTCACCCCTATTTTTGTTTCTATGGTAATAGCAGGTCAAGACTCTTCAAAAGGTAAGGAGATATAGAAACAGAAGAATTAGTGTAGATTAGTTTTATTTATTTCCTTTATAGGCAAAGTTGATGTATTTTATTTATGTTAGCTTTGAGGATGTAAAGGTTGTATGTATAACACTTTGCATCCTTTTAGGGCTATAGATGCATATGTGTATAACTTTTTAGTTATGGCTATCCATGATTATTTATAATTGTTATGGGTTAGTTGATGATTATATTAGAAGTAGCATAGCTATTATTGTTTATCCAGGTATGTGTTAGTTATACTAGGGTGACAGTACTAAGATGTTACATTATGGTAAAAGAGCAGTTCATCTTGTTGAGTCGGGGTATGGACTAGCTAGGCTTAGACAAGATTATAGTTTTTCGCTAAGTGTTATGCATTTCTTGTCTCATATGTGAGATGTGATAATAGAATTACATGACAGACCTTAGGTTTGAATGTTAATGGTTACTATCACACTTAGTGTGTATAGGGAACTATTACTTCACCAAGGCGAACTAGGAGAAGTAGGAATTCTTCTAGTGAAGGTTCAACCATTAAGGTTGAAGTATTCTTAGAGGTGAAAACTGCCATTAGGCAGCAGACTACTATCGTAAACAGAGTTTTAGAGAGGATGGAAGTACAATTAGTGTATGAAGTTATGGTTATAGAGAACAGAAACATTCCAGATCTCTCAAAGTTTAGAAAGGCTAACCCTGCATCCTTTAAGGGTAAGTAAGATCCATTTGGAATAGGGAGATGATTTAAGAAAATGGAGCAAAATCTTAATAGTTGAGGTTTGTTCAGATGAACTGATAGTTTTGGTTGTCTTCTATAAGCTAAAAGGGGAGGCAAAGTTTTGGTTAGTAGGTTCCAAGGAGTTGTTAAGACCTTTAACACTTAGGTTACTCAGGGAGTGTTTAGGAATTCTTTTTAAGATAAATACTACCCTAAAAACCAATAGAATGCCAAGAATATAGAGTCCCTAAGACCTGTGTAGGTGGCATGTTAGAAGGCTAGTTTATAGTTAAGTTTGAAGAAGTACAAGTTAAGTGCATAGTAAGTTACAGAATCGAACTTTGATCCATAGAACTATGAGTTAAGTGGTTGTGGTGTTCGTTTTTCTAAGCTCATCATTCTTTGTTTGTGAAAGCTATTAAGGGATGAATAGTATCTAGTTCTTCATGATACTCAAAGTAAGATCATGATTTAGTGAAGTTGAGTTATGTTTTCTGAGTTTGTATCTGAGTATATATAAGTGAGGAAACATTTATTAGAATTGTTGATAGAAGTACGATAAGAAAGTTTACTTATCATGGAGGCATAATTTAATCTCTTATAGTTTAAGTTGAGTGAAATTATGCAAGTTTTAGAGAAATGCTCTATTGTCTCATTTAGTTGGGTTGAAATGAAGCATTAATCAAGAGATGATTCTTTTAATAGTTAAAGCAGAACCATAGCACAATTATCCTAACGAAAGGAGTGAGTCAGACCCCTTGACCTTACAAAGTAGTAAGCAAAGCTCTTTGCTAAGGATGGAGTTGTGACACAAGGTAGCGAGAAAAGCACCTTGTGAGAGTAAAGATTTGAGTAAAACACTTTACCAGAAGTGTAGAGGAAGTAGCCCTCCAATCCCTCCACATCAAGCAAGTAAGTGAGACAAAATAAATCTTGCCAAGCATGGTAGAGGAGTGAGGTAAACACTCTACCGAGGATAAAACAGTGAGTGAAACTCTTTGTCAAGAAACATAAGGAGTGAGAAAAACACTCATGTAAGAGGTAGTAAGAGTGAGTTAAACTCCCTACCAAGGGTCTCAGGTAAGAGTGAGTTGAGCTCTCTGCCAAGGAAAGTAAAACGAGAAAAGCTTACTATCAAAGGTAATAAAATAAATGAAGTTTTATGTCATGCTAAGGAGTGAGATAAGCCCTTATGCAAGTGTAGTAAAGTGGGGTCAACTTACTACAAAGAACTATAGGATGAGTTAAGTCCTAAGTTAGGCAATAAAGTGACTTAAGTAGTTTACCAAGTATAGTTGATTTAAGATTTAGTTGTCTTAGAATCAAAAAAATAGAAAGAGACTATCTCTAAAATTGTTTCTAGGATTATAGAAGAACATAGACAGTATGTTACTGTAGTTTTGAAAACTTTTAGAGAAATGAGGTTGCATGCCAAGTTAGCCAATAGTTAGTTTTAGTTACAAGTGGTACAATGTAAAGTGTCATGTAATTTCTCAAGGAGAAATTGCAGAGAACCCTAGCAAAGTTTACGCAAAGGTATAATGGGTTGAACTACATTGTGACTGAGGTTAGAAAGTTTATCAGTAGATTTTCTCAGTTAGTGCTACCCTGCTAGTTTAGGTAGAGGATATAGTAGTTTTAGTGGACTCTAGTTTATGAGTATGGTTTCCAAGAGTGGAAGAAGGGGTTGATTACTATGTTAGTGTTGGTAATTCTGGATCCCCATGAGAACTTTGAGGTAGTTAGTAATACTTTGAAGATGGGACTAGGGTGTGTTCTAATGTAACAGAGGTAAGTAAATGTCTATGTATCGAGGCAGTTAAACTTGCACTAGGAGGACTACCACGTGTATGATTTGGAACTAGCCACAGTGGTGTTTGCCTTATAGACTTGGATGCTTTTCTCATAAGGAGTCTAGTTTGAGGTGTTTAGCAATCATAATAGTTTAAGATGCTTGTTGATCTAAGGAAGCTAATTATGAGGCAAAATAGATGGATAGAGTTTTTCAAAGCTTATAACCTTGAGTTGTAATATCTTTTGGGTAAGGCCAAAGTAGTGGTGGATGCACTAAGTAAGAAATTCCTATAGGTGTTTCAAATGATAGTCCAAGAGAGTGAATTTCTTGAGAGTTTCAGGAATTTGAATCTTGAGGTAACTGTGGTGCCATGTAGTCTCTCAGTGAGCAAGGTGGACATAGGAAAAGACTTAAGGACTCAGATTTTTAGAGGTTAAAAAGGAGGATGAAACTCTAAGGGACATTAGTGAGCAAATCTTCTTAGAAACCTAATAGGATTTTAGTATGACAACAGATGGAATGATGAGGTTTAGAGACAAACTTTGTATTCCAAGAGAGTCAGGAATCAAAGAAAGGATTCTAGGAGGAGTTCACAAGAGTAAGTATGCCATCTATCTAAAGCCTACTAAGATGTTTCAAGAGTTAAGGAAGATATTTTGGTGGCCTAGTATAATAGAAGACATAGTAGAATATGTTGTGTTTTTGGTAATGGTGGAAAGATTGAGTAATCTACTCACTTTTTACCAAGTAGAGTTAGCTACCCTCTAGATTAAGTAGTTTAACTACTTTTGAAAGTGATAGATAGATTGCAGGGAGTTTCAGTGAACGTAGTGTTTGATAGAGATACTAGGTTCATACTCAGTTTTTAGGAAGCCTTGCAAAAGAAGTTCAGAGCTAAGTTAAGATTTAGTACAACTTACCATCCATATGCAGAGGAATCCAAAAGCTTAGAGGTAAGCAGATTTCCTCTGGTGAGAGTATGGTGGGGAGAAGCTGGTACTAAAAGAATTACTTGGGAGTTGGGATTCCATGTAAACTGAGTAGAGTCAGAGTTGTTTATAAGATATAAACAATTTTGGGGACAAATTTTTTTAAAAAGAAGGGGAGAATATAACATCTTGAAAACATGTTAGGCTTGTATATGGTCTCAGAGATACTATTATACTTGTATAATATGTCAGTTAAGTTTTGTGACAAACTAAGTTCGTTTAGGCACTTATTTGTAACCCCGAAGTTAAAAAGTAGCTTAAAATGACTCAGATAATAGCATAAATTACAAAGTTAAGGGAAATAACCCTATAAAGTTTGTTTCTAAGTCACAAATAGAATGAATGAGGTGTAGTTAAAATTTGAGAATAATTAGAATTAGTTTGGTAATTTTAGGCATACTAGTTATGCATTTTAATGTCAGATTGACTAGCAGCAGATATAAAAAATTAAGATATTGGTGAAACAATAATTTTGATGAATCTTAGTATTTATTTCAAAGTTATTGGAAGTTCGAAAACTTGATTTAGCTAAATTCAAGTGTCCTTAGCAAATATAAAGTCCTAGCTTTAGGCTTAAGTGCCAAAGTTGGACTTTGGCTCCTTATTTTCTTCTATTTCCATGGTTCCAGAACAAAGAAACAGAAGCAGAAAAAGAGAGAAGAGAAAAAAAAAGAAGGGAACCGTGAAGGAAAAGAGGGAAAATGGAGGAAGAAGCAAGATGATCAAGGCAAGATGATCAAGATCAAATCATAGAGCTTGTAGATGGATCATCTCAGCTGCTAAAGGTAGAGGTTCTTGAGATCTAAACTCACTTTCTTCTTATCTTCCATGCCTAACTCATTTGGGGGTTAATATGTCAAAATGAGATCTAGAGGTGTTTTATGTGATTTTCTTGCTTGGATGAGTTATAAGTGTTGTTTATGACTTGTTCATGCTAAGGGTTTGGATTAGAAACTAAAATCTATCCATTTGGACCTAAAATGCTTAAAGTGTAGATTTTGGGGTTTTGATGAGTGATTTTGTGTTTGGATCCATTTTTGATGAAATCAATTGGTATTTTATGTTCCCTTCATATTTGTAAACTTGTTTAAGACTTAAAATCATCAAGAAACCGTTTTGAAGTGATCAAATTTATGTATGACACTAATGGAACAATACCACACTTCTGCAGAGTTCTATAGGCGATTCTATCCCGAGATCACGCCTAGGCGTAGGGTGGTCAGTCTTGGATTCAGATCAGATATAGAGTGCCACGCCTAGGCATGTTAAAACCAAGCCTAGGCGTGAGATAGGACAACATCTTGACAACATGTATTATTTGTTACATAACTTGAGCTGTAGATATCAGAATGACCTAATTTTTGTGGCATTCTGAAGCTAACATGCAAGGCTATTAGACTGTAAAATTTCATAATTTTAGGAGTTAGGATGTACATTTGGTGTTACCCAAGTGGCTTCAGTACTCAAGAGGAGGGTGAATTAAGTAATTAAGACTTTTTGCAAACTCTTATAAAAATGAATTTCTTCAAAGCTATATGTTAAAAAGGATATGAAAATAAAGAAAATAATTGAAAGCCTTAAGCGCAGTAATTTAATATATAGACAATGATAAATAAATTGCAGAAAAATAAAGAGATAAAGATGAGAAGAGTAGGTACAATATTTATCCTAGTTCGACCACCAACCACTTGTAGCCCACGTCTAGTCTTTGAAACATAGTTCGAGATTTTTTACTATTCAATACAAGTTTAAAACAGGTGCTTGCAACCTTTACATAACAGAGATACCTCACCCTATTCACTAGAGGGATACCTCACCCCCTTTGAAGGATACTTTACCTTCTTTATAACAAGGGATACCTCACCTTTTTACTGAAGGATACCTCACCCTCACAATTTCACTAAGGGATACCTCACCCTGTTACAATGAACAAGAATATAGACGAAGAAAAACTCTCACAAAGAGTAAATATTACAAATTGAAGCACTAGGAAGCTCTCTTAGGATATCTCAAAGTTTTGGCGAAAAGAGTACAGGAAATAAGAGAAAATTGAAGAACACGTTTTAACACAGGCAAAGAATGATTCAAATAATTGGGCAACCTTCAGATGTGACCCAAGGTCACTATTTATAGTCTTTGAGAAAAACAACAGTTGGAACAATTAATTTCCATTTGAATTTGAATTATAGTCATTTCCTTCTAAAACAGGAATCATGGTTTATTCGAATACCATCCTGGTTATTCGAATACCACTGTTTCGTGAAAAACAAATCTGAAGGAGGTTATTCAAATACCTTATTGGCTATTCGAATACCTCTAATGTTATTCGAATAGATCATTTAGAAAACATCTTTTTAGAAAGCTTTATTCAAATACCAAGAGTGCTTATTCGAATAGCACTTTGAAAACAAAAAAACATATGAATATTGAAAACCATTCTATTCGAATACCTTAGGGTATATTCGAATACCCCTGAACAAAAACCAGTTTTAAACACTTTTAAATATACAGAAAATGAATTTTTGGATTTTGAAAACTTATTTTGAAAAACATTTTAATCTTTTCTTCCAATACCAATGAGATATCCAAAAAGGTCTCCTTACAAAGATCCTAATTCCTAAAGCTAATCTTTGAAGATCTTTTGACTTGGTATTCTCATCATCTTCATGTTTGTTATCATCAAAACTATTGTCCATGTCATCTAGCCAATTACATTCTCCTCCTTTTTGATGATGACAAACTAACATTTGAGAAAATCATTAGTTCATGAAAATTGGAATTCACAAAGTTAATATGAGAAACTTACTCCCTCTTTTTTTTGTAAGAGGTAATTTATATCAGAGATGTGCGCAGCAACTCTCCCTTACTTTTGGAATCCAATTTCTATTTTAGTCTTACCTGACTTTTACTTTTTTTCTCCCTAACTTTTCTTGATTAAAGAACTCGAATTTTTCTCCCCCTTTTGTCATGATAAAAAAGATGGGGCAAGATAGAGCATAAAGTCAAAGAAATATGATATATATATTCAGGTTTAACATTTGCATATCCTCAAGTTAAGTGAAATTTTTCATTTAAATGTGTGCTTGAGGTAGTTATCTCCCTACAACAAAACTCAAAGTACTTTCTTTGGTATCCATTAATTTTTGGATCCATAGAGGATAGCCAAACTCATAAGTAAGTAAGCATTCAAAATAATAAGTAAAAAAAAAACAGCAAATGAGTCATAAGGGCAAAAGATATTTTATTGATTAATTTGGCCAAGTAACCACTTGTTTGTTACCACGATCATATATTTATCAAAACAATAGCCAATTACATTAAGCATTTGCATTACAAAGAATTAAAAAAAATTCTTGAGAAAATGAAAAGGCAAGAGCAAGCTAAGAAATATGTATTTAAGTGCATCATTTGATTTTTATTTAAGCCATAAATTTAGGCTCAAGAAATAAGATGCATTTCAAGAAAAGCATGTTAGTCATAGAGTCAAATACATTTACATTTGCATTTGCATCAGAAAAGATAGAAACAGAACAGAGATCAGACCGTAAATTTGGCTTTCAGCCATAGGTTATTCGAATATCTATTCCTGTATTCGAATACCCACCACAGAAAAACAACAAGGCAAGAGCAAGTATTCGAATATATTGGAAACTATTCGAATACTCCAGAAGCATGATAGAAGCACTGATATTGATATGTATTAGGTTATTCGAATAACTACTTAGTTATTCAAATACACCAACTTATAAAAACACAAGAATGCTATACTAATGTATGGTTATTCGAATAACCATAGGTCTATTTGAATAGACCTACCAGAAAAACACTGATTCACACGTACAAAAGCAATGGTATTCGAATACCATAGAGAGTTATTCGAATAACTTTAACTGGAAAACATATTTATTATGTATAGAAATGCATTCTGAGAGAGGAAAACTTACCCAATAATGGAAAAACTTATCCAAAAAAAATTACAAGTCCAAGCTTCATAGAGATAAGGAGGAGAGCTTGGAATTATTTCTAGTCTTGTGCTTGCTGTAGCCACTTTCAAAATGCCAAGGTCAGCTATTGGCCTTCAAGCACACCTACAACACATTTTAATTTTTAGTTTTTGGTACCCAAATCTTTTTGGTTCCTTGTGTGTTAGTTTTGGGTAAAGTACCCTTAGAAACCCATATCATTTTAGTTCTAATTTTTAAGTTAATGTTTTTCCTTGCATTACATGTTGATGCACTATGTCCTTTCTTTCCATAATAAAAATATTTAATAAAAGGACTATATGAAATGTTAGAATTAACAAAGAATTTTTTATAAAATTTTTGCTGTTTTTCTGGGTTATAACCTATTCCAATTTTTTGAAAAATAATTCTTTGTTTTCCTAATAAAATATTTATGTTATCTCTTCCAAGGGTGAATTTAGAGAGAGTATTCTTTAAATCTTCAATTTCTTTTTCAAGCAAATGACATGAAGAACAAGATGAAGATGTAGAAGCATGTGAAGAATGAGTTGTGCATGCATCAATTAATCTTGATGTCTCATTTTCAATTTTTAATTCTTCAATTTCTTTGTTTAAAATGAGAATTTGGGTTTGTAAAGAAGAAATTGTTTTCTTAGATGAGGAAATTATTTTAGTGAGCCTTAGTGATTCATCATGAAGTACTTCAAAGGCATCTTGTAGTTTATCATAAAAAGGCAATAAATCAGAACTTACCTCATTGTCGCTTTCTTCTTCTTCTTCTACTCCTTTGGCCATAAGATATAGATAGACTTCCTCGCTATCTGAGCTATCAGTGGAGTCCATATCATTTTCATCCCATGCTATGTAGGCTTTTCTTTCCTTGGAGGATTTCTTTTCAAATTTCTTTGGGGAAAAAGGCGGTCTTCTTTAAGTTCCTTTCTTTTTAAGAAACCTTCTGAATTTCTTCACTAGTAGACTGAGGTTCTCTTTATTTAACTTAATGTTGTCTGCTTCATCTCCATCGTCTTCATCTTCAATATTGATAATGGAGGTGACTTTAAGTGCGATCCCCTTCTTCTTCTTATCAAGTTTCTCACTTTGATCAAGTCTGTTGAGTTCTAATTCATGCTCTTGAAGTTTGCCAAATAAGGTAGCTAACGTCATTGTTGATAAGTCTCTTGATTCTGATAGAGCTATTACCTTAGGCTGCCAAATCCTGCTCAAACATCTCAACACTGTGTTCAAGATAATTTACAATGTGGGTGAACTTCTTTTGCATTTCTTGAATGTTTTCTCCTTGGTTCATTGCAAATAATATTCACGAGTAAGAGAATTAATTCTCGACCTCTTAACTTCATTGGTACCCTCATGGGTAACTTGTAAAGTGTCCCACATTTATTTAGCAGTCAATTGAAATTCTAAAAAATTCATCATACCCCAAAGTTATGATAATGATGTTTTTGGCTATCAAGTTATTTTAAACTTTTCTTTTATCATCTTTAGACCATTCACTTCTTTGTTTTTCAATCATTATACCATTGATCTCTCGCGTAGGTATAAATGCGCCATTTTCAACAGCATCCCACACATCTAGATCAATAGCTTTGATGAAAATTTTCATTCTCTCCTTTCAATATGCATAACTATCCCCATTGAAAAAGGGTGGTCGGTTTATGAAAGTTCCTTCTGAAAAATCATTTGATGAAGCCAGGTACACTTGAAGCGGCTAAGCCCTTTATACAAGAGTCTAGCTCTGATACCACTTGTTACCCAAGTGGCTTTAGTACTCAAGAGATGGGGTGAATTGAGTAATTAAAACTTTTTGCAAACTCTTATAAAAACAAATTTCTTCGAAGCTATATGTTAAAAAGGATATGAAAATGAAGAAAATAATTGAAAGCCTTAAGCACAACAATTTAACAGATAGACAATGATAAATAAATTGCAAAAAAATAAAGAGATAAAGATGAGAAGAGTAGGCACGATATTTATCCTGGTTCGACCACCAACTACTTGTGGCCTACGTCCAGTCCTCGAAACACAGTTCGAGATTTTTCACTATTCAATACAAGCTTAAAACAAGTGCTTGTAACCTTTATACAACATGGATACCTCATCCTATTCACTATAGGGATACCTCACCTTCTTTACAACAAGAGATACCTCACCCTTTTACTGAGGGATGCCTCACCCTCACAATTTCACTAAGGGATACCTCACCCTTTTACAAAGAACCAGAATATAGATGAAGAGAAACTCTCACAAAGTAAATATTACAAATTGAAGCACTAGGAAGCTCTCTTAGGATATCTCAGTTTTGGCAAAAAGAGCACAAGAAATAAGAGAAAATTGAAGAACACGTTTTAACACAGGCAAAGAATGATTCAAATAATTGGGCAACCTTCAGATGTGACCCAAGGTCACTATTTTTAGAGCCTTTGAGAAAAACAACCGTTGGAACAATTAATTTCCATTTGAATTTGAATTATAGTCGTTTCCTTCTAAAATAGGAATCGTGGTTTATTCGAAAACCATCCTGGTTATTCGAATACCACTGTTTCGTGAAAAACAAATCTGAAGGAGGTTATTCGAATACCTTATTGGTTATTCGAATACCACTAATTTAAAAATGACTTTGAAAAACAGTTCAGATGAATGTTATTCGAATACCTTATTGGTTATTCGAATACCTCTAATGTTATTCGAATAGATTATTTAGAAAATATCTTTTTAGAAAGCTTTATTCGAATACCAAGAGTGCTTATTCGAATAGCACTTTGATAATAGAAAAATGTATGAATATTGAAAACCATTCTAGTCAAATACCTTAGGGTATATTCGAATACCCTTGAATGAAAATCAGTTTTAAACACTTTCAAATATACAGAAAATGAATTTTTGGATTTTGGAAACTTATTTTGAAAAACATTTTAATCTTTTCTTCCAATACTAATGAGATATCCAAAAAGGTCTCCTTACAAAAATCCTAATTCCTAAAGCTAATCTTTGAAGATCTTTTGACTTAGTCTTCTCATTATCTTTATGTTTGTTTTCATTAAAACTATTGTCCATGTCGTCTAGCCAATTACATTTGGTGCATTCATGAAAATAAACCTTTTTAGGTGATAAACCATGAAATGTCAAGATATAAATCTTGTTGAAATGAAGTTTCCTACTTGTTAGGATTCTTTATACATCCTTTTTGGAGTGTGTTAGGATGCTACTAGGGATGTTTCAAAGAGGAAACAACCCTTTAATATAGATGAGAAAGTTTAGACCATTTGTGCATCCAATAGTTAAGGATTGCCATAGGTAGGTATCTAACACCCCAGGCACTTAGTGTTGCATTAGATATCACTCAAGATGTGATGAGACGGTGTAATAGATACGAATGTACTAGACAAAATTAGTAGCATTCACTCTAGTTATTTGGTAAAGGTTTAAGCCTTGGAATATCCTATAGTAGTGGATTACCTTGGAAGGGTACCTAAAATATTAAGCAACAAAGTGTTGCAAGAATTAACCACTTTTGTATTAGTTTCATTCAAGTGCAGTCAAGTTTGTGTGTTTAGTTCCCAGGCGAGGATGATTGTGCACTAAGTTCTCTAGTTAAGTAAGATCTGGTGCATTGTTAAATACACAGTAGGATGATTTATGACTCGAAAGCTCGTTATATTCATTGAGTTTAGCAGAAACTTGCTTAGCTCTTCTAGTAGTATAGTTGAGTTGGAGATGCATGTTGTAACACCCCAAAATTTATTTATTTCATTATAAATATTCATTTTATAATATTTGTGATTTTTGAAAATTTTTCTGGATTTTTCTGAGAACGCAGAATATTTTAATATTATTTCTCGTTTTGCATGCAAATTGAGCAGAGCTAGGAAAATGAGATATTTTTCCTGAGAACCTTGATCTATTGAAACGTCGACGGGGGATCTTACTAAACCCGAGACTGGACATGGTTTACGAGGTTTCACATTTTTTGAAAAATTTTATCTGACAGAATAATAAATAGCTGTGTAATTTTATCCGCTCGATAATTAATACTGACTTCTGTCGACTGTAACAATTGTCCATTGGATAATAGCATGTATTAAAAATCTTATCACATTATCCTAATGTAATCCACTTTATGTCTAATCAAATCCACTTTAATGCAAAACTATTATATTTTAATCAAAGCTTCTTTGAGAAACTTTGACCACCAAAAGACTAGTATGCCCTTGGCTTGTTGGAGAAGCCTCTCCACCCCTCTCTCCTCTCTCTATTGCCGCAGCTTGTTGGTGTCCTTGGGGAAGCAATTTTACTTCTCACACTTAACATATTTTACCCAAAAACATCACATTTTCATCTATTACTTTCTCTCTCTAGTTTCATCTTCATTTTTCTCTCCACCCTCTCTCTTCTTCTTCTTCTCCTTCACCCACGGTTTGCAGCCCCCATTTGTGATCACTTCTTCTCATTTTCCAACTTCATTAACACCATTTCTACACTCCTTCCATCCTCCTCTACACTTTTTATTTAGAGAGTTTCTTCAAAATCTATCATTTCCTCCATTGTCTTCCAAGACCAAGCTTCAAACTTTAAGGTAAAGTTTTCATTTTTTTTCTTTTCTTTCTCTTCAATTTCATGTTCTATGGTTTCATTGGAGACCAAAGATCCTTCTTTTTCTAAACTTGATGTTGATTCTTTGTGTTTGAAATTTCTAGGGTTTTTGGACAGCAAAACCGAAACCACCAAGAAGCAACTAGGGGGCCATTTTCGTGTTATTCCTTTAGATAAGAGGGAGATTACTCACTTTAACCATTATTGGTAATGAGGATACCTTTATGTGGTTGTTGATGGAGAAATCCATATTTGAATGCTTACTTTGTTTGGTGATTTTGCATGTTTATGTGTTCTTGATTGAGGCTGATGATTGAATGATGATTTTGAATGCATTAGGGGTGTTGGAATATTTAATAATGTTAGGTTTAATAAATAGAAAAATTGAGGGTTTCCTACACTAATGTGAGGTCATGGTTTTGGCTTAGATTTTTTAGGGATTGGAGTGATTTTGTGTGAAATAGAATTTGAGTGATTAGGTATCAAGTGATTAATGCATAAAATAGAAAGAAATTGGAACTTTGAAGACCTAGGGAGGCCACAATTTTTAGAGAAAATAATGGGTTCAAATGATGTCTTGGTGCATTTTTGGAAATTCAGCACTTAGAGATATACATAATCCCTAATGAGATGGAAAAATTAAATTGAGTGATAGCTCTTAAGGAAGCCACGGTTTCTAAGGGTTATTTAACCTAAACTTCTCATAATTGACCAAGATCTAAGATGTTAGAAGTGTTGGATTCCATCACATCTGATTGTGATAATTGATGAACCATGTATAAATAAATGTTGATGTTGAGAATTGGTTCTATGTTATTGTGAGTTCCTATGTGGGACTAAGTACTTGATAAAATTATGACATGTTGATATTGAGAAATGATCATATGCCATTGTAGTATGCCTTATGATAAATGTATCATTGATAAATATACATGTTGTATATTGCGTCGTCATGCATATGTGTTGTCCATTGGACATTATTGGAAAGGCGATGTAGGCCTAGGAGATTGAATAACACCTATGTGCGAGTGTGAGTAGACTAAGCGTAGGGTCATAGTGGTTGACCCTAGGGTGTCGGGGTGCGGGTGTCTCACAATAGACAGTGGTAGCTCCACTGGGGCCGTGGGATAGACCGATGCAAATACACCGACGAATTGAGGTGCCATGTATAAGCCATATTGCGATCAACTATTGAGGTGCCATGTATAAGCCATATTGCGCAAATATTTTTATGAGATGAAGCACACTATTTTCAGGCTATCGAGATACTGGCATAACTCCTTGATCATTCTCTCTGAAATGTTAGTGTCTAGCTCCATGGAGTAGGAACTTGGTACCATACGCATTGTGAATTGTCAGTCTCATAATCCATTGAGCATGAGCATTTATAACTATGAAAATATCTATTTTTATTACTGCAAAAATTATCTGATCTTTAGACTGTTGACTACTGGGGATATTACTGCTATCTGCCTGTTATGGTAATTCTTATTATTATTTACTGTCGTTCTACTTTTACTGTCAATTTTATTATTACTGTGGATGAATATATATGCTGTAATGCTATGTAGGCATCTAGCGCAGTTCTATTTTCTTGCTGCTATTTTGGTAATGAAAGATGGGTATCTCACCTCTTTCTGTATTTTGATATTTCTATTTATTTATATACTTCTGAGAAGACGTTCGTAAGGAGGAAAAGGAAACGTCTGAGTTTCTGGGTTTTTGGCCATACTACGACTAGAGTTTACTGAAGATGTCTTCGCATCCACGCCGATTTTTGGGGTATGCTAGGATGACCTTTCATGCGGGACCCGATTGCTAGCACATTAACTTGAGCATGAACCGTTGCATCTATCGCAGGGAGCTGACTATGTCTTTGGCATGGGGCCGCTACGACCTGCCTGTTTTTGACTTCACAACCTTTGTTCATTTAGAATTTTACCTGCCTGTTAGAGATTTGTGGGATGATCTTTATTACACCCCACACGAGGACTCTTTCCTCTCCATTACTCGGGCTTCTACCCAAAATTCGGTCGCTCCGATGGCAATTTCATCGAATGAGGAGGACCCTGAGGAGGACCCGGTTACGATTCTTTCTCATCAGTCTTAGGGGTTGATACTGTCGGTGGCTACTAATGGCTAACCATTTATCTTTTTGGGAAGCCTGACATTTTACTGTATTTGATGGGTGTATATTTGTATCATCTCGGGTAGGTACATCTTTTGCTTTTTGTATGAATCATGATGTAATTAAACAGATCATATATATATATATATATATATATATATATATATATATATATATATATATATATATATATATATATATATATATATATAAATGTTGTGTATGGATGTGTGGTTTATTTTTATGTCGATTTTACTGCGACCATTTTAATTATTATCTCGCTACAAAAGGAACCTCTAAATTTATTCTTTTGACACTACTTGTTAATAATACAATTTTAAACG
Source organism: Ormosia emarginata (assembly GCA_029884605.1). Taxonomy (NCBI): domain Eukaryota; kingdom Viridiplantae; phylum Streptophyta; class Magnoliopsida; order Fabales; family Fabaceae; genus Ormosia; species Ormosia emarginata. Next base: position 4,644,977 of record JAQQTP010000033.1, on the reverse strand, counting down.
ACAAAAAAATAATGTAATGCCATATAGAAAGGAACCTATACATCTATAAAATGAACCGGGTCTATGAGGTTTAAAATAATTATTTTTTTCTGCAATTTATTTCGTTTTATGTTTCAAGTTATTACTATGGTGTGACGTTTTTTCTTCGTGAGACACAAGAACAAGGGGCATTTCACTGTCTTGGTATCAAAGCCCCGGTTTAAGTTTTCTTTTGGGTCTTGTGGTTTTGGACTGTCTTGTTTATGCTGTGTGATACTCTGTGTTTGGTATTCCAAAAGGATACATCTAATTTTCTCTGTGTTTTGTATAGCTTAATCTGAAATGAGGCATGACTCGCAGAGGAGATATGACTGCTACAATTGAGGCAATTCAGAAGATGGCTGAAGCTATGTTGCAACAAAACCAGCAGACAACTCAACAGCAAGAGAGGACTACACAACAGCTTGAAGCTACGGCATGTAACACCCACCATAGGGTGCCACATTTATGTTACTTAATTACCAAATTACCCCCAAGTTATAAAATGTGATGTTATGATAAAAATACGAGTTGTAAAATTTCTTTTCTTCCTCCTTGATGTCGATAAATAAACTTAGCGAAAATTAGAAATATTATACATCACCACACATAATTTACATCATTATACATTACACACGTACTGTCAAGATTATTTATATATACAGACAAAGTTCTCAAAGTACTTAAACATTATTTAAAATTGACTTGCTTGCCCAAGCATAACTAAACAGCAGAACCCTCAGACAGGTCCTCCTCAGATTCCTCAGCAGGTAGGAATTCGGCACGATGCGAAGTCCTACGGACAAGTGTCCGAGCAGACGACATGATACTAATCGCACTGGGAGTACGATAGTAAGCTCCCCAGTACTGCCTAATGGATATAGGAAACTCTAAGTGTACATAAATAGTTACATTAAAATAGGGGTTCCCTTGATCAAGCCTACTGTAAGTAATGCTTAAGTCCCCTATGTAGAAAATACACTACCTATCTAAATGAACATGCCTAGCTTCCGGTTCTCCATGAAACTGTAACGTTATATAACCTAGAAAACTAGGCATCTCCATCTTCTCAAAATTCTGCTTCCTCCACAGGAGCCTGCTCTTCTTCACCCTCTTGTTCTATGCCTTGCTCAACGTCTTTACCAAATATAATTACAGTACAAAATAAACATACAAAGAGGTAAGATCACCTATGCTAATACTAACATGGTAGCACAGATATAATACAAACAACATACCATAATTACAATCATGTCATCAACATTATTTATCATAATAGATACAATAAATAACAATTACCATCATGCCATTAATATTATTATCATCACACAATAATTATCATAATGCCATCACATTATTATCATCATCATCATCCAAGTATTCCTCAACAAAACAATTATCATAGCTAATATTCCTCAATTAATATATCATACAAATATAAATGCTTAGATTCATGCATGCGCACATAGACTCAATTTCCTACTCCATGGAGCTAATACTTAGTTCGGAGAAATTGATCAGAAAGATCTGTTTGTACTAACATGTCTCAGACCACGTGTCACATTTCTCATATGTGTTTGCACATCTAGCATATACATGACAGTCTTTACTAGATCTTGATTAAGAATAGTATCTAGGTCAGGATCATCGGTGTGTTGCATCGGTCAAACTTATGGAAAGAAGAGCTACTAACAATCCATGTAAGCAACCTGCACCCCGATGCCCCCAAGGTCAACAAGTGACTTACACTACGCATATTGCACCCACTCAAGAGGTGTAAGTCTCTCCTAAGCAAATAGCCTCATACAGTCCATCGGACCTTTCCAATGCATGTTCAATGCACCAATGCCAATCATAGGCAAAATTTATATACAATGTCCATACACTAGTTCATGCATAAAAATGCACCAATGCCAATCACAGGCAAAATTCATCATTTTCACATACAGTGTCCATCCAGTGGTTCAACAGTAATCCTACTGTATATTTAATCGTGAAAATCATATTATCACGCTTTCATAGTCGCGCACCACTTTTGTCGCATTTTCACAATTTCGTAACATTTCTGTTATGTTTTCAAATCACATATAGATTTTTCAACGTTTTCATCAATTATGTAAAAATATTGCACCATTATTAAATCGCGTAGCGATTTTTCAACAACATCTCAAACGCGTAAAATATTTAAATGCTTTCCAAATTGCGTAGAAATATTTCAACATTTTTCAAATCGTGTGGAAATATTTAAACGTTTTTCAAATCGCATAGCTTAAAAATCACATTTTTAAGTTACGTAAATCATTTTTCACCATTTTTCAACTTCGTAAAATATTTCCCAACCTTCAAAAATTCCATTTCAACATTTTTCAAAATAATATGACTTCTCACATTATTTTCCACATTTTCTTACTCAAGAAAATCCTTTTCGTAGTATATTTCATAATTTCACCATTTCATTAAATTAAATCAATGTTTCTAATTTAAAATTTACTAACGCACTCCAAAACCCAAAGGATGAGTTATACGTTAGAAAATCCCAAGTCACCAACGTATTCTTTATAATTCCAAATCAATTCTAAAAATCAATCCTCTTTAAAATAAATTGAGGTTCAAACACTTTCAACCTTTCTTTTCCATTCACATATGAAAATTCCATTTCTCAAGTGATAAAATACTCTAATTCCCTTTCCAAAATCCTTGTATTAAATCAAGTTATATTTCCCACTTTGAAAATCACTTTGTTTCATAAAATCAAGGCATTATAAGCCTTCAAAAACCGCGGACATGGCCATTGAAACCATCAAATATTTTTCCTTCTAAATTAACCAAGTTCCATTCTTGATTTTACACAAACAAAACCATTAAAAATTGTTCACAAAACTGTGACACTTTATTCTTTGGAATTAAACCCTTTGTTTATTTTCCTTGTTTCTCTAAACATCAAATTTTATCATTTATGAAAATATTAATTTTGTGAACATCTATTTTGAGGTGTTTGGCCGAATTCACCATGGTCCTTGGAACCAAAAATCACTTTCCTTTCCATCATCAAATCATGACATACATATACATATTTAACATATATATCACAAGCATGCCACAATCAAAACAATAAATCATGCAAATCATACCAAGCATAGGCAAATAATCAAAGCATATAAACACACACAAATAATTACATAACCATGGATATGAATCCTCACATGGATTCACCATCCATCAAATACCAAACCATCTCTCACCACCATATTTGGTTGGTGACATGGATCTCCCTCTTACCTCTTGAAGATCCTCAAAAAGCTCCTTACTTTGCACTTTGATCAAGATCTCCACCAACAAAAGTTTCTTAAACATAAAACAAACACAAAGAAATTAGTATATTAAGCTTGAATAAGAGGAACCATGGATCAAACATGGTTTAGAACATGAAAAAGAAGAGAAGAAATGAAGTTTCCTTACACTTAACCACAAAAACCCTAGAACTTGCTCTTAGAAAAACTACTTGAAGATGAAAGATTTAGAACTTGGTGTAAACCACAAAGTGTCTTAGAATAAGGTATAGATTCAAGAAATATGGTTGTTTGAAATTAAAGAGTGGTGGAAGGTTGGTTTGGAGTGCTTGGACGAAACCTTGCTTGGAGAAGATGGAGAGAAAATTTTTGATGAACTTAGCTTCTTGAAAATTGATCAAAGATGACCAAGGTGACTAATAATTGTCTTCAACTTTGCTTTAGCTTCTAATTCACCACCAAAAACCGCCCCCCCTCCATGCACTCTTCAAGGAGTGACCAATCTCCTAGCCACCATTTTAAGCAATCTTAACCATTGATTAGATCAATGGTTATGATTAATGTAGGTTTTAGGTTTAGGCTTAGATAGAAGACTTAATTTAGGCCATTGGATCTTTCCTCCTTGAAATCCTAGCCATTAGATCTATCTTCAAAATGAAGGGTCAAGATTACTCCTTCAAACTTTACATCAAAGGGTTATAAATGGTCCTAGCCACTTTATAAGACTAAATCTCAATCGTTGATTAAATCAAGATCAAGTCTCCACTGTTGATTAAATCAATGCTAGATATCCAAGCCACTAATGTTGACTACGCAGTACAATATTTATTTTTGTATCTGCTATTGCCTTTCAAATAATATTTTTACTATATTTTTATCATCCGATAATTAAATACAGTACAAAACACAGTAAAAGAAAATTTCTAAAACTATTTCTGGATTCAGGTCTAGTAAGATCTCCCATCCCCGTCTCAACAATACGATTTTTTCTGACTACAGAAAAATTTTCACTTTTTTGGATCCACGCTGGGCCCACATTTAACCTCCCTCGGCCCACAGATGGCCCACGGACAACACTAAAATAATCAGAGTAATATAAAAATTTCATAATCACCCACAAAATCACAAAAATTAGAAAATTTATGAATATCAAATCAGATTACATAAAATAATTAAAACTTTTCAGTAATAATTAAATTACGTAAAATTTTTCCCGGCCCAAAAATTATTATTTTCTTGACATAGAGTAAATCACACAAAACGATCAAAAGTACTGACGGAATATTCAAAATAATTCTACAGTACACAGAAATTACTAAACAGTAGAATTCTATGAACTGTCAAAATTATTGTCAAATAGTTAGAAATTTGGGGTGTTACACGGCAGATGCCCAAAACTTGGCTGAGTTTCGTCGCACTAACCCTCCACAATTTAGAGGAGAATTTGATCATGAGAAGACTACTTTGTGGATCAAGGAACTGGAAAAGATATTCACAGGCATGAACTGTGCTAATGACATGAAGGTGACGTATGCGATGTTTATGCTTGTAGGAGACGCAGAGGATTGGTGGACCGGAGAACAGAGACTACTAGAGGCAGAAGGTCGAGAGATTGCTTGGGCGGTATTCAAGGAGAGATTCTTAAATAAATATTTCCCGGAAAGTGCCAGGCATGCTAAGGAGATGGAGTTTCTTGGTTTACGGCAAGGAAATATGACTATAAGTGAGTATGCTACTAAATTTGAGAGCTTATCCAAATTCTCAACCTACTTTCAACACCAACCGAACGAAGCATGGAAATGTCAAAAGTTTGAGGAAGGCCTAAGACACGACGTGAAGAGGGCGATTATCACTTTGAAGAGTAACCAGTTTTCTGAGCTGCTTGATACGTGTCACCGGGTGGAAGACTTAAACCAGGCGCGAGACACAAGAAACCGTAACTTTGGACCGTTTCGGTCTCAAAGAGGAGGAAGCAGTAATACCAACCGCTACTAGAAGAAGCCTTATTCTAGACCACATGGAAATCAACAACAAAGACCGCAAGGGGGAAGTCCTGGAGGAAGTCTAGGTAGAACTGGTCAAATGATGGTGCCTACGCCGAGATGCATAAAGTGCGGGAAGGATCACTACACGAGAGACTGCACTATTAAAGGAATTATCTGCTTCAGATGCGGGAAACTTGGACACGTTTCTCGTGACTGCAATCAACCTAAGGTGGAGCCTTCCGTCAATGCTGCTAGAACTGCTAAACCGTAGGCTGGATGTAGAGTTTACACCCTGAGTGGTGCTGAAGCCTCTAAATTCGAAGATCTTATACAAGGGGAAGGTGTCATAGAAGGTAATCTTTTAACTATATTGGATGACTCTGGTGCAACTCATTCTTTCATTTCCTATGACTGTGTGAAAAGACTTAGTTTACCCGTGTCTTCTTTGCCTTTTGATTTGACTATTTCAACCCTTACTGCTAAACCCATTGTTACTACCAAAATCTGTTTAGATTGTCCCTTGATTGTTGAAGGTCGAATCTTTTCTGTTGATTTGATATGTTTGCCACTATCTCAATTAGATGTGACCTTAGGAATGGATTGGTTATCTACTAACCATGTCCTGTTAGATTGTTCTAGAAAAAGCATAGTTTTACGTTGGATAAGAATTCTAGATTTTTACGGCCAACCAAGTGAAAGCTTTCTTGAAAGAAGGAGCTCGGGGATACATGTTGTTTTCTTCTTTGAAAATCGAGAATGAGGTAGATGTGGACGCAATTCCAGTGGTTCGAGAATTTCCTGAAGTCTTTCCCGAAGATGTACCTGGTTTACCACCAGAGCGAGAGATCGAGTTTACCATTAACCTTGTACCTGGAGCTGGTCCTATTTCCATAGCACCTTACAGAATGTCACTAGCAGAGCTAGTTGAGCTCAAGAAGCAATTGGAAGAACTTTTAGAGAAACAATTTATTAGACCTAGCATATCACCTTGGGGAGTGCTGGTACTTCTAGTTAAGAAGAAGATGGTACTTCACGATTGTGTGTAGACTACCATCAGCTGAATAAAGTCACAATTAAGAACAAGTATCCATTTCCGAGGATAGATGACCTAATGGATCAACTGAAAGGAGCGACGAAGTTTTCTAAGATCGATTTGCGATCGGGTTACCATCATATCAGAGTAAAAGTGGAAGACATTCCTAAAACGACTTTTCGTTCTTGTTATGGACACAACGAGTACCTGGTGATGCCTTTTGGTGTGACAAATGCACCTGCTATTTTCATAGATTATATGAATAGAATCTTCCGTCTTTATTTAGATAGATTCGTCATTGTCTTCATCGATGATATCTTGATCTATTCAAAAAATCAAAAGATCATGCTAAACATCTCAGTATAGTTCTTCAGATTTTGAAGGAGAAAGAATTATACGCCAAGTTATCAAAATGTGAGTTTTGGTTGAATAAAGTTAAATTCTTGGGCCATGTGATTTCGAAGGAAGGAATTGTTGTAGACCCATCAAAAGTGGAAGTTGTTCTACAGTGGGAAAGGCCAAAGACGGTAACAGAAATCTGAAGCTTTGTTAGATTAGCTGGATATTACCAGAGATACATCGAAGGATTCTCTAAGATTGCTGGACCTCTCACTCAACTCACAAGGAAGAATCAAGCTTTTGAGTGGGTGGATACTTGCAAAGGAAGTTTTCAAGAGATGAAAAGAAGACTAACTACTTCACCAGTGTTAGTTCTACCTGATCCAAGTGAACCATTCAAAATGTGTTGTGACGCTTCATATCAAGGATTAGGTTGTGTCCTTATACAAGTCAGAAAAGTGGTAGCTTAAGCTTTGAGACAATTGCGAGTGCATGAGAAGAACTACCCAACGCATGACTTGGAGTTAGCTGCTGTTGTATTTGCTTTGAAGATATAGAGACATTTTCTCTGTGGAGCAACATTCAACGTCTTTAGTGATCACAAGAGCTTGAAGTATTTGCATGATCAAAAAGAGTTGAACATGAGACAACGAAGATGGTTAGAATTCCTGAAAGAATATGATTTCCAACTTCAGTATCACTCTGTAAAGGCCAATGTTGTGGTCGATGCCTTAAGTAGGAAAACAATCAGCGTTTCTACCATAATGATTAGAGAATAGGATTTGATAGAACACTTCAGAGACGTATGGTCTTTTGTGGAACTAATGCCAGGAAAAATTTGCATGAACATGGTCACTATTTTGAATGATTTAATGAAAGATATCCGAGAAAAGTAGAAGGTTGACAAGTTCTTGTAAGAGGAAAGAGAGCTGATGAAGCAATGCAGTATATCAATATTAGAGGAAAGAAGCGATGGAATTTTAAGATTCCAAGGTAGAGTCTGTATGCCTAAGGATGAAGAACTCATGAAGTATATACTCTAACATGCTCATAAGAGTTAGTTGAATATGCATCCTGGAATGACCAAAATATACCAAGATTTGAAGAAGTTATTTTAGTAGCATGGAATGAAAAGAGATATTGCTAGATGTGTATCTTCTTGTCTGGTTTGTCAGAAAATAAAGATTGAACATCAAAGACCGTCAGGATTGTTACAGCCCTTATCTATTCCCGAATGGAAGTGGGATAGTATTGCTATGGACTTTGTTGTCGGATTGCCAAAGACCAGAAAAGGATATAATTCAATATAGGTAATTGTGGATTGACTTACGAAGTCAGCACATTTCTTGTTAATCAACATAAGGTATTCATTGGAGAAGTTGACTCAGTTGTACATCGGTGAAATTGTCAGACTACATAGTGTGCCTACAAGTATCATTTCTGACAGAGATCCCAGATTTACATCGAAATTTTGGCAAAGTCTTCAAAAAGCAATGAGGACAAAGCTACGTTTGAGTTTTGCATATCATCCTCAGACCGACGGTCAATCAGAAAGGACAATCCAATCATTGGAAGATTTGTTGAGAGCTTGTGCCATAGAATAGACTGGATGTTGGGATGAAGTTTTACCGTTGGTAGAGTTCACCTACAACAATAGTTACCATTCGAGCATAGGGATGGCTCCCTATAAGGCTCTATATGGGTGAAGGTGCAGAACACCTTTATGCTGGTATCAGGATAAAAAACAGCTCATAGTTGGACCTGATCTTATTCAGCAGACAACTAAGAAGGTCAAGATGATTCAGGAGAAGATGAGAATGGCTCAAAGTCGACAAAAGAGCTATGCGGACAAAAGGAGGAAACCTCTTAAATTTGAGGAAGGAGAGTATGTATTCTTGAAAGTCACGCCTACGACTGAGGTCAGTCGGGTTCTCAAATCTAGAAAACTTACTCCAAAATTCCTGGACCTTATCAAATTCTTCGTCGGATAGGTCCAGTTGCTTATCAGATAGCTTTACCACTTTTTCTTTCAAATCTTCACAATGTTTTTCATGTGTCACAACTCTGAAAATACATTCTAAGCCCTGATCATGTCATAGCACCTGATTCAATACAATTAAAGGAAAACTTGACTTATGAAACAACTCCTATAAGGATTGAGGATAGGAGAATAAAGCAGCTCAGAGGGAAAGACATTCTATTAGTGAAAGTGATCTGGAACGAGACAACCGGAGATGCGACATGGGAACTGGAAGACAAGATGAAGGAGCAATACCCACAATTATTCTAAGGTATAAAAATTTCGAGGACGAAATTCTTATTTGATGGGGAGAGTTGTAACACCTCAAAATTTATTTATTTCATTATAAATATTCATTTGATAATATTTGTGATTTTTGAGAATTTTTCTGGAATTTTCTGATATCGCAAAATATTTTAATATTATTCTTTGTTTTGCGTGCAAACTGAGCAGAGCTGGAAAAATGAGATATTTTTTTCGAGAACCTTGATCTATGAAAACATCGACGGGGGATCTTACTAAACCCGAGACTGGACACGATTTACGAGGTTTCATATTTTTTGAGAAATTTTATCTGACAAAATAATAAATCGCTGTGTAATTTTATCAACTGGACAATTAATACTAACTTCTGTCAACTGTAACAATTGTCTATTGGATAATAATATGTATTAAAACCCTATCACATTCTCCTAATGTAATCCACTTTATGTCTAATCAAATCTAATTTAATTCAAATCTATTATATTTTAATCAAAGCTTCTTTGAGAAGTTTTGCCCACCAAAAGACTAGTATGCCCTTGGCTTGTTGGAGAAGCCTCTCCACCCCTCTCTCCTCTCTCTATTGCCGTGGCTTGTTGGTGTCCTTGGGGAAGCAATTTTGCTTCCCACACTTAACACATTTTACCCAAAAACATCACATTTTCATCTATTACTTTCTCTCTCTAGTTTCGTCTTCATTTTTCTCTCCACCCTCTCTATTCTTCTTCTCCTTCATCCACGGTTTGCAGCCTCCATTTGTGATCACTTCTTCTCATTTTCTAACTTCATTAACACCATTTCTACACTCCTTCCATCCTCCTCTACACTTTTTAGTTGGAGAGTTTCTTCAAAATCTATCATTTCCTCCATTGTCTTCTAAGACCAAGTTTTAAACTTTAAGGTAAAGTTTCCATTTTTTTCTTTTCTTCCTCTTCAATTTCGTGTTCCATGGTTTCATTGGAGACCAAAGATCCTTCTTTTACTAAGCTTGATGTTGACTCTTTGTGTTTGAAATTTCTAGGGTTTTTGGACCCCAAAACTAAAACCACCAAGAAGCAACTTGGAGGCCATTTTTATGTTCTTCCTTTAGGTAAGAGGGAGATTACTCACTTCAATCATTATTGGTAGTGAGGTGACCTTTATGTGGTTGTTGATGGAGAAATTCATATTTGAATGCTTACTTTGTTTGGTGATTTTGCATTTTATGTGTTCTTGATTGAGGTTGATGATTGAATGATGATTTTGAATGCATTGGGGGTGTTGGAATATTTAATAATATTAGGTTTAATAAATAGAAATTTTGAGGGTTTCCTACACTAATTTGAGGTCACGATTTTGGCTTGGATTTTTTAGGGATTTGAGTGATTTTGTGTGAGATAGTATTTGAGTGATTAGGTATCAAGTGATTAATGCATAAAATAGAAAGAAATTGGAACTTTGAAGACCTAAGGAGGCCACGGATTTTAGAAAAAATTATAGGTTCAAATGATGCCTTGGTGGATTTTTGAAAATTAAGGACTTAGAGATATACATAATCCATAATGAGATAGAAGAATTAAATTGAGTGATAGCTTTTAAGGAAGCCACGGTTTCTAAGGGTTATTTAACCTAAACTTCTCATGATTGACCAAGATCTAAAATGTTGGAACTGTTGCATTCCATAACATCTGATTGTGATAATTGATGGACCATGTATAAATAAATGTTGATGTTGAGAATTGGTTCTATGTTATTGTGAGTTCCTATGTGGGACTAAGTACTTGATAAAATTATGACATATTGATATTGAGAAATGATCATATGCCATTATGGTATGTCTTATGATAAATGTATCATTGATAAACATGCATGATGTACGTTGCATCGTCATGCATATGTGTTGTCCGTTGGACATTATTGGAAAGGCGATATATACCTAGGAGATTGAATAACACCTATGTGCGAGTGTGAGTAGACTAAGCGTAGGGTCATAGTGGTTGACCCTAGGGGCGTCGGGGTGCGGGTGTCTCACAATAGACGGTGGTAGCTCCACTAGGGCCATGGGATAGACCGATGCAAACACACTAACGATTCGGACTAAGATGATGTCCTATATCGTGATCAACTGTTGAGGTGCCATGTATAAGCCGTATTACGCAAATATTTTTATGAAATGAAGCACACTATTTTCAAGCTATCGAGATACTGGCATAACTCCTTGATCATTCTCTCCGAAATGTTAGTGTTTAGCTCCATGGAGTAGGAACTTGGTATCATATGTATTTTGAATTGTCAATCTCATAATCCATAGAGCATGAGCATTTATAACTGTGAAAATATTTATTTTTATTACTGCAAAAATTATCTGATCTTTAGACTATTGACTGCTAGAGATATTACTGCTATCTGCCTGTTATAGTAATTCTTATTATTATTTACTATCGTTCTACTTTTACTGTCAATTTTATTATTACTGTGGATGAATATATATGCTGTAATGCTATATGGGCGTCCAACGCCATTAATGAAAGATGGGTGTCTCACCTCTTTCTGTATTTCAATATTTCTGTTTATTGATACACTTCTGAGAAGACGTTCATGAGGAAGAAAAGGAAACATCTGAGTTTCTAGGTTTTTTGCCATACAACGACTAGAGTTTGCTGAAGATGTCTTCGCGTCCACACCGATTTTTGGGGTATGCTAGGATGACCTTTCATGGGGGACCCGATTGCTGGCACATTAACTTGAGCACGAACCGTTGCATTCATCACAGGGAGCTGACCATGTCTTTGGCGTGGGGCTGCTACGACCTGCCTGTTTTTGACTTCACAACCTTTGTTCATTTAGAATTTTACCTGCCTGTTAGAGATTTGTGGGATGATCTTTATTACACCCCACAAGAGGACTCTTTCCTCTCCACTGCTTGGGCTTCTACATAAAATTCGGTCGCTCCGATGACAATTTCATCGGATGAGGAGGACCTTGAGGAGGACCCAACTACGTTCCTTCTTCGTGAGACAAAAGAATAAGGGGCGTTACACATGTAGGAAGAGAGTTACTTCCTTGAATATTAAGTTAAGTATGGAAGATCAAGTCATTAGGTATTCCAAGAATTAGGAGTTACCTAAAACAAGTATTTAGAACCTTGTGTCACTGTAGATAGTGCAATAGTAAGGAGAGCCAGATGCAAATGAGAGAGGTATAGGTTACTTATCTGGATGCACGAATTACTCACTTGTAGTAGAGTTGAGTTAAGTGTGCAAAGATCATAGAGGTGCTTATTTGGCTCCATAAGTTAAGTCAAAATGATGCATTAGTTAAGATAGACTCTTCCACATGGATGAGCTGAGTCTATGAGCATGTTTCCAATTAGTGAGGACAACAGTCTTCCTCTGTCCCAAGTCAGACCAGGATGTGATAAGTGATCTGTTGATTATTTCTATATCTTGCGTTCTTATATTTGATCTAATTAGAGTTCATGTGTGGTTAATTGTTAACTTTTAGCTAAGTTTTTAGATATGAAGTTTAATAAGATCCTTATTGTGAAGTTTTGCTTAAGTGTGTTTTATAAGCACTCATAATTGCGTTGTGTTTTTCAGGAGATCAATATCATCCCTTGAAGCAAAGAGAAAATAGAATATGTGAAGAATTATGGCTGAATATGAAGAAATTAAGTGACACTGCCTGTGTCCCAAGACACAGAGTTGGTTGTGTCCTTATTTGGTACTTCAACAGGATGCTGCACTGGGTTTGACCAACAACACGGCCCGTGTCCCCAGACACGGGGTAGGCCGTGTCCTTCTCTGGCATCACAATTCGAGTCAATTATGAGTGTGCCCAAAGACACGGCTTGTGTCCTCAGACACGGGGTAGGTCGTGTTCCTCTCTAACATCTAATTTTGCTGAAATTATGCTGACAGACCCTGACATGGGGTAGGTCATGTCATATGACATGACCCATGTCGTCACATCAAGAAAGCATATACGAATTCTAATGATGCACTAGGTATCCAAAGTTATAAATAGGATTACCTAAGATCCTAAAAAGTGATCTCTGGACTAGAAACTGTTAAGGAATTGAGGAGAATATAAAGAACAAAAGAGTGAGAGATTCGATTAAAGATTAGGATTCGGGTTCGAGCCATCGAAGATCCATCAACCTCAATCATTAGAAACTAGTTTAATCTTCAATTTTCTTTCGCACTTTTATTCTTGATGATGTCTACCTTTAGTTTTTCTTTTGATTCTGAATTTTCCATGGGTGGCTAAGTTCTTATTTGGTTAAGGGAAGATGAAACTCTAGTTCTAATTATGTGAATCTTACGTATTCCTTTATATTAAATACAGTTATGTTCTTATTCATATGTTTCTATTCTTAATTCAGTATAAAGGTTTTTATACTTTTCACTATTTTCAAAAGTAGTAAAAATATGATTGCTATGTGTGGTTGCGGTGGTATGATTAGTGAAACATATAATCTGAGTAATTCAATCCCGGTGTGTGATTGGACCTTAGTGTGATTGGTTTTCTGAATCTTAATGCAATCATGAATTAGGTCTAAGAGCGGTTGCTTTACAATTAACTAATGATTAGGGTTTAATTTGAGCGGTTGTTAAATTAACCAAAACTTAAGAAAAACAGAGAATTAATCTCGCAATCACATAAGAACATAATTGATCATGTTGGTATAAAGGATATGTAGGTTAGCATGATCATATAAATCTAGTGATGGATTCCATCTCTTAACTAATACCTTTTAATTGGTAATTCAAATCATACTCATTATTGTTGCTTTCAATTTAATTCCTTTTCATAGTTTTAACAAACAAACCCTTTTTTTTACTGTTTATTATTTTTGGAGTTTAAATTAGGATTCAGTTTTTAGTATCAATTGAATTAGTTCTCTGTGGATCAACCTTTGCTAACTACAACTAGTTGCAAGGTTTTATATTTTTGGTGGAACTTGGCAACTGATTTTGTCCTTAATTTTAATCACAATTCACACCACACCAATAAGTGCACTCCCTACCTTAACGAGTGTTCGTGGAATTAGAGTTTCCTAGAATGAACAAGTAGCAGTTGGGTTAAATCGTCAGCTTTACAGTTACAGTTAGTTGTATGGACAAGTGTCTGTTGTTGTTGACATATGCTATTGTATATGTGGTTGCTTATGTTAATGGTATGTAGGCTATCGGTTTGGCTATACTATTAGGTATTGTGTAGTTCTCAGTTATAGTGGAGGAAACTCTTATGATAGTTGTTATAGACAATATTATACGGCTGTATGGACGATTGTATAATGTTGAGTTTAATTTAATTATGTATGCAGTTTACATTGTTTGATGTCATGAAATACATGAATATTCATGTTCTCACCCCTATTTATGTTTCTATGGTAATAGTAGGTCAAGACTCTTCAAAGGGTAAGGAGATAAAGAAACAGAAGAATTACTGTAGATTAGTTTTATTTGTTTCCTTTATAGACAAAGTTGATGTATTTTATTTATATTAGCTTTGAGGATGTAAAGGTTATATGTATAACACTTTGCATCCTTTTAGGGCTATAGATGCATATATGTATAACTTTTTAGTTATTGCTCTCCATGATTATTTATAAATGTTATGGGTTAGTTGATTATTATATTACAAGTAGCATAGCTATTATTATTTATCCAGGTATTTGTTAGTTATATTAGGGTGACAGTACTAAGATGTTACAATAACCATGTTAAACCTTTCGCTAGGCTTATGGTTAGGTTGTGTTGTAACTATGCTAAACTTTAGGTTTATGGGTTAATTTGAAATTGCAAAGATGATACAAAAGCCTCTTAGTATAGAGTCCACTGATCCAGGCTACAGTCTGCTACGCTTAACCACTGTAAACTTGGCCAGTTTATAGGTTAAGGACAGGCCATAAGGGTATGGGTGAAGACCCTTGAATGCACTCCTTGACCTCAGACAATGGTCAAGTAGATTCCTCTATCTGACCATCATATATTGATGTTGGAATAGTTAATCCTCTTTAGACCTTGTATTCCTTGGATCTCTTTCGAGGTGTTGTAACCTTGGAGGTTGTAGTAATTACATAATGAATAGAGAACAAAAAGAGTTAGTGTTGGAGAAAAACCTGATTTATTCATATCATACTGAAAGATGTCTCTTACCTAATCTTAAAGTAATAATTTAATATATTTCTCAACTATAATACTTTTTTAGTTTGTCTATGTTCTAGAAGTATTTGATTGCCTTACTAAAGAGGGTTTCTAGGGTGTAGGCTCTAGTATTAGTTTTGGATGTGATTATGTACGGTCCTTCCCCATTAGGAGCTAACATCTTATCTTTAGCATTTTCCCTCCGATATCCGCCCTACGCAGCATGAGGTCGTCGGGGTTAAACTGACGTGGAATCACTTTGGAGTTATACCACACAGTGATCTTTTACTTAAGGGCTACTTCTCGGACGTAGGCAATATGGCGTTGTTGTTATAGCAAGTCAAGATCATGGCAGATGAGGTTCAGATTGGTTTCCTTAGAGAATTTTTTCTTCCTCCAACTTAACTCTCCTATTTCCACCAGGATCATAGCATCACAACTGTAGGTCAGCTTAAATGGGGTTTCTCTAGTGGAGGAATGTGGAGTGGTCTGATATGCCTAAAGGACATGATCGAGTTGTTCCACCTAGTTCCCCTTGGCATCACCAAGTCTCTTTTTAATCCCCCTAAGTATAACCCGATTGGCAGACTTAGCTTGCCTATTGGTTTTTTGATGTTCCACCATTGTCTGTGACAATTGACTCTGAGATTCCAAATTATTGATGATATTCCTGTAAGTGAATTTTTGGATTTGCATGGAGGTGATTGTGGCCAACGATTCTACCTCAATCCACTTGGTGAAATAATCAATGGTCACCACTAAGTATTTAACCTGCCCTGTTGCTTGGGGAAAGGGACCTAGGATGTCAATTCCCCATTAGTAGAATGGCCAGGGAATGGACAACGTTGACAATTCCTTAGGTGGTGCTGCATAAATGTTTGAGTAACGCTGACATTGGTCATACTTTTGCACATGTTCTTTGCTATCAGCTTCCACGGCAAGCCAATAGTATCTAGCCCTAAGCCCTTTCCATGCTAAGAGCTTGCCATCGAGATAGTGCCTCGAGCTTCCTTCATGAATCTCGGCTAGGACGTATTCTGCCTCTTTTGGACTAAGCCATTTGAGGAGGGGAGAAGAGAAACCACAGTGATACAGCTTGTGCAGTGTTGACTGAAGGCTCCGCCTTAGCTTGATTGTAGTCTTTAGAGACGTGTCCAGGTTTTCCATATCTAAGACAGATTATTCCCTTGATCGTGCAGTCCTTCGTCGGATGAACCTGACGTCTATGAGCTCCTTAACTTGTTTCTGGATCACCTCCTGCCTTTTAGGACTAACCTTTCATTTATGCTAGGCCACCAATTTTGCATTCTTTATAATAGAAAGTCGGTGGAAGATAAAGTTTAGGTCTAAACTCAGCATGTCAACGGAAGTCCAGGTGAATAGATCCTTATTTTTCTACAGGAACTCAGTCATTTGGGATCTTTCCTCGTGACTGAGTTGTCCTCCAATCTTGGTTACCTGATTTGGCTTGTCACCAAGTTGAAAGGGCTGGAGCTCTCTGTTAGGTTGGGGGCGCATATCACAGATCTCTACGTCCAACTCATTCAAGAGGATGTTGACAATGTCTGTAGTGATTAGAGTTATATTGTTGTGTTAGTCTACATTCTGAGGTTTTTGGGCGATCCATAGGCTCTCACTGTAGCACTTCCTCACCACGACTTAGTCTCATTTGACTGTCATAACTCTGTCTTATTAGTCCATAAATTTCATGGCCAAGTGGGGAGTGGATATCACGGCCCCAAAGGCATTGAACGAAGGATAACCCAATATAACATTATAAGTCGATGGACAGTCAACCACTAAGAACATGACCTTAATAGTTTTAAAGAAGGAGTGTTTTTCCAAAGTCAAGTAGGTCTCAATATACCCAACCGAGATGATCTTGCTATTTGTGAACCTGATCTACTCATCGGTGTACAAGATTACCTCTTCTTTTGATAATCCTAGTTTGTTGAACAAGTCTAGGAACATGATGCCATTCAAGCTCCCCTGATCCATAAATACTCTGCGTGTAACACCATAATTCTAGATACTGTAGTATATTGTTAATATACTCAAGTAAATAGAATTAAGGGTGTCACTTATAAAATTAAAACATAAAATTTAAAACATACGCGTAACCTATATAATAAATATAACACATATATATATAGATCCTTGACAAAGTAAGAGAGCAAGACATTTTACGCATCTGACAACTTGCTCTTTACCACAAAACTATCTAATATCTCTGAAATTATAACTTTTTACAAAATTGATTACAAACACTTAATTACATAACCATTAACATGGATAAGATGGATACAATGAAGATGCAACTATTGTGGTTTTCTAAACTATTAGTATGAATAGCTAAATTTTGGGGACAAAATTTTTAAAAGGAAGGGAGAATTGTAACATCCTCTTTTTACACATGTTAGGGTTTTATAAGGTTACAGAGGTGGTTTAATACTAGTTTAACATGTCTGCTAAATTTTGGGATGTTTTAAGTTAATTTAGACACTTTGCCGTAACACAGAACGTGCAAAATGACTATTCTAACTTAGGAAAAATATTATAAATGCTATATTAAAGGAAATGAATATGGAAAAGTTATTTCTAGGTCACAAATGAGTGAAAAAGGATGTGATTAAATTTTTAAGGCAAACAGAGTCAGTGTGGTATTTTTAAGGATACCGAGTAAGTATTTAAGTACCGATTGGGTCACAGTAAATATAGAAAATGATGAAAATGATGAAATAAGAATTTTAATGGATCTTATAATTTATTTTAAGGATGTTAAAAGTTAGGAAACTTGATTTAGTTAAATCAAAGTGTTCTTAGAAGATACGAAATTGAGCGAAAGGATAAAATTGCCCTTATAACTCATCTATTAAAAGATGAGATTTCCTCTCATCTTTTTATCCTTCTCACGCACAATTAAAGGAAAGAAAACAGAGGAAGAAAAGAAGAAAAAGGGGAAGAAGGAGAAGGAGAATGAAAAGGAAGCAAGATCAAGAGTCATCAACCAAGGTAGGGGAAAACTCTTCCATAGCTCTTAATCTTCTTTCCATGTTTTCCATGTTTGATGGCAAGAATAAAAAATGGGTTATGATTGTTGTATAGTGATTTTTATGTTTGATTCATACTCTTTTAAGTTGATAATGGTTTGTTTTGGTTAATGGATCATGGATGTGATTGAGAAGTGGCTTGATTTCATAAAAAGATGAGTTTCAAAAATGGGTTTTACATGATGGATGAATGATCCTTAAATTATGTATGATTGTGTTAAAGATGTGTAAAGGAGATACAAATTGATTTGAAACCATTATTGATCATTGCTGATGCTTAAATATTAATTTTTGGTGATGGATTTTAGTTTCGAATCAAAGGAAAGCAGAAACCACGTTTCTGCATAATTTTCTAGTGTTGGTCACTCCTAGGCGCAGGTTTTCCGTGCCTAGGCATGGTAAAACCAAGCTTAGGTGTGAGACAAAGCAGCATCCTGACATCTTGTATTGTTTGCTGCATAACTTGAGCTATAGATATCAAAATGACCTGATTCTAGGGGCATTTGAAAGCTAACATGTAAGGCTATATGCCTATAAAATTTCATAATGTCTTAAGTTATGATGCAAATTTGGTGCAATCTTGAAAATCATACTTTTTTAGGCAAATATTGAGGTTTTTTTTTTGGATAATTGAGGTTGAATGGTTTGTGAATTATGTTTTATTTTCTTTTTGGCTAAGATTGAGTTAGGATGATGTGATATAAGGGTGTTGGATCCCTATATAATGGATTTTGCTATGTAATGTATTATGTGTTGTTAATAAATGATGTAATGAGCCATGATATGGTGTAATGTAAAGAAGTATATTGATTTATACATGTTATCAAATAATGTTGATGATTATGATATTAAGAAGCAATATAAAAAGGATGGTAAAGGTAGATGAGGTTAAGTGAGTCCCTCTCTACAAGCATGTATGATAATGTAAAAGAGAAAGTTTAATGATTGTGGTATTGCTTCCTTATTATGTAAGGGAAGATATGATTAAGTAAAAGTTAAAGAAAGAAATGTTTTAATATTATGCATGTTTTATTTTCAAACTTGTTATTTAATGTTTCCATGTATTGTAAATCTATTGCTTGGACAAAAGGGCACCAATCAGCTTAGACAAAAGGGCTTCAAGTGTCATGTTTGGTAGTGCAAGGGGCAAAAGGGTGTCCTGTCTACCCAGAAAAACAATACAAGGAACAAAAAGGCTTCCTAGAACAAAATGGCTTCTTGGAAATATTCAAATAACATGAGTTTTTCTAAAACAAAATCTTTTAAAAATCATTGCATGAGCATACTTTAGGGTTTCATTAGGCATAATCATACATCAACATACATTGCATAAAATTGGCAATTGTACGGGCAATTGTCTTGTTTTTATTAAATATGAAGTTTAAGGATAAAAGTTGGTTAGAAAAGGTTGAAAGTCTAAGTGTAGCTTAAATGTGTGTAATGGAGCAAATGAGTATGCTTGCTAGCTTCTATAACTGTTATAGTGAATATATGTCGACTCATGTTGAGTTTCTATATAATGATTGAACTGTTTTCTTTATTAAATGAATTGTCTACTTTGGGAATGGAAAGGAATGTGTTTTGGCTTATGCTACCTTTCTAAATAATTAAGTATAACTTGTATTTTATCCCAAAGCAGTTAGATTTACCATGATGTTACATTTTTAAATTTATTACTGAAAATTTTTAATTCTCACCCCAGTGTTTGTTTTATGATTTCCATGATAAATCCAAAGGAGGATCGAAGCAAACGCAAGGCAATGCGATGAAGACGTATTTAGGTTATTAATGTAATTATTTTATGTTAGCTCTGTAATTATTATTATTGGTTCTGTAATTAAATTATCATGATTAGCTCTTTGTATAAGTTGTAATCTCATACATATTATATAGGAGTTTAGTAAAGAGCAAGTTTTCGGAGGTGTGAAATGTCTTGCTCTATTGCTTTAGCTTAAATGCTCTATATATTTATTCATTAATAATTATTGATCAGGTTAAAATTTTACATTTTACGTTAGAAAGTGACATACTAAGTCTAGTTACTTAGTATATATAGGGTATACTACAGTATTTAGAATTAAGGTGTTATAGCAGGCACATCTCAGGATGCTCAAAAACATGACAGGGCACAACCCTAGATGATGTTCATGAAGATAACTGTCATTATGCTGAAGTAACTCAGATAAAAAAACACCCTCTCGGGGGGCTTCGCGGGCGACAGTGACTTTGGAAACATTAGGGAAAAGGTCCTTCAAGTAGTGTTGAGCGTAGCATCCCTCACAGAAACTAAGTCGGGCAGAGGGTCAAGAAAAAAACCCCACTGATCTCGTTCTTTGATGAGGATTATGAAAATACTATCTTGGATCATGATGACCCCATGGTCGTTACCAAAATAATCAAAAACTTCGAGGTTCACAGTGTAACATTCAGCTCAATCTAATGATATTAATCGGTGTTACAGTAGCTCAATAAATCTGGTACAAATTACCTAAGTGTTTAGGTAATTGTTTAGAGTGAATTGAGCATAAATCTGTAACATTGAACATGAGAACTACCTCAAAATAGCTCAGAAAAATTATAAGATCATGGACAAATGATAAATAGAGAATAAACATTAAGTTGAGAGTGGAAATAGAATAAATTAAATATTGAGAGCTTCCTAATTCAATTCCATAAGGACTAACTTAACCCAAGGATGAATAGTGAAGCTTAGTGATTGGTAAAGGTGTAACAATGATATAACAATTGGAAAATGATTTATAATTTTTCATATCATTAGAAAAATTGGAAAATTTTATTAAGGGAATATAAAAATATCTTTATAGACATAAATTTTAGGATTTCTTCCTATATTTTGTTCAAATCACATTTGTTCTTTATTTTATCTTTGATTAACTTTACCTTTACTATTTAAATTCACTTGTTTTATCTATTTTCTCTCTCTCACAATCCTTCACTCTCACCCACTCATTTTCCTATCTCTTGCTCACCTTTTTGTTCACTCATCAACTCTTCCTCTCTTGTTTTTACTCTCTTTCTGTCTCTCACTCGTCTATTTTATTTGTCGGTCGTTTATTCCCTCTACTTTTTCGTGTGCAGCTTGCTCCCTCGTCTCTTCCTCCCGTCCGCTCTTGCTCGGCCATTCGCCCCACTCAGCCGACCATTATCACTGATTCTCTCTCTTGGTACGCTTTTGCTGGTTTGTTTTGACCACCTTCTTCCTTTCATATTTCATTTCATTGATTCTCACTTACTCTCTTTCTCATCTCTGCTAGCATTGGAACCGAGGGAATGAGAGCAGGAACAAAGAAGCAAGAACAATAGAAGCAAGAAGGAATAAAAGGAGAGGGAGGACGTGAAAGAGGGAAAAAGGAATAAGGAACCATGACAATGGTGGGGGTTATTTTACCTTATCTTGTTCATTATTTTACATGGTATTTTAAACAAAATTTCTAATCCTTGTATTTGTGTTTGTCACGACCAAGCTGTAGTTTTTGCTTACCTTTGTGATGATTTTATTTGACTATTGATTTAGTGACCTTATAGTTTTTGTGAATTGTCTTTGTTGTCTTTTTAGTTGAAAGGTCACGGCTGAATAAGTTTCATCTTCTTTATGGAATTTGAATTACAATTGTTTTGTGCCTTGTTTTAGTGTTTTACGACCAAGACACTTTTATTGACTTTGATGTACACATTTATTGGCTTGGATTGTATTTGGTCATACCATGAAGTTCTTGTGCCACGGCCAAGACACTTTTATTGTCTTTGTAACATCTTAAATTTATTAACTTTAGTTTAAATTGTTTGAAACCTTGAAGTTCACGACTAACACTCATTTTATGCCACCATTGTTGACTTTTCTTTGGTTATTGAAGATTGTATGTTCATTGTTAACATTTATATTATGCCACCATTATTGACTTTTCCTTGGTTGTAGAAATTGTTTGATTTGAATTCCTTAGAAGTCACAGCCAAGTGACTTAAACAATGTGGAAATGTTGAATTTTTATATTACAGATCTATTTGAATTGTTTGAGATCTTGAAGTTCATGGCTAACATTTATATTATGCCACTTTTGTTGACTTTTCCTTGATTGTTGAAGATTGTATGTTCATGGCTAACATTCATGTTATAACACTTTGATAATTTCATGGACTTTGTGTCCCTTTTAAAGAAGGCTATGGCTTGTTCATGTGCAAAGGGGATTTTTGGCTTGACTTATATTTAAAAATCATAGCAAGGTGATGCTTATTTGTAAAGGTATTATAATGGTTTTCTTACTTGATTTTATGAATATTGATCTCGGTTGTGCCTTGTTTTGGGGCATATTTATGATATTTATTTAATTGCAATGGTAATTTAAATTATGATAGTAAAAATATGCTAAATGTTGTCTTATTGATAGTAGTGTTTTATAGGTATTTGAGTTAGAATTTTGAAGCTTGATGGGTAATTTTTAGGCAGAATGCTGCCTAAATTGAATTAGTATTTTGTTACTTTAAATACATATAATAGTGACTTGAAATGGTTGGAAATGTTAAGACAAAAGGTTGACTTATTGTACATGATAAATTGGTTTGAAAAGTGGTAGTAGCCACTAAGGTGATTAAAGTAGTAGTTGCCACTAAGATAATTAAAGTGGTAGTAGCCACTAAGGTAATTTAAGGTGGTAGTAATCACTTATGGTAAATTAAATTGGTAATAGTTACTATGATAATTAAAAGTGGATTTTAGCCCTAATGAGACACTAACGAGGATACGGTTATAGCCATAGATGAATTAACCTACTTACGTATGTTAAATATTATTAATGGGTCGATGCCCTATTATATAGAAATATAAAAGAAATTAAAGGTAATGTTAATGGGTAGTTCTCCTACTTCTTTGCAAAAGTATAAGAAATAAAGACAAAAGTACTGTTGAGAATATGTAAGTTAAGTGTTTTAATAAGAAACGTATTATGTAATGTAAATATCGATATTTTTTTTATGAATGGTTTATCTCAGAAATGAGAAGACTAATTTTTAACTTATGTCACTTTTCCATTTATTATTTATATAACTTATTTTTAATCATAGTAGCTAGATTTATCATAATATCATGTTTTATAAACTTACTATTACGAATTATAAATTCTTACCCCAGTTCTTTTTATGTTTCCATGATAAATCCAAAGGTAGACCACAATAGGAGCGGAGGAAGCGTTAAAGACTAAGCTTAGATTTATATAATTCTATATATTTTCTTAGTTTGTATTAAGTTGTGTATTTATATCAATGGTTATGTAATTAAGTGTTTGTAATCAATTTTGTAAAAAGTTGTAATTTCAGACAAATTAGATAGTTTTGTGGTAAAGAGCAAGTTGCCAGATGCGTAAAATGTCTTGCTCTCTTACTTTGTCAAGGATCTATATAAGTATGCGATATATTTAACCAAACTTAGATATTCATAGTCTTTCATTTCTAACTAAGGTTACTCTGTAACGAGTTGGAAGATTGAACTTCCCTTTTACTTTCTTAAAGTATATACCCTTCCTGGAACCTGTAGTCTATGATTGGGTATAACTTTCTGCCTTTACTGACATCTGCTAACATAGTGCCCTAGTTGATTGCACTCATAAAACAACAAACAAAGTTTGTTGTCATGTTATCTTCCTCCATCCTTAGAACATTTAAACTCCACAATTTCCATTTGATTTTGGCTTATTTCCATTTTGTGATTCACTGGCTATATAATTGCATTCCTTGTTCTCATCATCTATCATCCTCCTCTTTCATAGATTCATGATGTTTTGCTCCATGTGAAACTTGGATTCAATGGTCTCCACAACTTTATACTTCTTGACTAAAGTGGGAAAAATCCCTAATCTTCATAAGCTTGGCAAATCTCTTGTTTTCTATCCCTTCAATCCAAATTCAAACTTGACATACTTTTGGTTTTTGTTTAGGTTGAACCTACATATGAGGAAAACTTGAAAAGTTCTCCAAACTTCACTTCATTTTATATTATATAATGAACATGCCTCCTACATTACATAAGTACATACAATTCCTAATAGTTTTATTCAACTACTCAACCAATACTCTATTTTGCCCATTGTCTTAAAAGTTCGACCATATTAAGAATTCCCTTATTTTATTTATTTATTCTTTGAGTCCTTCCTTCCCTTTACATTGCAAAAGTAATCATTGTCAAATCTTCCAAGATTTTCCAATTTCATCCCTGTGAATACGTGGCTTCTCCTTATCATATACAATGTTGCTATTTTCATACTAGCAGTATACATCTTCAATCACTTAAACCTTTATAATTACCAAGTCAATTTTGAGTGTTAAGGTCTTGACAGAATGGGAAAATCCTAACCGTATACTTATCCATAGTAACTAACATGTAAGCATGCATGAATAAAGATCTAGCTTCAAACATTGTCTTATTTGACAAAATGTAAGATGCCCTCTCAATTTCAAAAGAATATACTTCTATTCTAACATAATAACATTTCACCAGAGAAGTCACTGGGTCTTGCTTCATTTCCAAATTTCCTATAGAAAGCATCAGCTTCTTGAACACTGGTCTTAAAACTTCTTATATTCTTCTATCCAATAACTTTATCAACCAAAACATTGTCATCACCCAAAGATTAATGTGGGTGTGTTCGTGTGTTATATCCTTGAACCTCAATCTCCCATTTGAAGAAACATAGCAGTGGTATATATATGGCTTATAATAATCTCAAGCCTATAACTTTTTATATTATTCTTTTCGGGTTACCACTTGATTTCATTCGGAAAAAATACTAGAGAAAAACAAATTGAAAACTTTAAAATAACCACTTTTCTGCTGTTTCACTTCTACACCAATATCTTAATTCTATAGGATCTA
Organism: Ormosia emarginata; assembly: GCA_029884605.1. Classification (NCBI taxonomy): domain Eukaryota; kingdom Viridiplantae; phylum Streptophyta; class Magnoliopsida; order Fabales; family Fabaceae; genus Ormosia; species Ormosia emarginata. Next base: position 4,619,967 of record JAQQTP010000033.1, on the reverse strand, counting down.
ACGACACCACATCTCATGTAGAATCGAATTGGAACTACACAATAAACTTTGTTGAATACCTCCACATTTATAAGCAACCTTTACCATATATTTTTAAGAAATATGACTCCATTTAAATCTTCAAAAGTTACCTCAAAATAGATCAAAAGATTATATCATTTGGTGTCTTAATAAACAATCCTCTATAGACAATTCTTCATATAGTATCATGTTTTTATTGCACGTATAACATACTAACTAGTTTATCAATCTAGACTTACTTCCACATTACTCCCTACATTTGGCTCACTTTTGGCTCCATATTCCAACTTGAATTTGTTTTCCTTTATATTGTAGAAATTAAAATCGAACTTCAATATTTGACCGTTTACTCTCATAGAAGCTTTACTAATTCACTTTGTTTCTCATCTATCACTATGTTGTATCTGTTTCTAATTAATAATAAATTCACCTCTCTAAGCTCTAGATAATCATAGGAATCCTAATCCTATTTGTAAAAGTGGGTTGGCTTCTATTCTGACAAAATCTGATTAACAATAGCAACTCATTCCCTCACAACAATTGCTGCCATTTTAATTCTTTCAACATATTACAGGCACCATCTTTATTGAATTCCATAACCTATAACTCAATTTTACTAAATCATGATTTTACTTCAAGCATCAAAATAGACTCATCACTATTTACCAAACTTCTACTTCATATTGCCTTTTAGATATACTACTTTACTTCAACTCAAGAATTCCATTTTCTTATCTTCTCGATCATTCTCTAGGAAATATTCATCCAAAGAGATTACTCTAGATACCTTCCATTTCATCTATATACCAGCAGCTTCCATTAATCATCTCAAACTTATCCACTAATGCCCCACTTCTCCTTTCAACACAAAAGAAGCGAACTACACATTTTATTCGTCTGGACAACTCATTACCTCAAATATCTTCTTCCTTGCAATTAGCCATGTTTATTTTAAAACTTCAACATTTCATCTGATTGTGTATCCTTTAAAACCATGAGACATATTTCTTATTGACATTTTAATCCTTTAGTTCTTTCATCATATTCACTATTCAAACCTTGAGTTATTCTGTTCTTAACACATCATTGAGAAAGCAACATCAATTAGTTACTAATTCTATTTTGTACATTCTTTCAAAATCATTCTTATCATCCTCAACTGGCGAATTTGATCTCCTTCTTTTTCCTCATGCCACTAATAGCCTTAGTCTACTTTTGCATCATTCCATTAATAACTTTTGTTTATTCTTCAGCGACAGCGCTCTATTCTTTCATCGCTTTCATCAATAGCCTAACTATCTCAGACATATCACAATTACTCTTTCAGAAAGCTTTTTTATTCTCCCATTTTCGCCTAGGATGTGTTATAATTTCCTGTTCACACAGAACATTTCATATTGAGTTGGCCATACTCGATATCATATAATAGTGTGCCAGTAATTATTAACATCCAATCCTAACGTTGTCATGCAATCCTATTCACATATCTCACATTGAGATAAAAGAATGCATGACACAAACAAAAATACCTAAACATGCCCAAAAGCATAGTCAGTTCATTCCCCGGCTCGATAGGAAGAACTGCTCTGATACTAAAATGTAACACCCTAATTCTAAATACTGTAATATACCTTACGTATACTAAGTAACTAGAATTAGTATGTCACTTTCTAACATAAAATGTAAAACTTTAACCTGTTCAATAACTATTAACAAATAAATATATAGAGCTTTTAAGCTAAAGCAACAGAGCAAGACATTTCACACCTCTGAAAACTTACTTTTTACTAAACTCCTATATGATATGTATGAGATTACAACTTATACAAAGAGCTAATCATGATAATTTAATTATAGAACCAATAACAATAATTACAGAGCTAACATAAATAATTACATTAACAACCTAAATACGTCTTCATTACATTGCCTTGCGCTTGCTTCGGTCCTCCTTTGGATTTATCATGGAAATTGTAAAACAAACACTGGGGTGAGAATTAAAAATTTTCAGTAATAAATTTGAAAATGTAACATCATGGTAAATCTAGCTGCTTTGGGGTAAAATACAAGTTATACTTAATTATTTGGAAAGGTGGCATAAGCCAAAACTCATTCCTTTCCATTCCCAAAGTAGACAATTCATTTAATAAAGAAAATAGTTCAATCATTATATAGAAACTCAACATAAGTCAACATATATTCACTATAACAGTTATAGAGGCTAGCAAGCATACTCATTTCCTCCATTACACACCTTTAAGCTACACTTTGACTTTCAACCTTTTCTAACCAACTTTTATCCTTAAACTTCACATTTAATAAAAACATGACAATTGCCCTTACAATTGCCAATTTTATGCAATGCATGTTGATGTATGATTATGCCTAATGAAACCTTAAAGTATGCTCATGCAATGATTTTTAAAAGATTTTGTTTTAGAAAAACTCATGTTATTTGAATATTTCCATGAAGCCATTTTGTTCCTTGTATTATTTTTCTAGGTAGGCAGGACGCCCTTTTGTTCCTTGCATTACCAAATATGACACTTGGAGCCATTTTGTCCAAGCTGCTTGGCGCCCTTTTGTCCAAGCAATAGATTTACAATACATGAAAATATCAAATAACAAGTTTGAAAATAAAATATGCATAATATTAAAACCTTTCTTTATTTAACTTTTACTTAATCATATCTTCCATTACATAATAGGGAAGCAATACCATAATCATTAAACTTTCTCTTTTACATTATCATACATGCTTGTAAAGAGGGACTCACTCAACCTCATCTACCTTTACCATCCTTTTATATTGCTTCCCAATATCATGATCATCAACATTATTTGATAACATGTATAAATCAATATACTTCTTTACATTACACCATATCATGGCTCATTACATCATTTATTAACAACACATAATATATTACCTAGAAAAATCCATTATATAGGGATCCAACACCCTTATATCACATCATCCTAACTTAATCTTAGCCAAAAAGAAAATAAAACATAGTTCACAAACTATTCAATCTCAATTATCCCAAAACACCTTAATATTTGCCTTAAAAAGAATGATTTTCAAGATTGAACCAAATGTGCATTCTAACTTACGACATTATGAAATTTATAGGCATATAGCCTTACATGTTAGCTTTCAAATGCCTTTAGAATCAGGTCATTCCAATATCTATAGCTCAAGTTATGCAACAAACAATACAAGATGTCAGGATACTGCCCTGTCTCACACCTAGGCTTGGTTTTACCACGCCTAGGCGTGGTGCTCTTTGTCTCTCAAACTGATTAGTCCATGCCTAGGCATGGACAACCTACGCCTAGGCATGACCAACACCAGAAAATTATGCAGAAACATAGTTTCTGCTTTCCTTTGATTCCAAACTAAAAACCATCACCAAAAATCAATATTCAACCATCAACAATGATTAACAATGGTCTCAAATCACTTTGTATTTCCTTTACACATCTTTAACATAATCATACATAATTTAAGGATCAATCATCCATCATGAAAAACCCATTTTTAAAACTCATCCTTTTATGAAATCAAGCCACTTCTCAATCACATCTGTGATCCATTAACCAAAACAAACCATTATCAACTTAAAAGAGTATGAATCAAACATAAAAATCACTATAAAACAATCATAACCCATTTTTTATTCTTTCCATCAAACATGGAAAACATGGAAGGAAAGAAGATTAAAAGCTATAGAAGAGTTTTCCCTTACCTTGGTTGATGACTCTTGATCTTGCTTCCATTTCCTTCTCCTTCTTCTTCTTCTTCCCCTTTTTCTTCTTTTCTTCCTCTGTTTTCTTTCCTTCAATCGTGCATGAAAGGGATAGAAAGATGAGAAGAAATCTCATGTTTTAACACTAGTACTGAACTCATCCAAGGTCTTGGGCTCCTTCTTTGCAAGTGAAAAAGAGAATGGTTCTAATATGAGTCCTTCTCTGATGTAGTACAATCTGAGCCTTTCATCCTAGTCACGCACGTTCATAATCACCTTATTGAACCGAGATATAAAGTATAGGAGAAACTCCTCATTTCCTTGCTTAATCTGGGAGAGGCATGAAATGGATTTAGGTTGTACTTTGCTAGTTATGAAGTGCAGTAAAAATCTTAATGATAGAATCCCTTGGTTATCCACAGACCTTGGAGTTAAGGTGGTGAACCATCTCAAGGCAGTTTTCTTCAAAGATAGGGGGAAAACACGACACATGAGAGAATCATCGCCCCCAGCAAACAAAAGTGAAGAAACGTAGGCATTCAAATGTTCCTGAGGGTTCGTCGTCCCATCATAGGCTTCAATATTGATAGGATACTTGAAATGCCTAGGGATTTTGTAAGCCATCAGTCTGTTAGAGAAGGGTTGGTTTTAAGAAAATGTGTTCCTTACTCTATATTCCTGCTCTCTTGCATGAACAAGTACAACATTACGATCGGGATCCATGATCCTAGAGTTTTCTAGATGGCAGTCATCCTCCTATGTTCTGTTTCTATTTTCACGATTTCTTCTCAGAGATCGATTTTTGCCTTCATAGTCTCAGTTGGTAACTCTCTCTAGGTTATGGATTCTTTCTTTATAGAGATGAATTCTTTCATCTTGAAGTCTAACTAGAGATAGTAGTTCTGCCTTTGATAGCTCCCGATGATCATATTCAGCCTGGTGAGGCCAAACTTCATTCTTACTCAATCTCCAAGGCATGGCAACGCTAATACCCACTGTCTCGCATCGCCAGATGGTGCTCTTAAAGGACCTAGACGTTGTCTCACTAAAACTTATAGGAAAGGAGAAGAGAGATTATCTCTAGTGAAGGAAGTCTTTAGATCGTCTTTCCTGGGTTTCGGTTGAGCTACGACCGATTCTAAGATTGACTCATTAACAGGGATTGATGTTGGGTGACGGTTTGAAGATTATGGGTTACACGCAACAGAAACGTGATTTTGGTTAGTTGAGACTTGTCTTCTCCTCGTGTTAATCATGATGATGATGACGATGGTGGTGGTGGGAATGAAAGTTTATCTTTTCCCACAGACAGCGCCAATGTTTAGAACTGAGTTCTAAGGATTACCTAAGAAGGTAGTTGATGGTGGAAACCTTTATGGCATAGCAGCAACAGCAATGGTGCCAAGGGGTGAGTACTTGTAAAAAGCACTCTGACGTTCAAGTCAGTTTGTGTGCAAGGAGGGTAGTGTATAGAATTGGATATTGGATTCCTGCCTTCTAGGCCTCACAAGGGATAAGTATGAGCGTATTAGAGCATTGAGATTCTGAGCATTCAACCTGAATTGAATGTTGTTACTTGAAATCAGAGAGACTGTTATTCTCTATAGTTAATGTCCTATTTATGTGGGATATGATTAGCATTCATGTCGCTTAAAAGAGATTCTGAATGATTTATGCCTAGTAAATAGGCAATTACTAATGTGCATTAACATCCAGGTCCTATTCTAGTAGGCCAAGTTACTCTTGACTCGTGGATCCATAACCTAATCCAGAATAAACCCAAAAGCCAAAAGAACATAATTTTATGTTTGTGTGTAACACCCTAATACAGATATCCAGATATATCCTAGATAGACAGAGATATATAAAGATAACCAGTACTAGAGATGTCACTTCTATACTACATACTAACATATATCTATAATCACAACTGAGTAATTATAGAAAGCCTTGAGAGATTGCGGAAAAACTTAAACTCATACATATACATATACAAACTTAACCACCTGAGGGCTTATTGTAATACATATAACATAAAACTTATAGAACAAACATAAACTTATTACATAAGTTCTGTATACTTAAAGCAATAAAAACTACTCTAGTCTTCATGCTTTTATCTTCTCATCCTTAGCAGGGTTTGTACCTCTGTACTGAGCCTTTGCCTCGCACCTGAGTCTGCATCGGTACTGCATCTCGAGCCTCGCATCGCACTCGCATCCGAGCCTCGCATCCGGATTTACATGGAATAGCAACTGAGGTGAGAATTAACATTCTCAGTAAAAGCAATTCCAATACCAGTTCTCTATAACATTGTATATAACAAATATATAACAAATATATAACAAATGCTATAATTCTAACTTAGGAGCTTTGTCCCCTTTTCTCATAATTATTTCTATCTTAGGAGCTTTCTCCTCTTTTCTTATAACTTAGGACTTTCCTCCTCTTTTCTCTTAACTTAGGAGTTTCCTCCTCTTTTCTCTTAACTTAGGAGTTTCCTCCTCCTTTCTCATAACTGCACATTTTCTTATAGTGTGATATCAACCGATAGCCTACATACTGTTAATACATACAACGCCCATACAAGCTGTACATACTAACAGTGACGGACAATGCCCATACAACTGTCCGTGAATGTAATGATAATGATATGTAATATGAATATGCCTAAGGAATCCTAAAAGCATGTGAATGAAATACAAATGCAAAAGTCTATTCTAAGAACAAAGAAGTTTGCTAGGAACTAGTCAGTATATCATCTAGTGGTAATTAGAGGGAAAACTCATCCTCACATTGCACATATCCTGGCACACTGAGAAATTCGGGCTTCATCCTTGCTCAAAGAGCATCTTTGGATTTCCCCACTTATCTCCTTTCGCCTTGGCATTATCGAGACATCAAGGTTATGTCCTTCTCAAAAGTCCTTCAGACACCCATCTATCTTCTTTTTGCCTCCATGAATAAACATCAAAGGATATCCACTAGATCGATACTACTTAACTAATTCATAGACTTTCATTCATACTTATATACTTAGTTCCTCTTTGATCTAAGCATATTCTACTAATAACTTTGGCTTCTTATGTTTACCCTTTGCAATGAGGAGAATCTGTAACCTCATACTATATATAACCTTAGCACTTGGTTAGGAATACTTGTCCCCTAAGGAACTTCTCTCTGATTCCTTACCTTCGGCTAAATGACCTCACGTCATATAACGTTACATTCTCAGGTAAACATCACTAGTTCATTTCTCATACTTGTACCTAAACTCCACCTCATCACTCCTATCTCTTAAGTGATCTCTAACGCAACACTATGTTGCTGAGGTGTAAGGTACTTACCTATGGCAACCACTAGTCTTAGTTGCACTAAGGTTCTTTCTCTTCACATACATACTAGCTTAACTGACTAGTGTGTGAAAAGCTTAGTGTTATGTTTAACTCTTACATAAACACCATCTTACTTTCCTATAGACTAAACTCATCCTAGTGAAAGAGTATATCATAATTAATGCCTCAACTATCCTCGCTTAAGGACATAATGAGCATCTCTCTAAAACTTTGCATAATTAACTCAACTTTAACTAAAGTGAGTAATTCATGCATCTAACTTTCCTTTCTATCACACTTCAGGTAGTAGCTTATACTACACTTGTGTGCTAATATACATATTCTAGTTGTATCTAGCTTTCCCTTCTATCACACGTCTGGTAGTAGCTTATACTACACTTGTGTGCTTAAGGTTCCGTATACCTCTTTAACTATTCCAAACTCATGGAATGCTTAAGAACTTAACTTCCACACTTTGGTTAGTATCTAAGGAAGTAAATTATCTTTATCTTGCATTTCTAACTCATCTTTACTAATACATGAGTTATTGCACATTTCTGCTCTACTTTATGATTATGACATCTTCTTAGTCACATTTCATCTTATTGTGTATTTAGCAATGCATCAAGTCTCACTTAACTAGAGACTTAGTACCTAAACGTTCCCTCTTTGGAACCAATACACAATCTTGTCTCCACTTAAGTAACTCTAATGCAAGAGTGGTTCTTACTTGCAACTCTTTGTTGCCTAAGGTTCTAGGTACCTTCCTAAGGTAATCAACTATTCTTGGATCTCCTAAGGTTCATACCTTTCTCATTCTCTACTAGAGTGCATACTAATACACTTATCTTCATTGCACCATCTCATCACATCTTAAGTGATATCTAATGCAACACTAAGTTGCCTAAGATGCAATGTCATTACTTAAAGCAAACCTTTTCTTTAGGATGCTTAAATGCCTATGCTTTCTCATTCTTTGATGGGTAAGTATTTTCCACTTGAAAATACCCCACATTATGCCTTAACACACTTTAGGAAATATATATAAATGATCCCCTTTACTTTAGAACTTCAAAACGTCCAAAAATAACATTTTGGAGTTTCAGGGTCTCACGCCGCGGCACGGCGGCCCGCACGCGCGCGCCCCGTTTCGAGTGCTCTGTTTCGTGGTCTCACACCGCGGCATGCACCTTCTACGCCGCGACATTCTTAGCAGAATACCCCTCACGCTGCGGCGTGACATCCCCGCGCCGCGGCGCTGATAGCAGAACAGCAGTTCTGCAGAATGCGGTTTCTGCATAATTGGTTAAAGAACCAATTCTCAATCCTTTTCTCATGGATTCTAAGTGATTTCTAGCATTAATCTATGCCCTTAAACTTGTTGTAACCCTTTTACAACTAATAAATTCTCGTAGAGCATAAATCTAAGTCCAGAATCACATAACTCCAACTATTTCTACAAATCCATTTTCTATGGATTCTATGGTTATTCCTGAGCCATAAATGGCCATCTAGCATTCTCTAGGCTTAAACTATCCTAACCTAGTCCTTGGAATCAAGAACCAAGTTCAGAACATGGATTTGGCTATCCAAACCCCTATTTCCATTCAAAACCCTAATCTATATTCAAAGAAATCAAAGAGGGAGTAATGAATAGAAATCCCCTTACCTCTTGAAGACTCAAAGCCTTGAAGCTTGATCCTTTTCCTCTCCTTCTTCCCTTCTTCCCCTTTCTCCTTCTTCTTCTCCCCTTTTCTTTCTTCTCTTTTCTGGTTTTCGGTTCTGCCGAGGGAGAAGGGAGATATAAGGGGGTGGGACGTGGAGGTAATTACGGGAAAAGATTAACTTAAGTTTCTACACTGAAACTTATATCTGCTATGGAAACCTAAATTATACTAATTCGAGTTTTCCTGCTTCTAACAACTTTAGAATAAATCATAAGATTCATCTAAATTGTTGTTTCACCATTTTCATCATTTTCTATATCTGTTAGGGATCAATCCGGCATTAAAAGCACAACCTGTATGCCTAAAAATACCAAACTGACTCCGATTCTCTTGAAACTTTTACCACATCTTACTTGGCTTATTTGTGACCTAGAAATAAACTCTCTATGTTTATTTCTCTTAACTTAGCAACTTATGCTATTATCTGAGTCATTTTAAGCCACTTTACAACTTCTGTGTTGCAACTAAGTGCCTAAATGAATTCAGATTGTCATAGAACTTTACTGACATGCTAAACAAGTCAAATGCTACCTTTGGTAACCATTTACCAGTCTAACATGTGCTTAATATTGTGCAGCAACAAGGCTACTAATGTGGGCCATATCCCATAGCAAGAGTGTGCCATACTTATCTGCAACACCTTGAACTTGGCGTAATCCCAACCCTAGGGTACACATTCCCACCACAGATGATCATCATACAACTTATTGCCACCGCCATAGTAGCAATTGTCGAACATGCGCTCGCAGTACTATGAATAAATAATGACTTGGCTTCGTGTGTGTAGAATTTAATTGATTCATGTAACACCTTCCTTAGGGAATTATATTTCAGACCAAAAATTATAAAGCTAAAACCAAGTCATAAATGATTTAATATTATAATATACAGGTTTAAAAATTTCTTTTTGTGGATGACATAAACTTAACAAAATGTAGAAAACACAAGGCATAGTAAACTGAATAATACACATTTTGTTGGTGTATGCCCTAGAGGCCAATACATTCTATTTATATTTACATACATTGTATTATGTTATTTTTAATATATAAGGCATTTCATTTATTGTATTCTTTTTTTATAGACATAATAAAGTCCTTAGAATAGTAAGTTTGATACCATAGGACATTAAGTGGATGACTTGATCGTAAGATCCTATTGGATAAAACACTATTCTTATATGTTCCTAGTCAAGTATTATTGTTAATTAGGACAATAATAATGCATTGAGACTAATATGTACATAGATTGATGACCACATCTCACAAGTTATGGATATGAGATATCAAGTCTTCACATGCATACATATTAGAGTAATGATGTATTGGATAGACTCGCCATGAGAACGCTACGTGGATCGTTACGTGAGTGTCATAAGCGATTCTAATAGTGATAATGGTGTATGTGGTCCTTTGACCTGAAATCACTACAATTCCTACATGAGGAGTTGTGTGTTTTTAATGCCATCAAACATTATCTGTAACAAGATGATTATAAAGTTAGTTATTAGACATACTGCGATTCATGTGGAGGGATGTGAGTGACCTAGATGGGATTTGTCCCTCCTACATAATAGGAGTGATATCTTCGGGCCCCCTGATTGAGTGAGACTACGAAATGCATGGCCATACTCAAATGAGTCAATGTGAGATATTGATCTCATTTGTTATTACTATGTCTACTTGAGAATCAGAAAAATGAAGATTGAACTAAATAAGGGTGACACGTTCCATGTCTTATGTTCAATCTAGATATCTGGACAAAGCGACTAAACTACACAGAAACATTGGTCATGGTTAGGTTATGTCAAATCACCGACATTCTCATTACTTGGATAGCAGTGATGTGTTGCTAGATACCGCTCACTGTTTGTAATATTGAAATGAAATTTTAATATTACTACCAATGTCATGAGAACCTATAGGGTTGCACACTTAGAGCAGACTAAATTGGAGCAATAAGGATCCAAGTTGAACTCGGATTCAATTGTGGGCCTAACTCATGACAAATGAGTTTAGGGTTGCATAGCTTACCTTGCTACTGCTCACACTCACTTAAGGCAGCCACTATTATAAATAGTACTGCTAAGTTGGCTGCTACGTATGAAACATTACAACCCTGACCGCACCTAAGAAAATGAGTGAGAGACAGTGGAAGGTTTTCTTCTTTTCTCTTCGCATCTAGCACTGCGAAACAGAGGCGTGACTCTTTTTTGCAAGTCTGTTCGTGTTGATACCGCAGAGACATCGTCGCTATTACGGTGTTAGTGATTCACTTTGTTTGTGTTTATCACGCTTCAAAAGGTAAACTTTTAAAAACTCAGATTATGGCCTTTTTGCATGGATCCTGTGAGGGAATTTTTATTATTCCGCTGCGTGACTTTTGATCTGCAATTCCCAACATATTTCATATATCTAACATAGTTTACTAATAACATAAATACATACAACTTATATACTCAAAAGTATATATACAGCTACTATAACGAAACCTAATCTGGCCCAAGTCCAAACACCTAGAGGGAAGGGTCCTCCACTAGATCCTCCTCCGGATCCTCCTCGGAATCCATAATAGACAAATTCCCTAATCGGGTCATGTCTCGACGGACGGGAGTCTGAGCAGACGATACCTCAGAATTCTCCCTAGGAGTGTAAAGAAAATCACCCCATAACTCCCTAACAGGCAAATAAAATTCCATATATACACTAGAATCAAAAGAAAAGGTAGTAACCCAATGGCGAGTCCTACTCAAAGATAGGGTAACATCCCCAAAATACTCAATCCGCTTAGTGTCCAGATGAACGCGCCATGTGTCGGTGCCTCCATAGAACCGCACCCTAATGAAACCCAGAAGATCCCGCCTTATCGTTATCACAGTCTTCATAGAACATAAACATAAAATAAAACATATAAGACAATGTAATAAAGAGGTGAGATCCCCTACATCACATATCAGTATAGCAGCAAAGAAATAATAATAACAATAATACCATTCAGTACAGAATCAACAATTACAGTCATAATATCAATTAATAGATAATTCAACGAATATATATCACAACAACATATCTACTGACTATGCATATGCACAATGGACCGACCCCTACTCCATAGAGCTAAAACTAATATCAGAGAGAATAATCGGGAGACATGTCCGTATATCATTAGGCTCAATTCAAGTGCTACAACTTTCTCAGCGTGCGCATCATGGCTCATACGAGACATTCTACACCAAATTGTGAATAGGAATAATGTCTCATCGACATCGTCGATGTGTTTGTATCAGCAACCACGGCACAGTAGAGCTACTAATTGGCCACTTGTGGGATTAGTGCACCCCGACGCCCCCAAGATCAATCATTGACCTTCACTACGCAATGTGCACCCGCACTAAGGTGTAATTCAATCTCCTAGGCATACAGCCTTAATAAACAAAGTCCCCACGACTTTCACAATGCATGATCAAATGACGCAATAAATCAATAATTATTAACAACGTGATTTTCACGAAAAACAAGCCACCACTGGGTTAAACCGTTTATTGACATCTCCGGGTCCAGTACATCAGCCTGACAACAATCTGCTATTTTTTCTCAATCACGAAGTATTTTTATCGCTTTTTCACAATCGTGTAACACTTTTATTACGTTTCCAAGTCGCGTAACATTTTTACGTCATTTTTCAATAGCGTAAAAATTTTCAAACGTTTTCTTAATCGCATAACTCAAAAATCAATATTTTTAAATCACGTAAAGTTTTATAAATACTTTTCAGTCGTGTAAAATGTTTATTTACGTTCTAAGCTTAATTATGAAACTTTCCATGTTTAAAATAGAATTTGAACCTTATTTCCAATGTTTTCTTATCAAAACTCCTCTAAGTGATATTTTCTAACGTTTTTCACAAAATCTACATTATTTTGATTTAATCAAAACATTTTCAAAAATCATTTTCCATCACCTTTACTAAAAACTCTCTTAAACGAAATACTTTAAATTTTCAAACCATCTTTCAAACTTATTTCCATTATCATGGCTGAAAATCAATTCTTTTCTAATGATAAAATTGTATTCATCTCCTTTTTCAACTTGTAAATCCTTAAATCATATTCTTGTCAACTATTCATCTAGGTTCACAACCAATAAAATATTTTTGCCTTGGATACCCCATCTTGGGCTAAATGGTCGTGAGCCATGTATGGTCATTGGGACCAAAAATTTTGTTATTCCTACATGATTCAAAGCATGTAAAACATTCCAATCATCAATTCCTACCATAGTAATTTCATGCAAACTATCAAAGTCATATAATCACATATAGCCAACAAGCATAAACCATTAAATTCACACAATCAAGTGAATAAATCATCACTTGAATTTTTCACTTACAATCACAAATTCCATTTCTCACCACCAAATTAGTCGATAAAGTTCATCTCCCTCTTACATTAGGTAATGATCAAGAAGCTCCTTAGTTGTTTTCTTGGAGTAAACTTCTACCACCAAATAGATCCTTAAAACAAATTAAGCATACATATATTAAAATCTAAGGCTTGAAATAAGATGACCATGGATCAAGTTTATGGTCTAGAACTTGAAAATAAAATTAGAAGTGAAGATCAAGAACTTCACCTAAAACCCTTCAAACTTAAGCTTGGAGAAAGTGATTGAAGATAGATTAATTTGAAGAAGATCACAACATGAAAGTGCCTCCAAATGGTGTCTAGATTTAAGATATATGGTTGGTTTGGATTGAACAAGATTGGAGAGTAATTGTGGGAGTTGGCTGAAAATAACTAAAGGGAGAAATGAGAGAGTTTTGTATTTTTGTTTCATGAAATAGAATGAGAAGATAAACTTAAGAGATTAAGTAACCATTTTGTCTTCTAAGACTTCTCGTCCAAGTTTTCTCTTCAAACTTGCCTTGGAAGCTTGTTTTCGCCATTGGTTCAAAATTATGAGTCATAGCCACAAAGCTTGACTTCCTTCAAGCTTGCCTTAGAAGCTTTCTTCACATTAGTTCAACAACAAAGTGAGTCATGAGTGGTAATAATTAGGTTTATGACTAGGCTCATGATTAGTCATCTAACTAGATATTTATTGGTGGATATTTAGTCAATGGACAAAGGTTACTGCTAGCAAAACTAGTGTTTATTGTCCAATAGATAATATAATATACCTAGAATTCATCTATCGGATAAAATCTCGAAAAAAGAAAAATTTCGAAATATGTTTCTGATTTTGGGTTTAGTAAGCTCCCCAGGCCTCGTGTTAATAGTCAAAATTTTTCTGACCCTGAAAATATTTTATTTTTCCGGCACCGCCTCAAACACACTAAAGTCCAAAAATAATAATAAAATAATCAAAATAAATTAAATAATTCACAAAAATAACAAAAATCATAATTAACTAAAAAATAAAATTTTGGGGTATTACAATTCATGTTGGAACATGATGTGGTTCTTTATTGTTTTTATTAAACTAGATTTTGCAGTTATGATCGCACGAGTAATTTAAGAATTAAATGATAAAATTAAAAATAATTTAAATAAAAATAATTTTATTAAAATATATATAATGATTTATTAAAAAGAAAATATTATTTTTAAGTTTAGTTTAAAAATACATAACATTTTTTAAAAATATTTCACACTAATATAAATATTAAAAACTTTAAATAAAAAATGTTATAAAATAACTTATATGCTTAAAAAATATTTATAATATAAACAAAAATCTTTGTCTTTTAAATGTATAATTTAATCTAATAATTTTATAAAAAATATTTCAATAAATTAATTTTACTAAAAATTACATATAAATTAATTCAATTTATATTCATGTAACGTAAACGGAGAAAGTCAAGTGATAAACAGTTTAGAGTTCAACCAAAAATGCACTTATGGAGAAGGGAAGTTCCAGTACCCTAAGCAAATATAGTTTCAAATTAAATATGTGACCAAATCTTATAAAACCAAAAAAAAAGTCATGTAAATTTTCATTTTCTTTTAGTTTAATTTTTATCTCTCTTTTTTTTCCCGTTACATTTATATTTTTTATCCTTTCTTTGCCTATATAATTTTTATTATTAATTTCTTTTTTTTAAGGAGTTTACATTAGCATTCTAACTTATTAG